>OU612069.1:12730627-13419863 GCA_914767715.1 Membranipora membranacea | reverse complement strand
GAAAGTACCATATGACCTGGCCACTCACTCCACCCAGTAAATCAGGGCCAACACATTGGCTAAGGCTTACAGTGAATTATGATTTCTCAAAACGCCCATATTTTTGGAGTTGCTTTCGCTCTACTGATTAACCCCCCCCCCCCCCGACTGCTTCACATTAAAAGTAGGCAAATTTTGTTGCAAACTCGTAGTGGATAATTAAACAATGTTTCATGTACTTGTAGGACGGTGAAGACGACATATACTTCCCTGATGATAAAGATCACATAAACAGCTTCTCATATCTTATTGTTGACCCTTATAAGCGTCATCTGACTCTATTACATCATAAATACGCTGGTGGTATCTGGTAGCTCTCCAAATTTATCTGACTCCATAGTTAGATTAGATAAGCTTCAGTTTATTGGGTAATTTTGTGAAAGACAAATTGTAATGTGTTGACTGAAAAGCCCTGTCATACGGTCATACATATACTGATTGAGACTTGAATACCCTGGGGTATAAAATAGATGTCAATGTGGTAGTAGTCATCGGAAGCACGTAATGGAATGGTCTAACCTCCCCCCCCCCACCTTCAAAAAGATTTTGGTTGTTTGTGTCCAATAATGCTCTTCATTTTTGGCCAAATAGAAGCAAGGAGGTCGACCAAGAACAGAAAACATGCACTGATGTTTACCATATGAGGTGATATTTTATTTTGTCATCAATCATGTAAACTGACTCGAATGTGGTATGTGATATGTTTAAATACAGTCATAGATATAATAAACTCACTCAGTCAGTATACTTGCAACGATTTTCTGTTAAGGTTGAAAAGAAAAGAAGATCTTCCGAACCGTATGTGGTGAATTTTTCAACCTTGAAGTCAAAGCTTAGATGATTTTGTAGGGACTCAGTTTTAGCCTCCCACTCCCAGCCAAGGCTAGTCTAGTCACTTAGCTTATTTGTGATACAAATCTATGATTATGACTTTAAATCTTGATTGCAAAATTTGCGGAGCAATAAGATAGCGACAAGCTCATATGAAAGAACCATAATGGCTGTAGAAATTATTAATTCTAATGCATGGTTTGCAATAATATGCAATATCACAGGTACTGAAAATGATCCATGCAACTCAATCAAATATTGTTTGAGCTGATGGGAGTTGCCTTCCATTGTACATGCGGTATAACTCTTAGCTTCCATTTATAAACAGTTGAAAATATAGTTCGCAACCCTGGCAAAAAGTGTGAGTCTAGTAATGGACTATGATGAAGCTTATGGAAATGTGCTACCTAAACATATTGGGCTTCTAATTCTTACAGCTTAAATACAATATACAAATACTGAATGTTATAGTCAAGGAGGAACGGTCCTACCGGTAATTTAATAAGAAATAGAAGAATACGAAAGTTAATCATAGGATTCAGGATAACTTTTCTGACATTGAGCAAAGATGGCTAGCAATAGTTTAGAATTATATATAAATATTTGTTTTTTCTTACCTCAATGATTAACAAGATATCTATAGGGGCCGATACGCCATTTCCTGATTAACCCCCAAATAGTTATAGAACTAAAACGTTTAAGTAAGTACAGTAAGTTGCTGGAGAACAGCATGTGCAGGGCAACAACTTTATAGGAGGAAATTCGGCCTATATACTTTAGAAAAGGCGGAACATTTAGCACCAACCACACATGCACCGAAGTCACTCTTCACACACTGAGAAATATAGTAGCATAAGGTAGTACTTGAAGGCGGGAGGGTGGGGATTGTGAAAAGATGACTTGTCTCTTCGGTTATTTAGAATAATAGGAGAAAAACCCGCACACTGGCGAGATAAGTAAATTAGCATAACTCGCTATAAGGCACGCCATGTAGCTACTGTGCATTAGCTGTGTTGGATGTTATCGCCCCCCCCCCCCCCCCCCCGATAACATCCAACACAGCTAATGCACAGTGGCTACACGCCATGGTACTAGATAATGCTAGAGGTAAGATAAGATAACTACAAAATATGAGGCTCAAAGGCCAGGTAAGAGTTAGTAAGTTTCACAAAATTATAACACAGTACTGTCTTATTAAGTAACTGAGCCTTGCCTTGAGTTTTCTAGGTGTAAAACACTCTGTATATTTACATACTTACATGTATATAATATATATATATATATATATGTGTATATTACCATAATAAACATATCAATTATAGGTAAATAAACAAACCCAATTTATTCAGTCAGTTACCATAAATGTTTCAACAAGGAAATATACTTAATAGCATATTGCAAATTTAACCCTTGAAAAAACTGTAAGTAATATAAAATGCACAGGCCTAAAAGTGAGTGCTTCTGTAGCCCAGCTTTGTCATACTCATGAATATACAAAAGATAGTGTTCCATGTGTATTATTAATTACGTGCTAGATTATTAGCCAAATATTGAAAATGTGTTCTTTCGATATATGATTGCCTACATCACGTTATCACAAATAACTGCCTGACAATGACCTGCATTGGTCTTTGTGTAGTTGCTAGGTTTGTCATGGTTATCTGCTCATGACAGATAATAGGCTTTTGAACAGCATTGGCTGGTGAGCAGTCCTACACCCTTAGACACGATCACCACTTCATCATGTGATGTTTCTCAAGTGCAGTATCCTTATCTCCCATCTTGTGTAAATAAACTAGAGCCGTTAACCTTGCCTACACACTCTCTTATCTCTTATTTTATTACGTTATGAATTTTTATCTTCATGTTAGTAATGGTTTTATCAAACAAGTTGCTTTATATGACATACTCAGTACGAATATTGCAGTCATATGGACAAGACTGTATAAAGCTGTATAATACTAAACTGAACACTCATTCCTTCTCTAGGATCAACACACCTGCTTTCATTTCAACCAATCAAGGTAAGTGTACTATAAAGCGTATTGAAATTTCTATTGGTATATAGAGTGCATAACACGTTCTGGCTGAGCATGTGGAAGGTCAGATGCAGATGGAAAGGTTTGAGTGTAGAGCTTACATATCGGGTTGTTGTCTGTATGGCAATTTGTTTTCAAGCTATTTGTGCATTCAAAACCTGCTCATTTCACATGGGCGCACTAGGTTTGCTAGCTAGCCATGACCAGCTTGCCAAGACAAGACAATCACAGATATGTTAAGAAAGGCTATCTTTGTATGAAGTGAAACTGCCGAAATAAGTAAGTAAGTAAGTAAGTGAGTCTCTCATTCACTTTATTGCTCCAGCAATGGCTGAGTCGGAGTTGAAGATGGCACTTGCTAAAGAGTACATCCCAGAGACAAAATGTGAGATTTGTATGGAAGATGATAGAAAGTCTCATATTCTACCCTGTGGACATGGACTCTGTATAGTGTGTATAGGTGAGAACCTTCATATATTTTCAATGTTTCAAGTAATCAGCTGGCGCACTCCACTAATATGAACCTTCAAGCTGACCACAACAATTAACATTCAGCCTTTTCCACTAGTTTGAAGGACTGAGCCATCAACATTATAAGGACTGTTACTGTTACTGTTATATGTTACTATGTAGGGGGAGCTTTATCTCCGAAGTTCTTCTTTCGTTTTGGCTGTATTGGGCTGCCGTGATTAGGCTATTCCGAAACGCTAAAGTAGTGGTTGGAATTAACACTTCCCAATCATAGATTGCATTGATTTACGGTCACTACTCAAGCTGTTAATAGAGGTGAGCCCACCATACGAGACCTTAGCTTGTTCTCACCCATTATAAATATGTGCCAGATCTATTTCTGATGCTAGCACTTTACGGCTGGTACTAGCCTATCATTGGCCTCTATTAATGATTTGGGGCAGGAGAGGTGCTCATCAAGACAACCAAATAAACAAAATAAAGTTGTCAAAATATGTGAGAGGAAGATTGTTCATTTATAAGAAATGATTTCCATGCACCAGCCTAGCCTGTCTTGACAAGCTTTGTTCAGTAGGGGTGAGGATAACGCTGGTCAGCTCTTGTGAACGAGCTACCATGAGTTGTGAAATTGATTAAGGCTGTTTTGTACCCACAACTCCCAAAGATTACTAATAGACCAATCATTCTGATTAAAAAATGATGCGTTTACAGATTCTTTAGTCAATGGCGGAGAATCTTTAGAATGTCCTTTCTGCCGTACAACATGTAAAACTTCTGATGAGGGATTCCCTGCCAATCAGTGGTTCACATTTCGAAAGATTCGGAGACCAATCACTCCATCAAAACAAGAAAAAATTCTCCAGGTGAAGGAGAGTAAGTTTAATATTTGTAAATATTGTCCTACACTTTTTATCTGATATTGGCGATAGAATTATCGACTTGGTGATCTAGATACAGTCATTTTTCATATCACGGGTTTTCCATGATACCTGGCTGAAGCTCGCCTGTGCTGTGGATTACTCAGAGGCTTGAGCTATTTATTATCGGGCTACTTTAGCTATGAATAAGTTAACATCTGTCCAAAGCCCACACGTTGGCTAGGCTGCGAGTCCTACCAATATGTGAGGGCGCCTCCACGGTCCACAAATTCTCTTGGGTTGTACCAGCTGATTCACAATACTGTATGTTGGACATCGCTTTTTTTCTGAGACTTAAGCAGTAGCAAGGCTGTTTCCTAAATTCACATCAAGAGTACTCAATGAGACCAAAAAAACACATTAAATTGACTTTGTTTTTTTGCGCAATAAAACGGGCTTGCCTTGTAAGCCAAATTGGATTGAATCACATGTGTATTCAAATTGATTAGAGATATCTTCGTGTCATCATTGCAGGTCAAAGATGCAGCAACTGTAAGAATGAAGTCCAAGCAGTTTGTAATAAGTGTGAAAAGTACTTCTGTTACGGGTGAGCAGCATATTATTCTCTTGTCGAGAAATCATGGTTTTGTTTGAAGCCATCACCTCTCGTTCTCTCTTTTGTGTCTGAACAAGCCCAAAATACATTGACGGGGCTCCAATAGAAGGTTTCCCCATTTCAAGTAGACTGGATTCAGTCCAACAACTTAGAGTTATCTATTCAATTTCAAGTTTGTTAGTTGGTTTTGACAGACAACTCCACACAACAAAAAACCAAAACCCATCAGTGTTACTGATTTTAGATAACAGGATCCTGGATTTGAGCCCCATCAGGTGCATTGTTTGTCTAGACAAAAATGACGACTTTTCATTAACTATAAAACTTGCTGGCTCAGTTATCACAGGCATTTAGGTATAGCAGGTTTATGTCAGGTCCAGTTGTTTTGAAGAATTAATTTTGAAGAGTCGAGTTTTAAAATTGTAGATTGCTCTATTATCTCTGAAGAAATTGAAGACAGCATGGTGTGCAGGGAGCCGTATTGACTTATAATATTATAAGCTTGCCATATCTGTTAAATGGTGGGGATTTTGATGCAGTTATGTCCGTCAAATGATGAATACCAAAACAATTAATCAATCGGTGGATGGATGGAAAAAGTTACATATGATGAGTAGGGAGCAAACTCGACACATTAACACAAAGTTTATCAACAATCAGTAGGGTAGAATGTTTTTTAAAGTAAAAAGGTATGTGACTGCTCCGGAGATGTCCCAATAATGAAGAATTATGGTGCCTCACAAACAAGGGAGTTTCCCAAACAAACCAGCAGATATGTTAAGATTTTTACTATTCCTAAAAGAATTACTGCAAGAAATTGTTTCTGTGTTTTAATTGCACAATTGGCACAACATGGGGCCAGTTTCAGCATAACTATTTTCTTCTAATGACAGTTGTATTATAAAGACAACATGTAGCTGGGGAGATGCAAGGCACCAGCCTGATTCACTGGATATAGTGCTGGAAAAAGCTGAGGATAAACTGAAAACATGGAAGAACTGGTCAATGACCCTGGTAAGATACACTATCTCTATGCCTAAAAATGTATGGATGTATTCTCAGGGTAAAAGGTATGAATTTCCTAAACAAACAAGCCACATCACCGCAACATTCATGCTTTCAATGATCCTATCGCATATCTGACTTTGTATTAGAAAATATAAGAACAATCTTTATGCATTTGATCTACATTAGTTCTATGACTGCAGCTTCGTGTAATGGAACTCGACCTGACTGACACTATAGAGAGGAAACAGGGAGACATTGATAAATGGAGAGCAGACATGAAGACAGCTGAGACTATGGATTCCTCCATGTCTGCTGTTGAGAAGATAACTCTCATTAACGAGATATGTGAGTTTTCCTCTATAGAATGATCAAATAGTGTGTGTTGCAATGCAAAGCTCATTTATCGCTGAAAAATTGTTTCTATTTTTATCACATGTATTACATCTAGTATCGGTGGTAAGTTCTGGTGATTTAACGATAACAAACAAAATAAAAGTTCATTTATGACTTAAAAGCGCACTTGAAGAATCAAAATTTCTGTTCACAGGTTGGCCCAAAAGTCAAATTCATAAAGATGACACATCCAGCATTCCTGAAGTCCCATCTGGATTAAAGCTTGTATCTCAGTATGAGACAGGTGAAAGATGTTATTCAGTCTGCTTTAACAGCCTCACTGGTGACCTGCTGCTGGGATGTTCTGCTGGAATGAAGATTATCACTAGAGGAAGTTATGAAGTGAAAGAGGAAACTCAGCATAGAGAAGCTATAACTGCTGTTCACAAGGGAGAAGTCTTCATTTCTCAGGATCAAGATAGTAAAATTATACAAATCTTTGCCTACGACGTTGAAAGCAAGGAATGTGAAATGCTTTTCTCTTTCCCAATGGAGTCAAAGATGGCGTCACACATGACTGTATCTGATGAGTTTGTAGCCTGTGTAGATAGAGACACTAAGACACTGAAGCTCTATGATAGGAGAGAGAAGAATGTGCAGACACTTCCACTTCCTGGTCTCACACAGTTCAACCGTAGCATCTACTTCCTACAAGACGGCTCCTTACTCGCTACTGGAGTAGGTAACAAGGGAAACTTCCTCAACAAGTACAGGATCTCGACAAAGGAAACTGATGGTGTAGTCCTCACTCCGATCTGGTCATGTCCTCTTACCCGAGCGTGTGGTATCGCTGTGTCTGATAATGAGAAGCTGATTTTTGTGAGTGAGGTCGATGCCAAGAGGATATATGTGGTAAGGCCTGATGGTAAGTGTATAATGTCTGCTAGTTTGGAAGTTCAGGATGTGATAAAGAATTGATAAACAAGCCTCTATGAATTTTGAAATCTGAAATTAATATTTTTTTCAAATATTTAATTTGTTGATTAGAGCTATACTCTCATGTTCAATAGATTAGAAACTCCTCCAATAAGCTCCAATAATTATTTGATTGAGTTATCACAATCACTTTAGGTGCTTGTGATAATGTGTTATTAGTTAGGTTAGTGGTTAGGATTCGAGCTTCTCAATCTGAGAGTCGCATGCTTAAAATCCGGTGTTGCTAATGGAGGTGACCTCTTCTTACATTACACTAGCTTGCCTACCGTTACATTGTACAAGGGTGTGCTAAAAAGATGTGATAAATCTTGTTCCACAAAATGTAAGCATATACTCATTTGCCCGAAAGGGGCTTTGAATAGCAAATAAAGTTCATAATATTAACATATTGTTATTACTTTATTATATAAACCATGCATAAGATTCAATAGGCAGAACTATTAATTCTTTTGACTTAGCATCAATATTGACTCTCTATAAATTAATTCAGGAAAGAAACTCTGCGAGTTGAATAGCGAGAGGCTTCCAGAAGAGCACGAAGATATAAGTATATATGGCAACATACTAGCTGTGGCTGGTTGGGACGCCAAAACTGTGTCACTCTTCAAAGTCATCTAATGCTGAACATCAAGGTTTGAAGTTCAAAACATATAATAATATAATATGCAGCTATACCGCCTTACTTTGAAAAAATCAAACGCTGAGCTCAAAGATCCCATTCTGGTTATGCGAAATTTAGTATATTGTCTGTCACTCATTAATAAATTCGGCCGTAATGCAAGTCTAGCCTATTATATAATAAATATTCTTTATATTGCTAATGTATTTTTGCTGATCACCTTCACCTAAATTATTGTTGCAATTATACCTGCAAACATGATTCTACATTCATTGCTTGTCTTTAATCCGAAATTACTCTTTATTCAAAAATACAGTTATCATCCAATTGGAGGATTGATGTACGACTCTCCAAAGAAGTTGCTACCAAAAACTGCTAGAACAGCCAGCAGAGGGCACATTATATTTTCACTTCCTGCCAATTATGATTGTGAATCAAACGACCAGGTAACCCAACAGCGAGTAATTTCTTACTTTCTTAGTTATTAGATTTGCTTTAAATAATTGACTTTAACCAAGTGAGTTTTTCTATCTATAGTATAATGTTTTAATATTATATTCGTGTATTTGAAGTATATTTTCTATTCGATGGCGCCATAAAATAAAAACAATTATGCATGCTTTCTGCTCCTTGTTGCAATCATTTTACCTATGATCCTTTCAAACTGGAGAGTATTTTGAGATGCAACCAAAATCTTTTTTCTTTTCAATATTTAGCCACATTTTATTTCGACTGGAATTCCTGAGAACTTCACTCTCACACCATTATTTACCCTTTACCCTTTATTCAAGATTTGCAAAATAAAATAAATTAATTTTCTCTCTGTAGTTCTTTCCTTGGGATCAGACTCTCTTGATTTATTTCTATGATGACTGCTTAACATGCTGGAAAATTCAAGGCTTTTGGGGGGGGGGATATGGACAAACTATTAACTTATATATCTTGCAAGATAAATTGGGGAGGGAAGGGATATGGACAAACCGTTAACATATTTATCGGGCTAGATAAATTGGGGAGGGAAGGGATATGGACAAATTATTAACATATTTATCGGGCAAGATTAATGAGTTGGAGGGAATGGCTCAGGGTTTGAACTACCTTTGCGAGATAGCTGGAAGGAACTGGACTGGCAATCGGGTCAATGGATGCAGTGGTGCAATGGGGGTTTTCACTTAGCCTCTACCTACTACCCAAAGGAGGCTACAGTCCAACAACAGAGTACAAACAAGGCAACATTATTTCAAGGCAGGGAGGTCTGCCGGCAGGCAGAGCTCAAGAAACTTACTTCAGTTGGTTATCTTGTGTACTATGAGCTTTTATTTGGTTGCTGACTGGAGGAGTTTTACAGATGTGTCTAGTTTGGTTGCCAAAAGATAGCTGTCCTGAATCTACTATTGCTCAGTTATTAAAAGTATAAAGGAAACATGCTACTAGCTGAGGAAAAACACCAAAAAACCTCATGGAATTTAACCAGAATGTTAGTCTAAGTGCTCAGACTCCAAGGCGCAGGGAGTTACTTGCGTAAGCTATCAAGCTATCAAAGGAGTTTGATAGCTTGCGCAAGTAACTCCCTGCGCCTTGGAGTCTGAGCACTTAGACTACCAGAATGTAAGAATGAATAGTTGCCATGGGAACAATACTGATAGACCTGAAAATATAAAAATAAGTGTCGATCAAAATATGGTAACTGTAAATTGCTGAACAGGCTGAACAGCTGAAAAGAATTTTTCAGACTACTATAATGTTCTTCCATGCGATTGGCTATTATTTGATAGAGAAGGCAACTTCAAGCAATTTCTAACAATTTGACACTCAAACAAACAAGTCTATTACTGAAACACATAGCCGGTCTTGACAAGCTTTGTTCGGGGGTGGGCGGGTGGGTGGGGGGGAAAAATGAACCTTATGAAATCACAGAAGCGTGTGGATGATCAAATCACGTTGTAGAATGAATGGTTGATTTAAATCAAGTTGTCTTATCACAGGCATTTATAAAAGCCTCTCTGACCTTCCCTTTCAACCCACTTTCATTTACCACTTCCTCCTCTTCCCCCTTTTTTTGACGGTGCAAAATAGCCCTAGCTTAGATTTACATAATGCATAACCAGAGACTATAGATATTATCTATAGTCAAGCTTTGTTCGGGGGTGGGCGGGTGGGTGGGGGGGAAAAATGAACCTTATGAAATCACAGAAGCGTGTGGATGATCAAATCACGTTGTAGAATGAATGGTTGATTTAAATCAAGTTGTCTTATCACAGGCATTTATAAAAGCCTCTCTGACCTTCCCTTTCAACCCACTTTCATTTACCACTTCCTCTTATTCCCCCTTTTTTTGACGGTGCAAAATAGCCCTAGCTTAGATTTACATAATGCATAACCAGAGACTATAGATATTATCTATAGTCTCTGGCATAACTATATTGTTGACCAATAGAAACAAAGACCCACAAATCATCTTTCAACTAGATCAGGCTCAGAAAACACATGACAACCCGTCCCCCCTCTCCGCCTGATGGCCCTTCCAACATGGCATGCAAATTGAGTTTGTGCAGGTTTAACTTAATTACCCAAGCCAGTGGGTAGAATTTTGTGTGGGTATGTTCATCACTTAGCGTTTAGACCATAGAGAGATAAACAGAATAGATCATGGATATAGTGAAGAGCATTTAAACACATTAATTGTCAAAAGTGAGTTGCAAAAAAAATACATGACTATATTGTCAGATCAGTAAAGGTACATAATTATGCAATCATGCCTGCTATCACAATGGCAATCGCAATTACGTTGACTGTTATCACAATAATATGTAAGAAGAATGATGTCATAGCCAGTGTTGGGATCTTAATCGACAAATGAGACATTTTACAGGTTAGTAAGTATAGTAAGAAGTGCATGTGCCAAAACATCACCGGGTCGCTGTTAGTTACATTCCATTACAGGTACTTGCCCAATGTTGGCCATGGTTAATAATTACATGCCGCTATCAGCAAACCAAGTAAAGTATATGTTCTCAAACTGGTAAGAAAGTTTCCAGTACCAATCTTGCAAAGTCCGTTTTTTTATGATTCCTTTATAAATTTATGGTCATCATTTGAACTATATGAAGTTGTCTTGACAATGCATAACAATGTACTTTCTATCAGAGTACATTGGCGACTGCCTTGATCACATTTTTGTAGATTTGCACTCCTCTTAGGAATATTCCTTCGTTGAGACTTTCATTTGGTCCAAGCAGAAGTAAAGGTGTGCTGTTCATAGGTGAGAAGCCTATAGCTGGTAAACCTGCCTACAAGTAGAAATAGAGCAGGTTCAAACAATTTAGTCTGTGTTCCTGGAATTTGTTTGCCCGGTAGCCTGAGATGGCATTACCAGCGACCACGCAGTGACTTCTTTCTGCGCTGTTTTGTTTTTGACCAAATAGGCAAAGGGCAAGGCTCTGATCACGTTGAGACAAACCAATGTCAAGGTCACAAAGTCTACAATATCAAAATAAGTCACATTCATACTTGAGACACTAATTGCCCAACTGCTATCTTTCCCTTAAAGTGTATAGGAGAGCAAAAAAAAACAATCAATGTTCATATCAAAGTATTATCATAGCAGTGGATAAAAAAAACTAAATATACTTGCACAAGAACATTATTGAAGGATCGAACCGATTTCAAATTGCAAACACTCAGGGTCTAGAAGGGTCTTGAGTATGTTATCTCCCCTGTTACAGATTAACTCTAGAATATCTTTGACCAATACTGATTTGTGATAATTTTGATGTAAGTTTAGCAGCCTGGTAAGTGGATCATCATTTTAGTGTTAATATGTAACAGGGGAGATAACTACTCTTGGCCCTTCTAGACCCCGGGTTTTCGTCTTTTGAAATTTCTTATAGCATTCAATAATGTTCTTGTGCGAGCAAATTCTTTTTTTTTTCGTGCATTGCAATGAGAATGGTTTGATATGAACATTTGTTGTTTTTCGCTCTCCTATGTACAATATACTGTGTACAATACTATGCTAGTGTTGATCTGATATACTCACATTTCTTACAAATCGCATATCTGTAATCCCTGGAAACTGTTCTACTTTGTACTTGACATCACTATATGATAGAAATTAATAAAAAGTAAGTTGTTATTCATTGTGATTATCACAAACAAGACATTACAAGACAGTTTCAGCGATGAACTAGAGGTTTAGTCTATTGGTTCCAAACTGTTTATTGGTAGCCCTGTCACACTGCCAAAAAACAGAAACCTGTGGCCTTATGACAAGGCTAGCTTATTGGTGAGAATTATGTATCATAAATGAATCATAGATGTTATAGAGTTATGTTAAATGAAAAGTAAGGGAGTGAACAACCAGCCATCATTCCGTCGTACCTGCATGCATTCACATCGTAATGATAGATAATGGGTTAAATAATATTAGGCAGGAGTTATCCACCTTTTTGGTAGGATGACACAACAACATGGCACATTATACCCTCATTGATTGCTTCCAAACATGTGATGTCCCTTAAAGAATTACATCTCACAAGATGGCGAGCTTATTACCACATACCAGTTACAGCGCCTCTAATGACTAGATATGATTTAACCTACGAGCCTTAAGTGTAACAGAAGAGGTATACACCTGAGGGAACAGTCAACCTTGAGAGCTCCCCCAATGGGATTCGAGCCCACAACTCTTGCGGCACTAATAGCCTGGCAGTGAATAGCAAGAGCGCTAACTGATTGCGCCATCTCACCACCCCCAAGGATGGTGAGACTAAATATACTAACCTTTCTTCTAAAGCTTTAGAGAATGCATTCCAGTATGAGTTATTACTGTCCAATGCGGTTATTCCTCTTTCTTTCTGAAACTGTAAAATAAGGATAGTGAAAATAGACTATTATAGATCTCAAGTGGTCAATTGTGGGCAGAGCAGTAGCCTACTCATACTAAGCCTGAGTGACCAAGCAGCACAGGGCACAAGTGGGGGCTACTCCCCACCACCCTTGATTAACAGTTAACTATAATACTGCAGCCAAATAATCGGTGCAGTTCTTCATATGAACACTGTATCCCATGAAATGCGCAGTGGGAGATGAAATAGGAACCAGTCTAAGTCTAAGCCTAGTCTAGGAACTTATCATGTTCCCACCCTAGTCTGTCTAGTTCCCACCCCTAAACATATATGACAATTATCTCATCGGCCACAAAACAGACCTTTGAGATAAGGCTACCCTGACATGATATAAGGCACAAGAGCGTATTGCCAAGCTACTGCTATACATGCTGATATGATCTCCCATGGACATGCCAGAAATAATGTACTCACTATCAACATTATTTCAAGATAAAAATGAACCTTATGACATCACACGAGCTTGTCGATGATCAAATCTCATCCCTCTCACCTGATCCCACACAATGGTGACATAACATTCTCTACACCACTCCTCTAGCATCAGATCTACAGCTTCCTGCTCTATGGGAGGGACGCGTAGATCAAACCCGACTCTCATCTCTTCTGGTGTCATATTAAGCTGTGCTTATCCTCCTTATAAACATAAATATATACTGATATAAATACCATTTAATATATTTGTATATACAATAAAGTGCATCATAGATAATATGTTATTATGGTAGTAAATGCAGTAAATACCAATCACAGATAATTATCAAGTTGTATGGTCATCGTAACAATTCATAAATACTACTAGATGGTTATGTTAGAAAATGCAATTATGTAATGCTACCAACTTGAAGCTTAAAGCTGTCTGAGCGCATGTATTTATCAAGCTGTATTCTATAATGAAGCGCATGAGGTAATGCCCTTGAATTTCTGAAACTTGTGATGTAATCCACCTATTGTCCAGCCATGGAGTAACAATCTTACTCCTTGGTATATGCCTAGAACATGTTCGATCCAATTTGCCTGCATTGCAGCTGGTCCCTTCTTTCTAGTGGAGGGGAGCAACTCCGAGTGCATGGAAATTGACCAAACTTGGTCTCGTCCATCCATGCATAGGAGTGAAAAGTTGTAAAAATAACTCCATGACCTTGGCAGATAGTTCAGCTTTGACCTCGTCAATGTCTTTATATATGTGACCTCTGTTCAAGGTCACCGCCAGGAGCCGCTTATAACCACAGGAGGGAGATAACTCCATCCTACCTTCATCGGTACATAACATCCATTCATTTTCTCTATAACAATCCAAATGTAAACTTACAGTATGGTAAATTAATTTTTTAGCTTTTCATATTAGCTATGAAGAGCTGATTACACACTGTAGTGTAAATTATTCAACTGTAGGCTTTGGAACTAATGTCATAAGTTTTACATATGTTTCTCTCTTGTGTTCTAACCTAAACAACCAATTTGCAAACAATGCCATGTAGATCTGATTACGCATTGTGTCACAAAATGGCCCAAGTTTCATTTTGCGCTAACTTTCTCCAACTGTGGTTAGGGTGACTTTCTAGCATGGGAATCAAGCACATTTGAATAAGATTAGTTGCGTCCGTGCAAAACTAACCAACTTGAACATATTGGTTGCGCATGCGTGTGCAAGGAGAAAACAATCAATATATTCTGATTTGAATATTAAAATAATATTATCATGTCTCTAGAACAACTCTATAACAAGGCCTAGGTGTGCTGCTTTCAAAAGCCAAGTTTGCGCAGGGCTCAAAGGTTCAGTTCGTGCTGAGCAGACTTTGTCTAAAGTGGCCTGGGTTCCAGTCCTGGCGGTGGCAATTTTTTTAAAGTTTCTGCACAGCTCCATTCATCGGAATTGATGCATATTATATAACACTAGCCAAGAGGTGACAACTCAGGCAGATCGAGGCCGACCTCAAAATTCACATGGAAACATTGTGAATAATTGTTTTCAGATAAAATTAATACTCACTTGCCCTGTGGAGCTATGAACACAGCAAACTTGAGGTCTTTGCCTTTGGCCTCAGCATCAACTATATGTATTGTGTATCTGGGAGACAGTGAGTTCACTGCAGAGTATAGTTTCACACAGGGCTGAGGTGCGTTGTCTCCTATCGTGCTCCTGAAAATGAAAAGCCTAGGACATCAAAAGGTACAGAGGTACAGAGTAGATGCCATGGTATTAACTAGGGGGGGATGGGCACCTCTCCTAAACATAAAATGCGCAGGATCAAGCTTACAGAGAGCCGGCGATTCTGCAATAAGTTTCATCTTGTCTGCTAAACATATACATGCTCTATGAACGGACGAGTGGAAGGGGATGGGTGTCGAGAACTGCAGTATTCACCAAATCATTTCACCAACAAAGCAGTATTTTTCCCAAGAGAGATAATTACAATAAGATTCAATAATATAAAAAAAAACTAGTCAGTAGAGACCACCCACCCTTTAGAGAGTTTACTCTGAAGCATAGCATAGTATTGACACTCTTTGATAGATGCAATCATATCCTCACTTGAGCTGTGCCTTGTATTGTTTCCCTCGTGAAGAGACGTCTCCCATACCTATAAATACAACACATCATTAAAGAGAGAAGAGGTTTATATTACACATCATTAGAAGGGGAAGCAGTGAATATAAAACATCATTGCAGAGAAAAGCAGTTACGCGGGTAAGGGTAATGCATGTTTATATCATTCAATGTAATGGGCTTATGTTCATACACATGATCATTAATGGGTTTATTTGCTAACTTGTCTAGTGCTAAAAGTGGTGAAACACAGGGCAATGTTTCCCTTCAGAATGGAGTGAAAAAAAAATTTGATGATTTGGGCAATAATGCTAATAAAACCATATTTTCATGACAGATTAGGTGTTATCCCACCTTGTTCAAGGTTGAGACAACTTTACATTTGGGGGTGTCAAATTCTCTTTACTGGATCACTGATAAATAGGCCTGTTAGGTATTTGTAAGTGTGAGAGGTTATGTGGCACTGCGTCTGTTTATGCACAGTAAGGATTATAGTTCATTGCCTGAAGGGTAATTTCCCACAAATATGAAAAGCGTACTATGATTCTATTGAAACACCAAGTTAAAGACATTTTTTGTGGTCACGGTCAACTTACAGTTTTCATGCCTGGTATCTGTTTGAGTTTTGTGATAACAAAGGCGAACACGGGCATCATAAACCCTTCCTCTGAGCTGGACGGTAGTTTATGTGCTCTAAATATACAGGCCCTGTAAGAAAAACAAAATTAGAGGATAGAGGAAGGCGTAGGAGGATGTAAAAAGACATTTTTGTTAGATTGCATATTCGAAGGTTATTGCTATCAGTTATAAATTGCCGAAGTGTGGCCGTAGACAAGTGATTGCCCGCAATGATTTGGACCAGATTGACATTTATTGTTATTTGTGAACATTGAAGACGCGCAGCTTTAAATACAAATGCATCTATGGAGAAAGTGCCTTGTTTAGTTAGCTGATAGTGGGCTCCCACTACAAACCATTTCTGACGGTTCAATCATCTGATGTCAAATTTGAATAACTTGACACTTTAAATATATTCAGCTAGAAGAATAGGTAAAAAAATGCACGGCTTCAAATCTAATTTACGCGTTCTTTCAAAACAATTCAAAAAGGAATCTCAAACAACAAAAATGTCAAACACCACCGCAGGATTCTTGCACTTCGCACTTGTCTCTGCAGCGTAGGGCTTGAACTAATTCACATAGACTGAGAACCTAAATTGGAGAAATAATGAGAAACCGGTGATTTGGATATATTTGGACCTAAATGGAATGTTGGCTTTGCTATCTCACATCCTTGAACTCTTAGAGTTGTCTTCCTTGATGGAAGTCAGCGCCACCATTGTCATAAAGCTATCCAGCAGGCAGAATATTTTTTGTTGTGATATGTGCCATCTAGACCATGGCATTTGAATGTTGTAGCCTGATACAACTGTTTGCTTACCTGTCTTGGAATGACTTGACTAGAGTATTGAGTACATGATCCTGGGCTAGACTCACAATCATATACGATCCCATACACTTTACTACTCTCCACACATCAGCTAACATAGACACTGCTATCTCAATGTGCTCTGTGTCAGGTAGTAAAGCATCCAGAGTACCTTTATCTATGGCCGATTTAAAGCTTTCATTCTCATATGACATCTGTGCGGAGAATCCAGATTAATTTATTGATTAAGTTTTGCCAGGTACAATGCCAACATAGTATGCACAAGTAGCAAGTCCACTCCCCTCACTCTAATCTTTCCCATCCTTCAATGATAGCCAACCAACATAATTACGATATCTCTTAACAATGTGACCAACTTTTGTCTCGTTCTTCCAATCACAAGTGCATACTCTACTCTCACATTCGGCAAGCATAAAATGGTGCCATATGAATGCTATAGTTGTTTTTGAAATTCCGTACTCTCTGTAAAAAGCACACATAATAATGAGCTGAATGTTCACCTGGCAGCAGGCATGGCTTCCAAGGAGCTTATCAAAGTTGAGGTCCATTATCAGACTAGGATTAGAGAAGTCCTGGGCCTTTAATTCAGACTATTTATGAAGTGGCAGTGCATAGATTTACCGCTTCTAAAAACAGCATACATTGGCGCACCAAAGAGTTGGTGTTAGCCCATTTTTTGTTTTTGGCCTTTGAGATAAGGCTAGTACAGTGGTTGATACCTGATTGTTAGCCAATGCAAATGCAGTGAGGCCTGCAAATTGGAGAAGAAGATGAAGTGAAAAATAGACGATCACCTGCGTGGCGTCCATCTTGGTATAGCTCATTTTCGGCCTCTTATCGTTGTTCTTTTGATTCATTTGTCGGATGACAAGTTCACTGATATCTATATTGTGTATATCGTGATAGGACAAGTCATATAGATCCTCGCTAAGTTTACTATTACCGCATCCAACCATCAGTATCTTATCGGCAGGTTTGATGTATTTGTGTATAACAGAAGATAGTTCCCCGTACTCGCCATACCTGTAAGTAGAGAGGAAATTTAAGTTGACAAGAAACTTGCAGGTTTGATGATCAGTTGACACTGAACTCAAGCGTACAATTCATCAATCTTTTAAGGATCAATCAATCAATAACATGAATATGAGGATAAAAATACTTGCTGTAGAATGTGTCTGTAGAACGTTGTCTGTAGCTAAGCCTAAACAGGCGCGGGCAACTAATCTTAGCAACAGTTTCCAGAATGCAGCAGTGTTGCGTTTCAGAGACAGTATTGCACATAAAGAGAAGGACTCTGTGACTATGTGACTGAGGAATTGATTCCTAATATGAGGTGTTAAAACAGGCAGAGAGCCAGAGGGAAGCTACCGGTGGAACGCTTATGTCTCTAGTTAGTTAGATGGGTGTTTAAAGTCCCAAGGTCTGTGATTAGTACATTTTTACACTGTTGCTGGGGCTCACAAACACAACGTTCTGAAGAAACGGAAACGCGTTGAAGTCCTTCTATATTAACTAAACTACAATGACAAACTTTTTTCATGAGTATTATAATAGCCTATATATTATATAAGTATTGTATTGGATCTCCAAATATATAAAAGGCTGCAAATGGAGGCTTTTGTGTTCTTCTGTAGTTTGTTCAATAAACTTTTACTACCATTACAATGAGGCTATGGTAGGTTTCTGCGTCATCTATTTTAAGGATGATGTAAAATGATAACTTCAGTCAGAGTAACAGTAACACTCACCAGTCAAATGACTTGTCACCTCTGGCCTTGAAGAAACCATCCCAGAAATCTTCTTTTGCAGACTGGCCATGTTCTTAAGGAAGTAATGCCATTGTCAAGCATACACCATTCAGAGAAATAGCTTTTTCGTAACCAACTAGTCACAGTGTAGTGGTTAATCTCTCCTACTTAGTTCACTGTCAGTTTCATGGCTTTTGTCTACAGGAAATCATAGAAAAAGGAAATATCTCCCATTTGTTATGGAGAGGATAATATTTTTGTACAAGCTGCAATGCATATCACTTAAACAGGAAACAGTAACCTAGATACAGCATCAAAATGGCGGGTGAACAGTTTCAAAAATTTTCCTTTCAGCTCCTTGCCTCAAAAACTTTTCCTTCCCTTCAGTTAAAAGACTTCAAGGAAGGCCTTCAGAAATGGTGAGTCCCAAGTACATACTCATAACTACAGACTAAAGGTAATTGCTTTGCCATTGTGAGACAACTGGGAAGAAAATGGCAAGCATGACTGGATGTGTAAATTCAAAATTGCCATGTATGTATGTTCAGAATCAACCACATACATAGGTAGGCAAATTACAGTCCTCAGGCTCCCATGAGTCAACAGGAAGTGCTGAATTCGACCTATTAGCTGGATGAACTAGTGCCATCATTAATCACAGCGTAAACAAAGGGGATCAATCTGGTACTCTGTCTAAAAACTAAACTAGTATTTCTCCTACAAGCAATGGCAGTTCCTCAGTATAATAATTGATGGCTGAGAGTGACTATTATTATAATAGTCACTCTTAGCCATCTCTGGCGGAACTCCTCATATTCCATTCCAGAACTGTATTTTTCCCGTGGCTGAAATTGGAATTTGACATGGAATGACAGATGATGTGGTGTGAGGGAGGGGGAGGCGCTCTTTCTGTTTGAAACTATCAACAAGACAGTTTTCTGATTCTTTGCTGCTGAGAAATAGACATTGGCCAGAAGTCTCGTTTTCACAGTTGTCCACTTCCTTTCATGGCATAATAGAGATTGATAATGGAACAAATATATCCGAGTTCCAAGTCTGCGCCACCAGGCACTGTTGCTGAACTCCAATTTGTTATGATAGATTTATGTTTTGAGTGATTTTCACTAGCCTAAATCTGTCAAGATTTGAATAAAGTCTCTTTTTTTGTAAAATAATAATGACACTTTTTCAGGGGCATGGGAAATCGCCTTCTAGCACAGACATACAGCTTTGATCAACAGTTCAAGCCATACAATATCCAGCAATTTGCACTAGTAAGTTTCATATCATGTGGAGCTAAAGATTTAGGAGCTTATTTATTATTATTCCATTAATAATTTTCCTCTAGGAGCAGGTCTTGCAACAACAAAACTTGGGAAGCAGTAGAATTCTTTCTCACTTCTTATGGGTAATTTGATGAATTTAAAGGCATTGAAATGCATTAAATCTGTCTAAAGTGCTCCCTCATTCGGAATTTTTAGAAATTTCTAGAATATTGTGGTGTTTACTGTTACTGCTTTTGACTACAGGAGTTTTTCCAGAATGACCAGGTTGTACAGTCAATTCAGCACACTAGTTCCTCTGGCTCGACATGTTACGGCCTCGGTAAGTCTATTTCTACTATTTCTACTGCTGCCATTCAGACAAATTCGAGCTCATTGATGTCTGTATAGCTTCAAGACAATTATTGAGGCTTAAATCTCAGAATTCTTACCAAATAATTTGCACAAACTTATCTTCAGAATCAGGTTATGAAACTGGCGCACTAGCTGATAACGTCATAATTGTCCTCTAATAAGACGGAAACTACGTCACATGTTACAGCAGATGATATATTTCATACCCTAATTTTGACGATCAGCTTGTGCAAATGATTTGCCCATTAGGAGAAAAGGCTGAGATTGCAGCCTCATTTCATTAGTTCTGAGCTATACAGAATGCAATGAGCACAAATGTGCCTGTGTTGCGGCAGTGGTTTAGATCTTATCTTGGTACTGTACGGTCTAGTACTGGTACTGGTCTGATGGTTAAGGGTGTGGACTTGTGATCTGTGAGGTCCAGGTTAAACTCTCGGCGCCGACAGTCATTTCTGATTTGGTACTGGCGCGCCATTCATCCTAGCCAGGTCCTTGCAGAACGGGAATAAAAATACCGGAGGTCCACTGTGCACATGCAGTAAAAAGATCCCCCTCTGCCCCTTCGAATAAAAGAGTAGCCGGAATTCCGGCAGGCAAGGGTATAGGGTGTGGCTTGAGTACCATGGGTCTCTGTACCTGTACTCTAGAGGGGTAACCCTCTCCGCTATGACGACTTAGACTTTAGGTCTACATAATTTAGCGAATTTTCAAAGAACAAAATTTTAATACCCTATAATAATTTCTTCATCATATTATAATATTATAATTATTATTATGACTTGATTAAATCCACAAAGAAGATTGAATAATCTATGAAGATGTAACTTCAGAATCCACCCTAAAATGTTGTCTGAATTATCAGGAGCTTCTATTAATGAGTGCCTGATCTATCAGGATAAAATTATTCTTCTCCTTTCTCCTGATAATTCAAACAACATGTTTGAGTGGATTCTCATGCCACCATCGATGTTAAATTTTGAGAAAACGACTGTGGATTTTTGATCATGATGAAACATCCAGAGTCATTTATAGTTTAAATCTGATGATTGAATTATGAATTTGACACTAATAAAATTGACTTTATTTTACTAGGTACCAAAGCTTCCTCTGTGGAGGTGGAAAGTTGTGCTTGTACTGCAGTCTCCATGTCTCTATTTGACAAGCTGCAGGATGAGGGGGTCGTACAAGAAAACGGCTACATCAAGAAATGTTTGGAGGAGTATATAGATAGTGTGCCAATACCAGATGAACTTCGCAATGTAAGGGTTATTCTGATACCAGTTATCCAGGCTAAATCTTTTTGGCACCTTAATCTACTGCTGCCACTCATGCAAATTTGTGCTCTTTGAATTCTGCATAGCCCCAAGATAATTAATCGAGACTTTAATCTCATAATTGTCACCTAATGGGCAAATAATTTGCACAAACTGATCTTCAAAATCAGGGCATGAAATCTACCACCAGCTTATGACATGTACAATTTCCAGTAGTAGGACGATAACTACCTCACCTAATTAATTTCATACCCTAATTTTGACGATCAGTTTGTGCAAATTATTTGCTCGTTAGGTGACAATGCTGAGATTGCAGCCTCATCATATTAGTTCTGAGCTATACAGAATTATATAAGCACACATTTGGCTGTGTGACAGCAGTGGTTTAACTACATTGTGATGTATTAAAGCCCACATTTGAGCATGTCTGTTATCTATATTATTGCCGTATTTCGTAGGGCATTGATAACTCATTGTGGCCAACCAAGTAATAAAGTGTATATTTTATATGTAAGATGTCCCTGTAAATCTGTGAGACATCTCCCTTTTGAAATCTAATATTCAAAATAATGAGCAGAACCACCCCAGTTAATAGAGAGGTTGTGAAATCTGTCCTGGAATGTAAGACGAGATACTTCTTGGAACAGGAATCTATCTATTTTTTTGTTCAATATGGCATGACAACTTCAACTTGCCCTGTCACATTACAATTCCTTAGACAAGAGCGGTCTTTCTATTGTTGTGACCTTCAACGTGAAACCAGGGAGATCGCAACAGAACTCCCACACTCCCTGGTGGAACATAACTCCCTGTAATACATGACACCATTTCCGCGTAATGGAAGAAGACAACTACAAGGTTTCTCGACATCTCTAACAATGAAACCTGTAAACAGGGAGGGTGGGAGACATATCCCACCCTCCCTGCTGTAAACATTGAGAAGGTAAACTGTGAGTCAAACAACTAGCTGGTATGATAATGACTCTCTGTGTTTCGATTCCACTGATAATACATTTATATTACAGGTACTTCTCAATGAAGAGTTTGAAAAGTATGATACATATTCTGATGATGAGAGAAATGAATTCCTTCTCAGACTGTTCACTCATTTATGTGTTGGCGGAGGAGTATGTCAGTATGAGGATTATGTTACTGATTATATTAACCATACTAAACACCTCTACAAAGACTTAGTAAGGTAAGATATATGGTATAAAATTATAAATGATGCAGCCGAGATCAGAATGTACATTTTGTAAGTATGTGGGCACTGCTACACTTGAAACTCTTACAGATAAACAGCCAGTGACGCTTTCAGGGCCTCTGTCAAGATGTAACAGTGACAATTGGTTCAAAAATCTAACAAATATACAAAATAATAGCTTTAAGTTGAATAACCAAAATCGCAGGGCCATTGCTTTCTAAATTGAACGGTGACCTTGGCCTTAATATTAGTCAAATACATATTTAATTAGATTTTTTATTATTTATTTGTTTGAAGAGGTTTCCTGGAAAGTTTATAGATAACAGAGTAGTTGCAATGTAACTTGTTGCCCTCTAACAAGCAACTACAACTAAATTCCAAATTATGGGGTTATCATAGCATATCGTAGTGTTGTTTATCTAAGTCACATATATTTATTTATATTTGTTATTTACTTGTAATATTAATATTTTGTAGTGTACAGAAGGAACCTGGAAGCTCAGACTTACATGTTATATCCCAAGTCTACAAGGTAAAGGCCAAGGTAAGATAACAGACAGACGAGAAGAGCAGGAGTCTCATCCTTAAACCACTGATGCTGGGTATAGGGTATCTACCCCACACAAGCCACCTGCGCTTAAACCATTGCTGCCACACAATGCGTGCTTATTGAATTCTGTATAGCTCAAAACTAATATCTGCAATATCTCAGCATTGGCGAATAGTTTGCACAAACTCATCGTCGAAATCTGGGTATGAAATTTATTATCCTGATCATTATCTATGTAGTTACCGTCAGGCACTTTTGATGTTATCACTAGTGAGTTAATTTCATACCCTGATTTTTGCGTTGGTTCAAATTATTTGCCCATTAAAGATTAAAGCCTCAATTAGTTATCTATTAGATTTTAGCTATACTGAATTCAATGAGCACAGATTTGCCTGAGTGGCAGCAGTACTTTAACTCCTCCCATTGTAAAGTTGTCAGACCAGTAGGACTTGTAGAAAACAACTTGTTGAGCAATTCACTCGGAATTTCACTTTCATTATTCCATTACAACATGGGTTTACATAGCCAATGTGTTGGCTCTGATTGACTGGGTAGAAAGCCAGAGCCAGGTCATCATGGTATTTTCAGTAAAGTACTTTTGACCTTGATATTGCCTTGCTTTGGATGACCAATTGTGGTATTGTACTCTCAAATCTCTTAGCATACGCTCTACCAATGGCGTTGCAGGACTTGTGAGCACAGGGTCTTTATATTAATCATTATACGAATCGATGCCAGCCCAAAAAGGTACTTTCATATATGAAAAGTAAGGCAATGCCAATGTCCAAGGTACTTTCCTGAAAGTACCATATGACCTGGCATTGGCTCTCCAACCACTCACTCCAGCCAGTAAATCAGGGCCAAAAAATTGGCTAAGGCTTACAATGAATTATGATTTTTCAAAACGCCCATATTTTTGGAGTTGCTTTCCCTCTACTGATTAACCTCCCCCCCGACTGCTTCACATTAAAAGTAGGCAAATTTTGTTGCATATTCGTAGTGGATAATTATACAATGTTTCATGTACTTGTAGGGTGGTGAAGACGACATATACTTCCCTGATGATAAAGATCACATAAACAGCTTCTCTTATCTTATTGTTGACCCTTATAAGCGTCATATGACTCTATTTCATCATAAATACGCTGGTGGTATCTGGTAGCTGTCCAAATATATCTGACTCCATAGTTAGATTAGATAAGATTCAGTTTATTGGGTAATTTTGTCAAAGACAAATTGTAATGTGTTGACTGAAAAGCCCTGTCATGCGGTCATACATATACTGTTTGAGACTTGAATACCCTGGGGTATAAAATAGATGTCAATGTGGTAGTAGTCATCGGAAGCACCTAATGGTCTAACCTCCCCCCCCCCCCACCCTCAAACCGATTTTGGTTGTTTGTGTCCGATAATGCTCTTCATTCTTGGCCAAATAGAAGCAAGGAGGTCGACCAAGAACAGAAAACATGCACTGATGTTTACCATATGAGATGATATTTTATTTTGTCATCAATCATGTAAACTGTCTCGAATGTGGTATGTGATATGTTTAAATACAGTCATAGATATAATAAAATCACTCAGTCAGTATATTTGCAACTATTTTCTGTTAAGGTCGAAAAGAAAAGAAGATCTTCCGAACCGTATGTGGTGCATTTTAAACCTTGAAGTCAAAGCTTAGATGATTTTGTACAGTGGCTCAGTTTTAGCGCCCCATCCAGCCACGGAACAAAATACAGTGCAAAATGTAAAACTGGACACAATAATATTTATTACACCTAATGTCACACATACTGTCATTTTTTCTGGTTAAAGTCAATGCTGAAACTAATGACACTCTTGATAAACTCTTTTTAACTCTTTGTAGGTGACAACGGAGCATAATCACCCACCTAATGAGGTTCGAGTTAATGTTGAGGAGGCAAATCTGTACATTAAACGGAGAGCTCAAGACTCCCAAGATGCTCCAGCTGTGATAAGGGCCAATGTTATGGCAAATATGCCCAATGACAGGAGTAGGGATTTAAGTAGAAAGTATATCTCTGACAATACTTGTATCTCAAGTCACTCCATTTGCATGACTTACATATGTGGCAGGACATATTTTTGCTACACGTCTGTTCATAAATGTCATTATAAGTAGAAGTTGCCTATCGCTACTCATTAAAAAGATAACTCCCAAGTTATTTTATAGAAATGATCACACTGTTCAACCTGTTTTATCAAATTTACATCGTTGTTTTTTTGTCTGTAGGAACTTGGAGGGAGAGGAGCTGTAGCCAGAATGGTGGAAAGGGTTCGACAGCACCAGTATCCTGGGAATTTACAGCCTGAAGATCTGGTCATACCACCTGCACTGACTACCACAATAGGAGACCAGCAACAGTCTTTCTTAATTAATGATAATGGGAACAATAACCAGCGCATTATGACATCCTGTTCTCCTGCATTTATGCAGCTACTCTCCCAAGCCACAGACTGGTTCGTGGACGGAAACTTCAGTATGGCACCTCGTCACTTCCTCCAGCTATACATCATCAGGATTCCACTAAGTGAAAGCTGCATCATGCATCATGCAAGAGATTCGTACACAGAGCTTCTACAGACAATAGTCGACAATTGTGTCAATGGTGGTCGCAACCACCTAAATCCTGCACGCGTACACTGTGACTTTGAGATGGCAATGCACCAGGGAATTAGGGAGGTGTTCCCCAACACACAAGTTACAGCTTGTTTCTACCACCTAACACAGGTAACTTAAGGCTAAAATGTAGAGAGACAATTCCAATTCACAGCTTTGGTTTGTTTTTTTGCAAGAAGAAAAGCGTTGCGCCACTTAAAAATCCTATTCCATCTGATTATGATAGTATGTCATGATGCAAGCTTCGATTTCCCATAAACTATCACCATGTGATGCTAAATGATTGTACTTTATCGCTTAATTTAGTCAACATGGAGGAAGATCCAAGAACTTGGACTGGTAGCGAGATATAGGGATGATGACGAAATAAGAGCATTTGTTGGAATGTTGGATGGCCTCGCTTTTGTTCCAGTCGACAACATGAATGCTGCGCTGGCAATCATCCGAGATGCCACTCCAAATGGTAAGGGCCAACTGCAGTGATTTTACACCAAACACATTCATATGAGAACTGATCTTAGGACATGCCTTCTAGTGAGTAAAACCTGATGTTCATAAATTGTCAATGTAGACATTTGGAGCTGTCACATGATCAAGCAATTGCAAAACCTTTGAATAGACAATTAAAATGCTCAGGCCATTGTAAGTATCTTGAATACACAACTGGTGAGTTTTGATAATCATATTGTCGTATTTGTTACAGAATTTCAGGATCTTGTTGACTACTTCGATGTGAACTATGTCACTGGGCTATGGGCTGCACAGCTTGGGCAGCAGGGAGCAGGCTTGCAGATGATATTGCAGAGGCCCCCTTTATACCCACCAGCTACCTGGAATATGTACGAAGTGACATTAGCAAACGGACACCAAACAAACAATAACTGCGAGTCCTGGAATATGAGGTAAGAATCAGAAAACAACAACACCTACTTTACACCCGTACCGCTATGGAAACTACAAAGAGGCATAATGTAAATTATCTATATAAATCGGTTCTCTCACAGATTTCATGCTCCTGATCCTGGAATTTCACATCACTGTTTATTGAATTATGTTTCATCCTCAGCTTCAATGGTCTTCTTTATCTTGGAAAATATGACATTAACTTTAATTGATTGGTTATGACAACAATTTTTCACTTCAAGAGATTCAAGGGCTTTTTTTCTCAAAACTTTCAGGGTCAAGACACTTGTTGGACAAGACCACCCAACAGTGTGGAAACTTGGAGGAGAGGGTGCTGATTAGACTGCACAGCCAAGGAGAGGTGATTAAAAAGCTGTTGTTCAAACTCGCCAGCTGCATAACAGACTTAACAACTTATGCCAACGTTTCCAGGAAAATGATATGCAGCTCGGTGAATATCTAAGAGCTGTTGGTAGGAATGTACGTTTAGGGATCCAGCGTAACGATGATTAGACTCATGTGAATACTTACTATTAGCACAAACATGGATCCTTGCTACTATTAACCATGACCAGATATACTGTATTTATTACTTTTTTTAAAAATCTCAGTCCATTACATTATAGACCAAGTCTGTGTAACATAAACTATAGACCTTCGACCATTTAGTGCCTTGTAACCATCAATTTGTTACATTGAATTGACTTTAACTACCTTAGGACTGTCTAGCAGATATTTGAACTATATCAAATGTATATATATGTATGTATGTATGTATGTGTGTATGTGTGTGTGTATGTATGTATATTATATCTTCATCCAACCCCAGGCACGATGCATTTATCTTGTTTTTCCCTTTGTGTTTTAAGCAGTAAAGTAAAGAATTATGTTATTAAACTTATCAAAAATGAGAAATATTTTACTTGGATATCATGCTGGGAAAGCGCCAAGGAGAGGTTTTGTAATGAGTAATATATGCTGATAGCTCAAGATTGTAAACGATTCAACACTCGAATTTGCATATTGAAACACAGGTTGCCTACTGCAAAATACGTTATTTTCTGCAGTGATAAGCTCTCTATGGCAGACTAACTTTCACCTTTTTGCTGAGAGCAGTTGTGACAGTCCAAGTACAAAATTTCACTTTAACAACTCTGGGAAAACGCATACAATTATTTGACAATCAGGGCCACACGCTATTGTGTTACTACAAAAACATCTATTTCCGCCTTGGTCATGGAACCTTGAGGTTTAAGTCTTATGCTTACATTTCAATGTTTAGGCAAACATAGCACTAATTTGGCCACCACTGGTTTGCGAGAGTCAAAGGATATCAGTGAACCTGACTTAAAAAACACAGTGGAAGCAAGAGCATTATTAGAGATTTGTACCATTCAATATATGTGGTGCTTTAATGCATATTAACACCGCCGAGCCTTCATCACTGACCGCGATATTAGAGTGATTGCTCTCTATGGCTCTAAACAGAGTAACTTGCACCTTTGCTGACAGCGGTTGTGAGAGTTAAAGTACAAAACTTGACTTGAACAGGACCGGAAAACACATACAATTATGTCGACATTCAGAGCCGCATGTTGTCTTTTAACCACTGGAACATATATTTCCTTTCTGACCATGGAGCCTTGAAGTAGCTGCCTTATGGTTTCAAAGTTGAGTTGAGCATAGTTGTACTATGGCTATCACTGGTTTGCGAGAGTCAAAGGATATCAGTGAACCTGACTTAAACAACACAGTGGACGCAAGAGCACTGTTAACATTTTGTACCATTCAGTGTGTGCATGTTGTCTTTTGTCCCACAAAAAACGTCTATTTCCTTGTTTGCGGTGGAGCCTTTATGAAGCTGTCTTATGGTTTCAAAGCTGAGCCAAACAAAGCTGTACTTTGGCCACCACTGGTTGGCGAGAGTCAAAGAATATCAGTGAACCTAACTTAAACAACACAGTGGAAGCAAGAGCACTATTTACATTTTGTACCATTCGGTATGTGCTGTGCTTTGATGGGATATTTCAATGTCAGCCAGGTTAGTTTGAAGTTTCTGCTACTGTCATAGATGGCCAATTAGATGATGATGAGCAAATAGTACGAATCCGTGGTGCTAAACAGGATATTTTTAATCAGTTTTACATGTGACATAGTCCGTCACATCAGTCTTGTACAATCGTTGCGGGTATACTTATGCTTACTTATACTATACGATGATGATGCCTATTTTCCTCTCTTTGATATTAAGAAGAGAACTCCGATATTTGAAGACAGGTTAATAGAAAATACCAAGGCCATAGGAAAAACAATATACAGACATGTCTTTTAATATAAGAGTTGTCTTAGAGCAGATTACCTAATGAGACAGTAGTGGTGATGAGTATAGTATAACACAGTTCGAAATCCACATATTATATGGCTTGTTTCGGGGATGCAGGTTGCGGATAAAAATTCAAGTTTAACACATTTCCAATTATGTCTTTGTAGCTGTTAGTTCTCCTTAAATAAGCGATTTCTCCACTCACCAATAGATCAGGCTACCTGGTCTGCCTGAGCTTATTGAATTATGAATGAGTACGGGATTAGATCTTGCTTAATAATCAACAACTAGCCGATAATATGAGTCAGCCAAAATTGACCCAATAACGCAATTAATGCTGCAGCTCAGGACTTACCTTGGTTTATCACGCTGCTCCTGGAAAATTGGCTGTCTACAGTTGGAAGAAAACAGACTACACCCATGCTGTATTTCTTTGTGAACTCTACCAAATGTACATTATGCCTCGGTAGAGTGCTGTTTGATGATATGTCACCCGTCTTTGACGATGGTAGTCTAGGCTGGTATATTTTTTTGCCGCACTCAGGTACAGCTAACATATCAGTAGCCCATGTTGCAAATGTGATGAGCCAGCTGTCAACCGTTTCTGGAACTCTTTCTGTTAATCAAAATTGAATCATTTCTAATACAGACAGCTATGGTTTGAAAGTGGACCCACTGTACAAGCCATCTTTCTGTCTTCTTGCAGATTGGACACACTTGATTACCCTAGCTGCCCAATTATCAGGAGTTGATAAAATAGATGATTTGTCCTCTCAGTTGACATCAAGCTTGAAACCATTGTCTTGTGTTGTTTCAGCAAAGCATGTTACACGGTAGACCCGGCTATGATCTCATTTGAATATGAGACAGAATAACATGCATGTATGCCATTTTCTCAACAAATATCAATTTTCTAGTCAGAGGATTCTTGGTAGGCTGATATCATGTGAAATGAACATTTTTTATTACGTTGAATAGCAGGCCTACTGCCAATAGTGGCGAACCTAGGAGCAAACTGTAAAGTATGGCTCAGTGGGTCTTGCTAGCTACTTTGGGTTGCAGGTAGGGGAAACAAAGTTTGCTCCTCCCCTCCACTTAGGAAAGGTTGTCAGGACACAATTCTCTCAATCATGGGACAGTATAGTTGTGAACTTTGACTGGATTTGCTGGTTTGTGGAGGAGGGTGGAGCAGATGGGGTATCAACTCAAGCTTAGTCAAAAGGGATGTGGAGTGGAGTGGTCTTCTGGCAAGCCTATCTACGGATGTTCTGTACACTGCTAGGCATAATCCACGATTTGGTCTTCAAAACCTAGTCTGATATTCATCCTCATTCAGCACGGGTCAATGCTGCCTTTAGGGCCTCGCAAGTGAATTTCACCATTTGCTGGAACCTTAACCTGCCACAGGAGGATCTACAAGTATAAAAGTGTCATAACAAAGGTTATTTCACAATGGGTGAAGAAGCAACCACCAAAAGCTGGACATAAGACATTACATTCACAGCATTAGTTAAATAAGAATATAAGATTAGTAAAACCCATCCGAGTTGTTGGTCTCGTTCATGTTCTTTTGTTATGATACTTACATTTACATTCTTTACATTTAATTTTAATTGCATTGCATTAACCTGTGGGTCCATTCCCTTTGCAAAAGCCAATTTAGCAGTCCCAAACTAAAAATTGTCAGTATCCAGCTAATGAAATTTATGTAATGTAATGTTTACAGCTCCTGATACTTACATGCCTTTAATTGGCCAATGCTATGCTAATGCTGATTGATACTGGACAACATTGGCAAAGAAAAGGCAATGAAAGTCCCAGCAATGAACTAAACCTCATCAATGAACTAAACCTCATCAAGGTCCCAGCAATGAACTTAAGTTTAGTTCATTGGTCCCAGGGAGCCATGGTGAGTGAGTGAGTTTATCAATGTTTGATGTATATTATGGATCATCTTGGATAAATCACGTTAGATGTAAATTGTTTATAACTAACTTGAAATCAATCTTTTGCAAGAAGATTTGAGCAGAATAATATATTAAATAGATTATCTACATTTGCTTAAAATCTTGAGAAGACAACTACAAAAGATTTTAAAAAGATTTTATAAGTTTTAACTCAATTTTAACCCGAAATTCTAGATTTTAACCAACAGCTTTTAGACACATTAGACAAGTAACTCTCCCAGCAAGTAATCAACCACTACCAACCACCGAACCTACTCAACTGAGCTGAAACTGACCACTGAAGATGAGCTGCACCAACTCGAAGATGGCGGATGATACTCAACCTGATGATGATCTTAGTCAGCCTCAACAGTGTATCTCTGTGGAACCTGTAAACAACATGTAGATTGGGATGCAGTATCTATCATGTGTGATACCTGGTACCATCTAGCCTGCCAGGCAGTTCCATCCTGTGAGTACTCCAGACTGGGTCACTCAAGCGTACACTGGTCATGCACATCATGCAGCAGTGATCATCAGTCTACAACTTCACCTGCTATGCTGTTTGATGGCCCCTTTCATATTACTGATGTAGAATCAGCTAGCTCTTCCGCAGAGGTTAGCATTGACTCACTTGATGACAATCATTCTCCTATACATCAATCATCCCCATGTAAATTCAAACCTCCACCTGCCAAACACGGTCGCCCTTTAAGAGTCATCAATGTGAACTGCCAGTCTATTGTTGCAAAGAAACGTCCATGGATAAACATGGTGAACACCACAAAGCCTGATGCCATCATTGCAACAGAGACCTGGTTAGATGATTCAGTGAGCAGTGATGAGCTAGTGAGCGACTCCTACACCATCTACAGGCGTGATAGGAAAACAGGAACATATGGGGGAGTCATGATTGCTGTGAATTCCTCGATAACCAGCACCGAGGTAACAACCAAATGTGATGCAGAGATCCTCTGGGTGAAAAACCAATGTGTAGGTCACCGTGATATATTTATAGCCGCATGCTATCGACCCAATGTCGATGACAAGACCTTCACTACTCACCTACAGAAATCTCTTAACCAAATGAGTACGAAACGACCCAAGTCCTTCATAATCGGAGGTGACTTCAACTTTCCCGGTTTTGATTGGACTGATATATCCCTAAAACCAGGCGCACAATATCCTGCCCTCCATTTGGAGTTTAGAGACTTACTAGACGATTTTGGCCCCACTCAAACTGTAGAAGAGCCAACAAGACTGAGGAACACACTCGATCTGGTTGCCACCAACCTCGCTGAGCAAATCAACCGAGTCAAAGTGCTTCCTGGTATAAGCAACCACTCCATTGTATACCTTGAAGTCACTCCAAACTATAGCAAACAAATGCGTAGAAAGGTATGGCTCTACAACAAAGCAGACTGGGAGGGTATGTGCAAATACCTAGCCCCTAGACTAGAGAGGGTGGACAGTGAATATCAACCTTCACCAGATGAGCACTGGATTGCAATCAAGGATCTGATTCTTGAAGCCATGCAAATATACATCCCAAAGAGACAAACTAGACGAAAGGACTCTCGTCCTTGGATAAACAATCAATTACATAAACTAATAAAGAAAAAGAATCAGCTGCACAAACGGTGCAAAAGGAAGGGAAGCTTACACCTGGAAAAGAGATACAATGCATACAGACACGTTGTGCAGAAAATGCTGAGAAAACAACATGCCGAATATGTCAATAGACTTTTCACTGAAGAATGCAAAACCAAAGGTGAACTATCGAGAAGATTCTGGACTTGTGTGAAACATCGCTGATCTGCCGCAGTGTCATCAGTAGGACCACTGAAAAAGGGTACGAAGATTGTAACATCAGCCAAAGAGAGAGCCGAGATCCTCAACAACCAGTTTGTATCCGTCTTCTCCGATCCTACACCACCAACCGATTATCATGAACTGACCTTGAACTCGAAGATGAGCGAAATTATCATCGATATCAATGGAGTACATAAACAACTTGCCACTCTGAAAGTGAACAAGCTACTGGCCCTGATGGTATCAGTCCTCGGGTACTGAGAGAGTTGGCTGATGTGCTAGCTAAACCCTTGACCACCCTGTTCCAAAGCTCACTGGACAAAGGTAAAGTTCCCATGGATTGGAAGATGGCAAGCGTGTGCCCAGTTTATAAGAAGGGTGAGAAGTACTTGACCGACCTGTCAGCCTTACATGCGTCACCAGTAAGATCATGGAGCATATCCTCACCAGCCAGCTACAGACATACGCCGAATCCAACAACATCTTTCACAGCAATCAGCATGGGTTCAGGGCGAACCATGGATGTGAAATTCCACTCACCGAACTAACTACTGACATTATATATAATCTCGACCAAGGCAAAGAAACTGAAGTCTGTGTCTTGAATTTTTCCAAGGCATTTGACAAGGTCAACCATCAAAAACTCCTGCATGCTCAAATTAGCCAAATATGGTGTCAACTACCAAGTAATTGCTTGGATCGAGGACTTCCTTACAGGGCGGCAGCAGAAAGTTGTGGTTGAGGGCGAAGAATCATCAGTAACAAATGTCACATCTGGAGTGCCTCAGGGCTCTGTGATAGGTCCAACTTTGTTCCTCTACTACATCAACAACTTACCAGATAACATCAAGTCGGTTGTACGCCTCTTCGCAGATGATACTGTTGTTTATAACACATTAGATAACCATCAATGCCTGCAAGAAGACCTAAACCAGCTAGCCATATGGGAAGCAAACTCAGACATGGAATTCCATCCAATGAAGTGTCAGCATATGACGTTCTCAAGAAAGCAAAATCCTGACACTCAATCAATATCTCTCCATGATACCGAAATTCCAAGAGCTTCTACTGTGAAGTACCTTGGTGTCACTCTCGACCCAAAGATCATACACATAGACACACATAGAGAATATCACCAACAAAGCCAACTCCACCTTGGGCTTTATAAGAAGAAATGTACTGACAACATCACAACCAGTAAAGGAAACTGCATACAAGCAGTTGGTCAGACCTGTATTAGAATATGCGTCTGCCGCCTGGGATTCTGTAACAGAAACTCAGGCCAAACGACTAGAGTCTGTCCAATGACGAGCTGCACACCTGATCTGCGGTATCAGAAAGACCGACCGCAAAACCAGCACAACCAGTCTCTTACAGCAGCTTAACCTGCCACCACTTTCCCAGCGTAGAGGTGAGCGCAGGCTAAAAGTATTTAGCCAATACCATCACAACAATCCATCAGTTCTCGCTAAATACATCACTTGATCAGCACATAACTCAGGGTGGTACACCTGGCTGTTACCTGGCTAGGGTTTGGTTTTCAGGCTAACAGTATCTAGCACAAACTCACCATAAATGAGCCGAGAAAGGATAGATAACTTCTGCAGACTAGCAACTGTCAGGGCTGCAGCCTGGAGAGGGTCGTGCTGGTGGCAAAGCCAACTTCGCAGAGCGGTTATACTGAGGGTCGTACTGGTGCAAAGCCAACCTAGCAGAGCGGTTATACTGAGGGTTGTACTGGTGGCAAAGCCAACCTAGCAGAGCTGGTGTCGAGAGAGTAGCTTACAAGCGGAGCTTGTAGCGGGTGCATTTACATCTGATAGAATACGTTGCGAAGCGGGACGTAACCTGACTTTGCCCTCTGAGCAGATTAAGCGGGACGCACCCGGAACCTTAACTGTGTAGCCTTAGCTATATGAGGTGTATTGATATTAATAATCAGACTGACACTGTAACGCACTTGGTGAGAATAATATAGGAAATGCGATAGATTGTCTGTGATAATACTGTAAGACGGTGGAATTCCATGTTGATAATTGCCAGGATTAAATGTGTATAGAATATATATATTTATGATGTCTGTGAGATTGCCTCTGCGTTAAATATATATAAGTTGAAGCCGTCTACATAATATTGGTATAATATGTTCATGTTTAAATCAGGGTAGATAACCCTTTTCACATCAGAATTACTCATTTTGAATATTCTATATTTAGAATATTCAAAATTAGTAGGCATGATACATCCATTATATTAGTAGACAGCTTTATATTGATTTTGCAAGAGTTGTCCCCTCAATAATGAGTGTTACTGGGCTCACTATATTATGCATAGCCTCAAAACTACCTCAATATGGACAAGACTGTATAAAGCTGTATAATACTGAACTGAACACTCATTCATTCTCTAGGGTCAACACACCTGCTTTCATTTCGACCAATCAAGGTAAGTGTACTATAAAGCGTATTGAAATTTCTATTGGTATATAGAGTGCATAACACGTTCTGGCTGAGCATGGGGAAGGTCAGATGCAGATGGAAAGTTTTGAGTGTAGAGCTTACCCAGCGGGCAAATAGTTGTCTAAACTGAGTTGGAAAGAGGTTACCGGAAGAGGCTGAACACTGTTGCCAGGTTTTATATCCTTCTCAGGGAAGGATATATCAGGGATATTATTAACTGTCTCTATCCAATTTCGATATTAAGAGCAAGCTCCTTTATTGACAAAGTATATGTATCCTTTTCTCGCAACATTTCATGTTAGTGATAGCAAGTAAATCAATAAAAACCTAGAGCATTTCTTGTAAACATAAAATAGTAAATAATTTTAGATTTGATCCAGATGAACCAATTCATATGGACTAACCAAGGCCGTCACCACAGGTGACAATGAATCCCCATGATGCGTTAAAATATGATGTTTGTAAAAATATTGATTTAAAGGCTGACAAATCGAGGCGCCAGGGTCATCATCTGCATCTGGTTTCGTCTGGTAGACTTCCGTCTTTCAACCAGCATACATTGAGCCAATAAGAGATCTCCACTTGTTCCTGTCCTGTGTAACCTCAGTCAGTACCTTCCTGTCATCATTAATTTTGCATAGATCATTTTTTATGCTTTTGCCCCATGTACTCTGACGGGCTCCTCTGGACGTTTTTAAGGGTCGTTCATACTCATCCAGGGCTTGGCGGATGGGGGTATCTTCTGGCAATCTCATGACATGTCCCAGTAGTCGCAGACGTCTCTGAGCTATTGTTTCACACCACGGCTTTGCTCCAGTTATCTCATACACCCTCGCAGAAGTCATCTTCTCAGGCCATCTCACATTCAGCGCGTTTCTCATGGCTCTCCGATGGTAGCTGTCTATTGAATCAGCCATTCCTTTGGTCAGCGTCCATGTTTCACTGTTATAGAGAAATACGCTGGATATATTATGCATTGAAAGCTCTGGTCTTGATGTCTGTGTTCAGTCTTCTGTCTTGCGCCAGGGTAGAAAGGCATAATTAATGTAATGTGATGCTATTGAATTCATTGCCTGGATTTATCCGGTTCACCTGCAAAATCACTTTTTTAACATGTCTAAAATTCCAATTTCTATTTAGCCATAATAATCTCTTTCGCAAATCTCTGGGATTGGCAGTTCAATAAGAGCATAGCTTATCACAAATGAAAACAAATACCCACAACAAATACCACACATTATTCTCATGCAAAAGTTTGATGTTATCTTTATTATTCATCTCAGTTGGGGTGTAAAGTGTTGATATTCTATAAAGCTTAGAAATCATTGTTTTCAAACAATTTTATGTTGTATGTATAGCAATTTGTTTTCAAGCTATTTGTGCATTCAAAACCTGCTCATTTCACATGGGCGCACTAGGTTTGCTAGATAGCCATGACCAGCTTGCCAAGACAAGACTAGACAATCACAAAGACGTTAAGAAAGGCTATCTTTGTGTGAAGTGAAACTGCCGAAATAAGTAAGTAAGTGAGTGAGTCTCTCATTCACTTTATTTCTTCTGCAATGGCTGAGTCAGAGTTGAAGATGGCACTTGCTAAAGAGTACATCCCGGAGACAAAGTGTGAGATATGTATGGAAGATGATAGAAAGTCTCATATTCTACCCTGTGGACATGGACTCTGTATAGTGTGTATAGGTGAGAACCTTCATATATTTTCAATGTTTCAAGTAATCAGCTGGCGCACTCCACTAATATGAACCTTCAAGCTGACCACAACCATTAACATTCAGCCTTTACCACTAGTTTGAAGGACTGAGCCATCAACATTATTAGGACTGTTCTGTTACTGTTATATGTTACTATGTAGGGGAAGCTTTATCTCTGAAGTTCTTCTTTCGTTTTGGCTGTATTGGGTTGCCGTGATTAGGCTATTCCGAAACGCTAAAGTAGTGGTTGGAATTAAAGCTTCCCAATCATAGATTGCATTGATTTACGGTCACTACTCAAGCTGTTAATAGAGGTGAGCCTGCCATATGAGACCTTAGCTTGTTCTCACCCATTATAAATATGTGCCAGATCTATTTCTGATGCTAGCACTTTTTGGCTGGTTCTAGCCTGTCATTGGCCTCTATTGATGATTTGGGGCAGGAGAGGTGCTCATCAAGACAACCAAATAACCAAACTAAAGTTGTCAAAATATGTGAGAGGAAGAGAGTTCATTTATAAGAAATGATTTCCATGCACAAGCCTAGCCTGTCTTGACAAGCTTTGTTCAGTAGGGGTGAGGATAACGCTGGTCAGCTCTTGTGAACGAGCTACCATGAGTTGTGAAATTGATTAAGGCTGTTTTGTACCCACAACTCCCAAAGATTACTAATAGACCAATCATTCTGATTAAAAAATGATGCGTTTACAGATTCTTTAGTCAATGGCGGAGAATCTTTAGAATGTCCTTTCTGCCGTGTAAAACATGTAAAACTTCTGATGAGGGATTCCCTGCCAATCAGTGGTTCACATTTCGAAAGATTCGGAGACCAATCACTCCATCAAAACAAGAAAAAATTCTCCAGGTGAAGGAGAGTAAGTTTAATATTTGTAAATATTGTCCTACACTTTTTATCTGATATTGGCGATAGAATTATCGACTTGGTGATCTAGATACAGTCATTTTTCATATCACGGGTTTTCCATGATACCTGGCTGAAGCTCGCCTGTGCTGTGGATTACTCAGAGGCTTGAGCTATTTATTATCGGGCTACTTTAGCTATGAATAAGTTAACATCTGTCCAAAGCCCACACGTTGGCTAGGCTGCGAGTCCTACCAATATGTGAGGGCGCCTCCACGGTCCACAAATTCTCTTGGGTTGTACCAGCTGATTCACAATACTGTATGTTGGACATCGCTTTTTTTCTGAGACTTAAGCAGTAGCAAGGCTGTTTCCTAAATTCACATCAAGAGTACTCAATGAGACCAAAAAAACACATTAAATTGACTTTGTTTTTTTGCGCAATAAAACGGGCTTGCCTTGTAAGCCAAATTGGATTGAATCACATGTGAAGAGCACAATGGAAAAACCAGTGAAGTCACATATCCAAAATTTTGAAGTTAGGCTCCCTTGTATATAGTTTGAGGCATGTAGAACAATATTCAAAGTGAAGAATGTGGAAAAAACAGTGTAGTCCAATAGAAAACAGCCCTTCTAGCATAGTTGACCAATGGAGAATCAGGTGTGGTCCATGCCTTCCATCGGAACAATAAGCTATGTCCATTTTTTAACCAATCAGATTGTGGGTAGCACACTTCAGTGCTGGACTACTATAATAACAATACCATAGTGATTTTTAGTGACTAAGCAAATAATGGCTTCTAACAATGTTGATGATGAGTATCCTAATTTAACTGACAATCCAAAAAAGAGACAGTCTAAAGGTAGTGCAAAGGAGAAAGCTAAGAAGCAGAGAGTTTCTAGTCACACAACTGGTGAAAACTGCCACTGCAAACGGTTCAAATGCTTTGAGAAGGTGACAGAGATACAGAGACAGACTTTAATTTCTAACTTCAATGAAAAGTATACCACTAAGGATCAGCAAGATGCTTATCTATCTACACTCATCAAGGTGTGTGCCATCAAAAGAAGAAGACCAAGAGCTGAAGCTCCTAGTGGTAACCCTAACAACCATACCTATCTCTACTGTGTAAGGACTAAAGACGATGATGCCAGGTCAGATTCAGTCTCAGAGAAGATGGTGTGCATCAAAGCTTTCACATCCTTGTTTGGGATCACAAAACAGAGAGTGGAAACAATAAGGAAGTCACTAGCAGAGAAAGGTATGTCAACATAAAGTTTATATAATAACCATCTGGTTGGCTGCAGCTATACATTGGGCGTGGAGTTTCTTTCCTAGTTCTAAAATGTGATGTGCTAGTTTTGTGGAGTTATCTTCACTGCAGTATCTATAGGACAGGAGGTCAGGAACTGCACTTGAATTAGCTTAACTGAACAATCTATGAGGTAAGTAGTAATCCGTTGAATTGCATAACATTCTTTTTTGCGATTGCAGGCCGAACATAAGGGGTGTGTAAAACTCTGATTTAATCTTTTTTAATTCTTTTTTAGGACATCCTCCACAAGATGGCAGAGGGAAACACGATAATCGACCTCACAGGATTTCTGATGATGTAAAGCAGGCTGTATTGGACCACATCAAGTCATTCAAAGGCAGGACCTCCCACTACTCCAGAGAGAGATCCCGTCGGCTATATCTACCTCAAGAGCTTAACATTGCCAAGATGTATGACTTATTTAATACGGCGAATCCTGATATCACCATTGGTTATGAAACCTACAGAAATTTGCTCAATGCAAATTTCAACATCTCGTTTGGCTACCCAAGAAAGGATACCTGTTCAACTTGTGATGAGCTGGTCCTGAAAATTCAACATGCTGAGGTCCAACTGGCGTCTGCAACCGAGCCGGCTGATTGCAGAAAATTCCAAGAAGAGAAGGAAGCCCTAGAAACAGAGCACAAGCTTCACAAACGGAGAGCTGAGCTTTTTTACACCAATAAACGGGAAGCAAAATCACGAGCAAAGACCTCCACCACCTGCATGGCTTTTGCATTTGACTTCCAGAAAAACCTCCCTACTCCCAACAAGACCACCAATGATGTTTATTATAGAAGACAGCTATCCTTCCTATCTTTCAACATTCACCTCTTAGCCTCTGATGATGTTTATATCTACTGCTACGATGAAACTGTGGCAGCAAAAGGATCTGATGAGGTGACGTCAATGCTGCACCACTTCATGGTTAACAACATCCCACCAAACATCGTTGAGCTAGAGCTGTTTTGTGATGGCTGCGCTGGCCAAAACAAAAATTACACGCTCATTCGTTTCTTCCATTGGCTTGTTCATGATGTTAAAAGGTTCAACAAGATCACGGTTAACTACCCTATCCGTGGTCATTCTTACATGGAGTGTGACCGAGACATGAATGTCGTCGACTGCAAAAGAGATATTGATTTACCCTCCGATTGGGTTGAGGTCTTCCGCAACGCTAGGAAAAACCCCAAACCATTTAATGTGATCCCTCTCACAGCCACCTCGTTTATGGGTTACACTGCTCATCTGAAACCAAAGTACAAAGCTACATGTCCCTTCAAAACACGCCCCATTCGCCAACTGCTGATAGCTGCCGACAGGGACAAACGAGGTGTCTCGCACCGAGCCTCGTGGAATGGCGTATATGAAGAGCATTTCATCAAAAAACCATGCAAATCCACTCAAGTACCACCACTTGCTGTAGTAAACACTACAGCTTTACCTATCAGCAAGCCAAAGTGGGAGGATCTACAGGTCCTGAAACGGTTCTGTGCTGTAGTTAATCAGCCGTTTTATGACAATTTAAAAAATACGGACGATACAGTAGATGTTGAAGATGAGTTTTAAAATGTGTGCAATATTTTGTAATATTAGAGTTTTTGTTAATTTTGTTCATCTTATACTATCCTCTCATAAATCAGTGAGTTTATAATAAAAAACCTATGAATTGGGAACTTCTAAAGTACGATTTTCACTTCCAATGAAATAATAGGTGAGGTCCGAATCGGCCGATGGTCAGAACATAAGATACTTAGAGTCTTCAAAATCTTTGAAAAATATCAAAGTTGTGCTTAAATGGTCTAATATGTACATACATTCAAATAATGTAAAAGATTTGCCTCCAACATATTTGAGTATCGTGCAGTAATGTGCCAAAGTTAGAAAATCGATTTACTCAATTTGCTAAACATGTGACATCACTGGTTTTTCCATTGTGCTCTTCATGTGTATTCAAATTGATTAGAGATATCTTCGTGTCATCATTGCAGGTCAAAGATGCAGCAACTGTAAGAATGAAGTCCAAGCAGTTTGTAATAAGTGTGAAAAGTACTTCTGTTACGGGTGAGCAGCATATTATTCTCTTGTCGAGAAATCATGGTTTTGTTTGAAGCCATCACCTCTCGTTCTCTCTTTTGTGTCTGAACAAGCCCAAAATACATTGACGGGGCTCCAATAGAAGGCTTCCCCATTTCAAGTAGACTGGATTCAGTCCAACAACTTAGAGTTATCTATTCAATTTCAAGTTTGTTAGTTGGTTTTGACAGACAACTCCACACAACAAAAAACCAAAACCCATCAGTGTTACTGATTTTAGATAACAGGATCCTGGATTTGAGCCCCATCAGGTGCATTGTTTGTCTAGACAAAAATGACGACTTTTCATTAACTATAAAACTTGCTGGCTCAGTTATCACAGGCATTTAGGTATAGCAGGTTTATGTCAGGTCCAGTTGTTTTGAAGAATTAATTTTGAAGAGTCGAGTTTTAAAATTGTAGATTGCTCTATTATCTCTGAAGAAATTGAAGACAGCATGGTGTGCAGGGAGCCCTATTGACTTATAATATTATAAGCTTGCCATATCTGTTAAATGGTGGGGATTTTGATGCAGTTATGTCCGTCAAATGATGAATACCAAAACAATTAATCAATCGGTGGATGGATGGAAAAAGTTACATATGATGAGTAGGGAGCAAACTCGACACATTAACACAAAGTTTATCAACAATCAGTAGGGTAGAATGTTTTTTAAAGTAAAAAGGTATGTGACTGCTCCGGAGATGTCCCAATAATGAAGAATTATGGTGCCTCACAAACAAGGGAGTTTCCCAAACAAACCAGCAGATATGTTAAGATTTTTACTATTCCTAAAAGAATTACTGCAAGAAATTGTTTCTGTGTTTTAATTGCACAATTGGCACAACATGGGGCCAGTTTCAGCATAACTATTTTCTTCTAATGACAGTTGTATTATAAAGACAACATGTAGCTGGGGAGATGCAAGGCACCAGCCTGATTCACTGGATATAGTGCTGGAAAAAGCTGAGGATAAACTGAAAATATGGAAGAACTGGTCAATGACCCTGGTAAGATACACTATCTCTATGCCTAAAAATGTATGGATGTATTCTCAGGGTAAAAGGTATGAATTTCCTAAACAAACAAGCCACATCACCGCAACATTCATGCTTTCAATGATCCTATCGCATATCTGACTTTGTATTAGAAAATATAAGAACAATCTTTATGCATTTGATCTACATTAGTTCTATGACTGCAGCTTCGTGTAATGGAACTCGACCTGACTGACACTATAGAGAGGAAACAGGGAGACATTGATAAATGGAGAGCGGACATGAAGACAGCTGAGACTATGGATTCCTCCATGTCTGCTGTTGAGAAGATAACTCTCATTAACGAGATATGTGAGTATTCCTCTATAGAATGATCAAATAGTGAGTGTTGCAATGCAAAGCTCATTTATCGCTGAAAAATTGTTTCTATTTTTATCACATGTATTACATCTAGTATCGGTGGTAAGTTCTGGTGATTTAACGACAACAAACAAAATAAAAGTTCATTCATGACTTAAAAGCGCACTTGAAGAATCAAAATTTCTGTTCACAGGTTGGCCCAAAAGTCAAATTCATAAAGATGACACATCCAGCATTCCTGAAGTCCCATCTGGATTAAAGCTTGTATCTCAGTATGAGACAGGAGATGAATGTTATTCAGTATGCTTCAACACACGCACTGGTGACCTGCTGCTGGGATGTGCTGCTGGAATGAAAATTATCACTAGAGGAAGTTATGAAGTGAAAGAGGAAACTCAGCATAGAGCAGTTATAACTGCTGTTCACAAGGGAGAAGTCTTCATTTCTCAACACCAAGATAGTAAAATTATACAAATCTTTGCCTACGACGTTGAAAGCAAGGAATGTGAAATGCTTTTCTCTTTCCCTATGGAATCAATGTATGTGTCACACATGACTGTATCTGATGAGTTTGTAGCCTGTGCAGATAGAGACACTCAGACACTGAAGCTCTATGATAGGAGAGAGAAGAATGTGCAGACACTTCCACTTCCTGGTCTCACGCAGTTCATCCGTGACATCTACTTTCTACAAGACGGCTCCTTACTCGCTACTGGATTAGAGAGCGGGAGGGGCTTACTCAACAAGTACAGGATCTCTGCAAAGGAAACTGATGGTGAAGTCATCACTCTAATCTGGCCATGTCCTCTTACCCAAGCGTGTGGTATCGCTGTGTCTGATGATGAGAAGCTGATTTTTGTGAGTGAGCTCAAGGCTAAGAGGATAAATGTGGTAAGGCCTGATGGTAAGTGTGTAATGTCTGCTAGTTTGGAAGTTCAGGATGTGATAAAGAATTGATAAACAAGCCTCTATGAATTTTGAAATCTGAAATTAATATTTTTTTCAAATATTTAATTTGGTGCTTAGAGCTATACTCTCATGTTCAATAGATCAGAAACTCCTCCAATAAGCTCCAATAATTATTTGATTGAGTTATCACAATCACTTTAGGTGCTTGTGATAATGTGTTATTAGTTAGGTTAGTGGTTAGGATTCGAGCTTCTCAATCTGAGAGTCGCATGCTTAAAATCCGGTGTTGCTAATGGAGGTGACCTCTTCTTACATTACACTAGCTTGCCTACCGTTACATTGTACAAGGGTGTGCTAAAAAGATGTGATAAATCTTGTTCCACAAAGTGTAAGCATATTCTCATTTGTCCGAAAGGGGCTTTGCATAGCAAATTAAGTTCATAATATTAACATATTATTACTTTATTATATAAGATTCAATAGGCAGAACTATTAATTCTTTTGACTTAGCATCAATATTGACTGTCTATAAATTAATTCAGGAAAGAAACTCTGTGAGTTGAATAACGAGAGGTTACCAGAAAAGAACCAAGATATAAGTATATATGGCAACATACTAGCTGTGGCTGGTTGGGACGCCAAAACTGTGTCACTCTTCAAAATCATCTAATGCTGAACATCAAGGTTTGAAATTCAAAACATCTTCCTTTTTTCTCAACTTTTACTCAAACTTGCATTGATGAACATTACAATATGCAGCTATATCGCCTTACTTTGAAAAAATCAAACGCTGAGCGCAAAGATCCCATTCTGGTTATGCGAAATTTCGTATGTTGTCTGTCACTCATTAATAAATTCTGCCGTAATGCAAGCCTAGCCTATTATATGATAAATATTCTTTATATTGCTAATGTATTTTTGCTGATCACCTTCACCTAAATTGTTGTTGCAATTATACCTGCAAACATGATTCTACATTCATTGCTTGTCTTTAATCCGAAATTACTCTTTATTCAAAAATACAGTTATCATCCAATTGAAGGATTGATGTACGACTCTCCAAAGAAGTTGCTACCAAAAACTGCTAGAACAGCCAGCAGAGGGCACATTATATTTTCACTTCCTGCCAATTATGATTGTGAATCAAACGACCAGGTAACACAACAGCGAGTAATTTCTTACTTTCTTAGTTATTAGATTTGCTTTAAATAATTGACTTTAACCAAGTGAGTTTTTCTATCTATAGTATAATGTTTTAATATTATATTCGTGTATTTGAAGTATATTTTCTATTCGATGGCGCCATAAAATAAAAACAATTACGCATGCTTTCTGCTCCTTGTTGCAATCATTTTACCTATGACCCTTTCAAACTGGAGAGTATTTTGAGATGCAACCAAAATCTTTTTTCTTTTCAATATTTAGCCACATTTTATTTCAACTGGATTTCCTGAGAACTTCAATCTCACACCATTATTTACCCTTTACCCTTTATTCAAGATTTGCAAAATAAAATAATTAATTTTCTCTCTGTAGTTCTTTCCTTTGGATCAGACTCTCTTGATTTATTTCTATGATGACTGCTTAACATGCTGGAAAATTCAAGGCTTTTTTTGGGGGGGGGGGGGAGATATGGACAAACTATTAACTTATATATCTTGCAAGATAAATTGGGGAGGGAAGGGATATGGACAAACCATTAACATATTTATCGGGCTAGATAAATTGGGGAGGGAAGGGATATGGACAAATTATTAACATATTTATCGGGCTAGATAAATTGGGGAGGGAAGGGATATGGACAAATTATTAACATATTTATCGGGCAAGATTAATGAGTTGGAGGGAATGGCTCAGGGTTTGAACTACCTTTGCGAGATAGCTGGAAGGAACTGGACTGGCAATCAGGTCAATGGACGCAGTGGTGCAATGGGGGTTTTCACTTAGCCTCTACCTACTACCCAAAGGAGGCTACAGTCCAACAACAGAGTACAAACAAGGCAACATTATTTCAAGGCAGGGAGGTCTGCCGGCAGGGAGGTTTGCCGGCAGGCAGAACTCAAGAAACTTACTTCAGTTGGTTATCTTGTGTACTATGAGCTTTTATTTGGTTGCTGACTGGAGGAGTTTTACAGATGTGTCTAGTCTGGTTGCCAAAAGATAGCTGTTCAGAATGTAAGAATGAATAGTTGCCATGGGAACAATACTGATAGACCTGAAAATATAAAAATAAGTGTCGATCAAAATATGGTAACTGTAAATTGCTGAACAGGCTGAACAGCTGAAAAGAATTTCTCAGACTACTATAATATTCTTCCATGCGATTGGCTATTATTTGATAGAGAAGGCAACTTCAAGCAATTTCTAACAATTTGACACTCAAACAAACAAGTCTATTACTCAAACACATAGCCGGTCTTGACAAGCTTTGTTCGGGGGTGGGGAAAAATGAACCTTATGAAATCACAGAAGCGTTTGGATGATCAAATCACGTTGTAGAATGAATGGTTGATTTAAATCAAGTTGTCTTATCACAGGCATTTATAAAAGCCGCTCTGACCTTCCCTTTCAACCCACTTTCATTTACCACTTCCTCCTCTTCCCCCTTTTCTTATTCCCCCTTTTTTTGACGGTGCAAAATAGCCCTAGCTTAGATTTACATAATGCATAACCAGAGACTATAGATATTATTTATAGTCTCTGGCATAACTATATTGTTGACCAATAGAAACAAAGATCCCCAAATCATCTTTCAACTAGATCAGGCTCAGAAAACACATGACAACCCGTCCCCCCTCTCCGCCTGATGGCCCTTCCAACATGGCATGCAAATTGAGTTTGTGCAGGTTTAACTTAATTACCCAAGCCAGTGGGTAGAATTTTGTGTGGGTATGTTCATCACTTAGCGTTTAGACCATAGAGAGATAAACAGAATAGATCATGGATATAGTGAAGAGCATTTAAACATATTTATTGTCAAAAGTGAGTTGCAAAAAAAATATATGACCATATTGTCAGATCAGTAAAGGTACTTATGCAATCATGCCTGCTATCACAATGGCAATCACAATTACGTTGACTGTTATCACAATATGTAAGAAGAATGATGGCATAGCCAGTGTTGGGATCTTAATCGACAAATGAGACATTTTACAGGTTAGCAAGTATAGTAAGAAGTAAATGTGCGAAAACATCATCGTGTCGCTGTTACTGACATTCCATTGTAAGTACTTGCCCAATGTTGGCCATGGTTAACAATTACATGCCGCTATCAGCAAACCGAGTAAAGTTTAAGTTCTCAAACTAGTAAGAAAGTTTCTAGTACCAAACTTGCAAAAGTCCGTTTTTTTATGATTCCTTTATAAATTTATGGTCATCATTTGAACTATATGAAGTTGTCTTGACAATGCGTAACAATGTACTTTCTATCAGAGTACATTGGCGACTGCCTTTATCACATTTTTGTAGATTTGTACTCCTCTTAGGAATATTCCTTCGTTGAGACTTTCATTTGGTCCAAGCAGAAGTAAAGGTGTCTTGTTCATAGGTGAGAAGCCTATAGCTGGTAAACCTGCCTACAAGTAGAAATACAGCAGGTTCAAACAATTTAGTCTGTGTTCCTGGAATTTGTTTGCCCAGTAGCCTGAGATGGCATTACCAGCGACCACGCAGTGTTTCGGACTTCTTTCTGCGCCGTTTTGTTTTTGACCAAATAGGCAAAGGGCAAGGTTCTTATCACGTTGAGACAAACCAATGTCAAGGTCACAAAGTCTACAATATCAAAAATACGTCACATTCATACTTTAGAATCTAATTGCCCAACTGCTATCTTTCCCTTAAAGTGTTGAGGAAAGCAAAAAAAGCAATCAGTGTTCATATCAAAGTATTATCATAGGAGTGGATAAAAAAACTAAATATACTTGCACAAGAACATTATTGAAGGATCGAACCGATTTCAAATTGCAAACACTCAGGGTCTAGAAGGGTCTTGAGTATGTTATCTCCCCTGTTACAGATTAACTCTAGAATATCTTTGCTTAGGCTACCCTTGACCAATACTGATTTGTGATCATTTTGATGTATGTTAAGCAGCCTGGTAAGTGGATAATCATTTTAGTGTCAATATGTAACAGGGGAGATAACTACTCTTGACCCTTCTAGACCCCGGGTTTTCGTATTTTGAAATTTCTTATAGCATTCAATAATGTTCTTGCGCAAGCAAATTCTTTTTTTTTCCGTGCATTGCAATGAGAATGCTTTGATATGAACATGTGTTGTTTTTTCGCTCTCCTATGTACAATAATGTGTACAATACTATGCTAGTGTTGATCTGATATACTCACATTTCTTACAAATCGCATATCTGTAATCCCTGGAAACTGTTCTACTTTGTACTTGACATCACTATATGATAGAAATTAATAAAAAGTAAGTTGTTATTCATTTTGATTATCACAAACAAGACATTACAAGACAGTTTCAGCGATGAACTAGAGGTTTAGTCTATTGGTTTCAAGCTGTTTATTGGTAGCCTTGACACACAGCCAAAGAAACAGAAACCTGTGGCCGTATGACAAGGCTAGCTTATTGGTGAGAATTATGTATCATAAATGAATCATAGATGTTATAGAGTTATGTTAAATGAAAAATAAGGGAATGAACAACCAGCCATCAATCATTCTGTCGTACCTGTATGCATTCACATCGTAATGATAGATAATGGGTTAAATAATATTAGGCAGGAGTTATCCACCTTTTTGGTAGGATGGCACAACAACATGGCCCTCATTGATTGCTTCCCCTAAAGAATTACATCTCACAAGATGGCGAGCTTATTACCACATACCAGTTACAGCGCCTCTAATGACTGGATATGATTTAACCTACGAGCCTAAAGTGTAACAGAAGAGGTATACACCTGAGGGAACAGTCAACCTCCAGCTACCCCAATGGGATTTGAGCCCACAACTCTTGCGGCACTAATAGCCTGGCAGTAAATAGCAAGAGCGCTAACCGATTGCGCCATCTCACCACCCCCAAGGATGGTGAGACTAAATATACTAACCTTTCTTCTAAAGCTTTAGAGAATGCATTCCAGTATGAGTTATTACTGTCCAATGTGGTTATTCCTCTTTCTTTCTGAAACTGTAAAATAGAGCAGTAGCCTACTCATACTAAGCCTGAGTGACCAAGCAGCACAGGGCACAAGTGGGGGCTACTCCCCACCACCCTTGATTAACAGTTAACTATAATACTGCAGCCAAATAATCGGTGCAGTTCTTCATATGAACACTGTATCCCATGAAATGCGCAGTGGGAGATGAAATAGGAACCAGTCTAAGTCTAAGCCTAGTCTAAGAACCTATCATGTTCCCACCCTAGTCTGTCTAGTTCCCACCCCTAAATATATATGACAATTATCTGAACGGCCACAAAACAGACCTTTGAGATAAGGCTACCCTGACATGATATAAGGCACAAGAGCGTATTGCCAAGCTACTGCTATACATGCTGATATGATCTCCCATGGACATGCCAGAAATAGTGTACTCAGCATCAACATTATTTCAAGATAAAAATGAACCTTATGACATCACACGAGCTTGGCGATGATCAAATCTCATCCCTCTCACCTGATCCCACACAATGGTGACATCACATTCTCTACACCACTCGTCTAGCATCAGATCTACAGCTTCCTGCTCTTTGGGAGGGACGCGTAGATCAAACCTGACTCTCATCTCTTCGAGTGTCATGTTAAGCTGTGCTTCTCCTCCTTATAAACATAAATATAAACTGATATAAATACCATTTAATATAATTATTTGTATATTCAATAAAGTGCATCATAGATAATAGATAATATGTTATTATGGTAGTAAATGCAGTCATTACCAATCACAGATAATTATCAAGTTGTATGGTCATCGTAACAATTCATAAAATTTATGAATTGTTACGATGACCATACAACTTGTTATGTTCAAAATGCAATTATGTAATGCTACCAACTTGAAGCTTGAAGCTGTCTGAGCACATGTATTTATCAAGCTGTATTCCATAATGAAGCGCATGAGGTAATGCCCTTGAATTTCTGAAACTTGTGATGTAATCCACCTATTGTCCAGCCATGGAGTAACAATCTTACTCCTTGGTATATGCCTAGAGCATGTTCGATCCAATTTGCCTGCATTGCAGCTGCTCCCCTTCTTTCTAGTGGAGGGGAGCAACTCCGAGTGCATGGAAATTGACCAAACTTGGTCTCGTCCATCCATGCATAGGAGTGAAAAGTTGTAAAAATAACTCCATGACCTTGGCAGATAGTTCAGCTTTGACCTCGTCAATGTCTTTATATATGTGACCTCTGTTCAAAGTCACCACCAGGAGCCGCTTATAACCACAGGAGGAATTCGGAATTGATGCATATTATATAAGACTAGCCAAGAGGTGACAACTCAGCTAGATCGAGGCCGACCTCAAAATTCACATGGAAACATTGTGAATAATTGTTTTAAGATAAAATTAATACTCACTTGCCCTGTGGAGCTATGAACACAGCAAACTTGAGGTATTTGCCTTTGGCCTCAGTGTCAACTATTATGTATTGTGTATCTGGGAGACAGTGAGTTCACTGCAGAGTATAGTTTCACACAGGGCTGAGGTGCGTCGTCTCCTATCGTGCTCCTGAAAATGAAAAGCCTAGGACATCAAAAGGTACAGAGGTACAGAGTAGATGCCATGGTACTAACTAGGGGGGATGGGCACCTCTCCTAAACATAAAATGCACAGGATCAAGCTTACAGAGAGCCGGAAATTCTGCAATAAGTTTCTTCTGGTCTGCAAAAATATACATGCGCTATGAACGGACGAGTGGAAGGGGATGGGTGTCGAGAACTGCAGTATTCACCAACAAAGCAGTATTTTTCCCAAGAGAGATAATTACAATAAGGTTCAATAATAGAAAAAAAAACTAGTCAGTAGAGACCACCTACCCTTTAGAGAGTTTACTCTGAAGCATAGCATAGTATTGACACTCTTTGATAGATGCAATCATATCCTCACTTGAGCTGTGCCTTGTATTGTTTCCCTCGTGAAGAGACGTCTCCCATACCTATAAATACAACATATCATTGAAATGAGAAGAGGTTTATATTACACATCATTAGAAGGGGAAGCAGTGAATATAAAACATCATTGCAGAGAAAAGCGGTTATGAGGGTAAGGGTAATGCATGTTTATATCATTAAATGTAATGGGCTTATGTTCATACACATGATCATTAATGGGTTTATTTGCTAACTTGCCTTGTGCTAAAAGTGGTGAAACACAGGGCAATATTTCCCTTCAGAATGGAGTGAAAAAAAAATTTGATGATTTGGGCAATAATGCTAATAAAACCATATTATTTTCATGACGGATTAGGTGTTATCCGACCTTGTTCAAGGTTGAGACAACTCTACATTTGAGAGTGTCAAATTCTCTTAACTGGATCACTGATAAATAGGCCTGTTAGGTATTTGTAAGTGTGAGAGGTTATGTGGCACTGCGTCTGTTTATGCACAGTAAGGATTATAGTTCATTGCCTGAAGGGTAATTTCCCACAAATATGAAAAGCGTACTATGATTCTATTGAAACACCAAGTTAAAGACATTTTTTGTGGTCACGGTCAACTTACAGTTTTCATGCCTGGTATCTGTTTGAGTTTTGTGATAATAAAGGCGAACACGGGCATCATAAACCCTTCCTCTGAGCTGGACGGTAGTTTATGTGCTCTAAATATACAGGCCCTGTAAGAAAAACAAAATTAGAGGATAGAGGAAGGTGTAGGTGGATGTAAAAAGACATTTTTGTTAGATTGCATATTCGAAGGTTATTGCTATCAGTTATAAATTGCCGAAGTGTGGCCGTAGACAAGTGATTGCCCACAATGATTTGGACCAGATTGACATTTATTGTTATTTGTGAACATTGAAGACGTGCAGCTTTAAATACAAATGCATCTATGGAGACAGTGCCTTGTTTGGTTAGCTGATAGTGGGCTCCCACTACAAACCATTTCTGACGGTTCAATCATCTGATGTCAAATTTGAATAACTTGACATTTTAAAATATATTCAGCTAGAAGAATAGGTAAAAAAAAACACGGCTTCAAATCTAATTTACGCGTTCTTTCAAAACAATTCAAAAAGGAATCTCAAACAACAAAAATGTCAAACACCACCGCAGTTTTGTTGCAGCATAGGGCTTGAACTAATTCACATAGACTGAGAACCTAAATTGGAGAAATAATGAAAAACCGGTGATTTGGAAATATTTGGAGCTAAATGGAATGTTGGCTTTGCTATCTCACATCCTTGAACTCTTACAGTTGTCTTCCTTGATGGAAGTCAGCGCCACCATTGCCATAAAGCTATCCAGCAGGCAGAATATTTTTTGTTGTGATATGTGCCATCTAGACCAAGGTATTTGAATGTTGTAGCCTGATACAACTATTTGCTTACCTGTCTTGGAATGACTTGACTAGAGTATTGAGTACATGATCCTGGGCTAGACTGACAATCATATACGATCCCATACACTTTACTACTCTCCACACATCAGCTAACATAGACACTGCTATCTCAATGTGCTCTGTGTCAGGTAGTAAAGCATCCAGAGTACCTTTATCTATGGCTGATTTAAAACTTTCATTCCCATATGACATCTGTGCGGAGAAAACAGATTAATTTATTGATTAAATTTTGCCAGGTACAATGCCAACATAGTATGCACAAATAGCAAGTCCACTCCCCTCACTCTAATCTTTCCCATCCTTCAATGATAGCCAACCAACATAATTACGATATCTCTTAACAATGTGACCAACTTTTGTCTCGTTCTTCCAATCACAAGTGCATACTCTACTCCCACATTCGGCAAGCATAAAATGGTGCCATATGAATGCTATAGTTGTTTTTGAAATTCCGGACTCTCTGTAAAAAGCACACATAATAATGAGCTGAATGTTCACCTGGCAGCAGGCATGGCTTCCAAGGAGCTTATCAAAGTTGAGGTCCATTATCAGACTAGGATTAGAGAAGTTCTAATTAAGTTCTAATTCAGTTCTAGGATTAAGGGAACTTATCAAAGTTTAGGTCCATTATCAGACTAGGATTAGAGAAGATTAGTCCTGGGCCTTTAATTCAGACTATTTATGAAGTGGCAGTGCATAGATTTACCGCTTCTAAAAACAGCATACATTGGCGCACCAAAGAGTTGGTGTTAGCCCATTTTTTGTTTTTGGCCTTTGAGATAAGGCTAGTACAGTGGTTGATACCTGATTGCTAGCCAATGCAAATGCAGTGAGGCCTGCAAATTGGAGAAGAAGATGAAGTGAAAAATAGACGATCACCTGCGTGGCGTCCATCTTGGTATAGCTCATTTTCGGCCTCTTATCGTTGTTCTTTTGATTCATTTGTCGGATGACAAGTTCACTGATATCTATATTGTGTATATCGAGATAGGACAAGTCATATAGATCCTCGCTAAGTTTACTATTACCGCATCCAACCATCAGTATCTTATCGGCAGGTTTGATGTATTTGTGTATAACAGAAGATAGTTCCCCGTACTCGCCATACCTGTAAGTAGAGAGGAAATTTAAGTTGACAAGACACTTGCAGGTTTGATGATCAGTTGACACTGAACTCAAGCGTACAATTCATCAATCTTTTAAGGATCAATCAATCAATAACATGAATATGAGGATAAAAATACTTGCTGTAGAATGTGTCTGTAGAACGTTGTCTGTAGCTAAGCCTAAACAGGCGCGGGCAACTAATCTTAGCAACAGTTTCCAGAATGCAGCAGTGTTGCGTTTCAGAGACAGTATTGCAAATAAAGAGAAGGACTCTGTGACTATGTGACTGAGGAATTGATTCCTAATATGAGGTGTTAAAACAGGCAGAGAGCCAGAGGGAAGCTACCGGTGGAACGCTTATGTCTCTAGTTAGTTAGATGGGTGTTTAAAGTCCCAAGGTCTGTGATTAGTACATTTATACACTGTTGCTGGGGCTCACAAACACAACGTTCTGAAGAAACGGAAACGCGTTGAAGTCCTACTATATTAACTAAACTACAATGACAAACTTTTTTCATGAGTATTATAATAGCCTATATATTATATAAGTATTGTATTGGATCTCCAAATATATAAAAGGCTGCAAATGGAGGCTTTTGTGTTCTTCTGTAGTTTGTTCAATAAACTTTTACTACCATTACAATGAGGCTATGGTAGGTTTCTGCGTCATCTATTTTAAGGATGATGTAAAATGATAACTTCAGTCAGAGTAACAGTAACACTCACCAGTCAAATGACTTGTCACCTCTGGCCTTGAAGAAACCATCCCAGAAATCTTCTTTTGCAAACTGGCCGTGTTCTTTAGGAAGTAATGCCATTGTCAAGCATACACCATTCAGAGAAATAGCTTTTTCGTAACCAACTAGTCACAGTGTAGTGGTTAATCTCTCCTACTTAGTTCACTGTCAGTTTCATGGCTTTTGTCTACAGGAAATCATAGAAAAAGGAAATATCTCCCATTTGTTATGGAGACGATAACATTTTTGTACAAGCTGCAATGCGTATCACTTAAACAGGAAACAGTAACCTAGATACAGCATCAAAATGGCGGGTGAACAGTTTCAAAAATTTTCCTTTCAGCTCCTTGCCTCAAAAACTTTTCCTTCCCTTCAGTTAAAAGACTTCAAGCAAAGCCTGCAGAAATGGTGAGTCCCAAGTACATACTCATAACTACAGACTAAAGGTAATTGCTTTGCCATTGTGAGACAACTGGGAAGAAAATGGCAAGCATGACTGGATGTGTAAATTCAAAATTGCCATGTATGTATGTTCAGAATCAACCACATACATAGGTAGGCAAATTACAGTCCTCAGGCTCCCATGAGTCAACAGGAAGTGCTGAATTCGACCTATTAGCTGGATGAACTAGTGCCATCATTAATCACAGCGTAAACAAAGGGGATCAATCTGGTACTCTGTCTAAAAACTAAACTAGTATTTCTCCTACAAGCAATGGCAGTTCCTCAGTATAATAATTGATGGCTGAGAGTGACTATTATTATAATAGTCACTCTCAGCCATCTCTGGCGGAACTCCTCATATTCCATTCCATAACTGTATTTTTCCCGTAGCTGAAATTGGAATTTGACTTGGAATGACAGATGATGTGGTGTGAGGGAGGGGGAGGCGCTCTTTCTGTTTGAAACTATCAACAAGACAGTTTTCTGATTCTTTGCTGCTGAGAAATAGACATTGGCCAGAAGTCTCGTTTTCACAGTTGTCCACTTCCTTTCATGGCATAATAGAGATTGATAATGGAACAAATATATCCGAGTTCCAAGTCTGCGCCACCAGGCACTGTTGCTGAACTCCAATTTGTTATGATAGATTTATGTTTTGAGTGATTTTCACTAGCCTAAATCTGTTAAGATTTGAATAAAGTCTCTTTTTTTGCAAAATAATAATGACACTTTTTCAGGGGCATGGGAAATCGCCTTCTAGCACAGACATACAGCTTTGATCAACAGTTCAAGCCATACAATATCCAGCAATTTGCACTAGTAAGTTTCATATCATGTGGAGCTAAAGATTTAGGAGCTTATTTATTATTATTCCATTAATAATTTTCCTCTAGGAGCAGGTCTTGCAACAACAAAACTTGGGAAGCAGTAGAATTCTTTCTCACTTCTTATAGGTAATTTGATGAATTTAAAGGCATTGAAATGCATTAAATCTGTCTAAAGTGCTCCCTCATTCGGAATTTTTAGAAATTTCTAGAATATTGTGGTGTTTACTGTTACTGCTTTTGACTACAGGAGTTTTTCCAGAATGACCAGGTTGTACAGTCAATTCAGCACACTAGTTCCTCTGGCTCGACATGTTACGGCCTCGGTAAGTCTATTTCTACTATTTCTACTGCTGCCATTCAGACAAATTCGAGCTCACTGATGTCTGTATAGCTTCAAGACAATTATTGAGGCTTAAATCTCAGAATTCTTACCAAATAATTTGCACAAACTTATCTTCAGAATCAGGTTATGAAACTGGCGCACTAGCTGATAACGTCATAATTGTCCTCTAATAAGACGGAAACTACGTCACATGTTACAGCAGATGATATATTTCATACCCTAATTTTGACGATCAGCTTGTGCAAATGATTTGCCCATTAGGAGAAAAGGCTGAGATTGCAGCCTCATTTCATTAGTTCTGAGCTATACAGAATGCAATGAGCACAAATTTGCCTGTGTTGCGGCAGTGGTTTAGATCTTATCTTGGTACTGTACGGTCTGGTACTGGTACTGGTCTGATGGTTAAGGGTGTGGACTTGTGATCTGTGAGGTCCAGGTTAAACTCTCGGCGCCGACAGTCATTTCTGATTTGGTACTGGCGCGCCATTCATCCTAGCCAGGTCCTTGCAGAACGGGAATAAAAATACCGGAGGTCCACTGTGCACATGCAGTAAAAAGATCCCCCTCTGCCCCTTCGTATAAAAGAGTAGCCGGAATTCCGGCAGGCAAGGGTATAGGGTGTGGCTTGAGTACCATGGGTCTCTGTACCTGCACTCTAGAGGGGTAACCCTCTCCGCTATGACGACTTAGACTTTAGGTCTACATAATTTAGCGAATTTTCAAAGAACAAAATTTTAATACCCTATAATAATTTCTTCATCATATTATAATATTATAATTATTATTATGACTTGATTAAATCCACAAAGAAGATTGAATAATCTATGAAGATGTAACTTCAGAATCCACCCTAAAATGTTGTCTGAATTATCAAGAGCTTCAATTAATGAGTGCCTGATCTATCAGGATAAAAACATTCTTCTCCTTTCTCCTGATAATTCAAACAACATGTTTGAGTGGATTCTCATGCCACCATCGATGTTAAATTTTGAGAAAACGACTGTGGATTTTTGATCATGATGAAACATCCAGAGTCATTTATAGTTTAAATCTGATGATTGAATTATGAATTTGACACTAATAAAATTTACTTTATTTTACTAGGTACCAAAGCTTCCTGTGTGGAGGTAGAAAGTTGTGCTTGTACTGCAGTCTCCATGTCTCTATTTGACAAGCTGCAGGATGAGGGGATCGTACAAGAGAATGGCTACATCAAGAAATGTTTGGAGGAGTATATAGATAGTGTGCCAATACCAGATGAACTTCGCAATGTAAGGGTTATTCTGATACCAGTTATCCAGGCTAAATCTTTTTGGCACCTTAATCTACTGCTGCCACTCATGCAAATTTGTGCTCTTTGAATTCTGCATAGCCCCAAGATAATTAATCGAGACTTTAATCTCATAATTGTCACCTAATGGGCAAATAATTTGCACAAACTGATCTTCAAAATCAGGGCATATAATCTACCACCAGCTTATGACATGTACAATTTCCAGTAGTAGGACGATAACTACCTCACCTAATTAATTTCATACCCTAATTTTGACGATCAGTTTGTGCAAATTATTTGCTCATTAGGTGACAATGCTGAGATTGCAGCCTCATCATATTAGTTCTGAGCTATACAGAATTATATAAGCACACATTTGGCTGTGTGACAGCAGTGGTTTAACTACATTGTGATGGATTAAAGCCCACATTTGAGCATGTCTATTATCTATGTTATTGCCGTATTTCGTAGGGCATTGATAACTCATTGTGGCCAACCAAGTAATAAAGTGTATATTTTATATGTAAGATGTCCCTGTAAATATGTGAGACATCTCCCTTTTGAAATCTAATATTCAAAATAATGACCAGAACCACCCCAGTTACTAGAGGGGTTGTGAAATCTGTCCTGGATTGTAAGACGAGATACGACAACTTTTTGGTACAGGAATACATCTATTTTTTTTGTTCAATAAGGCATGACAACTTCAACTTGCCCGGGCACATTAGAATTCTTTATACGAGATCGGTCTTTCTAGTGTTGTGAGGGTGTAACTCCAAATCATATCAATGTCAAAATTGACCAGCAGCGTGAAACCAGGGAGATCGCAACAGAACTCCCACACTCCCTGGTGGAACATAACTCCCTGTAATACATGACACCATTTCCGCGTAATGGAAGAAGACAACTACAAGGTTTCTCGACATCTCTAATAATGAAACCTGTAAACAGGGAGGGTGGGAGACATATCCCACCCTCCCTGTTGGAAACCTTGAGAAGGTAAACTGTGAGTCAAACAACTAGCTGGTATGATAATGACTCTCTGTGTTTCGATTCCACTGATAATGAATTCCTTCTCAGTCTTTTCACTCATTTATGTGTTGGCGGAGGAGTATGTCAGTATGAGGATTATGTTACTGATTATATTAACCATACTAAACACCTCTACAAAGACTTAGTAAGGTAAGATATATGGTATAAAATTATAAATGATGCAGCCGAGATCAGAATGTACATTTTGTAAGTATGTGGGCACTGCTACACTTGAAACTCTTACAGACAAACAACCAGTGACGCTTTTAGTGGCCTTAGTTATGATGTAACAGTAACAATTGGTTCAAAAATCTAACAAGTATACAAAATAATAGCTTAAAGTCGACAATAACCAAAATCGCAGAGCCATTGCTTTCTAAATGTATCGACTCGACGTTTTGATCGAAGCGGGGAGTTGAACGGTGACCTTGGCCATAATATTAGTCAAATACATATTTAATTAGATTTTTTATTATTTATTTGTTTGAAGAGGTTTCCTGGAAAGTTTACAGATAACAGAGTAGTTGCAATGTAACTTGTTGACCTCTAACAAGCAACTACAACTATATTCAAAATTATTGGTTTATCATAGCATATTGTAGTGTTGCTAATCTAACTCACATATATTTATTTATATTTGTTATTTACTTGTAATATTAATATTTTTAGTGTACAGAAGGAACCTGGAAGCTCAGACTTACACGTTATATCCCAAGTCTACAAGGTAAAGGCCAAGGTAAGATAACAGACAGACGAGAAGAGCAGGAGTCTCATCCTTAAACCACTGATGCTGGGTATAGGGTATCTACCCACACAAGCCACCTGCGCTTAAACCATTGCTGCCACACAATGCGTGCTTATTGAATTCTGTATAGCGATCAAAACTAATATTATTAGGCTGCAATCTCAGCATTGGGGAATAGTTTACACAAACTAATCGTCAAAACCACTCACTCCACCCAGTAACTCAGGGCCAACACATTGGCTAAGGCTTACAATTTATTATCCTGATCATTATCTATGTAGTTACCGTCAGGCACTTTTGATGTTATCACTAGTGAGTTAATTTCATACCCTGATTTTTGCGTTGGTTCAAATTATTTGCCCATTAAAGATTAAAGCCTCAATTAGTTATCTATTAGATTTTAGCTATACTGAATTCAATGAGCACAGATTTGCCTGAGTGGCAGCAGTACTTTAACTCCTCACATTGTAAAGTTGTCAGACCAGTAGGACTTGTAGAAAACAACTTGTTGAGCAATTCACTCGGAATTTCACTTTCATTATTCCGTTACAATATGGGTTTACATAGCCAATGTGTTGGCTCTGATTGACTGGGTAGAAAGCCAGAGCCAGGTCATCATGGTAATTTCAGTAAAGTACTTTTGACCTTCATATTGCCTTGCTTTGGATGACCAAATGTGGTATTGTACTCTCAAATCTCTAAGCATACGCTCTACCAATGGCGCTGCAGGACTTGTGAGCACAGGGTCTTTATATTAATCAATATACAAATCGATGCCAGCCCAAAAAGGTACTTTCATCTATGAAAAGTAAGGCAATGCCAATGTCCAAGGTACTTTCCTGAAAGTACCATATGACCTGGCATTGGCTCTCCAACCACTCACTCCACCCAGTAAATCAGGGCCAACACATTGGCTAAGGCTTACAATGAATTTCTCAAAATGCCCATATTTTTGGAGTTGCTGTCCCTCTACTGATTAACCCCCCCCCCAACTGCTTCACATTAAAAGTAGGCAAATTTTGTTGCATACTCGTAGTGGATAATTAAACAATGTTTCATGTACTTGTAGGACGGTGAAGACGACATATACTTCCCTGATGATAAAGATCACATAAACAGCTTCTCATATCTTATTGTTGACCCTTATAAGCGCCATATGACTCTATTCCATCATAAATACGCTGGTGGTATTTGGTAGCTCTCCAAAGATATCTTACTCCATAGTTAGATTAGATAAGATTCAGTTTATTGGGTAATTTTGTGAAAGACAAATTGTAATGTGTTGACTGAAAAGCCCTGTCATACGGTCATACATATACTGTTTGAGACTTGAATATCCTGGGGTATGAAATAGATGTCAATGTGGTAGTAGACATCGGAAGCACCTAATGGTCTAACCTCCCCCCCCCCCCCCCCCCACCCTCAAACCGATTTTGGTTGTTTGTGTCCGATAATGCTCTTCATTTTTGGCTAAATAGCAGCAAGGATCTCAACCAGGAACAGAAAACACAATGTTGCTTACCGTATGAAGTGTTATTTATTTTGCCACCAATCATGTAAACTGTCTCGAATGTGGTATGGGATATGTTTAAATACAGTCATGGATATAATAAACTCATTCAGTCAGTATACTTGCAACTATTTTCTGTTACGGTTGAAAAGAAAAGAAGATCCTCCGAACTGTATGAGGTGCATTTCAGACCTTGAAGTCAAAGCTTAGATGATTTTGTAGGGACTCAGTTTTAGCGCCCCATCCAGCCGCGGATAGTCTAGTAACTTAGCTTATTTGTGATACAATCTATGATTATGACTTTAAATCTTGATTGCAAAATTTGCGGAGCAATAAGATAGCGACAAGCTCATATGAAAGAACCATAATGGCTGTAGTAATTATTAATTCTAATGCATGGTTTGCAATAATGCAGTAACACAGGTACTGAAAATGATCCATGCAACTCAATCAAATATTGTTTGAGCTAATGGGAGTTGCCTTCCATTGTACATGCGGTATAACTCTTAGCTTCCATATAAACATTTGAAAATATAGTTCGCAACCCTGGCAAAAAGTGTGAGTCTAGTAATGGACTATGATGAAGCTTATGGAAATGTGCTACCTAAACATAATGGGCTTCTACTTCTTAGAGCTTAAATACGATATACAAATACTGAATGTTATAGTCAAGCAGGATCGGTCGTACCTGTAATTTAATAAGAAATAGAAGAATACGAAAGTTAATCAAAGGATTCAGGATACCTTTTCTGACATTGAGCAAAGATGGCTAGCAATAGTTTAACATTATATATAAATATTTATTTTTTCTTACCTCAATGATTAACAAGATAGCTATAGGGGCCGATATGCCATTTCCTGGTTAACCCCCAAAAAGTTATAGAATTAAAACGTTTAAGTAAGTACAGTAAGTTGCTGGAGAACAGCATGTGCAGGGCAACAACTTTATAGGAGGAAATTCGGCCTATATACTTTAGAAAAGGCGGAACATTTAGCACCAACCACACATGCACCGAAGTCACTCTTCACACACTGAGAAATATAGTAGCATAAGGTAGTACTTGAAGGCGGGAGGGTGGGGATTGTGAAAAGATGACTTGTCTCTTCGGTTATTTAGAATAATAGGAGAAAAACCCGCACACTGACGAGATAAGTAAATTAGCATAACTCGCTATAAGGCACGCCATGTAGCTACTGTGCATTAGCTGTGTTGGATGTTATCGGGGGGGGGGGGGGGGGGGGGCGGGGGCGATAACATCCAACACAGCTAATGCACAGTGGCTACACGCCATGGTACTAGATAATGCTAGAGGTAAGATAAGATAACTACAAAATATGAGGCTCAAAGGCCAGGTAAGAGTTAGTAAGTTTCACAAAATTATAACACAGTACTGTCTTATTAAGTAACTGAGCCTTGCCTTGAGTTTTCTAGGTGTAAAACACTCTGTATATTTACATACTTACATGTATATAATATATATATATATATATGTGTATATTACCATAATAAACATATCAATTATAGGTAAATAAACAAACCCAATTTATTCAGTCAGTTACCATAAATGTTTCAACAAGGAAATATACTTAATAGCATATTGCAAATTTAACCCTTGAAAAAACTGTAAGTAATATAAAATGCACAGGCCTAAAAGTGAGTGCTTCTGTAGCCCAGCTTTGTCATACTCATGAATATACAAAGGATAGTGTTCCATGTGTATTATTAATTACGTGCTAGATTATTAGCCAAATATTGAAAATGTGTTCTTTCGATATATGATTGCCTACATCACGTTATCACAAATAACTGCCTGACAATGACCTGCATTGGTCTTTGTGTAGTTGCTAGGTTTGTCATGGTTATCTGCTCATGACAGATAATAGGCTTTTGAACAGCATTGGCTGGTGAGCACGTCCTACACCCTTAGACACGATCACCACTTCATCATGTGATGTTTCTCAAGCGCAGTATCCTTATCTCCCATCTTGTGTAAATAAACTAGAGCCGTTAACCTTGCCTACACACTCTCTTATCTCTTATTTTAATACATTATGAATTTTTATCTTCATGTTAGTAATGGTTTTATCAAACAAGTTGCTTTATATGACATACTCAGTACGAATATTGCAGTCATATGGACAAGACTGTATAAAGCTGTATAATACTAAACTGAACACTCATTCCTTCTCTAGGATCAACACACCTGCTTTCATTTCAACCAATCAAGGTAAGTGTACTATAAAGCATATTGAAATTTCTATTGGTATATAGAGTGCATAACACGTTCTGGCTGAGCATGGGGAAGGTCAGATGCAGATGGAAAGGTTTGAGTGTAGAGCTTACATATCGGGTTGTTGTCTGTATGGCAATTTGTTTTCAAGCTATTTGTGCATTCAAAACCTGCTCATTTCACATGGGCGCACTAGGTTTGCTAGCTAGCCATGATCGCTTGCCAAGACAAGACGATCACAGAGATGTTAAAAAAGGCTATCTTTGTGTGAAGTGAAACTGCCGAAATAAGTAAGTAAGTGAGTGAGTCTCTCATTCACTTTATTGCTTCAGCAATGGCTGAGTCAGAGTTGAAGATGGCACTTGCTAAAGAGAACATCCCGGAGACAAAGTGTGAGATATGTATGGAAGATGATAGAAAGTCTCATATTCTACCCTGTGGACATGGACTCTGTTTGATTTGTATAGGTGAGAGTACATATTATTCCATTTTCTCTGAGTCTGTAACTTTTAGTGAACGCAAGTGCACTTGGCATGTCAGACTGGTCAAGTGCTTAATCAATCACACCATTCTCCCTGATCCATACCTGACAAGTCTCTCTTTTTGGTAGGGAGCCTCCCACTTTTTAGGTTTTTTTTCCACCCCCTCCATATCTCCCTTTTTACTCTCTTTTTTTTTTAGTTTCCTTTACCCACAAAATTTTTTAAGTTTTTTTTGCAAGGGAACCCATGTTTTTCTACCTCAACAGTGCATATACCTATGTAATTGCTTATACCATTACTGCTGGTATGTAAAATCAGGTAAAATGGCCAAGTCATAATATGTAAGCTCAAGTTTTGGCTTAGAAATATGACAAACGAGGGCTGAATCACGCCGGCACTGCAGGACGCAGGGCAGTTCTCCGGGGTTGGGAGTTTGTCCGGGGAGACCTCCTGATTTCTGGGTCTACCTACTTGTCATGTATGCCCTTATCACACAATTACAATAATAATAATAATAATAATCACACAATTTGCAACTACTCTGAAAATTTTAGTGCACAGTATGTTACACTGTTTACATGATAGCCGCTACAAAGTAACTCAATCTATGGCCTACCACTCCGCACTAAACCAATCCAAATTATTACCCGTCAAGTACTGAACAGAATCTTTTTATATTGTCATGTTAAAACCACCCCACCCCCTCCCAATTCAAATTGCTACTAGATCTGACATAATGATTTGAATAGATTTGGTGATTTCTTTACAGATTCTTTAGTCAATGATGGAGAGTCCTTTGAATGCCCATTCTGTCGCGCAGTATGTAAGACTTCAGATGAGGGATTTCCTGCCAACCAATGGACTGCTTTTCGGAAAATCCGAAGACCAATTGTTCAACCAAAAGAAGAAATAGGTCGCAAGAAGAATGACTGTAGGTTTCATATTTACAAAGATCACCGAGTAACTTAATAGGCCTATTGGTCATGGAATTGTCACCAAAGTTATCTGAATCCAGAAATCTTCTACGATTCCAATATCAGTGCTCCCAAAGTATTTTCCTAGAGATTAAAGATTGTTTATCACACATGCTTTGTATCTTGAGTTTGCCCTAAGATATATTTATGACATCATTGTAGATGAAAGATGCAGCAACTGTAAGAATGAAGTACAGGCAATGTGTGATGAATGTAAAAAGTTCTTCTGCTTTGGGTGAGCTGCATATTCATATATATATATATATATATTACATATTTATATATATATATATACATGTATATTATATAAATATCTTTCAAATTTTCTGGTGCCTTGTAGGATCAATGATTTCCTTTCTTGTGTTAGAACAAGGAGTGCCAAATTTCAACTATACTTGAGCAAGTTTTACGGTTTTTCAAACAGTATTATAAAACAATTGAAAGATTTTGCATCTGAGGAGTACACTATATATTTTTACGGATATGTAACACACTTCGAACACTCGGTGATGCAGTAATAGCATAGCTGGATTCTGTTGCAGTTGTGTAATTGAGCCAACATGTACTAGTGATACAAGTCACCAGCCAAAGAAACTAGAGAAAATACTGGAAAACGCTGAAGAAAAACTGAAAACTTGGAAAACCGTATCCAAAAGCCATGTAAGATCAAGTTTATACATTCAACAGACTTACCAACCTTAATGCATATCACGTTTTTTGATGCCAGTTTTGGGTGTATTGAAAATGTATAAACAAAACGCATGTGGAACTTGTTATTGTGTTTTCAAAGTCGCACAAACACCCATTTCACATTTTGCACCCAAGCAAATTTATGAGAGACTGTGTCAGGGTCATCATTAAGCTCTAGGGTAAATTTTATACTGCAATATTTTCAAGACCTGAACCTAAACCTAGTTATTGAGTTATTGACCTTGACCATCGATCTTGCTAGCCTTGTAATTACCTATCTTAACTGATGGCAAAAACTCCTGGTAACTCCTGTTAGGTATTAGGTATTAGGTATTAGATATTAGGTTTATTTTACATCCTCTATCACAAAACTGGATGCTTCGAGAGCTGTTTGGCATTTAAAAATTATTGTAAATAGATGAAACTGTTGTTCCGAAACATCATAAAGTAATTGAAAAAAACTATGTTGCCTTTTCACTGTGCGGCATCTGGCAGGTCCGAAAAAGTACTTCGAGCAAGAGGACAATCTATCGTGGTTGAAAATGATTCGGTCATACAGGGGATGGTGTACATTATTCAAACTCTTACTAAAATGGCATTCAGAGATAACAAATAAAAACCTATTTAGCTTTGGTAAATCGAGAGCTATTAGGGCCTCATCAGAATTGAACTCCGGTAATATAACATTGATGCATGATTTCTGCACATTCTCTAGTCTCTGTTAGTATCAGATAAAAAACAGTACCAAGCTGGGACGCCATAGGTAATCACAGATCTGACATTACTGATATAAAAAATCTTCAATCCCTCAACATTAAGGCCTATTGTACTGAGTTTCTTCATCAAAAATTGTCTAGATCTACATTTTCTTATAATTTCATCAGTGTGGGCATTAGAATTCAGGTTGTTATCAATCTGTTACAGAGTCAGGTAATTCTTATTGCAGTTTAAAGTTAAGTTTAAAGTCTAACTCTGAATCAAAGGAAAATAGAAATTTCTAACCGATGTGCAGCATAAAAAATATCAGCAAAGACCTTACAATATAGTCAACTAGGTAAAATATGTCTCTTGTCAAAGTTTGTCGCTGTTCAGTCTATAGGACTTTGCACAGGGTATATCCATTGCTCAAGAATCACGCATAACACAGAATAAAAAAGAACGACAAGATGATGTAATCTGTCAGGTTTTCGGTCTGTAATCCAAATCGGATTCATGCAAAATAAAAAACAAATGTGCATTATCTGGTCTACCTTGTTTCTTTATATACAGCTGCGTATCATGGAGATGAAAGCAGAACTCGAGATGAAAATGAACCAAGAAGAGATAGATAATTGGAAAGTAGATATGAAAAGAGCTGAGACCATTGTTTCCTCAATGGGAGCTGTTGAGAAGATAACTCTCATTAACCAAATATGTAAGTGCTTTCTCTATTATTGGATGATCAGATGTGTGTGATGCGATGGTTTACTTACATGTTACAAGCCCCACATACATCAGACACCAGTTGAATTAAAAAATATTATCAATTTTTAGTCCTTCCTAACGTGGAGAGTAGTTAACCATGAAGGTAACAAATGCATCCAGCATACTATAGCTCAGATAATGTTCACAGCGAATAATCATCTGTAACTTAATAGGGAGGGGAGACGGCGGAACACATGCGGTGCAAAGCAATATGCTTGATTTGTTTTAGTACGATGAGTCAAAGATTATAAACAAGTTACTTGGATGGAGTGTTTGAGCAAGAATACAACCATATCTAGCCTATGTTCACAAGCTTTGATCGTGGGGGGGGGGCTTTAAATCGAGATAAAGATATAAGAGGTATCCTCCCAAAAGACAACTTTGCCTTTCCTTTACAAATCAAAGTGTCACTACCCGGTGTCAAGAGAACAAACCTTGTCAAAATAGGCTGAACCATAGCATTCCAAATTTTTATTTATCACATAGAATTGAGTTATATCCATGGTAGATTCTAGTGGTAAAGTGACAAAAAACAAAATGGAATATTTTATGTTATACTTATGACTCAAAAATATTAGGCTTGTGTTTGGGATGAAGCGCATTATAATACTCGAATTTTCTATTCACAGGTTGGCCAAAGAGTCAGATTCCTACAGATGACACATCCAGCATTCCTGAAGTCCCATCTGGATTAAAGCTTGTATCTCAGTATGAGACAGGAGATCACAGTTATTCCGTCTGCTTCAACACACGCACTGGTGACCTGCTGCTGGGATGTGCTGCTGGAATGAAAATTATCACTAGAGGAAGTTATGAAGTGAAAGAGGAAACTCAGCATAGAGAAGCTATAACTGCTGTTCACAAAGGCGAAGTCTTCATTTCTCAGCATCAAGATAGTAAAATTATACAAATCTTTGCCTACGACGTTGAAAGCAAGGAATGTGAAACGCTTTTCTCATTCCCAATGGAGTCAAAGCTTGCGTCATACATGACTGTATCTGATGAGTTTGTCGCCTGCATAGATCAGGACACTCACACACTGAAGCTCTACGATAGAAGAGAGAAGACTGTGCAGACACTTCCACTTCCAGGTCTCACGCAGTTCATCTGTAACATCTACTTTCTACAAGACGGATCCTTACTCGCTACTGGAGTAGAGAACGGAAGGTTCTTTCTCAACAAGTACAGGATCTCAACAAAGGAAACTGATGGTGAAGTCATCACTCTAATCTGGTCATGTCCTCTTACAAAAGCGTGTGGTATCGCTGTGTCTGATGATGAGAAGCTGATTTTTGTGAGTGAGTACAAAGCTAAGAGGATATATGTGGTAAGGCCTGATGGTAAGTGTGTAATGTCTGCTAGTTTGGAATATCAGGATGTGATAAAGAATTTATAAACAAGCTTCTATGAATTTTGAAATCTGAAATTAATATTTTTTTTAAATATTTAATTTGGATCTTAGAGCTATACTCTCATGTTCAATGGATTAGAAACTCCTCCAATAAGCTCCAATAATTATTTGATTGAGTTATCACAATCACTTTAGGTGCTTGTGATAATGTGTTATTAGTTAGGTTAGTGGTTAGGATTCGAGCTTCTCAATCTGAGAGTCGCATGCTTAAAATCCGGTGTTGCTAATGGAGGTGACCTCTTCTTACATTACACTAGCTTGCCTACCGTTACATTGTACAAGGGTGTGCTAAAAAGATGTGATAAATCTTGTTCCACAAAATGTAAGCATATTCTCATTTGCCCAAAAGGGGCTTTGAATAGCAAATAAAGTTCATAATATTAACATATTATTACTTTATTATATAAGATTCAATAGGCAGAACTATTAATTCTTTTGACTTAGCATCAATATTGACTATCTATAAATTAATTCAGGAAAGAAACTCTGTGAGTTGAATAGCGAGAGGTTTCCAGAAAAGAACCAAGATATAAGTATATATGGCAACATACTAGCTGTGGCTAGTTGGGACGCCGAAACTGTGTCACTCTTCAAAATCATCTAATGCTAAGCATCAAGGTTTGAAATTCAAAACATCTTCCTTTTTTCTCAACTTTTACTCGAACTTGCATTGATGAACATTACAATATGGATCTATATCGCCTTACCTTGAGTAAATCAAACGCTGAGCTCAAAGATCCCAATCTGGTTCTGCGAATTTTAGTATGTTGTCTGTCACTCATTAATAAATTCTGCCGTAATGCAGGCCTAGCCTATTATGTAATAAGCTAATGTGTTTAAACTGATCACCTCCACCTAAATTATTGCTGCAATTACCTGCAAACATGATTATACATTCATTGCATGTCTTTCATCCGAAATCACTTTTTGATCAAAAATACTCTTTCACTTTTTCACCATGTCTTCTGATTGCAGGATTGATGTTCAACTCGCTAAAGAAGTTACTACCATAAACTGCTAGAAACCCCACAGAGCTTATTAAACTTTCATTGCCTGCCAATTATGATTGTGAATCAAATGACCAGGTAACCAAACTGTGAGTTTACTTTCTTTCTGTCTTACTTAATAGTTTTTTTTTGAATAAATTAATTTGACTTAGTAAGTTCTTTTATATCTGTGATTTTTAAGTTTCTCATATCATATTTGTGTATTTGAAGCATAGTTTCTAATTGATGACGTCATAAAATTAAAAACAATTTAAAAAAAATCAGTGCACACTTCCTGCTCCTTGTTGCAATCATCGCACATATTCTTTTCAAACTGGAGAGTATTTTGAGATGCAACCAAAATCTTTTTTCTTTTCAACATTTAAAGACTTTGTTTGAGGCTGCTATTTTGTATCACATCTTATTCTCCATATTTTATCCTATCATGTGGGATATAAACTCCCTGGTAGGAGAACTCTAGTCACTAGCCAATATGTCGGCTAGCAATAGCCAACACTTATTATAAATTAGACAACCCCAAGGTCGAAGGTACTTTCATGAAAGTACCATACAACCTGGCATTGGCTCTTTTCCCCATCCACCAATCAGAGCCAACACACTGGCTAAGGTTATTTTATATAACATTGAATTAAATTTCTAAGGAAATAATCCACACCACCTACAGGGATTGAAGGCTCAAATTTTAGCTTATAAAACCCTCTCTGACCTCCCTATCAACCCACTTCCATTTACCACTTCCTCCTCTTCCCCCTTTTCTTATTCCCCCTCCTTTTGTAGGTGCAGAATAGCCCTAGCTTAGATTTACATAATGCATAACCAGAGACTATAGATATTATCTATAGTCTCTGGCATAACTATATTGTTGACCAATAGAACAGAGACCCAAAAATCACCTTTCAACTAGATCAGTGGTGAAGGCTACACGCCTGCTAACTTGCAGAGAGTATGTGTATCTCTTATTTTTGGAGTCTATTTAGTCTAAGTACCTATCATGTTCCCATCCTAGTCTGTCTAGTTCCCACCCCTAAATATCTATGACAATTATCTCAACGGCCACAAAACAGACCTTTGATAAAAGGCTACCCTGACACGATATAAGGCACAAGAGAATATTACCAAGTAGCCTGTCTTGACAAGCTTTGTCCGGGGGTGGGCGTGTGGGTGGGGGGGAACAAAAATGAACCTTATGAAATCACAGAAGCGTGTGGATGATCAAATCATGTTGTTGAATGAATGGTTGATTTAAATAAAGTTGTCTTATCACAGGAATTTATAAAACCCTCTCTGACCTTCCCTTTCAACTAGTGATGGCAACGAGACGGGACAATTCTCGGTCTCGCGAGACTTGTCTCCTCGGGACAGTATCTCGTCTCGTCGAGACAGACAACTCTTACTACAGGTCGAGACTACTGGCATTGTAAATGGTAGTAGCTGGTCAAAACATTGCCTTCACCCAGATTCGAACCAGTGACCTAGTGATCAGCAGTCCATGCTCTTACCCACTACACCACGGTTATTACATGTGTCACATAAAATTCTGACTATGATACGATGGAATGATAGTTATTAGTCATGCTTTTGCTGCAATTATTTAACGGAAATGTTATCTGATTGGCTGTCAGATTTGATTGATTGGCTGTTTGTTTTGATTGATAAGTCAAGGCCATATCTATGTAAACAACTTCTGTTAAAAAGATGGAATGGATGATCAATGTGGAGCTTTCTCATTGATTTGGACTTGGGGCAAGAGGGAGAAGGGATACAATGACTAATGGGGTATCAAATTGTATAAATATGAGAAGATAGATGAGCCTAAGCATATCCAGAAGCTGAATCACTGGACTGGTTGGTATAATAAACAAGAAGAAACAGCTTCTCCTGGTTAAACTATTTTATTTAGTTATCACTGTGACTATAGGCCTATGTTTTAGATTGGCTGAGGAGGATTACAGTAGGATTACACCCATAAATCATGAATATGAATTTGGGCAATGACAATCATGTGTGGCAGGCTGATACTCATACAAAATTTAATTTGCAAGAATTAGTGGAAATCTGCACGAGCGGTGGCTTTCTATAATTCAATAAATACTTGACAGAATTTGATGAAACTTGGTTTCAACATAGATCCTTATTGCTATAGATCATAGGTTACAACTTGAATCAAATGTACTATAAGCTGATTGCACTAGTGAATGAATATCCACCATTCTTTTAAATTGTGATATCTGAAGAATGTTTTATCGGCATCGTTATATGTCTCGGTCTCGTCTCGGTCTCGTCTCGAATTTTCTTGCTGTCTCGGTCTCGTCCCGTCTCGCCAAAATCTGACAATTTGCCATCACTACTTTCAACCCACTTCCATTTACCACTTCCTCCTCTTCCCCCTTTTCTTATTCCCCCCTCCTTTTGTAGGTGCAGAATAGCCCTAGCTTAGATTTACATAATGCATAACCAGAGACTATAGATATTATCTATATTCTCTGGCATAACTATATTGTTGACCAATAGAAACAAAGACCCACAAATCATGTTTCAACTAGATCAGGCTCAAAAAACTCATGTCAACCCACCCCCCTCTCCGCCTGATGGCCCTTCCAACATGGCATGCAAATTGAGTTTGTGCAGGTTTAACATAATTACCCAAGCCAGTGGGTAGAATTATGTGTGGGTATGTTCATCACTTAGCGTTTAGACCATAGAGAGATAAACAGAATAGATCATGGATATTGTGAAGACCATTTAAACATATTTATTGTCAAAAGTGAATTGCAAAAGAAATACATGACCATATTGTCAGATCAGTAAAGGTACTTATGCAATCATGCCTGCTATCACAACGGCAATCACAATTACGTTGACTGTTATCACAATATGTAAGAAAAATGATGTCATAGCCAGTGTTGGGATCTTAATCGACAAATGAGACATTTTTACAGGTCTGTCAGTATAGTAAGAAGTAAATGTGCCAAAACATCACCGGGTCGCTGTTAGTGACACTCCATTATAAGTACTTGCCCAATGTTGGCCATGGTTAACAATTACATGCCGGTATCAGCAAACCGAGTGAAGTATAAGTTCTCAAACTAGTAAGAAAGTTTCTAGTACCAATCTTGCAAAGTCCGGTTTTTTATGATTCCTCTATAAATTTATGGTCATCATTTGAACTATATGAAGTTGTCTTGACAATGCGTAACAATGTACTTTCTATCAGAGTACATTGGCGACTGCCTTGATCACATTTTTGTAGATTTGTACTCCTCTTAGGAATATTCCTTCGTTGAGACTTTCATTTGGTCCAAGCAGAAGTAAAGGTGTGTTGTTCATAGGTGAGAAGCCTATAGCTGGTAAACCTGCCTACAAGTAGAAATACAGCAGGTTCAAACAATTTAGTCTGTGTTCCTGGAATTTGTTTGCCCGGTAGCCTGAGATGGCATTACCAGCAACCGGGCAGTGTTTCGGACTTCTTTCTGCGCCGTTTTCTTTTTGACCAAGTAGGCAAAGGGCAAGGTTCTTATCACGTTGAGACAAACCAATGTCAAGGTCACAAAGTCTACAATATCAAAATAAGTCACATTCATACTTGAGACACTAATTGCCCAACTGCTATCTTTCCCTTAAAGTGTATAGGAGAGCAAAAAAAGCAATCAATGTTCATATCAAAGTATTATCATAGCAGTGGATAAAAAAACTAAATATACTTGAACAAGAACAGTATCGAAGGATCGAACCGATTTCAAATTGCAAACACTCAGGGTCTAGAAGGGTCTTGAGTATGTTATCTCCCCTGTTACAAATTAACTCTCGAATATCTTTGCTTAGGCTACCCTTGACCAATACTGATTTGTGATAATTTTGATGTAAGTTTAGCAACCTGGTAACTGTCCTAGGCAAACAGGGTTAGGCTTACTGTAATACTGTAAGTGGATCATCATTTTAGTGTCAATATGTAACAGGGGAGATAACTACTCTTGACCCTTCTAGATCCCGGGTTTTCGTATTTTGAAATTTCTTATAGCATTCAATAATGTTCTTGCGCGAGCAAATTCTTTTTTTTGTGTGCATGCTTTGATATGAACATTTGCTGTTTTCGCTCTCCCATGTGCATATCTGTGTACAATACTATGCTAGTGTTGATCTGATATACTCACATTTCTTACAAATTGCATATCTGTAATCCCTGGAAACTGTTCTACTTTGTACTTGACATCACTATATGATAGAAATTAATAAAAAGTAAGTTGTTATTCATTGTGCTTATCACAAACAAGACATTACAAGACAGTTTCAGCGATGAACTAGAGGTTTAGTCTATTGGTTTCAAGCTGTTTATTGGTAGCCTTGACACACAGCCAAAAAACAGAAACCTGTGGCCGCATGACAAGGCTAGCTTATTGGTGAGAATTATGTATCATAAATGAATCATAGATGTTATAGAGTTATGTTAAATGAAAAGTAAAGGAATGAACAACCAGCCATCAATCATTCCGTCGTACCTGCATGCATTCACATCGTAATGATAGATAATGGGTTAAATAATATTAGGCAGGAGTTATCCACCTTTTTGGTAGGATGACACAACAACATGGCACATTATACCCTCATTGATTGCTTCCAAACATGTGATGTCCCTTAAAGAATTACATCTCACAAGATGGCGAGCTTATTACCACATACCAGTTACAGAGCCTCTAATGACTAGATATGATTTAACCTACGAGCCTAAAGTGTAACAGAAGAGGTATACACCTGAGGGAACAGTCAACCTTGAGAGCTCCCCCAATGGGATTCGAGCCCACAACTCTTGCGGCACTAATAGCCTGGCAGTGAATAGCAAGAGCGCTAACTGATTGCGCCATCTCACCACCCCCAAGGATGGTGAGACTAAATATACTAACCTTTCTTCTAAAGCTTTAGAGAATGCATTCCAGTATGAGTTATTACTGTCCAATGTGGTTATTCCTCTTTCTTTCTGAAACTGTAAAATAAGGATAGTGAAAATAGACTATTATAGATCTCAAGTGGTCAATTGTGGGCAGAGTAGTAGCCTACTCATACTAAGCCTGAGTGACCAAGCAGCACAGGGCACAAGTGGGGGCTACTCCCCACCACCCTTGATTAACAGTTAACTATAATACTGCAGCCAAATAATCGGTGCAGTTCTTCATATGAACACTGTATCCCATGAAATGCGCAGTGGGAGATGAAATAGGAACCAGTCTAAGTCTAAGCCTAGTCTAAGAACCTATCATGTTCCCACCCTAGTCTGTCTAGTTCCCACCCCTAAACATATATGACACTTATCTCATCGGCCACAAAACAGACCTTTGAGATAAGGCTACCCTGACACGATATAAGGCACAAGAGCGTATTGCCAAGCTACTGCTATACATGCTGATATGATCTCCCATGGACATGCCAGAAATAATGTACTCACTATCAACATTATTTCAAGATAAAAATGAACCTTATGACATCACACGAGCTTGTCGATGATCAAATCTCATCCCTCTCACCTGATCCCACACAATGGTGACATAACATTCTCTACACCACTCCTCTAGCATCAGATCTACAGCTTCCTGCTCTATGGGAGGGACGCGTAGATCAAACCCGACTCTCATCTCTTCTGGTGTCATATTAAGCTGTGCTTATCCTCCTTATAAACATAAATATATACTGATATAAATACCATTTAATATATTTGTATATACAATAAAGTGCATCATAGATAATATGTTATTATGGTAGTAAATGCAGTAAATACCAATCACAGATAATTATCAAGTTGTATGGTCATCGTAACAATTCATAAATACTACTAGATGGTTATGTTAGAAAATGCAATTATGTAATGCTACCAACTTGAAGCTTAAAGCTGTCTGAGCGCATGTATTTATCAAGCTGTATTCTATAATGAAGCGCATGAGGTAATGCCCTTGAATTTCTGAAACTTGTGATGTAATCCACCTATTGTCCAGCCATGGAGTAACAATCTTACTCCTTGGTATATGCCTAGAACATGTTCGATCCAATTTGCCTGCATTGCAGCTGGTCCCTTCTTTCTAGTGGAGGGGAGCAACTCCGAGTGCATGGAAATTGACCAAACTTGGTCTCGTCCATCCATGCATAGGAGTGAAAAGTTGTAAAAATAACTCCATGACCTTGGCAGATAGTTCAGCTTTGACCTCGTCAATGTCTTTATATATGTGACCTCTGTTCAAGGTCACCGCCAGGAGCCGCTTATAACCACAGGAGGGAGATAACTCCATCCTACCTTCATCGGTACATAACATCCATTCATTTTCTCTATAACAATCCAAATGTAAACTTACAGTATGGTAAATTAATTTTTTAGCTTTTCATATTAGCTATGAAGAGCTGATTACACACTGTAGTGTAAATTATTCAACTGTAGGCTTTGGAACTAATGTCATAAGTTTTACATATGTTTCTCTCTTGTTTTCTAACCTAAACAACCAATTTGCAAACAATGCCATGTAGATCTGATTACGCATTGTGTCACAAAATGGCCCAAGTTTCATTTTGCGCTAACTTTCTCCAACTGTGGTTAGGGTGACTTTCTAGCATGGGAATCAAGCACATTTGAATAAGATTAGTTGCGTCCGTGCAAAACTAACCAACTTGAACATATTGGTTGCGCATGCGTGTGCAAGGAGAAAACAATCAATATATTCTGATTTGAATATTAAAATAATATTATCATGTCTCTAGAACAACTCTATAACAAGGCCTAGGTGTGCTGCTTTCAAAAGCCAAGTTTGCGCAGGGCTCAAAGGTTCAGTTCGTGCTGAGCAGACTTTGTCTAAAGTGGCCTGGGTTCCAGTCCTGGCGGTGGCAATTTTTTTAAAGTTTCTGCACAGCTCCATTCATCGGAATTGATGAATATTATATAACACTAGCCAAGAGGTGACAACTCAGCTAGATCGAGGCCGACCTCAAAATTCACATGGAAACATTGTGAATAATTGTTTTCAGATAAAATTAATACTCACTTGCCCTGTGGAGCTATGAACACAGCAAACTTGAGGTCTTTGCCTTTGGCCTCAGCATCAACTATATGTATTGTGTATCTGGGAGACAGTGAGTTCACTGCAGAGTATAGTTTCACACAGGGCTGAGGTGCGTTGTCTCCTATCGTGCTCCTGAAAATGAAAAGCCTAGGACATCAAAAGGTACAGAGGTACAGAGTAGATGCCATGGTATTAACTAGGGGGGGATGGGCACCTCTCCTAAACATAAAATGCGCAGGATCAAGCTTACAGAGAGCCGGCGATTCTGCAATAAGTTTCATCTTGTCTGCTAAACATATACATGCTCTATGAACGGACGAGTGGAAGGGGATGGGTGTCGAGAACTGCAGTATTCACCAAATCATTTCACCAACAAAGCAGTATTTTCCCAAGAGAGATAATTACAATAAGATTCAATAATATAAAAAAAAACTAGTCAGTAGAGACCACCCACCCTTTAGAGAGTTTACTCTGAAGCATAGCATAGTATTGACACTCTTTGATAGATGCAATCATATCCTCACTTGAGCTGTGCCTGGTATTGTTTCCCTCGTGAAGAGACGTCTCCCATACCTATAAATACAGCACATCATTAAAGAGAGAAGAGGTTTATATTACACATCATTAGAAGGGGAAGCAGTGAATATAAAACATCATAGCAGAGAAAAGCAGTTACGCGGGTAAGGGTAATGCATGTTTATATCATTCAATGTAATGGGCTTATGTTCATACACATGATCATTAATGGGTTTATTTGCTAACTTGTCTAGTGCTAAAAGTGGTGAAACACAGGGCAATGTTTCCCTTCAGAATGGAGTGAAAAAAAAATTTGATGATTTGGGCAATAATGCTAATAAAACCATATTTTCATGACAGATTAGGTGTTATCCCACCTTGTTCAAGGTTGAGACAACTTTACATTTGGGGGTGTCAAATTCTCTTTACTGGATCACTGATAAATAGGCCTGTTAGGTATTTGTAAGTGTGAGAGGTTATGTGGCACTGCGTCTGTTTATGCACAGTAAGGATTATAGTTCATTGCCTGAAGGGTAATTTCCCACAAATATGAAAAGCGTACTATGATTCTATTGAAACACCAAGTTAAAGACATTTTTTGTGGTCACGGTCAACTTACAGTTTTCATGCCTGGTATCTGTTTGAGTTTTGTGATAACAAAGGCGAACACGGGCATCATAAACCCTTCCTCTGAGCTGGACGGTAGTTTATGTGCTCTAAATATACAGGCCCTGTAAGAAAAACAAAATTAGAGGATAGAGGAAGGCGTAGGAGGATGTAAAAAGACATTTTTGTTAGATTGCATATTCGAAGGTTATTGCTATCAGTTATAAATTGCCGAAGTGTGGCCGTAGACAAGTGATTGCCCGCAATGATTTGGACCAGATTGACATTTATTGTTATTTGTGAACATTGAAGACGCGCAGCTTTAAATACAAATGCATCTATGGAGAAAGTGCCTTGTTTAGTTAGCTGATAGTGGGCTCCCACTACAAACCATTTCTGACGGTACAATCATCTGATGTCAAATTTGAATAACTTGACACTTTAAATATATTCAGCTAGAAGAATAGGTAAAAAAATGCACGGCTTCAAATCTAATTTACGCGTTCTTTCAAAACAATTCAAAAAGGAATCTCAAACAACAAAAATGTCAAACACCACCGCAGTTTTGTTGCAGCATAGGGCTTGAACTAATTCACATAGACTGAGAACCTAAATTGGAGAAATAATGAAAAACCGGTGATTTGGAAATATTTGGAGCTAAATGGAATGTTGGCTTTGCTATCTCACATCCTTGAACTCTTAGAGTTGTCTTCCTTGATGGAAGTCAGCGCCACCATTGCCATAAAGCTATCCAGCAGGCAGAATATTTTTTGTTGTGATATGTGCCATCTAGACCAAGGTATTTGAATGTTGTAGCCTGATACAACTGTTTGCTTACCTGTCTTGGAATGACTTGACTAGAGTATTGAGTACATGATCCTGGGCTAGACTGACAATCATATACGATCCCATACACTTTACTACTCTCCACACATCAGCTAACATAGACACTGCTATCTCAATGTGCTCTGTGTCAGGTAGTAAAGCATCCAGAGTACCTTTATCTATGGCTGATTTAAAACTTTCATTCCCATATGACATCTGTGCGGAGAAAACAGATTAATTTATTGATTAAATTTTGCCAGGTACAATGCCAACATAGTATGCACAAATAGCAAGTCCACTCCCCTCACTCTAATCTTTCCCATCCTTCAATGATAGCCAACCAACATAATTACGATATCTCTTAACAATGTGACCAACTTTTGTCTCGTTCTTCCAATCACAAGTGCATACTCTACTCCCACATTCGGCAAGCATAAAATGGTGCCATATGAATGCTATAGTTGTTTTTGAAATTCCGGACTCTCTGTAAAAAGCACACATAATAATGAGCTGAATGTTCACCTGGCAGCAGGCATGGCTTCCAAGGAGCTTATCAAAGTTGAGGTCCATTATCAGACTAGGATTAGAGAAGTCCTGGGCCTTTAATTCAGACTATTTATGAAGTGGCAGTGCATAGATTTACCGCTTCTAAAAACAGCATACATTGGCGCACCAAAGAGTTGGTGTTAGCCCATTTTTTGTTTTTGGCCTTTGAGTTAAGGCTAGTACAGTGGTTGATACCTGATTGCTAGCCAATGCAAATGCAGTGAGGCCTGCAAATTGGAGAAGAAGATGAAGTGAAAAATAGACGATCACCTGCGTGGCGTCCATCTTGGTATAGCTCATTTTCGGCCTCTTATCGTTGTTCTTTTGATTCATTTGTCGGATGACAAGTTCACTGATATCTATATTGTGTATATCGAGATAGGACAAGTCATATAGATCCTCGCTAAGTTTACTATTACCGCATCCAACCATCAGTATCTTATCGGCAGGTTTGATGTATTTGTGTATAACAGAAGATAGTTCCCCGTACTCGCCATACCTGTAAGTAGAGAGGAAATTTAAGTTGACAAGACACTTGCAGGTTTGATGATCAGTTGACACTGAACTCAAGCGTACAATTCATCAATCTTTTAAGGATCAATCAATCAATAACATGAATATGAGGATAAAAATACTTGCTGTAGAATGTGTCTGTAGAACGTTGTCTGTAGCTAAGCCTAAACAGGCGCGGGCAACTAATCTTAGCAACAGTTTCCAGAATGCAGCAGTGTTGCGTTTCAGAGACAGTATTGCAAATAAAGAGAAGGACTCTGTGACTATGTGACTGAGGAATTGATTCCTAATATGAGGTGTTAAAACAGGCAGAGAGCCAGAGGGAAGCTACCGGTGGAACGCTTATGTCTCTAGTTAGTTAGATGGGTGTTTAAAGTCCCAAGGTCTGTGATTAGTACATTTATACACTGTTGCTGGGGCTCACAAACACAACGTTCTGAAGAAACGGAAACGCGTTGAAGTCCTACTATATTAACTAAACTACAATGACAAACTTTTTTCATGAGTATTATAATAGCCTATATATTATATAAGTATTGTATTGGATCTCCAAATATATAAAAGGCTGCAAATGGAGGCTTTTGATTGCAGTGCGCAATACAAAGGATCCTCTATCAACGATCATCTACTACAAGGGCCCGATCTGCTGAACAGTCTCATAGGTATTCTCTGTAGATTCAGAAAGGAAACGGTGGCTATAGCTTGTGACATTGAAAAAATGTACTACAACTTCTATGTGGCAGAGGAGGATAGAGATTTTCTACGTTTCCTGTGGCCAGACTCAGATGGTAAAGTACGAAGTTATAGAATGACGGTGCATCTGTTTGGGGCCACATCTTCTCCGGCAGTAGCGACCTATGGACTGAGACTCCTCGCTGAAAAGCATAAAGATATATATCCGACAGCAGCAGACTTTGTAAAAAAGGACTTCTATGTTGATGATGGTGTCACAAGCGTGAAGGATCTGGATGAGGCCAAGAAACTGATCCAGGATTCTCGCGAACTGTGTGCAAAAGGAAATCTTCGTTTGCATAAGTTTGTCTCCAACAACAAAGAGTTGTTAGCCCAAATCCCTGACTCAGAGAAAACAGACACGCAGAGTCTGTTCGATGGAAATCTGCCGACCCACAGGACACTCGGTCTGGAATGGTCTGTCGTAAAGATATGCTGACATTTACCACCAACCTTCAACTGAAGTCTCCAACAAGAAGAGGGATTCTTTCCACTGTGGCACAGATGTATGACCCTCTGGGACTCATATCACCATTCACGCTGGTAGGCAAGAACATACTTCAGAAGGTGAACAACACAGGCTTAGAATGGGATGATCTGATTCCAAAGCATTTGGAAGATGAGTGGAGTGCCTGGATGAGTGAGCTGCCAAAGCTGGAGAAACTAACTATACCGCGTTGTGTGAAGCCAGTGAACTTCGGAAAGGTGATGAAGACAGAGTTACACCACTTTGCAGATGCAAGCCTTTCTGGCATTGGTGCCTGTTCTTACATAAAAATGACGAATGAAAATGAAGAAATCCACATTGAGTTGTTGATGGCAAAATCAAGGGTAGTTCCTTCAAAAGGAAAGGTGACTATACCTCGCTTGGAGCTTCAGGCTGCTCTGATGGCCACTCAACTGAGTCGAGTCTTGAACAGGGAGCTCAACCTGGAGGTAGATGAGGAACATTACTGGTCTGATAGTGATAGTGCTAGGATATCTCGCCAATGACTCGAAAAGGTTTCACACATATGTTGCTAACAGGATACAAGAGATAAAAGCAAAGACGGATGCTGCTGCATGGCATCACATCCCAGGCGACATAAATCCAGCAGACATAGCTTCTAGAGGACTGGTGTGCAGCAAGTTGGCCACCAGCATGTGGTTCAAAGGGCCAGACTTTCTACGCAGTAAAGAAGCAGTATTCTCCCAAGGAGAGTCAATATCAAGCATGTTAGATAATACAGATCCTGAGGTGAAGAGTGTAAAAATAACACAGTCTACGACGGCAGATATCAACCCCATACACAGGCTCACTGAGCACTACAGTGATTGGACAAGGCTAAGAAGAGCTGTGGCACATTTAAAAAGTTTAGCCAATGGTAAATCCTGGAAACCGCAACAAATCGACGCAAACAATATGAGGCAAGCAGAAACTCTAATTATTCAGCAGACCCAATCGGAACATTTCTCAGAAGAGCTCAGTGCCTTTAAGAAAGATGGTAAGGTGAACAGAGGGAGCAGTATTGTTAAACTGAACCCATTCATAGACCACGAAGGTGTTTTGCGCGTTGGTGGAAGGATTCGAAAATCCGATGTTCTTACTGATGCCGAGAAGCACCCAGTCATCGTACCAAAGTCTAGTCGCCTGGCGTCACTCATAACAGCTGACATTCACGAGAGGACAGATCACCAGGGACGCGCTTACACATTGTCAGCAATCAGAGAAGCAGGTTATTGGATAATCTCGGGTCCGCATCAGGTAAAGAGCCTGATAGATAGGTGCACCACATGTCGCTGGCTACGTGGCAAGGCAGTTACGCAACAGCTAGGTGAACTTCCCGCTGAACGCATAGAAAATAATCCCCCCTTCACATGTACTGGAATGGATTGCTTCGGTCCGTTCGTCGTGAAGGAGCGTCGTACAGAGTTGAAGAAGTATGGTCTGGTCTTCACCTGTATGTACAGTCGCGCCATACACATAGAGCTGTTGGACGACATGAGCACAGACGCATTCCTCAACGCACTCAGATGTTTTATCTCACTCCGTGGTCACGTTGAGGTTCTGTACAGCGACAATGGTACTAACTTCGTTGGAGCCAAGAACGAGTTGAACAAGCAGTTCATTGAGATGTTAGATGGTGAGTGTAAACACTTTCTAGCAAACAAACAGATAGAATTCAAAACAATAACGCCCACTGCGAGCCATCAAGGTGGAGTTTGGGAACGCCAGATCCGTACCATCAGAGCTGTACTCAACGAGATATTGCTGAAGCACAAGGCGAGGTTGGATACCTCGATGCTGAGAACGTCTTTCTATGAAGTCATGGCTACTGTTAACAGTAGACCATTGTCCCTACAAGACATTAACAATCCAGAAGACACTATACTCACACCAAACGTGCTGCTAACCGGCAAGAAGCATGTTACACCGCCTCCGCCTGGGTGTTTTCCAGAGGCATCTATGTATGGTAGGTCCAGATGGAAAACGGTACAGGTTGTGGCAGAAGACTTCTGGAGGAAGTGGAAGAGCAGCTATTTGGACTCCATAACACAGAGACAGACATGGAAGGATAAAGCAGACAATCTAAAGGTGGATGATGTCGTCTTGGTCATGGATCAGGATCAGCCAAGGAACGACTGGAGGCGAGGAATTGTGACGGAAACCTACCCTGGAGAAGATGGATTGGTAAGGAAGGCTACAGTGAGATTGGGAAACAGGTTTCTCGACAGGAAAGGAAAAGTCATGGAGAAGGCCACAGTTCTCGTCCGTCCAGTTCAGAAGCTTATAAAGCTGATGTAGCTGTCAGTGGAAATTGTTTTATTTCCATCGCTTATAATTAGCAATTCTCAACCTTTTATCATGAGGATACCTACGATTTATGTATATTTCATTATAGTTTAATCATGTTTCAATTGTATGCATTATGGCTTTATGTAAATCTCACAATTTTTTGGAAATGTTTTCTGGTTTCTGTAAGCATATCAGCCTCATTTTTTTAAATTTTTTGTGCCCAAAATTAAAGTGGGAGTGTAAAGATAGCTGATAAGATAACGATAACGATTTTATGTTAAGTCTGAGTGAAGTTTTATTTCAATTGTTAGATGTAATTTGGTAGATTATATCTATCAATGAGTTTGTCAGAGTTGTCATTGTATAATAAAATGACATTCACTAATCCTTAAAACTGCTAAATCAGGCATTTTGGAAACAATGAAGTGGCATAGTGCTGGCTGCATGGAGTGAGTGTTGCGGGAGTCTTCGGACAATGGTGGGAGTTCGTTTGATCTTGGTTTCGGTGCCCTCTTGCTATCGTGCGATTGGTCTAGAGAACTGGTCAGCCTGGTGTCCCTATTGTTATGTTGCCCATCTCTGAACTCAGTGTCTAGGGTCAATTCGGTCCTCTGTCAGTTACCGATCGAGTGCCAGAGGAGAATCATGTACTATATTATTTCTCCCTGCGTACACATTTAAATACTAGTATTTACATTTTCTCTGACTGGAATATTTAAGATACAATTTTCCAAGTCATAATCAAGAACGTACTATCATAAGAAAGCACACACTTGGAAGGAGCTAAAGGTACGATATTTTCCTTTTATTACCATATTGTTTTTACACAAACTCTTGGTAAACACTCCTTTGCAGCATTTCTTTCTGTATTTGCATACTTCGCATATACATGTATGCTCGTATTTTATATATTAATTCAAGCTAATTGACTCTAGAGCCTTACCATTGTTTTTTATAACATCTTTTCAGACTTTACGGTGAAATAGTACGACAAGATATTGCGTAGAATTAATAAAAGATTATCTACAAGATTATATCAGTACCATCACTCATCAGTAAACCTACCACTCTCATTATTCAAGTGCTGTGAACTAGCATAGATTGCTAAACAGACTTCACTAGAATATAGCAAGTACCGTATTATTTTGTAAGGCAATTATTTTTAAGACCTTGAAGATTTATTTATATCTCAAATTTTATGAAGTTAAAGTGTCATCTGATTTTGTTTTCAATAAATTCAAAATTCGCAAGAGGCTAATATTTTCTAGCCGGGCAGGTGGCACTTCAGGGTATTTATTGGCATACCTAAAGTGGGGCGTAAAGCAGTTTATTTTGGCAAGTGAGACTGCTTCGCTTGGGTCAAATACTTTAATAAGTTAACATAACTATTGGAGAGCTTGAATTAAAGTCATCCTTTGATGTAATTGAAAGTGATTATTTATAAGGCTGAAATTTAATTTTGTTATCATAAGTAGACTATCAAATTATATGTTATGTAATAGTAATAGCTAATTCTTTGAAGTATCATTTCCCCGCAAGTCAGGGTAAGGATAGTCCTAGTTCTATCAAGTAGCCTTTTCTGTTCAGAACTGTGAACGGTAGAACGAAGTCTATTTTTGGGTTGCCTTTTGTTAAACAAAGCACTTGATTATTGACATAATAGACTAATTGAGATATTAATCTGGTTTATTAACATAGTGTGTAGACATAAACATAGACAGGTCATACATAATTTGTCGCATTCTTGTAAACTTTCCTAACCACGTCATAATAAGGAAGTTACAATAGGGTTTCCCCGTGAAGTTCCTTTGTAATATTGAGGAGGGAATTCCCTAAGTTAAACTATCTTGAGTAACTACAGTTGAATAGTATTAATTGACCATAGAATTTAACGCTTATTATTACATTGTATTTTGAGATATTACCCCTGCTAGGAACCTGAGAAAATTAGTATTTACTAACGGCGTAAAACCAAAAGCCCACCTTACCAGCCTGACACTATGTAGTTACCGACAGGCACTTTTGATGTTATCACTATTGAGTTAATTTCATACCCTGATTTTTGCGTTGGTTCAAATTATTTGCCCATTAAAGATTATAGCCTCAATTAGTTATCTATTAGATTTTAGCTATACTGAATTCAATGAGCACAGATTTGCCTGAGTGGAAGCAGTACTTTAACTCCTCACATTGTAAAGTTGTCAGACCAGTAGGACTGGTAGAAAACAACTTGTTGAGCAATTCACTCGGAATTTCACTTTCATTATTCCATTACAACCTGGGTTTACATAGCCAATGTGTTGGCTCTGATTGACTGGGTAGAAAGCCAGAGCCAGGTCATCATGGTAATTTCAGTACTTTTGACCTTGATATTGCCTTGCTTTGGATGACCAATTGTGGTATTGTACTCTCAAATCTCTAAGCATACGCTCTACCAATGGCGCTGCAGGACTTGTGAGCACAGGGTCTTTATATTAATCATTATACGAATCGAAGCCAGCCCAAAAAGGTACTTTAATCTATGAAAAGTAAGGCAATGCCAATGTCCAAGGTACTTTCCTGAAAGTACCATATGACCTGGCCACTCACTCCACCCAGTAAATCAGGGCCAACACATTGGCTAAGGCTTACAGTGAATTATGATTTCTCAAAATGCCCATATTTTTGGAGTTGCTTTCCCTCTACTGATTAACCCCCCCCCCCGACTGCTTCACATTAAAAGTAGGCAAATTTTGTTGCAAACTCGTAGTGGATAATTAAACAATGTTTCATGTCCTTGTAGGACGGTGAAGACGACATATACTTCCCTGATGATAAAGATCACATAAACAGCTTCTCATATCTTATTGTTGACCCTTATAAGCGTCATCTGACTCTATTACATCATAAATACGCTGGTGGTATCTGGTAGCTCTCCAAATTTATCTGACTCCATAGTTAGATTAGATAAGCTTCAGTTTATTGGGTAATTTTGTGAAAGACAAATTGTAATGTGTTGACTGAAAAGCCCTGTCATACGGTCATACATATACTGTTTGAGACTTGAATACCCTGGGGTATAAAATAGATGTCAATGTGGTAGTAGTCATCGGAAGCACGTAATGGTCTAACCTCCCCCCCCCCACCTTCAAAAAGATTTTGGTTGTTTGTGTCCAATAATGCTCTTCATTTTTGGCCAAATAGAAGCAAGGAGGTCGACCAAGAACAGAAAACATGCACTGATGTTTACCATATGAGGTGATATTTTATTTTGTCATCAATCATGTAAACTGACTCGAATGTGGTATGTGATATGTTTAAATACAGTCATAGATATAATAAACTCACTCAGTCAGTATACTTGCAACGATTTTCTGTTAAGGTTGAAAAGAAAAGAAGATCTTCCGAACCGTATGTGGTGAATTTTTCAACCTTGAAGTCAAAGCTTAGATGATTTTGTAGGGACTCAGTTTTAGCCTCCCACTCCCAGCCAAGGCTAGTCTAGTCACTTAGCTTATTTGTGATACAAATCTATGATTATGACTTTAAATCTTGATTGCAAAATTTGCGGAGCAATAAGATAGCGACAAGCTCATATGAAAGAACCATAATGGCTGTAGAAATTATTAATTCTAATGCATGGTTTGCAATAATATGCAGTATCACAGGTACTGAAAATGATCCATGCAACTCAATCAAATATTGTTTGAGCTTATGGGAGTTGCCTTCCATTGTACATGCGGTATAACTCTTAGCTTCCATATAAACATTTGAAAATATAGTTCGCAACCCTGGCAAAAAGTGTGAGTCTAGTGATGGACTATGATGAAGCTTATGGATATGTGCTACCTTAACATATTGGGCTTCTAGCTCTTAGAGCTTAAATACGATATACGAAATACTGAATGTATAGTCCAGCAGGATCGGTCGTACCTGTAATTTAATAAGAAATAGAAGAATACGAAAGTTAATCATAGGATTCAGGATAACTTTTCTGACATTGAGCAAAGATGGCTAGCAATAGTTTAACATTATATATAAACATTTATTTTTTCTTACCTCAATGATTAACAAGATAGCTATAGGGGCCGATATGCCATATCCTGGTTAACCCCCAAAAAGTTATAGAATTAAAACGTTTAAGTAAGTACAGTAAGTTGCTGGAGAACAGCATGGGCAGGGCAAGAACTTTACAGGAGGAAATTCGGCCTATATACTTTAGAAAAGGCGGAACATTTAGCACAAACCACACATGCACCGAAGTCACTCTTCACACACTGAGAAATATAGTAGCATAAGGTAGTACTTGAAGGCGGGAGGGTGGGGATTGTGATAAGACGACTTGTCTCTTCGGTTATGTAGAATAATAGGAACAAGAAAAACCCGCACACTGATGAGATAAGTAAATTAGCATAACTCGCTATAAGGCACACCATGGTACTAGAGAATGCTTGAGGTAAGATAAGATAACTACAAAATATGAGGCTCAAAGGCCAGATAAGAGTTAGTAAATTTCACAAAATTATAACACAGAACTGTTTTATTAAATAACTGAGCCTTGTCACAGAAAAAATGAGTTCTTTAGGTGTAAAAAACTCTGTATATTTACATACTAATATGTATATAATATATGCATATATATGTGTGTATATTACCATAATAAACATATCAATTATAGGTAAATAAACAAACCCAATTTATTCAGTCAGTTACCATAAATGTTTCAACAAAGAAGTATACTTAATAGCAGATTGCAAGTTTAACCCTTGAAAAAAACTGTAAGTAAGAAAAAAAGCACAGGCCTAAAAGTGAGTGCTTCCGTAGCCCAGCGTTGTTACACTCAAGGAATATAGAAAAAAGACAGTGTTCCATGTGTATTATTAATTTCGTACTAGATAATTAGCCAAATATTGAAAATTTGTTCTTTCGATACATGATTGCCTACATCAAGCTATCACAAATAACTTCCTGACAATGACCTGCATTGGTCTTTGTGTAGTTGTTAATTTTGTCTTGGTTATCTGCTTATGACAGATAACAGGCTTTTGAACAGCATTGGCTGGTGAGCGCGTCCTACACCCTTAGACACGATCACCACTTCATCATGTGATGTTTGTCAAGCACAGATATCCTTATCTCCCATCTTGTGCTCTCATATCTCTTATTTTATTAAATTATGAATTTTTATCTTCATGTTAGTAATGGTTTTATCAAACAAGTTGCTTTATCACTACAGATTTTGTTCGCGACGAACAAGGTTTTGTTTGTAAGAGTTATCTTCCCAAATTGCTAAAAAATTCATTACATTGACTGTTAGGATGAATAGAGCTGTACCAATAAGTTAAGATAATAGTAGCAAATGCTAACAATCAACACTCTCATTGTTAATTGTGCAATATTATCCCTTTCAGCCATCTTTCCAAGGTGTCCATGTTGCCTTAAGGCCTTGCTATATGAGCCCACGAAATGCGTGGAATTGTCTAAGTGACAACATTGCTAAGTGAGTGACCAATGAGCCATGACCAATGAGTAAGGAGTAATGACCAATTAAATACGCTCTATTGTACCAACTGGCCAATGACAGAAGCGTAGGTTCACAACGTGGTTAACAACACGAACATGCTGGTCTTTGAAAAGACACATCGTTAGCATGCCAAACGGCGTGGTTTGGCATGAACAACACGTGGAATTGCCTCCCCACGCGATTTCGTGGGCTTGTCTAGCTACACCTTTAATGTTCATGAATTGGGCCACTCAAGATCGACACAAGATCAATATTAATCTGTCAATATTCCTGTCAATTTATACATACACTCCTGTAATATTTATTTGGTGACAAATCGCAAACCAGCTAGAGGGAAAAGGTTATTTGTCTCTTTGTGGTTCTACACATGGATGGCCTGTATTTATCTATTTTTGCTCTACGAGCAGTCTTTTTCTTTGTATTTATTTTAATACGAGAGTTCAGGTGGTGATGATTGTCTTAGGCTATATTGGTGAAGTTTTCACTGCAAGAGGCGTGCAGAAAAGTTGAGATGATTTGCAGTGCTACATTGCCAAGCCTCTATTCATAGTTGTCAGTGAAGGGCATCAATTCTGACTAACAGAGTGCTGGATCCTCTCAAATCTTGTTTTGTCAGTGTCTGATAGCAGACTGTACCATGCAGGGCGGGCGTAGGCGATTAAAGACTTAGTATTAGCTACTAAGAAGGCTTTCAGGCCACCGCTGGAGGCTTGATATAGGATGTTCCGATTTGGCTAGGAATCCACTCACAAACAAGTTTTTGGAAGCAGAATTACAAAGACATCTTCATTTCGATCAATCCTCAAGTTATTGCCTATATAATAAGGGATAATCTTGATTGGAATGTGATATTGGCGCCAGTTTCAACTCAACGGTTTCATTCATGTCTTTGGATTATGAGCTAGTCACATTGTTCTGAAAGCAATCCTAGACTAATCTGTTTGTCAAATAGTAATTTGAGAAGACATTGCCAGTTTTGCCTTAAAATCCATGCAATGGATGCTATGTGTGCAATCTGCACTGTATATCAGCGTTCCCAATACAGAAAAACCATTAGAATATTAATGTCAACAGGGAATCATGATCAAAAAATCATTTCTGAATACATTTTCTCCTGTAATTGCAACATTTTGCCCAAAAATTCGCCTTGCAAACATTTAGTTACAAAAATCTGAAACTGAAATTTAATAAAAGAATTTGATCAAACTTATCGATTGCGGAAATATATCCCTTTATGGTGTGATAATAGACCAATAAATTAAAAAAAGCTGTTAAGAACAGTCGGGATCAGGGCAGGATATTTATCTCAACAGGCTTCAACTATTGGGTGTAATTTGATGCCTGTCAGTAGAATTTTGAATCAAAAGTATTTGCTTTCTTGTACAATATAATGAAGAGGGAGAATAGTGCTGCTATTGCAACCTTTTTCTCTACCATACAACATTGAAAACTGAAATCTGAGGGCGGGCAGGGGTAGGGTGGTGTAGCTAATAAGCACACAACTGTTGAAGTTCATGAGTTTTTGTAGGTGATTTTGGGTGATAAAGAATGGTGTTTGAAAAGCTGCACTACTCTTGAATTGGTACAAGGCCCAGAAATGCATAAAGCCCTAGCATTATAATTCTTATGCGCCCTTTGTTGTCGGTGACCAGCTGCTGTCGCTTCATTCACATCGCATATTGTGTCGCGATTCCCTGCTATTGAGGTGACACAGATGCCTGTCATATATGTTCGTGATTATATGAAAGCTGTTTTAAAATTACAGAATATCCAAAATATGATGAAAATTTTTATTTGATTGTGATTCCCTGTTGTTATTTATATTCTTATGCTGTTTCTGTATCAGGAACGCTGATATACAGTGCAAATTGCACACATAGCAACCTTTGCATGGATTTGAAAGCAAATCTGGCTATGTACTCCCAAATTACTATTTGACAAACAGATTAGTCTAGGATTGCTTTCAAACAATGTGACTAGCTCATAATCCAAAGACATGAATGATACGTTTGAGTTTAAACTGGTGCCAATATCACATTCCTATCAACATTATCCCTTATTATATAGGCAATAATCTTGACGATGGATTGAAATGAAGATGTTTTTGTAATTCAGCTTCCAAAAAATAATTTGTCAGTAGAAAAGGTAGCTTTTGGATTCCTAGCCAAATTGAAAAATCTCATATCAAGCCTCCAGCGATGGCCTGAAAGCCTTGTATGTAGCTAATATTACGTCTGTAAGCGCCCACGCCCGCCTTGCATGGTACAATCTGCTATCGGACATTGTAAAAACAAGACTAGGGCAGATCCAGCACTCTATTACTCGGATTACGCTGCCATTCTCATAACATTACATAACTACATTTACATGCATGGTCCAGCATTAAAATAAAATGCATGTTGTGTTGCGATTCCTTGCCATCGAGGTAACAAGGGTATGCCTTTTTCGTAATTGAATGGAAGCTGCTTTGAAATTACAGAATATCAAAAATATGATGAAATATTTGATTTTATTGTGATTCCCTGTTGTTATTAATATTCTAATGGTGTTTCTGTATGGGAACACTGATACACAGCGCATAATTCAAACATAACAAACATTGCACGGATTTGTAGGCAAGCCTAACTAAGTCTTGATCAAAAAAGGATGATTCAAATCATATGTCTTATCACTTGCCACATCCCGGAGCATGGGCGGCCAAATCTTAGTGCCTTATCGACGAGGCTCTCTGTTTCCAGGCAGGTCGAAGCACATCTAGGGGCCAACCAATGCACGAGTAGGTGATTGACCGCAGTGGGATTCGTACCCTAGACCTTCAATTAACATGTGCATGCTGAAGTCCGGCGCTCTAATCAACTGAGCCACCTCATACTCTTCCCAAAAGAGATGATTCTAGGATTGCTTTCAGAACAATGTAACTAACTCATAATCCAAAAAAATGAATGATAGCTTTGAGTTTAAACTGGTGCCAATATCACATTCCAATCAAGATTATCCCTAATTACATAGGCAATAATCTTGAGGATTGATTGAAATGATGGTGTTTCTCTAATTCTGCTTCCAAAAATTAAATCGAAAAGGTAGCTTGTGCATTCCCATATCAAGCCACAAGCATCGATTAAAATTTTTAGCTCAGACTGAACTTTTGTTAGAGAGTTCTTACTTTTGAGTAACCTCTATCCTCCTCCTCCTCCCATTTATGATAGAGTGCAAGGTCATCGCTAAGCTAATATTATTGGATTTGATACCCCTTCAGTCAACTGCTGCCGGGTTTTGTTGGGCAGTCATGTCTGCAATGTCGATCTTGAGTAGTCCTAATTCATGGCCATTGAGGCAACATGGACACCTTGTCAAGTTGGGTGACAGGAATAATATTGCACAATAGAGCATGTTAACAATGAGAGTGTTGAGTGTTTGCAGTAGCTACTGTTACCTTATATTATTGGTTCAGCTCTATTTATCCTAACAGTCAATGGAATAAATTCTATAGCAATTTGGGAATATAACTCTTCCAAACAAAACCTAGTTCGTCACGAACAAAATCTGTAGTGTATATGACATACTCAGTACGAATATTGCAGTCATATGCTCAAGACTGTATTAAGCTGTATAATACTGAACTGAACACTCATTCATTCTCTAGGGTCAACACACCTGCTTTCATTTCGACCAATCAAGGTAAGTGTACTATAAAGCATATTGAAATTTCTATTGGTATATAGAGTGCATAACACGTTCTGGCTGAGCATGGGGAAGGTCAGATGCAGATGGAAAGGTTTGAGTGTAGAGCTTACATATCGGGTTGTTGTCTGTATGGAAAATTGTTTTCAAGCTATTTGTGCATTCAAAACCTGCTCATTTCACATGGGCGCACTAGGTTTGCTAGCTAGCCATGACCAGCTTGCCAAGACAAGACAATCACAGATATGTTAAGAAAGGCTATCTTTGTATGAAGTGAAACTGCCGAAATAAGTAAGTAAGTGAGTGAGTCTCTCATCACTTTATTGCTTCAGCAATGGCTGAGTCAGAGTTGAAGATGGCACTTGCTAAAGAGAACATCCCGGAGACAAAGTGTGAGATATGTATGGAAGATGATAGAAAGTCTCATATTCTACCCTGTGGACACGGACTCTGTTTGATTTGCATAGGTGAGAGTACATTTATTCCGTTTTCTCTGAGTCTGAAACTTTTAGTGAACGCAAGTGCACTTGGCAGGTCAGACTGGTCAAGTGCTTAATCAATCACACCATTCTCCCTGATTGATCACACAACTAGAGAACTTGCAACTACTCTGAACATTTTAGTGCAGAGTATGTTACACTGTTTACATTATAGCCGCTACAAGGTAACTCAATCTATGGCCTACCACTCCGCACTAAACCAATCCAAATTACTACCCGTCAAGTACTGAACAGAATCTTTTTATATTGTCATGTTAAAACCACCCCACCCCCTCCCAATTCAAATTGCTACTAGATCTGACACATTGATTTGAATAGATTTGGTGATTGATTTACAGATTCTTTAGTCAATGATGGAGAGTCCTTTGAATGCCCATTCTGTCGTGCAGTATGTAAGACTTCAGATGAGGGATTCCCTGCCAACCAGTGGACTGCGTTTCGAAAAATCCGAAGACCAATTGTTCAATCAAAAGAAGAAATAGGTCGCAAGAAGAAAGACTGTAGGTTTCATATTTACAAAGATCACCGAGTAACTTAATAGGCCTATTGGTCTTGGAATTGTTACCAAAGTTATCTGAATCCAGAAATTTTCTACGATTCCCAAATCAGTGCTCCCAAAGTATTTTCCTAGAGATTAAAGATTGTTTATGACACATGCTTTGTATCTTGCGTTTGCCCTCAGATTTATTTATGACATCATTGTAGATGAAAGATGCAGCAACTGTAAGAATGAAGTACAGGCAATGTGTGATAAGTGTAAAAAGTTCTTCTGCTTTGGGTGAGCTGCATATTCATATATATATATATTACATATTTATATATATATACATGCAGGGGCGTATATTCTAAAAAATTTCACTCACTGACTTTTTAGAGATGAGCATAATGATCGGGCGCAGCCCGATCCACACGCCGTAGGCGTGGCGGGGAGGGTGTGGGAGGGGCGCTTAAGCGCCCTCCCACCACGGAAATTTTTGCATATCGGTAGCAAAATAGTGCAAGCAGAGAGGTATTTCAATAGCTCACTGAGGTATTTCAATAGCTCACTGAGCTGTTGGGTACTTTCAGAAAACAACTCAATAGCAGTAGGTAACTTCGCGCCCTTGGTATCTATATTAAATAATCATTAATTATAATCATTTTCATGGGGAAATCCAACTGAATCCAACTTGAATTCAAGTTGTCTCCCTATTACCAATGAGGAGATAATTCTAAGTTTCATGTCAATATCATTGAAAAACCGTATACCTAATCATAAAATCTATTCAGTTGGATTTCCCCATGAAAATGATTATAATTAATGATTACTTAATATAGATACCAAGGTCGCGAAATTAACTAGTAGAAGATTACAGGAAAAATTTTGAAAAAAAACTGACCTAAATGGGAATCGAACCCACAACAATCTAATATACAGTGATTATAAAGCAGACGCTCTACACACTGAGCTATTCAGTCACTCACGGAAATCCGTGGGCCGTGAGTGGTAATATACGCCACTGTATACATGTATATTATATAAATATCTTTCAAATTTCCTGGTGCCTTGTAGGATCAATGATTTCCTTTCTTGTGTTAGAACAAGGAGTGCCAAGTTTCAACTATACTTGAGCAAGTTTTACGGTTTTTCAGACAGTATTATAAAACAATTTGAAAGCATTTGCATCTGAGGAGTGCACTATATATTTTTACGGATATGTAACACACTTCGAACACTCGGTGATGCAGTAATAGCATAGCTGGATTCTGTTGCAGTTGTGTAATTGAGCCAACATGTACTAGTGATACAAGTCACCAGCCAAAGAAACTAGAGAAAATACTGGAAAACGCTGAAGAAAAACTGAAAACTTGGAAAACCGTATCCAAAAGCCATGTAAGATCAAGTTCATACATTCAACAGACTTACCAACCTTAATGCATATCACGTTTTTGGATGCCAGTTTTGGGTGTATTGAAAATGTATAAACAAAACGCATGTGGAACTTGTTATTGTGTTTTCGATGTCGCACAAACACCCATTTCACATTTTGCACCCGAGCAAATTTATGAGAGACTGTGTCAGGGTCATCATTAAGCTCTAGGGTAAATTTTATACTACAATATTTTCAAGACCTGAACCTAAACCTAGTTATTGAGTTATTGACCTTGACCATCGATCTTGCTAGCCTTGTAATTACCTAACTTAACTGATGGCAAAAAACTCCTGGTAACTCCTGTTAGGTATTAGGTATTAGATATTAGGTTTATTTTACATCCTCTATCACAATTATGCGACAAAACTGGATGCTTTGAGAGCTGTTTGGCATTTGAAAATTATTGAAATAGATAAAACTGTTGTTCCGAAACATCATAAAGTAATTGAAAAAACTATGTTGCCTTTTCACTGTGCGGCATCTGGCAGGTCCGAAAAAGTACTTCGAGCAAGAGGACAATCGATCGTGGTTGAAAATGATTCGGTCATACAGGGGATGGTGTACATTATTCAAAATCTTACTAAAATGGCATTCAGAGATATCAAATAAAAACCTATTTAGCTTTGGTAAATCGAGAGCTATTAGGGCCTCATCATAATTGAACTCGGGTAATATAACATTGATGCATGATTTCTGCATATTCTCTAGTCTCTGTTAGTATCAGATAAAAAACAGTACCAAGCTGGGACGCCATAGGTAATCACAGATCTGACATTACTGGTATAAAAAATCTTCAATCCTCAACATTAAGGCCTATTGTACTGAGTTTCTTCATCAAAAATTGTCTAGATCTACATTTTCTTATAATTTCATCAGTGTGGGCATTAAAATTCAGGTTGTTATCAATCTGTTACAGAGTCAGGTAACTCTTATTGCAGTTTAAAGTTTGGCAAGTCTAACTCTGAATCAAAGGAAAATAGAAATTTCTTAACCGATGTGCAGCATAGAAAATATCAGCAAAGACCTTACAATATAGTCAACTAGGTAAAATATGTCTCTTGTCAAAGTTTATCGCTGTTCAGTCTATAGGACTTTGCACAGGGTATATCCATTGCTCAAGAATCACGCATAACACAGACTAAAAAAGAACGACAAGATGATGTAATCTGTCAGGTTTTCGGTCTGTAATCCAAATCTGATACATGCAAAATAAAAAACAAATGTGCATTATCTGGTCTACCTTGTTTCTTTATATACAGCTGTGTATCATGGAGATGAAAGCAGAACTCGAGATGAAAATGAACCAAGAAGAGATAGATAATTGGAAAGTAGATATGAAAAGAGCTGAGACCATTGATTCCTCAATAGGAGCTGTTGAGAAGATAACTCTCATTAACCAAATATGTAAGTGCTTTCTCTATTATTGGATGATCAGATGTGTGTGATGCGATGATTTACTTACATGTTACAAACCCCACATACATCAGACACCAGGTGAATTAAAAAATATTATCAATTTTAGTCCTTCCTAACGTAGAGAGTAGTTAACCATAAAGGTAACAAATGCATCCACCATACTATAGCTCAGATAATGTTCACAGCGAATAATCATCTGTAACTTATTAGGGAGGGGAGACTGCGGAACACATGCTGTGCAAAGCAATATGCTTGATTTGTTTTAGTATGATGAGTCAAAGATTATAAACAAGTTACTTGGATGGAGTGTTTGAGCAAGAAAACAACCATATCTAGCCTATGTTCACAAGCTTTGATCGGTGGGGGGTGGGGGGCGTCTTTTAATCGAGATAAAGATATAAGAGTTATCCTCCCAAAAGACAACTTTGCCTTTCCTTTACAAATTGATTTGTGTCACTACCTGGTGTCAAGAGAACAAAGCTTGTCAAGATAGGCTGAACCATATCATTCCAAATTTTCATTTATCACATAGAAAATGCGTTAGATCCATGGTAGATTCTAGTGGTAAAGTGACAAGAAACAAAATGGAATATATTTTATCTTATACCTATGACTCAAAAAGATAAGGCTTGTGTTTGGGATGAAGCGCATTATAATACTCAAATTTTCTATTCACAGGTTGGCCACAGAGTCAGATTCCTACAGATGACACATCCAGCATTCCTGAAGTCCCATCTGGATTAAAGCTTGTATCTCAGTATGAGACAGGAGAAAACTGTTATTCAGTCTGCTTTAACAGCCACACTGGTGACCTGCTGCTCGGATGTTATGGCGGCATGAAGATTATCACTAGAGGAAGTTATGAAGTGAAAGAGGAAACTCAGCATAGAGAAGCTATAACTACTGTTCACAAGGGAGAAGTCTTCATTTCTCAATACCAAGATCAAAAAGTTATACAAATCTTTGCCTACAATGTTGAAAGCAAGGAATGTGAAATGCTTTTCTCATTCCCAATGGAGTCAGATATGGCGTCACACATGACTGGATCTGATGAGTTTGTCGCCTGCATAGATGAGGACACTTATACACTGAAGCTCTATGATAGAAGAGAGAAGAATGTGCAGACACTTCCACTTCCTGGTCTCCCTCAGTTAATCTATAACATCTACTTTCTACAAGACGGCTCCTTACTCGCTACTGGAGCAGAGAACGATAGAGTCTTCCTCAACAAGTACAGGATCTCAACAAAGGAAACTGATGGCAAAGTCCTCACTCCGATCTGGTCATGTCCTCTTACCCAAGCGTGTGGTATCGCTGTGTCTGATGATGAGAAGCTGATTTTTGTGAGTGAGTTCAAGGCTAAGAGGATATATGTGGTAAGGCCTGATGGTAAGTGTGTAATGTCTGCTAGTTTGGAAGTTCAGGATGTGATAAAGAATTGATAAACAAGCCTCTATGAATTTTGAAATCTGAAATTCATATTTTTTTCAAATATTTAATTTGGTGCTTAGAGCTATACTCTCATGTTCAATAGATTAGAAACTCCTCCAATAAGCTCCAATAATTATTTGATTGAGTTATCACAATCACTTTAGGTGCTTGTGATAATGTGTTATTAGTTAGGTTAGTGGTTAGGATTCGAGCTTCTCAATCTGAGAGTCGCATGCTTAAAATCCGGTGTTGCTAATGGAGGTGACCTCTTCTTACATTACACTAGCTTGCCTACCGTTACATTGTACAAGGGTGTGCTAAAAAGATGAGATAAATCTTGTTCCACAAAATGTAAGCATATACTCATTTGCCCGAAAGGGGCTTTGAATAGCAAATAAAGTTCATAATATTAACATATCATTATTACTTTATTATATAAACCATGCATAAGATTCAATAGGCAGAACTATTAATTCTTTTGACTTAGCATCAATATTGACTCTCTATAAATTAATTCAGGAAAGAAACTCTGCGAGTTGAATAGCGAGAGGCTTCCAGAAAAGCACAAAAATATAAGTATATATGGCAACATACTAGCTGTGGCTGGTTGGGGCGCCAAAACTGTGTCACTCTTCAAAGTCACCTAATGCTGAACATCAAGGTTTGAAGTTCAAAACATATAATAATATAATATGCAGCTATATCGTCTTACTTTGAAAAAATCAAACGCTGAGCTCAAAGATCCCATTCTGGTTATGCGAAATTTAGTATGTTGTCTGTCACTCATTAATAAATTCGGCCGTAATGCAAGTCTAGCCTATTATATAATAAATATTCTTTATATTGCTAATGTATTTTTGCTGATCACCTTCACCTAAATTATTGTTGCAATTATACCTGCAAACATGATTCTACATTCATTGCTTGTCTTTAATCCGAAATTACTCTTTATTCAAAAATACAGTTATCATCCAATTGGAGGATTGATGTATGACTCTCCAAAGAAGTTGCTACCAAAAACTGCTAGAACAGCCAGCAAAGGGCACATTATATTTTCACTTCCTGCCAATTATGATTGTGAATCAAACGACCAGGTAACCCTACAGCGAGTAATTTCTTACTTTCTTAGTTATTCGATTTGCTTTAAATAATTGACTTTAACCAAGTGAGTTTTTCTATCTATAGTATAATGTTTTAATATTATATTCGTGTATTTGAAGTATATTTCTATTCGATGGTGCCATAAAATAAAAACAATTATGCATGCTTTCTGCTCCTTGTTGCAATCATTTTACCTATGATCCTTTCAAACTGGAGAGTATTTTAAGATGCAACCAAAATCTTTTTTCTTTTCAATATTTAGCCACATTTTATTTCAACTGGATTTCCTGAGAACTTCACTCTCACACCATTATTTACCCTTTACCCTTTATTCAAGATTTGCAAAATAAAATAAATTAATTTTCTCTCTGTAGTTTTTTCCTTGGGATCAGACTCTCTTGATTTATTTCTATGATGACTGCTTAACATGCTGGAAAATTCAAGGCTTTTGGGGGGGGGGGGATATGGACCAACTATTAACTTATATATCTTGCAAGATAAATTGGGGAGGGAAGGGATATGGACAAACCATTAACATATATTTATCGGGCTAGATAAATTGGGGAGGGAAGGGATATGGACAAATTATTAACATATTTATCGGGCAAGATTAATGAGCTATACTCTCATGTTCAATAGATTAGAGACTCCTCCAATAAGCTCCAATAATTATTTGATTGAGTTATCACAATCACTTTAGGTGCTTGTGATAATGTGTTATTAGTTAGGTTAGTGGTTAGGATTCGAGCTTCTCAATCTGAGAGTCGCATGCTTAAAATCCGGTGTTGCTAATGGAGGTGACCTCTTCTTACATTACACTAGCTTGCCTACCTGTACATTGTACAAGCAATGACTATTATAATCGAAGTATTTATAATCTTTGGTACAAGGGTGTGCTAAAAAGATGTGATAAGTCTTGTTCCCCAAAAATGTAAGCATATTCTCATTGGCCCGAAAGGGGCTTTGGATAGCAAATAAAGTTCATAATATTAACATATTATTATTACTTTATTATATAAACCATGCATAAGATTCAATAGGCAGAACTATTAATTCTTTTGACTTAGCATCAATATTGACTCTCTATAAAATAATTCAGGAAAGAAACTCTGTGAGTTGAATAGCGAGACGCTTCAAGAAAAGACAACAGATATAAGCATATATGGTAACATACTAGCTGTGGGTGGTTTGTGGACGACGAAACTGTGTCACTCTTCAAAATCATCTAATGCTGAAACTCAAGGTTTGAAATTCAAAACATCTTCCTTTTTTCTCAACTTATACTCAAACTTGCATTGATGAACATTCCAATATGCAGCTATATCGCCTTACTTTGAAAAAATCAAACGCTGAGCTCAAAGATCCCATTCTGGTTATGTGAAATTTAGTATGTTGTCTGTCACTCATTAATAAATTCTGCCGTAATGCAAGCCTAGCCTATTATGTAATAAGCTAATGTGTTTAAACTGATCACCTCCACCTAAATTATTGCTGCAATTACCTGCAAACATGATTATACATTCATTGCATGTCTTGCATCTGAAATCACTTTTTGATCAAAAATACTCTTTCACTTTTTCACCATGTCTTCTGATCGCAGATTTATGTTCAACTCGCTAAAGAAGTTACTACCATAAACTGCTAGAAACCCCACAGAGCTTATTAAACTTTCATTGCCTGCCAATTATGATTGTGAATCAAATGACCAGGTAACCAAACTGTGAGTTTACTTTCTTTCTGTCTTACTTAATAGTTTTTTTTTGAATAAATTAATTTGACTTAGTAAGTTCTTTTAATTTGTGATTTTTAAGTTTCTCATATCATATTTGTGTATTTGAAGTATAGTTTCTAATTGATGACGTCATAAAATTAAAAACAATTTTAAAAAAATCAGTGCACACTTCCTGCTCCTTGTTGCAATCATCACACATATTCTTTTCAAACTGGAGAGTATTTCGAGATGCAACCAAAATCTTTTTTCTTTTCAATATTTAAAGACTTTGTTTGAGGCTGCACTTTTGTATCACATCTTATTCTCCATATTTTATTCTATCATGTGAGCGATTTTCAGCTTTATAATCCAAATATTGAGGAAGTTATGGCCTCTCAAACTTCCAAGGTGACGGCAATTTATCGGCAGTAAGAATTAGCCGGCAATCCCTAGGGTACGTCAATAATATTGATGATCAAAATGTTCAAATGTGTATCGGTCTCAACCCAGGTCCAAATGGCTTTGCAGGCGACGCCGCTAATACTGAGCTATATTGTCTAATGGCAACCCTAGTAGTGTTGATGCCTATTGTTATTGGGACCCGGGTTCGATTCCCACCTAGGTCTGAATTTTATCTGTGTGATTATTAGTGTATTAACTAATAACTCATAATGTCTATGCCACATGACTATGGTTGTGACATACCCCAGGGGAAACATCCGGCTTATTCCCAATGCCGATTGAAGGCAATCACCCTGGAAGTTTGAGAGGCCATAACTTCCTCAATATTTTGAATCTAAAGCTGAAAATCGCTCACATGATAGAATAAAATATGGAGAATAAGATGTGATACAAAAGAGAAGCCTCAAACAAAGTCTTTAATCACGCTTTATTTCAACTGGATTTCCTGAGAACTCCACTCTCACACCATTATTTTCCCTTTACACAATAAAACATAGTTTGTATCTATCTCAGTGTGTCCGATCGACTATGGCCTTGAATTGCGAAACAGTAAGTTTGTACTGGATCAACATAACAGCTAGTAAAATTACTTTGATTGGCAATTAGACCAACTATTGGCAGACAGTCTTTACTGGGTAGGCATGGACTGAAGAACAATTTGTTTTGATGCAAAAACACTGAAGTTTAGAAAGCAACTTTGATAACAATGTGATCGTCTGGTTTATTTTTAGCTATGCCTCAAAAGTCTAGGTCCCACACCAAACTTTGTCTATGATTGCATGTTCAATCGGCGAAACCAATCAATTTGTTTGCTTAGGGCGACTGAAACCAGCTAATATCTTCCATGACAATGGCGATACACTCCTTGTATATATCAGGATGTCTAGCAATCCGGTCCGGAATATTAACTAAAACATCTACTGCATTCTCTCTCCAAAACCATTATTGTAGCCTCCTATCCTCCTACGATGACCACCAGATAAGGCAGAAGAGAAATTTAATCACCGGATTCCATCGAGATATCTTCACCATACAACAAAATTTACCCCCTTATTTCAAATGCAAAATAAAATTAATTCATTCTCTCTCTAGTTTTTCCTTGTTCAATGTATGAGTTAAGAGCTGATTAATGTGACGCAAAATAAATTTCATACTTCATTTAGTTCAAAGAAAGAACTCAGTTGACCATTTACTGGCTCTGTGGTGCATTCAAAGTTTAACCCCCCCTCCCCACCAAACACGACTGTTGTGATATGTTTACACCGATGAGATCTGCTTGTACCGTATACCTTTACAGAAATTAGAGTACACAGCATAAAAGTAGAAGGGAAAACGTTGAGAATGGTACAGGTTTATCAATATATTGAAGCATCATACACCCTGCTGAGTATAAATATAAATATGATATCGCACCTTACAAACTAAAACAATCATGGTTCTGTTCCACTGTTACTAGAACTACGGTTGATCAAAATGCTAACTTTTCCCACATAATATCCCCAGTGCCTGTAATTATGGCGGTTTTGGTCGACCAAAACTGCCCCTGTAGCTGCAAATCATACTTGTTTTCTTTTGAGTGGCGGTGGTCGACCAAAAAACCTTATTTCAGACAGGTGAGCACAACTCCCACCATAAATAAACTGATCATGTGATATATACTATTCCTTATTTCCTCATGACCGGAAACCTTGCCAGTGATAGGTACTAGTGACTACCAATGTTGACCTGTTACTCCTTGATCATACATACATAAGCTGGCCTGAGCTTGAGACACCAAAGCATGCAATGATTTGGTTAAATATTTCAATGAAGCAGAGACTGCCTTATGTTTTTCATGAAAGCTCTTGTTTCAAAGGATCCGCATTGCAGTTTTATCATGATTTTGTATTTTAGAGTTGTCTCCTCTTTGTTTGACAGAAGACAGCTACTTGAATACACAGAACCATCGGTTGGTAGGACTGGGGAGTTTGGGATATAAACTCCCTGGTAGGAGGACTCTAGTCACTAGCCAATATGTCGGCTAGCAATAGCCCAAAATTTATTATAAATTATAGACAACCCCAAGGTCGAAGGTACTTTCATGAAAGTACCATACGACCTGGCATTGGCTCTTCTCCCCATCCACCAATCAGAGCTAACTCATTGGCTAAGGTTATTTTATATAACATTGAATTAAATTTCTAATGAAATAAACCCTCTCTGACCTTCCCTTTCAACCCACTTCCAGTTACCACTTCCTCCTCCTCCCCCTTTTCTTATTCCCCCCCCTCCTTTTATAGGTGCAGAATAGCCCTAGCTTAGATGTACATAATGCAAAACTATATTGATGACCAATAGAACAGAGACCCACAAATCACCTTTCAACTAGATCAGTGGTGAAGGCTGCACACCTGCTGACTTGCAGAGATTATGTGTATCTCTTATTTTTGGAGTCTATTTAGTCTAAGTACCTATCATGTTCCCATCCTAGTCTGTCTAGTTCCCACCCCTAAATATCTATGACAATTATCTCAACGGCCACAAAACAGACCTTTGATAAAAGGCTACCCTGACACGATATAAGGCACAAGAGAATATTACCAAGTAGCCTGTCTTGACAAGCTATGTCCGGGGGTGGGCGTGTGGGTGGGGGGAACAAAAATGAACCTTATGAAATCACAGAAGCGTGTGGATGATCAAATCATGTTGTTGAATGAATGGTTGATTTAAATAAAGTTGTCTTATCACAGGTATTTATAAAACCCTCTCTGACCTTCCCTTTCAACCCACTTCCATTTACCACTTCCTCCTCTTCCCCCTTTTCTTATTCCCCCCTCCTTTTGTAGGTGCAGAATGGCCCTAGCTTAGATGTACATAATGCATAACCAGAGACTATAGATATTATCTATAGTCTCTTGCATAACTATATTGTTGACCAATAGAAACAAAGACCCACAAATCATCTTTCAACTAGATCAGGCTCAGAAAACTCATGACAACCCATCCCCCTCTCCGCCTGATGGCCCTTCCAACATGGCATGCAAATTGAGTTTGTGCAGGTTTAACTTAATTACCCAAGCTAGTGGGTAGAATTATGTGTGGGTATGTTCATCACTTAGCGTTTAGACCATAGAGAGATAAACAGAATAGATCATGGACATAGTGAAGAGCATTTAAACACATTAATTGTCAAAAGTGAGTTGCAAAAAAAATACATGAACATATTGTCAGATCAGTAAAGGTACTTATGCAATCATGCCTGCTATCACAATGGCAATCACAATTGTTGTCAAATTATGTAAGAAGAATGATGTCTTAGCCAGTGTTGGGGATCTTAATCGACAAATGAGACATTTTACAGGTCTGTCAGTATAGTAAGAAGTAAATGTGCCAAAACATCACTGGGTCGCTGTTAGTGACATTCCATTACAAGTACTTGCCCAATGTTGGCCATGGTTAACAATTACATGCCGCTATCAGCAAACCGAGTAAAGTATAAGTTCTCAAACTAGTAAGAAAGTTTCTAGTACCAATCTTGCAAAGTCCGTTTTTTTATGATTCCTTTATAAATTTATGGTCATCATTTGAACTATATGAAGTTGTCTTGACAATGCGTAACAATGTACTTTCTATCAGAGTACATTGGCGACTGCCTTGATCACATTTTTGTAGATTTGTACTCCTCTTAGGAATACTCCTGCGTTGAGACTTTCATTTGGTCCAAGCAGAAGTAAAGGTGTGTTGTTCATAGGTGAGAAGCCTATAGCTGGTAAACCTGCCTACAAGTAGAAATACAGCAGGTTCAAACAATTTAGTCTGTGTTCCTGGAATTTGTTTGCCCGGTAGCCCTGAGATGGCATTACCAGCAACCGCGCAGTGTTTCGGACTTCTTTCTGCGCTGTTTTGTTTTTGACCAAATAGGCAAAGGGCAAGGTTCTTATCACGTTGAGATAAACCAATGTCAAGGTCACAAAGTCCACAATATCAAAATAAGTCACATTCATACTTTAGACACTAATTGCCCAACTGCTATCTTTCCCTTAAAGTGTATAGGAGAGCAAAAAAAGCATTCAATGTTCATATCAAAGTATTATCATAGCAGTGGATAAAAAAACTAAATATACTTGCACAAGAAAATTATTGAAGGATCGAACCGATTTCAAATTGCAAACACTCAGGGTCTAGAAGGGTCTTGAGTATGTTATCTCCCCTGTTACAGATTAACTCTAGAATATCTCTGCTTAGGCTACCCTTGACCAATACTGATTTGTGATAATTTTGATGTAAGTTAAGCAGCCTGGTAACTGTCCTAGGCAAACAGGGTTAGGCTTACTGTAATACTGTAAGTGGGTCATCATTTTAGTGTTAATATGTAACAGGGGAGATAACTACTCTTGACCTTTCTAGACCCCGGGTTTTCATATTTTGAAATTTCTTATAGCATTCAATAATGTTCTTGCGCTAGTAAATCCTTTTTTTTGTGTGCATTGCAATGAGAATGGTTTGATATGAACATTTTTTGTTTTTCGCTCTCCTATGTACAATATACTGTGTACAATACTATGCTAGTGTTGATCTGATATACTCACATTTCTTACAAATCGCATATCTGTAATCCCTGGAAACTGTTCTACTTTGTACTTGACATCACTATATGATAGAAATTAATAAAAAGTAATTGTTATTCATTGTGATTATCACAAACAAGACATTACAAGACTGTTTCAGCGGATGAACTAGAGGTTTAGTCTATTGGTTTCAAGCTGTTTATTGGTAGCCCTGTCACACTGCCAAAAAAACAGAAACCTGTGGCCTTATGACAAGGCTAGTTTATTGGTGAGAATTATGTATCATAAATGAATCATAGATGTTATAGAGTTATGTTAAATGAAAAGTAAGGGAGTGAACAACCAGCCATCATTCCGTCGTACCTGCATGCATTCACATCATAATGATAGATAATGGGTTAAATAATATTAGGCAGGAGTTATCCACCTTTTTGTGAGGATGACACAACAACATGGCCCTCATTGATTGCTTCCCCTAAAGAATTACATCTCACAAGATGGCGAGCTTATTACCACATACCAGTTACAGCGCCTCTAATGACTAGATATGATTTAACCTAAAAGCCTAAAGTGTAAAGAAGAGGTATACACCTGAGGGTGCTGGGGGCTGGAGCAGTCAACCTTGAAAGCTCCCCCAATGGTATTCGAGCCTACAACTCTTGCGGCACTAATAGCCTGGCAGTGAATAGCAAGAGCGCTAACCGATTGCGCCATCTCACCACCCCCAAGGATGGTGAGACTAAATATACTAACCTTTCTTCTAAAGCTTTAGAGAATGCATTCCAGTATGAGTTATTACTGTCCAATGTGGTTATTCCTCTTTCTTTCTGAAACTGTAAAATAAGGATAGTGAAAATAGACTATTATAGATCTCAAGTGGTCAATTGTGGGCAGAGCAGTAGCCTACTCATACTAAGCCTGAGTGACCAAGCAGCACAGGGCACAAGTGGGGGTTACTCCCCACCACCCTTGATTAGCAGTTAACTATAATACTGCAGCCAAATAATCGGTGCAGTTCTTCATATGAACACTGTATCCCATGAAATGCGCAGTGGGAGATGAAATAGGAACCAGTTTAAGTCTAAGCCTAGTCTAAGAACCTATCATGTTCCCACCCTAGTCTGTCTAGTTCCCACCCCTAAATATATATGACAATTATCTGAACGGCCACAAAACAGACCTTTGAGATAAGGCTACCCTGCCATGATATAAGGCACAAGAGCGTATTGCCAAGCTACTGCTATACATGCTGATATGATCTCCCATGGACATGCCAGAAATAATGTTCTCAGTATCAACATTATTTCAGGATAAAAATGAACCTTATGACATCACACGAGCTTGGCGATGATCATATCTCATCCCTCTCACCTGATCCCACACAATGGTGACATCACACTCTCTACACCACTCCTCTAGCATCAGATCTACAGCTTCCTGCTCTTTGGGAGGGACGCGTAGATCAAACCCGACTCTCATCTCTTCTGGTGTCATGTTAAGCTGTGCTTCTCCTCCTTATAAACATAAATATAAACTGATATAAATACCATTTAATATAGTTGTATATACAATAAAGTGCATCATAGATAATAGATATGTTATTATGGTAGTAAATGCAGTAAATACCAATCACAGATAATTATCAAGTTGTATGGTCATCGTAACAATTCATAAATACTACTATATGGTTATGTTAGAAAATGCAATCATGTAATGCCACCATCTTGAAGCTTGAAGCTGTCTGAGCACATGTATTTATCACGCTGTATTCCATAATGAAGTGCATGAGGTAATGCCCTTGAATGTCAAAAACTTGTAATGTAATCCGCCTATTGTCTTGCCAAGGAGTAAAAATGTTACTCCTTTGTCTATGCCTAGAACATGTTCGATCCAATTTGCCTGCATTGCAGCTGCTCCCCTTCCTTCTAGTGGAGGGGAGCAACTCCGAGTGCATGGAAATTGACCAAACTTGGTCTCGTCCATCCATGCATAGGAGTGAAAAGTTGTAAAAAAAACTTCTGACTGTTTAAATATACATAAAAACTTATCTGAAGGGCGCTGATGTTTACAGTACAGACATCTCCATCTGTCAGGGTACTATCGTTGATTAACCTGAAAGAAACCAAGAACATCATAAATGTTTACAAAAAGACAAATCAATTAGGTGAACACCAAGGAACTCCAAGTTAAAGCGCTCAAACATTGTCCGGGTTCGGGTTGCTGGTAGCGGCATTTTATTAGCCTTGTCATGCGGCTTCTTTTTTTGATTTGGGGGTCATGTGATAAGTATGTAGTATATATATATATATATATAGTAAAAAATAGAAGACAACTTCTCATAAGATGTCCAAAAATACAAGGCTATAACCCAAAAGAGTAACAAGGCTATCATTTCATTATCAAACACATCTAACCATTTTTAGCTGCGGTTGATAATGGAACACAACCCCGACGATTTCAAACAGATAAACTATATGACTCCCTAAATGAGGCCATGGTGTTGAGTGTTCAACGGGAAATGTTTTTTGAAATATAGTAAAATTCTAGTCGTGGTCTCCAGGGAAAGCTCTCATATAAACCTACTGTCCATATGTTACATTCAATACCGGCGAATAATCAAATTTTATCTATTCTGCACGAAAAACATCGAGTCATGATTGGGAGATTTCCCCCCCCCATTTTTTGTAACATTTTCGATGATCTCTGCCCACACTATGACATTTTTTTATTGTAGGCATTCATTTTTACCACCACTATCATATGAGATGTAAAAAACAAGGCGGGGCTGAGGTGGGGGATGGTTGAAGCCAAAACCAGCTTGGGTCAACCAGCTAATAATTCTCATACCTGTTTTCCTGCTTTTCTCTGAACTCAAGTATCTTTCCAAGAATTTTGTGCTGCAAATAGAAGAATGAAATTGATAGGACTTTTAGACAAGATGGTCACTCACTAAATCAATTATGATCCAATGGGCCTGAAATTGGAGCTTCCCCATTCAGGCCACCAACAGTTGCTCACCAGTGGAATGGGAACAACTGGATTGCAGGCAAATCGAATCAAATTTGATCTAGTTGACCTAAATGGTAACCCAAATAATGATTGCAATCACACAAACAGCTTAACCAGTGACCTGACTTGAATGATAAGGTGACGTTGAGGGTGTGTACCATAGACACACATCAACATCTAAATCAGGTCACTGGTAAAGCTTTTGATGGGTGAGACTTTGGTGTAATATCAGATGCTTATTTATCCAAGGAGTAAGGGTCTTTTTCTCCTTGATTTATCATTGCAGCAATAGTTTGACCCTACCCTACTTTTCAATGAATGCTTGAATACTTTTCTTTGAAGAGTTGTCTCATCTCAAAATGAGGGCGGACAAATCCTCAACTTTGTTTTGGGCAGACAGTTCTTTCTAAAACATTCTGAGGTGTGAAGTGAAAGCAAGATGCTGGAGACTCCTTGGTCTACTTTAGAGTATACATGCTCTGATGAAGAGATTAAATCACTATACTGGGATTCAATGAATGAGCTTAGACAGCATATAATACAAACTTGAGCAGTCTATAGTGACCTATTTTGATCATATCGACAGAGACTATAGATATACAGTTATAGTTTCTGATATCAATGTTATCAATCCTCAAATCACATGCTATACTTACAATTTTTGGGCCAGGAGCATTTTTTACAAAACACGAGCCGTAACCATTCTCTCCTTTTGCCACGAAGAAACCCCCTAAATGTAAAAGTAAACCATTTGAAATCAACAAACTCCCTTCCATCAGGGAGGGTGGCATACACGATCACTTCGTAGCAACTGTGTAATAATTAAACCCTCATTTAGATCAAACCTAGGCAAATCAGCCTTTTTAAATATTTTTCATACATTTGTAACTAAATCAACCAAGCCTTATGAATCATTATCATTTAATCCTACCTAATGTTGTTAACTTGTATTTTCGTTCGCCACTCTCTGTTTCTTCTTTTCTTTTTTCATCTTATTCATGCAATTTATGATACCATGCTTTCATTATCATACACACTATATAGTATGTAACACCCTACCACTTATATCTTTTTATTCAAGTCATTTTTTGTATCTATGTTAATGTGTGTGAGGTCAACAAGTTATTTTTAATTTGCTTTAATTATAAACTTTTAGAAAACCTCAACAAATAAATAATTAATACCACCCACCCTCATTTCTCCCACTCACTTCATACTAAAGACTCAGATTAAAGTTTCACTCCATACACTGCAGAATGCTTGATTCAGGTATCGGCAGCTTGATTATTTTGTTGAGTGAGAAAGACCGATTACAGAACGGATATTTTTGGCCTGGTTTAACCATTTCAGTTACCCTTACCAGGGAGATTGTAAAATTCCCTGCCCTTGCTGAAACGCTACGGATTACCGGATGTAACCGGCTTGCACAAAACAAGTCTGGCAAAATCATTCAAACCACGTAAACAATGACTATTTATAATCTTTGACGTAAAGGGCTGTCTTGGAATTTAGACAACATTTGCCAACTACTACCCAAAACTATTTGAAACCAGTTCCACGGAGGGTCAAATATACTGTTTAACCTCAATCCAGGGAAGTGGGTCAGCCACAAGCAAACCGGTTTAAACGAGATCAACTAGTTTGATCTGGTCAAAACTATCAGTTTTTCACGCTACCACTGCCCTGAAAAGAATTCCTAAATCTTGGCCTAATTCCACAAAGTTCACTAACACTTACACAATACCAATGAATGGCCCATCTACATTCGAAGATTATATCCAATCTTCACCAACAAAGAGCAGGCCACAGATTTTCAAAGTCTTGTTGTTAATTTTTCACGGATTTAGGTTGTCCTTAGCTAACCTAGATTTCAATAACTGAGCTTGATAACAGGTAAAATGTTTTAACAATTATGTTCCATCAAATATTAGAAACAAAACGAATGGAGGATAAAATTGCCCCTTGATAACTTTTGGAAAACCAGAGGTCACTCCAATAATGCAGTTAGAATATTATCAGGGGTACCAGTTGACACAGAATATGTCATCTAGGCTATGGATCTAATTTAGAAGTGTGGCCACAAACACAGAGGTGTGAAACTCTTGCTACGCCCACAGTTTGGAAGCAATAAAAAATCTGTCACAAAACTCAGGAAATTGGTTGCTCCCTAAGGTAGCTTATATAAAAAATATGACCAAAATATCTGACGAAAATATCTGCAGTCTAAATGCACTCTAACGATCAAAGATACACATTATAAAGGGGATAGGGGTAGGGGAGGCAAAAGTACAAAACATCACCAGGAGGGGCGTTGTAAGCTCCACCCCAAGCAATTTAAGGCATACAATAAGCAAATGGAAATCCCAGAGGAGCTGATTGTGACATGGATTATTCAATTATATTGTTTTTAGGCAACTGTATTTAGCTTTCTAGGGGAGGCAGTGCCTCCCTGCCTCCCCTAGAACTACGGGCCTGTGGAGTAATGCCAATGTCAGTGTGGCTGAGCTGGGTAGTTATGACCTTGATATATGACCTATGACCTTGACCTTGCGGATTTGATTATAAGCACTTACATCTCATCATACGCTCACAGTAATAGACTTTCATTTCCTCCTCTGTGTTAGCCAAACCCTCGTCCATCGCGCAGCCGACATTGAGTGACTTAAAATCGTCCGAATCTATCCACACTCGCATTCCAAGATCACCTAGATAAAAATAAAATTAGCAAACAAAAAATATGATGGATAAGAAACGTTACAACTATCGATATGAATTTATGGATCAGTGGTAAAAGCTTACAAGGATCAGCTATTATCGCATATGAACTTGTGGACCAATCAAAGATGAGAAATGCGGTCCAGCAACCATACATAAAATAACCATAATATGCTTGTTCAGGGTCAGATATGTTCCCCTCATCCAAATAATATATATCAGTGGTTACAACTATAGTTTTGTTTCTTGAAATTCGACAAAATTCATATTGGCTAAAAATGTGACTAAGAATGTTACAGGTCTTTACTTGCTGAGAATGATCTGGGTAGGACGCATTGTGAGTAGGCGCGTAGAAATAATATTTCAACCCAAGATTTTGGGGGGGGGGGGGGTATTTAGAGTTTTGGAAGGCTGTAATAAAACATGCGTATGACATTGTGATTAAAATGTAGCTGTCAAAAATTTATGATTGTTAGGGCGCAGCTAGATCAAATTTCTATAAGAGCTCAACTGAGGAATTATACATTTTGACCCCAGGTGTTTTGCTACAATATCAAATCAGAGACATAAGCATAATATTCTACTATCTTTTACTTGAGTATCTAGCCCCTGGCAAGAATGCAAATAAACCAAGGATAGTCATTGGACAAAGTCACAATTCTTTCGACCCCATTTAGTGCAGCAGTTGTTATTATGTAACAAGTTATGATGAGAAATAGTTCGTCTGCTGTGGCGTCGTGGCGAGGCAACTCTAGCACATTTATACTCCCAATCATTTATGCTCAAATAGGCAATGCATCCATATTAGGAACCTATTTTGAATAACAATAGAATACCACTTATTTTGCCAACACACTAGTTTTCAGGGCAAATCAGTTGCTTTGCTCAAACCCAAGAGAGAGGTTGAATTAATATCATGTCAATGTACTCAAAGATTCTATAACTAATAATCTATATATAATACTAGTGATCTGTGCACGAATGGAGGAAAAGAGGTATGTCATTTTTCTTATTAAATCCTCATGTTATCTTCTCAGAGCGCTGTTTATCATGTTTGCTATTTTAAGGCAAGCTGGCATTTGTTCATGATCAAACCAACCATTATTATGCTATATCAAGACACACAGATCTACAGATCTGTATTTTTGTGCTTTGTTTTTCTTCCTACATCACGAGGTTTTCTCAAAGCACACTGTTTACATTTTGTTCCTCTTAATTACAGTCTTACGATGGCAATGGCATAACAATAAAAATATCACTAGTCATCCGTCCAACTCCATCCAACTCAACTCAATGCACTTATCGCTACAAAGAGGATTAACCTATTTATTTTATATTACACAGGCTCTTAAAATTGGGGTCAGATCAAGCCTGTATAATATGTAATAAATAGGTTGATCCTATTTTCTAACACTAGATAGGCCTACAAGAGACCGACTGACTTGTGGTCTGGACTTCTCTTCGTAGTAATGCCAATTATCTATAATGTTATTTGGTGGTGTGGTAATGGTCAAAACACACTGAGATGTTGTTACCCAAGAATATGCTGACAGCAGCCTTAGCTGATCCTCAGAGGTTTGATTAGTGGCTACAACCTCAGAGTGCAGAACGACTTGTATGACGTCATATTATTCACAGTTCCACACATAAGCCTTAGCTGATCCCCAGAGGATTGGTGTGGTTATATAACCTTGATGACGATCTGAAGAGGCCGCCGGCCCGCCGCAACAGTTGTCAATGTTGCTTACTTATTTGTTCCTATTTTTTGTGCCATAGTTTCAATGCTATCAACTTACTCACGGATTGATATTAAAATTAGGCAATAGACAAACTTCAAACATGTATTTAGTCCATAAGAAACCCAACAGTAGCAGTAAATAGCTGCGGGCAAAGTCCCCTATCATAAAGAATGTTATGCACACAGACAGAGCAAGGGTACACCCTACTCTGTGTTATGCTAAATTCATTCATGTAGCCAGAGTACTTTCACAAGGAGTTTGCAGTGACGACCTGAGGTCGCAGCGAAGTATCTGTTTAGTCAGAAGAATGGATTGGCCCTGAAGTGGGTCTCAAGATCTCTAAATCTTCTGAGACTGTGATACTTACTAAACACTAGAATGCATCTTAAAAGTACGGAGCCACGAAAGATCTCAGGAACTGGGTGAGCAGAGAGCTGCCAAAACTAGAGTCGTCACCAATCAGCCCTTGGCAGTGACACTTTAATCTTAGCCAATAGGAGGACTGAGGAGAAGGGAAGTCTAGTTATGAGTTGACATTAGGTCTACTTAGTTTACATCATCGCCATCATCCATACACATGATAATAGTGAAATCTGGATGTCAGGGCTGTTTATTTTGTACATACCACCAATGTATGATTACGAAGATTGAACTTATTAACCTTAATATTGCATTAACCGTGTTAACCTTCCAAATACCGCAAATAATTCACAGCCGTAGATAATATTATTGTAATCTCGATGTCACCGCTGTTTCTGTTGTACTTACCTCCGATTTCCTCATCAGGTTGGAATGATAGGTAAACAGTCCTCTCCAGCTTATCTCCAGCTTCGCAGAGCTCCCTCATGGCCTCCATATGCTGAATGCCCACACACTTCATGTCCTACAATACAGGGGAGGCAACTTACAATGTTACAGGGTCCACTGACAAGAATATTGGTTCGTTTATTCAAAAATGAATTGGCCTTTTTAAAATAGCGCTGTGCTCTGAATTAAATTATTTTTCTATTCAGCCCATATATGGACGGCATATTTAAAGATGATAATGTTACCGATAAAGTTTATAATGGAAAAAAAGAGTTAATCACTATGGTCCCTAGCCTGTCTTGACAAAGCTTGTCAAGGCAGGCTATATGGTTCCATACTTCATGATTGTTCCACTCCCAAGTCGAAAGAAAAAATGAATGATTAAATTAAAAAAAGAAACCGCGGCCGGGATTTTAACCAGTGCGTCCTGAAATCGTTGTGACTAAGCGCACCATCCATTCTTCTGCGCTGCCAATCCGTCCCCAATTCAAATGAGGCAAAACGAACCAATGCGACCGCAAGTTGACCTAAATGTTAGTTCCATATATCCATTGGCCCTAAAATCGATGTCACGTCGATGAATAGGAACATAGTGATTATCATGGAAACTTAAAGAACCTTTCTGGTCACGATCGCAGGCAGTGGAATTGGCGGCAGTGACTGACCTACCTGAGAGCCTCTAGCGTATATGTCGCCTCTTTCATCTTTGTGGGCCGAGAATGGCTCATACTTCCAGTCCTCCTAAAAGTTCAGAAGACAAGTGAAGGGTAGAGAAATATTCACTCAATACAGATATTACCATTGATATGAATTCATGGTCTAGTGGTAAAATACACAGTATGGCCATCTGAAGAGAAATTACATCAGTATATATTGTTGTGTCCGTAATTGGATCTAGCTAAATCTCTGGCAGCGTCAACGTTATGCATTGACTGAGGTCTCAGTCAGACAGGCAATTTGACAAATGTTTACAAGGGGTCGGCTGTAGCATTACTGATCTTTTGGACCGATCACGGATAAGTAACGTTTTCCAGCAATCATACATAAATTGCCATACACTTGTTCAGGGTCAGTATGTTCCCCTAATCCATGAATATATATATATCAGTGGCTATTCCTGGAGATGTCAGCAACGGGTCAACACTGTTCTGATCTTCCTGGAATTCAAGGGTTCCCCTTGACATGATTTAGCAGCTAGCTTCCCCTCCTAGCCTGGGCAGTCGAGGTGGGTGCCACCCCCCCCCCCCCTTACCCACCCCAACACACTACAGATTTTGTTCGTGACGAGCAAAGTTTTGTTTGTAAGAGTTATCTTCCCAAATTGCTATAAAATTCATCACATTGACTGCTAGGATGAATAGAGCTGTACCAATAAGTTTAGATAATAGTAGCAAATGCTAACAATCAACACTCTCATTGTTAATTGTGCAATATTATCCCTTTCAGCCATCTTGCCAAGGTGTCCATGTTGCCTTAATGTTCATGAATTTGGACCATTCAAGATCGACACAAGATCAATATTAATCTGTTAATATTCCTGTCAATTTATATATACACTCCTGTAATATTTATTTGGTGACAAATCGCAAACCAGCTAGAGGGAAAAGGTTATTTGTCTCTTTGTGGTTCTACACATGAGTTCAGGTGGTGATGATTGTCTTCGGCTATATTGGTGAAGTTTTCACTGCAAGAGGCATGCAGGAAAGTTAAGATGATTTGCAGTGCTACATTGCCAAGCCTCTGTTCTTAGTTGTCAGTGAAGGGCATCAAAATCTGACTAACAGAGCACTGGATCCTCTCAAATCTTGTTTTGTCAGTGTCTGATAGCAGACTGTACCATGCAGGGCGGGCGTAGGCGATTAAAGTCTTAATATTAGCTACTTAGAAGGCTTTCAGGCCGCCGCTGGAGGCTTGATATAGGATTTTCTGATTTGGCTAGGAATCCACTCACAAACAAGTTTTTAGAAGCAGAACTACAAAAACATCTTCATTTCCATCAATCCTCAAGATTATTGCCTATATAATTAGGAATAATGTTGATTGGAATGTGATATTGGCGCCAGTTTCAACTCAAAGGTATCATTCATGTCTTTGGATTATGAGCTAGTCACATTGTTCTGAAAGCAATCCTAGAATTCATCTCTTCATCATATACCTTCCTCTAGCTATAGAAACAATAACCGATAGATTATCTCATTATGACTTTTTCAACTCGAGTTGATGCATTTATTTCATTTTTAGTTTGTCCTGATGCTTGGTGTTTTTTTCTCTTTTCATATTTATTGGCAATCCAAGAGGATGCATAACATCTTGAGATATGCTCGGCCTTTTTTATGGTCAATCACAGGCCATAGGTGTTATGATTTGATGTGGTTGTTGTATGCTACGAAAGTTGTAAACATCGAAACAGGAGTATTATTTGTGCTTGACACAATATTTTGTTTTTGGTCAATAGCGTAATTGAATTACTATGGTCAATAACTTGTATTTCTTTGATGTCTGACAACTAAACCAAAATCTACATAAACTGGGTAGAGGCCTCATTAGATAAGTACTCGATCAGTGCAGTAAGCACACTCAGTATAAAACTTAACTAATATGAAAAGAAATTAAGTTTCTACAGCACCCAGATACGAGGATGGAGGCCTGTTAAGTATGTTGTGTTTAACTCAAATAATTCTGATGCTGAAAAGACCAAAGAAAAACACTGTGAAGATAATGAATCGCAATGGCTATGAAACATTTGGCACGAAGCTGGACTCGGTATCTGATGGTTTGATAGCAACCTGGGGGAGTGTGGTGAGTGCGAAAAGCGGCTCATCATTGGAGGCTATCATACGGAGGGTTTTGCTTTTGAGTTTATTTGATTTTGAGTTTATTTAACGCTTACCAGTTTGCCGATACAAGCGACGTCTGTGTGCGAGTTTAGGAGTATGCTTGGAAGTTCTGGTTTCTTGCCCTCCACTTTCATGATAACCACGGGTCTGTTGGGGGCAGCCTACAAAATGGATGGACACATTTATTACATTCAATGACAAATAAGCCGTGAAATCCGGTGTAGACCCTGGCACTGGTAAACAACAAAAAAAGTAGAAAAACGGGTCTCTCTGGTAAAAGTTAAAAAATAAACTGATTAGTGTGAGAAACGGATGTCGTAAGAATCAGTCTGAGCCCAAAGCACCTCTGTACTTCATGGAGCGGTAACGTCCTGTGGTGGGCATTTATTCAGGAAGTCATTTATAAAGTGGTCCTCATCGTGAATGAATCTGAGAGCGAGGTTCTTAGTTTGGGTGGTCATCAGAGCATCAATATCAGGGTGCTCCATGCCTAGCAAGTGACACGACAGTCAGTAGCTGATGATATGAACTTTATTATAGATAACCGTTCAAACATGCATTGAGAAGACAATACATATCATACTCCCTGGTGTCAGACAAATAGAAAAAAATTAAAAATACCAACGATCTTAAAATGAAGCCTTGATATGCCTAAACGTACACCATATTTTTATATGATAGTGCTTTGGTTCAGTTCGCCATTTTTTCGCCAGGACATGAGTTATACGAGAGTGTCTACCTCTAGCTGATTGTATCTGAGGAACCATGTCATAGCAGTAGGTCATTCTAGATCTGTCGATTCTAACCTTTGAGTCATTTGAGCTTGGCACAAAATTTCAAATTTGAACATTTAGCAGCCCAGTCAAAGTTACATCATTAACAGTTGATGGAAAATTGTATCTGTTTTCATTGCGAATTACAGTAATTACAAATTACATAATACAATATGCATACATTAAATATTATTACGCCAGTTTAAACCCGCTCAAACTGTGCTAAACCCGCTCAAACTGTGTCGGGGAAAGCTGGTGGTGGCATTTCGTTATCAACCACTTTCCCAACAAGTGGGAGGGTGGCGTGGTTGATAATGAAATGCCACTACCAGCAATCCCAACACAGTTTGAACGCTTTAACTAGTAATACACTTAAAGATGCAAACGTGCAATGTAGGTGAGGGAGCATCAACTATGAACTAAAACATCGAAAATTTGTTTATTTGTACATATTTAACTTTCTACTGCAATTTATTACGGATACTTACATCAAAAACTCTGCAAGTCCAGCCATTTCCTGCAGCATAGTCTTCAAGAAATTTTCTGCAAGTGGCTGCAATAAAAATCAATGTTGCAATGAAAAAACTTCCTAATATATTAACATTATTCACTGCAACTCATCATAACTTAATATAATAAATGTAATTAAGTTTTGTTTGCCATAACTCAAAAAGGGCTTGTCAAGACAGACTATGCGTAAATGGATTCACAAAGTGCTTGCCATCTTTTCTGGTAAGCAATTAACCATCAGCGCGCCCACAGCTGATTGACTAGAACATACAACAAAGGTAGTTGCGACTCTGTAACTGTATCGGCGGATTCCCATAGTCCCAGCGCCCCATTATTGAGCAGTGACTGCCGAAATTCCTTTTAATATAAGCACGACCAAGTAGTAGTCTTATTTTCTAAGACTTGAAACTCACCATAGTCCGGCTCGGGATGATCTGTTCTAATTCTCAAGTAGTCTCTGAATAGCGTGGTCGATCGATGTTCATCAGTGTCCATTGCCAGATTTGAGTAGTGTAGGAACTATATGCAAAATACCTTTAATTTGATGATGTATTTCCACTGAGTGTGCTCACCATTCACAATTCAGGTCAGTTTGCTATAGAACCAGAATTTTCAGCCTTTATATATGTTCTGACTGTACTGCCTTCTACTCACAACTGATGCTGAGCAATATGCAATGTCAGAAAGTGGCTCCATGATATCTGTATACATAGTGGAACATACCACAATATACCTATTATGCAGATAATAAATCCAATTTGGTACAGGCAAAGATTATAAATACTGGTCATTGGTACAGGTTCCAACTGGTTCTGTGTATAAAGTATTGTAAACATTCTTAGGCTGTGGGCAAATTCCCATTCCTTGTATACAAAATTGGTTTCTCTTTGAGTAGGTGTGTCGTACCTAATACCGCTCTAAACTGATATCATAAAGACCAGTGTATTGGGTCGGTCCATCCACAGTATTGGAGTGTGATATTTAAAGTACAAAACTAGGTCATATCAAATAGTCTTCTGATTGGCCATTTAATGTTTATCAACAAACCATAATCCAATCACTGATGATAGAGGTGACCTTGACAAAGGTGATGATGACTTACACAAAAATAAAGATTGGACAATCAACTGACTGAACAAGTTCCCTTGTGATGAATAGCAGTTTTCATCTCTTATACTCACAGACTAACTTGGGATGGATGAACTGGTGTTTTCTAGTAGGTTATTCCTGTTTAACCTTTTGTTAGTGCAAAGCCTAGGGTCCTGACTCAGTCTCAACCGTGCGATTTCATAATAAAAATAATCTTATTACTATATATAGATATTAGATATACAACATTCTCTATCTCGCCTCTCTCAATATCCATTGATTGAAGTAACATTCAAACCTGTGATCATGAGGATAATAAATTAAATTAAGATGAATCACTGCATTGTTGTCATTTTTCACACTACTAGGAACACATATCAACTTTCAATTTAATAACCCTTCAGCTCCATCCTTGCTTTGAGTATTAATAACAAATGACGTCGCAGCGGTAATATATGGCTTGGTTCCAAGTATCCAATTCAAGAGAACCTCGCAGATGGATGGGACAATCCACGGCCTCGGTATTGTAAAAGTAAGGTTTATGTTACACCGGGGTGGGGGGGGGGGTCTTTCAAATAGAAGCAGCTAAACTCGCAATCTGATTTCCAGCTCAGTGAGTGAGCAGTACCTGCTAGACTCTCGCTCTAAAATCGCGCAATCACTCGATGGAACTATATACATTCTGAGTGAGTGATTTGAGAGGGAGTTTGTCTAATTGGAAGACCAAGTGAGTGATAATTTTGAGCGATGTGATAGTGATATATTGCTTTAGTAAAACATCGCTTTTTCTAATTGAAAGACCCCCTAATCGTCAACCTATATGTGCGCAGACGGTCTGCTGAGGTCCCTATCACAGCGTAGGGCCCTTTTTACTCTGTATGGCTTCACTTTCTATCAAAATCTAATCTTTAGGTGGATTCACATACACATATGAAGCAGCCGTTGGGTCGGAACAGGAAGCCTTTCCCCGCAATGAAGTGCCAGTCATCATACTGGGCAAGGCTTACAGCACTCTGTATGGTAAGCAAAGAACAACCAAGTTTCCTCTTCAGCCCTTTACCTGATACTGATAATATAATATAATATAATAAATATAATACTGAATAATAAATAAATATCAGTAGTATAAACTGTTGCCGCCGTGTAATTAAAGCATTAATTACTTGTAATTTCCGTATTAAATAGTATTATTTGTATCATTTGTAATTTCTGTATACTGAGCCCTCTTGAGCAGTGATTTTCTATTAATTTTAACTACGATCATCATCCAACCAACAAGCCGTTTACCAATTTGAAAGTAATGTTTCTGCCTTTGATAGGGATGATAGTACCATATTTACTTTTGATAGTGATAATCGTAACATTTCTGCTTTCCCCAGAATAAATTTGATCCTTCTAGTTTGAAAAGCTACTCACTAAGTTTTTTTTATAATGACAGCATGCACATTTATGGAACACACCTGGATTACAAAATGTGCCTAAGTCCTCCAAGCTGAAACTTTCCCTGGATTAACGGGAACATTTATTTCTGCTCTCATACCCATTGTGATGTCTACTCTGTAGATTATGATGAATTGATGAGAGATATAACTAGCAGACCCTGGATTACATATAGGAGAGGATTCAGTGCCATTGGTGGTATAGGTAAGATCAGAAGTTTGTCTTTGGTGGGGGATAACACCCCTGCAAATACTTTACACATCAAACTGTGTGTTTTCTAACGCTCATCACAGCCGTAGCGAGACTATATTAGACAAGGGCCAGCGCTCTAATATAGTCCAAGTTGGTGATATGTCTATAATTAGTTATAGCCAGTATTTACTCACTGGCTCACAAAAACAATTTTTCTTGCTGTTTAGTAAAAAAACAGTAGAGTGGGCTGCCCCTAAAGAGGGACGCAAGGTGCCTTAAATCCTCATAGTGAGAATGTTATACAGCCTAGAAAAATAGAATGTATCCTAGAGGTGAGGGCATAAAAGACCTCCTGAACTGGGTGTGCAGCAAGCTGCCAAAACTGAAACTGGCACTAATCAGCCATTGGTAGTGACACTTAGATTTTAGCGAATAGGCCGAGAAGCGATTTGTTTGTCTTTGATGGGGGATAACACAACTTGATATATAATATCAAGTACTCAGGTCCTCAATAGTACTCAAAGGCCCCAGAAAGCAAGTACATGCTCATGCATCAAATGGCTATCATGGTTTTGTAGCTTATTATTCTGTTTTCCATTCAGTATCGAATTAGTATCAATCTTGTTTAGGTCTATATAAAACAATACAAAAGATTTGACCCTATCTCCAGATTCTGTCTTCAGTCTCTAAGTATCAATACCATGAAGCCGTGTTAGCCAATTCCTTACAATCACTTTTCTCAAAAAACTTTGACTCAATTAATCTTTCAATCGAACCAATTTGATACCAGATTGTTGAATAAGACAAAGCATACTTCCATAAGCAGGAATTTATTAGAAAATGGTTCGAGCAGTCGAAGGCTCCTTAGTTTTTAGGCCCTGAACGATATTGATATTGACACAACAATTTAACATTCGGCTTGCCTATGAAGATAACGTTATCACCATTTTGTTTCTAACTTTGTCCTTTACTTATATACAGGACCCACGACAGATCAGGGATGGGGATGTATGTTACGATGTGGTCAGATGATGTTATGTCAGTCTCTCCTTAATCTCCATCTCTCTAGAAGTTAGTGACTCTCTCCATACTGACATCGAGACAACACTATTATCGTGTGCATCTCTGATCGTTAGAGTCAGTTTAGTACGAGTACCTAACATGTACCCGCCCCTAATTAGTAAAATTGAAATCGGGTTGTCACACCAGATTCCTTGTGATGGTACTCATGCTAAGTGAATAAGTTCACTATCTATCGATCAGAGATATACATGTTATAGCATATATCACGTCATGAGTGTGGAATCGCTTGGACCAGAGAGTCTCGGCCATGATGCACCTGTTCTTATAGGTTGGCTGGAACCTGCCGTTTTTCATTACGGCTTATTTTTTACACACTAGAGACTATAGGTAGAACTTTTTCATTACCTATATAATTATTTGATTCTGAATACACCCTTCCTAGCTAGTAAGCCAAAGCAACGTCATTGCATTGGCTAAACTGCCAATTTCCCATTACATAAGTGCAAGGTACTATAAGCACACAGGGGATACGATAGAGGAATACTCCACATAATTTTGCCTATAAAGTGTATGACTTTCAAAGTGCAAGTGTTTGTTGCATGGGTTCTTATCCTGCTGACGACAATATTTCACGCCACACTCTTTGTGCCCCAATGTGATCTCTAACTTGCTTTCAATCTACGACCTGTCAGAATAGATGAGGGACAAGCAAGAGCTTCCAGGCTTAATCATTGATGTTTTGTAATCCAAAAAGTAGACAACAGGGCATATGCTACTTGGAATGAAAATAATTTGAAATTGTCTCATATCCTGCTATGTATATGTTTTTTTACAGATTGGAAATGGAGCAAAGACAGTTTAGGTGGAAACAAAATATATAAAAGAATTCTCGAGATGTTTGCAGATCAAAAGTCCTCTTGTTACTCTATTCATCAAATTGGTAAGTCGACTCATCGATGACATAAACCACTGCTGCCACACAGGCAAGTGTGTGCATTGTGAATTCTGTATAGCTCAAAACTAATGATATGAGGCTGTAATCTCAGAATAACAATCTCAAATAATTTGCACAAACTGATCATCAAAATCAAGGTATGAAATTAATTATCTACCTCTTACTAATGGACAATAATGACGTCATCAGCTAGTGCATTAATTTCATACCCTGATTTTGAAGATCAGTTCTTGCAAGTTATTTGCCTTTTAAGCCTCCATTGGATATCTTGGAGCTACACAGAATTCAATGAGCACAAATATGCTCGAGTGGCAGCAGTAGTTAAACTCTGACTCATCGATGACTTAACTCTGACTCATCAATGACTTAATTCTGACTCGAAGATGACTCAACTCTGACTCATTGATGACTTAGCTCTGACTTTTAGATTACACTGGTATCATGGCTATGTTTACTTGATTGATTGACATAGCCTGAGTATCTTTGGTATGTATTAGAGGGATTACTTTTGCCCACCCACAATTGAATGGAAAATATACTAAGGCTACAACAATAAATACAAGCTATATCTACCAGAGATTATCTTCACTTTTTCTCATGATGGCTCAGTTTTTTATCAACCTTACTATATTTTCGGTGGAAGTCTCTTCATCTCTTTTAGTTTGACATTCGCTCAAACACATTGTCCAATTAATCAATCTGTATCATACCCTAAGTCGCTTTGTGTCGCAAATTTGAATGAATATACAAAGACCAAAGCGTGTTTTGGTGCCTTCCATAAGGGAAGGTGACTCTCATTCTCTGTATTATGATGTCACAGTCTCCAAGATGTGCTTGTTTCTTGTATTGCACTTCTGGGAGACTGTGACATCATAATGCAGAGAATGAGGATGCCAAGTAGAGGTAGAGTATTGATTTTTTTTACCATTCAAATGTAACACAACTTTATCATAAGCAACTGCCTGACTAATAACATACTTGGGGTAGTCTTTAAATGAATATATGGCAAGTTCCAGAATCTTCATTACCTTACAGCATTATTATTTCAGCCTCGATGGGTGTGGCAGAGGGCAAGGAAGTAGGTCAATGGTTCGGACCAAACACAATTGCTCAAGTATTAAGGTAAGTTGAATAACAGGAAGTAAGGCATCCTGTTTGAGCTTTGATAGCGCAAATGATCACATCCTTTGCTATCAAGCGAGAGGTACCGAGTTTAATTTCCGCTCTTGTCTCGAGGGAATTGCCCTGGCTCTTGTGACTCTAGTAATCACAAAAACCGACTAATGGAACTTACTCATCCTTCTAATATCAAGGATGTGTTTTACCAGTAATAATCAAATCAGTCATTCAATGCTGAAGAAAGCCCTTGCATCCTTTAAAGTCAACAAATAAATAGCCCCCAAAATCTGAAAAAAACTGAGTGGAGGTACAAGTACAGCTTTGCGCTTCAAGGCTTATTTATTTATGATGTAGAGTCCCTAACCCCTCCCTTCAAGACTGGCATCAGTAATGGGCAAAATCACCCCCTCCCCCCTTTACTCATAGTCCAATTTAGTTTAAGTTGTTATACAGTGCTTGTAGTGCAATTCTATTATCCACTGTTGTCGTTGCCCTGTCTCACTGGCACCCGCGAACAGGAAAGCCACTTACACTAAGTCAGTTAATTGCAAATTGAATTTCAAATTTATCATTCTGAGGCACCCTTTGAAATTGATCATTATTTGATAATAAGAAGAAATTGATGTACATTGAAACATAGATTTCATGACTTTAAGTTGCAACATCAGTCCTAGTTGCCCTATTGAGCAGTTCCTGGGCTCATTTTGAATCTTATAAGCTGGAGCAGTTCCTCTGATTATTTTAAGCTTTATTTCATGCATGCTTTAAGGGTGCCCCGCCCAACGTATATACCTTAGTCTTAGTGTATGCAGGCTAACGGTATCCCACAATGCTAGTAGCATAAGTGAGCCTTTCCTTTTGTCGCATTTTGGATATTTTTTTATATTGCAATAAGTGTTCCTGAAACCATTTGCTTTATTCACCAGCCTATTAGGATGACCTGATTCTTGACAAGATGCAATATGCTTTTCTCATACATTACCAAGCTTGACGAGAGAGATAAGTGTATATGACTGTAGATAATTTACAGCATTTTGTTTTTTCTTACAGAAAATTGACACCTTATGATGATTGGAATCATATAGTAATACACGTGGCAATGGATAACACAGTAGTCATCAATGACATAAGTAAGTATTTTTATATTTATATTTAGTGTATATTAGTATTTATAACTATTTATATTTTATGTATAGTTGTATTTATTACTATTTATATGAAATAACTATTTATATTTATTTATATTTAATTTATTACTTTTTATATTATGTTAATTATCGTACATGTAAAAAAAAGAAATCAGATTAAAAGATCTCATGGTTAGATGCAAACAAATCCCAGTTACACTGCTCAGCGAACATTTGACTTCGTCAAGATCAGCTTTTCGCTATTCGCTTCCCTAGTCAACCCCTAAGCTTAGGATTGAGGGTGCTGCTCATACTGCAGCTGACATCGATGTTTGATCTCGCTTTGGGAAAAGTTGGTGGTTTACAATGTTGTTTGTTTGTGATATCATCATCATAGTAAATCACAAAATATACATTATCATTTTAATGAATAAAACCTCATAGAGCGGTCAATATCACTGTTATCACTCAAAAAAATTATTGTAAAGTTGATCGGTCCGATTGCTTCGATATGTATAATTCTGTCAGTAAGCCCTAAGCCTGTCTTCTATATATTACGCATCCTGATAGGTGCATAGATGGTTATAAATTTACTTTCGTGCTCTTATCTAATGCGATTATAATGAAATCACGTTCATCTGTCAATCTAAACAAAATTTGTGTTTTTTTCTGATAGAAACTTTGTGCAGAACTCCGCACTCATCACATGGTGTCAATCTACAGTTTGAAGCGGAATCAACACAGCCACAAGATCTCAGTCTACCTCAGTCTCCACACAACAGTTTTACTGCTTCAGCTGAAGGGGACGGTGTGTGGCGCCCCATCCTACTCATGGTGCCTCTGAGGCTCGGCTTAAGCTCCATCAATGAAGTTTATATTACTAGTCTTAAGGTAAACGTAATGTTGACAAATTTCAAATGTCATTCTCGTTAAACCAAAGATTCCTGAAAGACCTGTTAACAGTTGTCAGGACACAAATTCCACCTTGGTCTTTGCATGACAACTAATTGAACGGTAGTGCAACTGACAGGATATAAGCCAGCTTGCTTTGGATTTGTCTGTTGTAAACAGCAATCAAAATTGGCTGACAAAAGTGTGGCAGAACTAGAAAATTCAGCCAACTTGACTCACTAAGCTCACATTTGTTCTTGTTTTTCATTTGTAGAGGTTTTTTGAGCTACCCTTTTCTGTTGGGGTGATAGGAGGAAAACCTAACCACGCTCACTGGTTCATAGGCTATATGGGTAAGTTCTTTTAACTGGGACATGTCCGACATTCCCTAAAAGTTTTTCACATAAAAAAAGACTTCGCTAGAAATAGAAAGAGGATCCTTTTAATAGCACATAGACGTAGACATATGAATATTGATAAAATTATAATAATAATTTTGTCATTTTGCCTATGGAGGTCTGTCATGAATTGTTCCAAAATAACCCTCGATTTTAAATTCTTACTGCTACAGATTTGAGATACCGACGGCGAATAGATATTTTGGAAAAGATTGCTGGTATCCATCCATAATAAGTTGCTCTGGCCCGAACAATAACCTTTTTTTATATATGCATACTGTGTTCAATTTTTCCTTGAAATCTTCTAATTTATCCTGACCCTGTTCTCATACTACATTGATTAATTTCGCAGGTAATGAGCTGGTGTTTTTAGACCCACATACGAATCAGCCAGTAATAAACCCACACTCAGACAACGGCGGTGTCTGGGATGACTCCAGTTATCACTGTCCTATACCGAGCAGAATGAAGATTACTAGTCTAGATCCTTCTATAGCCCTGGTATGTTTAACTCATTATGAGTTTGTTTGTTGGAGGGTGGTGGGTAGGTGGAATCGGTGGTTTGGGTCCCCCTGGTTATCTGAACGAACCGGGATGGTCTCAGTTTACTTCAATGGGGTGGTCACCACTCTAGTCTTGGCTCTCATGCATGGACAAACAGACCACACCGCTGCGTTTTTTAATCATTTTTGAAATAATTTTATCAATTATCGTTTAGTTATGGCAGAAACCTAATGCAAAAAAATGAGTACATAGATATACCATAGTTTTGTAAAGTATTAGTGGGAGGACAACTTCTCACATGCTTGTAGATATCAAATCTCTTGCTAGTTAAGATCCACTCATTTTTGTTACTTTATCATACGTGAATAAGCTCTGCCTTAGCGAGTGAAAATTGACACTGAATCTTCCCAATAATAGCTAATATCAAAGTTCACCTCTTCACATAGGCTAGAAATTCTGAATTGTATGGCTAGCTAACATTTATTCATCCTCATTAGTCTGAATCAACTCCCACCTTGGCTAGTGAGAATTTGTCCCAGCTCACATTAAGTTTCTGCAAACTAGCTAAACTAAACTCAAGGTTCTCTATACTCCTCAAAGTTAGCAAACTTTGAAACTAAACTTTTGCCCTATTGTGAATAGAACCTTTTTCTGATATTCTATAATATATGCCTACATTTCTCTCTCTTATTTGTGTTTCAGGGCTTCTTTTGTAAAACAGAATCAGAACTTGACGAGTTAGCCCGAGTTCTAGCCCATGAAAAGAAGTCTGTAGCTCCAATGTTTGAGGTGTGTCAGGAACGCCCCAGTCACTGGCCCCCTCCTTCTACAGGAAATCCTCATGGTACCAATACAGGTGAGTAACTAACAAATCATAACAGGGCCGTAGTTTAGCAAAAATGGCAGGGGGGTAAAAACCTGAGGCAGGTCTAAAACATCACTAGGGGGGGGGGGGTTGCTGCGACCTCCTTAAAACAATTTAGATGATATAAATAGAAAAGGAAAACCCAAAAGAGCTGTTCATGACATGGATTATTTAATTAATTTGATTTTAGGCCACCTCATTTAGTTTTATATGGGAGGCAGTGCCTCCCTGTCTCCCCTAAAAATACAGGCCTGCATGATAAAATCTCTCCTGTTATATGCAGCTTACTAATGGTTAAAATTGTCTGGGAGTTGTCCAATTAATGTCAATGACAGGATAACTCCCAAATATTTCTTGCACAAAATCCCTGTCTAAACCAATGAGTTTCCTTATATGAGGGGAGTTCATAGTCTAGACTGAAATTATATTTATATATTGTCCGTCCTGTCGATATAGAATCATCTGTTGTTTAAAAGTAAAGTGTGAAGAGAAGCTCGCTCAGTTGGTTAGAGCGCCGGTCCTTCAGCATGCAAGTGATGAAGGTTGTGGGATGGTTGACCCCCAGGTGTGCTCAGACCTGCCTGCAAACAGAGAGCAACCTGGTGAAGAAGTTGCGACCTCGCCATTATGGCAACAAAAAGTTCGCCGCTCATGCTTTGGGATGTGGCGTGTGATAGGAACATCTGATCTTAATCAACCCTTTTTTTCATATACAAAGCTACTACTCATCACTTGTGAATATCTAGTGCATTTCTGTTCGACAGGAGACAAATTACTTCATGTATCCTTGATATCTTTGACACAGATTTGAAGTGGCCACCTCAAATTGAATTACTGTAATTGATAGTGGGCATGGTTGAGTGACCACTGCCTATTTTAGTTTCACAATTTTTAATGGCAGTGAAACATCTTTGACAGCCGAACAACTGGTGTCATCTAGACCAAGTTTGGTCCATTTGCCTGCATTCCAAGTTGCTCCCAATCCACTGGTTACGCCGTGACCAGTGGGAGGGAGCATCAAGAATGCAGGCGATTGGATTACACTTGTTCTATGTGTCATATCTCCCCCCCCCTCACTACCTGATAACATATCTTACCAGGGGATAACATATGTGACTAGGAGGAGTAGGAGGTGGCTCAGTGAGAGACAACCGTGCATGTGATCCCCTGGTAATCAATGGCACAGTAGTTGAGCAGGTCGAGTCATTTGTATATTTAGGTACCACTGTTGACCACAAGTTGAGCTTTAAGGCACATTCTGAGGCAGTAATCAAGAAAGCTCGTAAGCGCCTGTTTATTATGAAGAAGTTGTCTTCTCTCGGTATTTCTAAACCAATCAGAATGCGATGTTACTATACTTTCATTGAATGAGTTTTTATTTATCATCTATGTACATCATTTGGCCATATATCCAAAACATGTCGCAACTCCATTAATGATGTTATATCAACCGCTAGCTTTTTAGCTGACTGTGAAGTCCCATCTCTGTGCGAGGTTTTTACCAGAGTTTTTAAGAACCGTTGTCTTCGTATGTATGCAACAGACAATGAGCCAATATTAGCCCTAGCTACACTTCCATCAGGGCGCTACTGTAATATCAAATGTAGGATAGAGCTACGGAGACAATGCTTTAGAGCACAATGTGTGAAATTTTTAAACTCCTTTTTCTTCAAAAGATAATATTTTGTAATGTGCAGACTTTTATATCACTAGCAACTTTTTAGCTCTACAAAACCAATATTTCTTAACCATAACGGCAGAGACAGAATAAAGTATATACGATATATACACGTTGGTTAGGACGTCCTTCCTTTAGCACGAACATGTTGAACGTCTTCGTTTAGAGAATAACCTGGCCTAGCCTGTCTTGACAAGCTTGTCAAGACAGGCTAAACCTGGCCAAGATATTGCAGCCTTGCCACTAAGGCAACGGATATTTCGCCGCCCCTATTTGGGATATGGCATGGGATATGACAACTTGATTTTAATCAAGCATTAATTCTATATTTGTGTTCATTTGTCTTTGTAGTGTTCACAGTAGTGCCCTCCCCTAAGTATGACACAGATGAGGAATATGAACTGGTCTGAACCGTTCTGACACGCTAGCTCTGTGCGGAGAACATGTCCTGTTTTTTGTTTAAAACTCCAACATGAAACAGCTCTGCAATGGTGAAGAAAAGGAACAGTTGCAATGCAAGTATAGCACAATTCGATAGCTACTCTCTACATATTCAGTGATGGGAAGCATACAAGCAGACAATGGACCATTTTTTAGCTAATGTATCCTAACGCAGGCTTATTAGGACTGATTATAGAGGTAGAGTTATGTAATGGTACACAATTGATCAGGTGCTTGTTGGAGATTTACTACTGCAAGATTATTTATTATTGAGCTGTGTAGAACAGCACTCCATGATTGTTATTTTACTGTGCCTGTACAATATTTAAATCGCATTTTGGTTTGGCAAAAGGAAAAGCTAAAGATGGTTTTGCTTCTTCTTGGCTTTACCTAGATTTATAGCGGTATTTTTTGTTACTAATTATTGCCCACAACCCATTAAATCAACTCAACTGTTTATGTAAAATAAGTTATCTCATTATTATATGCAAAATTGCCAACCTTGTCTAATAGAAGATAAAGTTCAATCCATTTTGCCTGCAGTCATGGTGAGCCAAATGAGACAAATGCAAAAAGGGGGAGGGGTCGCACCACACTGAAATCGATACTAAGCTATTATAATGTGTATATCTGATTGTTAGAGTTTATTAAGTATCAGTACCTAACAGGTACCAGGCCCTATTTAATAAAATTGACCTCGGTTCAACCCACTAAAATACTTCTGATGGCTCTCAAACTAAGTGAATTGATACACTCACTGTTGATCAGAGATGTACATGCAATAGTATATCACGTGGTCAGTGTGTGTGTGTGTGTGTGTGTGTGTGTGTGGGGGGGGGGGGGGGACTAGAGCTGCAGTCAAAATGGATCAAACCTGATCTTATGGTACACTACCTGTGACCCATTATAAATATAAATAGCTTACAAATTGTGCAATTTACTTATTTTTCAGAATAAACTAATCAAATGAAGCAACAAAATAGACTTGTTCTTAAAGAGTACATTTTAAATCACTATTTTAAATAAAATCACTATTTTATTGTTGAGTTCACATGGCGATTCAGTGGTAAACACAGGATGAAAGTTTGAAAGTTCTGTTGCCATGAAGATAAAATTCTCTTGGTTGATGCCTAAATACTCTATGAAATGCCTTTTAAATTGGACATAATGGAAATTTTACGATTTTTGCACAATCTATTTTGACCAGGGACTTGGCTGCACTAGTCAAATCAGGTTCCTGAAAACAGCTTAGGCACCCTCAGAAAACACTCTTCTATTTACTGATGTACAGAATCAAACAACATCTAGCCTTAGTAACCACAATCCACTGAACTTATAGATGGAACAGTAGCATAGGGCCCCACAATCATCCTATATTCACACAGCTTTAGATGGACACTGATGCAAGGCCACTAAATTAATTGAATTCATGCTTTCAATTTTTCAACCTCCTTCATATTTGCGGTATGCTGAACTGGAGATTAAACATGTTTTGAATTCCTTTGATCAGAAACTAAAGTGAAACAAAGAGTCGTAGTTTAGAAAATATGGTAGGGGAGGCAAAAGTCTGAAGCGTCGGCAGCAACCTCCTCCCAGAGAAATTTTAGGCATTGAATGAGCAAAGGGAAATCCCAGAGGACTGATTCTGCCGTATATTATTCAATTATAGTGTTTTTAGGCCACTGTATTTAGGGGGGGGCAGTGCCTCGCTGCCTCCCCTAGAACTATGGCCCTGAAACAGCTAACCCTGGTTAGTGGACAATACTGGAATCAGGTTAAGTCCAGATCTTGAATTAGAATTACTTTCTTTGTGGTTTAGCAGAAATGCTTTGTGCACTAAGGTCAATCACCCAGCTAAGACCAAATGTTATATGAATTACTACAACTCCGGTTGCACCCTAGTGCGGTTGCACCCTAGTGCGCTCAAACTGTGTAGTAACAAGTGGATGATAATGAAATGGCACAACCAGCTATCCTGGACACAGTTTGAGGTGCACCCGACCTCCCAGGGGCTTGATTCCCTAAGCAGTGTTTTTTGGCAATGACTCAAGTATTTTAGTAGCCTTGATCAAGGTTACAGCAACGACACACACCCACAGGGAAGATACATTTTCTTCAAGCTGTTCTGCAGACGGCCCTTTTACAGTTACCCATGATTTAAAACATTATGGACATTCTGGGGGGGGGGGGGTCTTTCAATAAGAAACTGCCAAAATCGGAATCCGATCGCTCTTCAGTACTATATACATTCTGAGTGAGGGATTTGGGAACGACGTGAGTGATAGTTTTGAGTGATGTGATAGTGATAACTTGCTTTAGTAAAACATCGCTCTTTCTAATTGAAAGACCCCCCTGATTGGAAATACGTAGTGATTTTATTTTGACCCCAATCATAGACTTAATATTATTGCTAATATTACTAATATTACTACTTATAATATTATGATATTAACAATAATATTAACATAATATTTTAATATTTATTTTATTACTAAGTCAAGACCCCAACAAACATAATGTCATCACTAAGTGTTCAAAGCAAGGTCGCAAAGCATACTAAACAATGATCAATTTATGTGAAGAACACTGGCCACAAAAAACAGAGACACCGGAATTATATGGATATCTCTCCGTGCGGGCGTAATGTAAGACCAACCCCTCATATTCTGTGTTGAGACGATAAATGGGCAGTGAGCGTAGATTTTATTGTATTTATTTCTCAGGTATTTTGTTTGTTTTTCATGTGCCATTGTTAAAAGCATGGCAACATGCTAAATGCGCGTATGTAACATGCTCACTGTTATGCATGTAAAATGTTAACCCCTGGAAGAACTCCGAAGTTCCACTTTAATACGCCCACTAACCTTGAGCCATTTTTCAATTTGTTTTGTCAAACCCCAGGGTTCGGAATCAGACCAAGTTTAAAATAACACGTCGATAAATAAACCATTATAGGTGATTGTTTGCATTATAGGATTGCTCATGCTTTATTCTGCAACGAATTGTTCCAGATTGACCAATCAAATGCAGAGGATTAAGCTAATATTTGGCACACCCCCACGTGTTTTAGATTTTATAGCCCACATACCGAACAGCGATACAGCTGGTTTTGATGGTCATTTGATAGTCACTATATAGAATTTATAGCCTCAGGAATAGCAGCTTTTTTAACGCAGGCAGTGTTTTCCATTGCTGAAAACCAAAAGACAAAACAGCATGCTAACCTCGGATGCTATTTGACATCACTATTTGGCTATTATTCGATTGAAGATGACGGCACTACATTATATATTGTTGGCCATCATTACTATCTCCTGACAATATATACTAATACTAGTCACTGTTCTCAAGAGTCCACAGTGCTGCTGGCTTGATCGAGCCGTACCTACCTGCTAATTCGCATAGCTGACCGCCATCTTGTGCTGCAACAAAAACGCAGAAATGAGGTAAGAAAAATATCGTTGCTTATCCAACTCCACCTAGTCTTGTCACACGTCCGCCAAAAAAATGGCCGCGTGACAAGGCTAAACACTCCACCTGCAAGTTACGGATCGGAAAACAAGTAGTAGTTGTAGTAGTTGTAGTAGTTAGTAGTCTACATTTTGTTCAAGGACGGTGAACAAAGCCGACTAGTGCAAGAAAAGCACCCCTCAAAAACTGGTTACGCGCTCACTGCATAGGGCTTTGGGGAACAACTAGTCACCTAGAGTGAAGCCGCTGTCAAACAGATGCATTGCTGGATACCTTGCTGCTAACATGCATACATATCTAGTTTCTGCGCTCAATTTGTGCCGGGATAGCTGGTAGTAGCATTTGATTATCGGTGGTTGATAATGATTCGCTACTACCAGCTATCCCGGCACAAATTGAGCGCTTGAACTAGATATGTATGCATGTTAGCAGCAAGTATCACAAACTACCGAGAATAAGAACTTTCTGAATCTCGGTAATATTTAGTGGCTGAATTCTGACAAGAAAGCAGAATTTAGGAGGATAAAAAAACCTGTTTGTAGACAGCGTTTGTTGTATAACTTTCGATCGACTAACTGTGAATTCCATGCAGCTCTAAATGTCACAACTACGTACCAAAATGAAACAAGACTGGTATCGATCTCGTTATAAATAAAACTTTATACTCCCTGAGGTATTAAAATATATTCAATACACTCGCTATTAAAGTATAGTATATTCACAATTGATATCAGTGGTTATACTCCGTCGCCGCTAGCATGCAAATGTTGAAAGTCGTGGGTTTGAATCTGCTGCAGTCCAGTTGGTTGGCTTGGCCACCAGGTGTACCCTGACCTGCCTGCAAACAGAGAGCAACTTGGCGCAGATATTACGGCCTCGCCCCTAAGGCAACTAATATTTCGCTGCCCATGCTTCGGGATATGGCGTGTAATATGACAACTCGATTTTAATCAATCATTTTTTAATACTCTTCTTCTTTGTAGTAAGCAGCTGATTGTACCATACAAAGCCCCAGCATGGGCCCAGCAGGGATTACCGTCAGAGTTTGTACCTACATCTCGTATTGAGGTACGTTAAATCGCATCAGAACACCAACACGTACATAAATATTGTCTGCAAGAAAATTTGACTTCTTCGAACAACACTTGAAGTGGTGAAATCTGTTGTTAGCTAACGCCCAGGCGAGCTTGATCAGTAGTGTATAAAGTCGATAAATAAAAAAAAGTAATAAATAAAAAAATATAATTTATTTCATGTATCATTAAATATTATATGTTATATACTCTATATGTGAATAATAATGATGATTTTGGATTTTGATTAAAGTTGATAAATAAAAAGAAATTAAATAAAGAAAATATAATATATTTAATATATTATTGTATACCATGATGTGAATAATAATGATGATTATTGTTGTTATATCTAGCTGGCAGTGATGCCCACTCCGATCAGGGAATGGAAGCTACCCGACCTTCCTGAGGGCTTCGAAGTTCTCATCAAGCGTGACGATATGACAGGAAGCTCACTCAGCGGTAATAAAGTATGTATCTGTGATGTCACTTCCTGTTAGACGGCATGACGACAATGCACTAAATGTATGTTTCATGGTCAGGAAAGTTTGTCATAAAAAACTAATAGGCTTTTATGAATAACATTTTTATTTTAATAAAATTAATTGATCTGCTCATTTTAATAAGACTTTCGCGTACGAGTCTTTAGCAGGGCAAATACCAGACCGTCTGCACCATTCCCTGTGAAAAATCTCTGGACTGACAGGTATGGCCTCAGTTTTTCACTGAAATATTGATTGATGTTGCAAATTTTCCCGGTCCCCTGCACATCCCCCATCCCTAATGCCACCCCCCCTAGCCTTGTTCAGGCGGCCACGGGTTTTGGTTTTTTTGGCCGCGTGAACAAGGCTACCCCCCCCCCCATGAGGTGGCAACCCTCTGCATTTTGCAGTTCTAGTGTAAACGATATTGCATGAGATCTTGTTCTCACAGATTTTTAATATTTGTGCTCGGTCACCGATTGTCGCCTCTTCAAAGGTAAAACACCCGCATGATCGATGATTTATTTTAGTGTTTGGCTTTTATGCCTTTGATAGACAAATGATTTCCAGTGGGTAAATGTCAATTTTTTGAGGTAAAAATGTCAAGCTTCAATGCTTCATCTACATTTGGCTGGCAGAGGTTTGCAGTAATGGCCAGTCCCCCCCGGTAGCATTCTGGAGAGGCCATATCGTTGACATTGAAGGCATTTCATTTATGTTTGCAGTTTTGTAAACAACACAGTTCCCAGCCTATAGTATTCATGCTAGTAGGGACAGCTCATCAGATCCCTTTGTTGAGTATTCTAGCTGTAAAATTGTTATGTTCATATTCCTGTTTCATGAGAGGAATTCAATTCAGCGATGGGGGCACAGAAAGTATTGAATTTTCACTCCTCCCTGCGCTACTAATAACACACAACTTGCATTAAAAATTTCCATAAAGTGAAGAATTGAAATACCTGTTCCATTGTGCCTACATCGCACACTGTTCAAGGCCATGTTTCCATTCATAATGATTTATTATTTAAACATATGATGCTGGCCTCAAATGAACAAACAAAAAACAAAAGTTTTAAATGCCTTTTGTTGATGGTCTATATAATTCTAATAGCCTTCAATATGTGAATGGTCAGAATAAGTTTACAAAATAATGATCACCATTTCAGAGCATCTGGGACCTTTCATTTCCAATACATTTATGCCAGTAGTTCTAGGGGAGGCAGGGACGCTCTGCATCCCCTAGAATGCTCGATAGAGTGTCCTAAAAATGCTATAATCGAATATTCCATGTCAGAATCAGCTCAGGCGGGACTTCCATATGATATTTATCATCATTAAAGGTGGAGGATTAACCCTGAAGCTTACAATACCCAAGGATTTCCGCCGCTTTCCCTAGCATTTTTCTTAAGACTACGCCTGGTACGATGACCATGACAGCCGAAATGACATAGTATCTGCATAGCAAAATGGCCAATATGGATGAGCTCAGTTTTATTGGAACGATAATAATGTCAGGAATAATTCAACTCACTCTCCATCTGCTTGTTGCCATACATGTCACAAAGACATTACATATTAAAGACCTACCAATTTGTATCAACAAAATGTGATTGATCCATAAACAAGAGCTTTGATAAAAATTGGTCACCTCTTAGCTGTTATGTAATTCTGGTTTTGATATAGATCGGCCTTCAAGGATTTGCAATGGCTTCGCTGATATCATGAATTTAATTTTATGTAAAATCATGACCTTATGAAATTGGGGAAATTTTAGCAAGCTATAAATTTCACTAATTCAGGGACTCACCAACAGGCAAACATTTACTCCTGTCAATACTTTTTCCTCAAGGGTAAATAAAAACTCAGTTAATGTTCTCCGAAGCAAAGCAATTAATCACTTAACTCTGACTTCTCGTTAGATTCATCTTGTCTGAATTTCAGCTGCTCCCATTCTACTGGTAAGCCGTGTTGAATTGAGGGGGAATAACTCCAAATACATGCAAATTGGACCAATATTGATTAACACTTGAACATCAATATATGACATATATTTTTAGCTAGGCTGAGATAAGACGCAAAATTTATTCATCCTTGAAATGACATGAAGTGACCTTGAACGTGACCCTCCATTAGGCAAGCCTTTGATATTAATGCCTGACACATTTCTCAAGGATGAATCTAATCCTACATGAAAATACTAATCCAAGTCCTTGTATTAATACTCTATTTATCTGAGCATCTCCGACCTTGAAATTAAGAGCCATGAGGACACTTTCACTTCGCATATCAATGCGTTCAATGACCATTGATTCATCCGTGTCAAATGTTAATCCATACTCTACTTATCTGTGCATCTCCGACTTGAGGACACTTTCACTTCACATGTCAATGCGTTCGATGACCATTGATTATATACACATAATACATTTATTGTCAGCAAAACTTTTATTGATTCACCCGCGTTCAAGGCTAATCCATTTTGCGCAGAGAGATTACCAATATTTTTTCTCAGACCCTCCCTGGCCAACCGAAGCCTTGTCATGCTGCCAATTCTTTTGTAGGTGCGTTGATTAAAAAAAGGTTGATTAATATCAGATGTCATATCACACGCCACATCCCGAAGCATGGGCAGCGAAATACCAGTTGCCTTAGGGGCTAGGCTGCAATGTCTGCGCCCATTTGCTCTCAGTTTGCAGGCAGGTCAGAGCACACCTGGGGCCAACCACACCCCAGTAGTCGATAGACTGCAGTGGGATCCGAACCCACGGCCTTCAACATTTGCATGCTGAAGGGACGGCGCTCTAACCAACTGAGCTACCGCCTACTCCTGCGTGCCACCAACAATGAACTCCCTATCGCCGGGAGTTCATGGTGCTCCAACCAGCCTGCAAACAAGGAGCAATTTGGTCCCAAATATAGTATCTTCATTTCACAGCCCCCAGACTGTGACAGAACTTGAATTATGTGACATTAGTATGCATTGAGATCTGGCTAAAGGCACCAATTTTCCTTGTCTGAATTAACACGAGTTCTGAATTATAAAGTCTGAATTAACCAGCTTACACTTTAATCTTTTTAAAGGTTAGAAAACTGGAGTTTTTGCTGGCGGATGCTATCAACAGAGGCTGTAAGCACATTATAACTTGTGGGTCGTTTCAGAGTAACCACTGTCGAGCAACATCTATAGCCTGTGCTCAACTTGGCCTACAATGTCACCTGTACTTGAGGAGCGCTGTCACGGTGAGCCTTCACTTAGTTGTATAACCCACACTCCCATATAGGCCAGAAGCAGCCTGCAATAACTGCTTCAAAAATGATTGCACGGATATTTTTTGATGGCAGGATACTGATAACGTTTTATACTTCATTGGTGTATGTTCGGTAAAATTCACCGGGTGTACCCAGTTTTAGTGGTCATATTTAGAAATTACAAGCAGCAGCATTTTTATGTTATAGGTATGGGATATAATTCTTATGCTGACCTATTTGTTTAATCTAACCAATGAGAAGTATGATAATGTTATTTTTGGACATCCGGTAAATGGATTAGGTCACAAAGGCAACAATCGTCAGTGAGGGCCTCAAGCGTAGTCCACATTGTCCCAGATGACATTGGCATGCCATCTTATGGCTGGTGCACATTGTCCCAGATGATACTGGGATGCCATCCCAGATGCTTATCCCAGATCGACCCAGTCTTATGTTCACATTGTAAAATTCGTCCCAGACTAGTAAATAGTTTTTTGTCTGGGATAGCGTTGGGATAATGTTCACATTGTCTGGGATCGTCCCAGATCGACCCAGATCATCCCAGATCATCCCAGATCATCCAAATGTCTGGTTCACATAGCACCCAGATGCAAAATTAGTCTGGGTCCGTCTGGGACAGCATCGGGAAAGTTTGACGCTTACGATCTTTCCAGATACCATCCCAGACGGACCCAGACAGTCTGGGATTGTGTCATTTTCATGTTCACATTGTCTGGGATGGTCGTCTGGGACAATGTGCACCAGCCATCAGTCCTAGTTTTATCTGCACATTATAAAGACTAGCAATTAGGATTAAATAACTCAAATAGTGCTGGGATAATGTTCACATTGTCAACATACATAGTCCCAGATAGTCCCAGGTCATCCCTCTGTTGTTTTCACATAGTACCCAGATGGAAAATGAGTCCGGGTTAGTTTGGGTCAGTATCTGGAAAGTTTAACGAACTTTCCAGATACTGACCCAGACAGACTGGGATTTTATCATTTTCCTGTTCACATTGACTGTGATGGCTATCTGGGATGGTTGTCTAGGACAATATGCACCAGCCTTCAAGGGCGCAAGTGATTGTCTACGCGGTGGTGTATTACAACTCTTATACTCTATTACAATATGGTCCATCATTATTGCCATTTCAAGTCCATTGTCCTATAAAAATCATACTATGAAATTCCTAAAGAATAAGTGCTTCTCCAGATCCGACTTGTTCGATCACTCTGTGCATGTAGGTGAGACCAATCAATTCAGGTTTAGTATCTTTGCACCGTTGCTACTGAATCAACTCAAAAGTGTCCCCAAACTGATGATTCGCCCAAGCCCAGATTCACCCAAGCCCAGATTTGCCCACCGGCTAATGGAAAAAAGTTAGCTTATAAATGCAAAATTTAACTAGGTCAATTTGTCTTCTTTGTGAGTAGAGACCCGCATCTCAATGCCGATTATCGAGCAGTATGTCATTTGTTTGTCAGCATGTCACATGGCTTGTGATCACACAACATTTTTATAGTTATTGGAAAGTATAGCTGTAGAGCTAACTACTTCCATTGTACAAATTAAAAACCTGCTTTGATGTAACGATTTCTTATTAATTGTTTTCAGGGACTGGCTTCGCTGTCAATGTCAATGTCAATGTCGATTATTTGTTGGCAGAATTTTGACTTCATATGTCAGTTTTAATTCTTTTCCTTTGATGTTGCCAATGACATTGAAGGAATATATATAGCGATGTCGTAAAGATTTCGTATCAATAGTTCTGTTTGAAACACAGCCCTGTGGAAGGCATCGACACAGACATTCAATTGAGAGTGTGAATGCCTAATATGACGCTTAGCACTGTACATCCCTTTATATCCTTTTGTAGGATGAGACTCAAATTAAATACGAGGGGAACCTTCTGTTAGATAGACTTGTCGGAGCTAATCTTTACTTTGTTGAGAAAGAAAACTCTTACATGACGCAGCTAAATCAGACCAAACTACAAATGGATGAACTGGCTCTCAAAATAAAGTAAGTTGCTACATATATGTGGGAGTAGTTTAAGTGCTCAAACGGTGCAAGATGCTGGTAGAGGCATTTCATTATCAACCACTTTCATGTGGTTGATAATGAAATGCCTCTACCAGCATCTTGCACCGTTTGAGCACTTAAACTAATGTGGGTGTAGTTTCAGGTATCAAACGATTGCTAGCAAAATCTTGCGGCTTTTAACTATCAATCGATAATGAAAAGCCCGTAAGTTTTGCTGGTATTGCTGGATCCCTAAAATAAATGAAAAAGGAATTCTCCATCTAGGTCAAGCATGCACTATCTTTAGCTGATGATAGCCCTTCGACAAGCACTGAGTAAATACAATGTACTGATCCATCTAGGTCAAGCATGCACTATTTTTAGCTGATGACAGCCCTTCTACAAGCACTGAGTAAATACAATGTACTAATCCATCTAGGTCAAGCATGCACTATTTTTAGCTGATGACAGCCCTTCTACAAGCACTGAGTAAATACAATGTACTAATTCAGCAACCTGCCAGTGGCTGTCAGGCGCAGCTGTCAGCAGTTGTCAGTTTGTGGTCTAGCTGGATTCAGTTTCACACCAAGCTTGGTGTGGTCTGACTAGTTGTGGTTCATAACGCAGTAGTATATTAGGTGTTAAACTTTCCATATGGTAACATTATGCCAGGTCATTTCACTACAGTCAAGATCAAGCTTGACAAAACTTACATGCATTTGGAGTTGCTCTCCATCACTTTGACAGCTAAAGGCCGTCAGCTTACCAGTAGAATAAGAGGCAGATGGGTGAGACTCTTGCAAGACCGTTGCAAGGGTTTGGAAAGTGTTGTGACACTCATGAGATTTTCTTTTGCTTATCGAACCAGGCTCGAGAGCTCGGAGACTGCAAGCGCAAAATTTATCAAGCAGAAAAGAATGGTTAATAATAAATAAATTTAAATAATATTATATGGTAAAATTGCACTCACAGGCGTTTTAGCACTTAAACTAGAAAGGAAGAATGATTTTTCGAAACTGTGACGCTGCAAAGTTGCACTTGCAGCCATTTAAACTATGCGTACTTATATATTGGTGGCTGAATTTTCACCTGGTTGACAGATTATTGAGAATAAATATCAAATGAAAAATTTCTGGCTGGGTGGGATAATTGAACTAGCAAAAGTTACTTCATACCAAGTATCCTTCACAGTACCATGAATTGATAGATGAAATGTTTAGTGAAATGACAATGTACTAAGGATATACTGATAAAAAATTACAGAAAACGTTAACACAAACAGTATCTGACCTTTTTGTTTGATAATGCAGTGCTCGAAGGGCTGACAATTTTGATTGGCCCCTTGTTATTGTGTCATTCAAACTTTTTGAATTTCAGGGAAGAGACTGGTGAGGAGGCGAGTGCAATCCCCGTAGGTGGATCAACAACACTTGGGAACTGGGGCTATTTCAACTGCTTTGAAGAAATCAGGAATCAGGTAAGTCATGTACAGGAATTTGCTCTCAAAAAATTATGTACTAAATATGAAGAAGTCACAAAATATCTGTCTGGGATCGTGAAACTATATGAGATGGGACAACTTTAGCTTTGTTTCACGCTCAATCAGGGTGGGTTCACTATGGTACAACAACTTCTACATGTTCTACATATTAATTTTCATTATAAGAGATTGTGATTGTGAGGGTTTAACTCTCAATCATGTTGATGTCAAAAGTGACCACCAAAATGAAATGTATAAAGAACAAGTTTGATCCAATTTGCCGCAGTCCGGGCATTCCCATTCTACTGGTGAGCCGGCGATGACACACTAAATGCAGGCAAATTATAGGTATATGTGAACACAATTTCACGCATCGGGAGAACAATTTTACAAGACTTTGCTACCTCTGTAGTATGTAAATAATAACCTACATGGAATATATTCTTCTGGATAATTCTTGGACATAGCAACGCAGAACTATGAAAGAATTAATTTCTAGGCCTACTTCAAACTCATTTTAAGATATTTAATGGGTGTAGCTGCAGTTAGTTATCAAGAATAATTTTCGTTTGGTAAAAAGACGTGCCGAGCAAAGGTTCCAACAGAATATTCTTATATATGTACTTTCATTGTCAGTCTGTAACAATTTTTTATTGAATGTTTGCAAGCAGTGACAGAAAATATTCTTGGTAAGCGACTGGATATACAGAGGGTATGTTTATTTATCAAAATGATGGTATATGATAATATATTTGACAGGGAGTAGAGTTTGATGACATAGTATGTTGTGTGGGCAGTGGAGGTACTATAGCTGGACTCGCTATCGGTAACTACCTCTGTGGCTCTCCTTACAGGTAATTGAGACCAGTAATATTATAACACACTTATGTACCGTAATACCTCACCTATAAGGCACCGGCCTTATAAGTGAAGCACCTCCCTCGGAAAAATAAAAATGCTTCAGTTATAAGGCACCCCTTTGGAAAAAAACTGACTTAGAGAGGAATCGATCCCACAATCGCCGCTCTATGTACTATGCTATTCAGCAGTGCTTATAAGTTGTGGATTTGGTCCAAATTATATATAAAAATACTTCAGATGATAGCCGCGCCTATATGCTCCACTCTTATAGGCGCCTTATAGGTGAGGTATTACGGTATAACAAAAGAGATGTATTTGAGTTCGTAAAACATCCCATTGGTCTATCAGTCCTCCGTACAATTCCTTCTACTAGGCCTATAAGTGCTGGGAAATATTATTTGGCCGTTTGAAGAGGGATGCATCTTAAATTTAAGCTGATATATTGGGAATCTGAGAGTGAATGAACGTATTTAATGACAAGCCAAACCTACATCGAAAAAGGTGTAATACACTTTTGGAGTAGCAACATCTAAACTTCAGTTCCAGTGAGCACTTTCTACTTTATGTAGGTTCAGAATAAATAATCCTGCTGTTATTTGTATAAGACACAATCAGACGAACATGACTTACTCCTTTCGTAGTATAAGTCTTGATTGCCGACATATATATCATACTTTGATTGTCAGCAACAATTCATTATTACTAATGTTTTTCATGATGTTACATAAATGGCAAACAAAAGAAAAATAAGACTAACAAAGATTCAACAACAAAACAAGACTATGCCAATTAACTTAAAAATCTTGCATTAGGGATTGAATAAACATAAGGCAAAAAATAAACATTAAAAAATGCCCATAAGGGAGAATCACAGATATCTGCAGCCTGAAGCAGGTGAAGGCTTAGCTGGTCTCCTTCTGGTGCAAAGTTTGCTCTCCCAACTAATTCACGTAATTTTGATTTTTGAATTTATTCTCATCTCTTGTATTTAAATTTTGTGTCTTCTCTTTTTTACTATTAGAGTTCATGGCGTACTGGCATCGGAGAAATCTGTTGTTTTCGCTGAGTATGTAGATGATAGCCTCAAAGCTTACGGTCTGTTCGATAAAGTAGGGGCGTTCGATATCATCTCATGGCACCAGGAATACATGGAACCAGGCTATGATGAAAACACTCCAGAACAACTCGGTATGTTTGTTTTGTCATCTGCACATTTCAATGCAGACACTTATGCAGGTGGTCTAAGTGGACTTTTTTCTTTGCGGGAACTCTACTCTCTGGGTCGACAGCAGCCAGAAAGGATGAAATGCAGCCGCAGGAAATTTTTTTTCAATATCTATGCCAAATTATGCAAATCCATGCTGTTGATCATAATTTATGCAGAAATATAGTTATGCAATAGTATGATTGATAATCTGATGGAAATCTGGGCAAAAATATACATTTTCACCCTGGTTTAAGCAAGGAATTTAGTAGGAACTGTGTTCTAAAAGATCCCCCTAAATATTTCCAGTTCCCATTCATTTCTAACACTGCACTTATGCAAAGTAGCGATGGTATCCTGCTTCTCTTAAAAGACTAAATGAGCGTATAATATCTGAATTTTATCAATATAGACATAGAGGCAAAAGCTTTAATGAGGCTTTTGGAGAGCGTTGTGTGGTGTTTATCGTATATATAGTATATTATTGTGTTATTGTGTTATTGTGTTGTTGTCTTTCAGAGCAACATTCAACAATCGGGTCCAATCTAAAGTACAGTTGACCCTCAAATTAAGAACTAGATATACTTCTTCTACTTACATCTTTCTTCTTCTTTTGTTTTTTTAGTAATCCTTTGATAGAATCTAACCATGAGTTGTAATATGGGTGAACAACTTCCTAACTACATTGCCAACAAATTTTTGATTATTGCATATCATACTTTTATGCTATCATGGCCTATCATGTTCATATTTACCTTGTAGAGTTTATAGCAGAGACAACTCAGGCCACAGGAATACTTCTGGATAATTGCTATACTGGCAAAGCTGCCTATGGAATGGTACAGCTCATTAAAAATAAACCAGAGGTATTCAAAGGGAGACGAGTCCTATTCCTTCATTCAGGTAAGTTGAAGGTGTTCAGATGTAGCCTTGTCACTAGTGATGGCAAGGTCCCGGCCTCGTGAAACTTGTCCCCCTTGTCTCAATGAGACAGACACATGTCGAGACTTGTTCATTATAGGCATTGTTATGATGATTACCCAATGGGCCATACATACAGTCAACACCTAACTATACTGTATTATGAAGTATTATTATGACCATTGGTCTTCCAAAATGATAATTTTTGTCCAGCATTCCAGACTGATGTAATATCAAAATAAATGAAGTCATTTCTATATCCTCAATTGGCCAGATGCCAATAAAGTAGCAGTTTTCTAATGCTATCTCCATCGGCATATGTCTCGGTCTCGTCTCAGTCTCGTCTTTTATTTTGTTCCTGTCTCGGTCTCAACCTTACAAATTGCCATTTCTACTTGTCACCTGGTTTCTTTTTTTGTTTATAAAAAAGTAGCCGCGTGACAAAGCTCGTTCGGTTGTAAGCGTTGAATGTGGAAAGTTTTCAGTGAAATGAGTATTCCTTGAAGCTTCTTTTTTTTCGAACTGTTGTTTGTAATCGATTAATGTTAGTGGTTGAAAACATAAGGTACAGGTTTACCAGTTGTAAACAAGAAATATGTGAATGAATGTGAAAATTAAATGGACAACTTTATAGGGTTTAGGTACTATAATTTTGGCATTGTTTAAGATTAAAGTATGAATACCTACGACTTACACCCTATTATGGGCAAATTATGATAAGTTAGATCCTTTATGAGTATATTGGGCACTAGCTTACCACGAGAGTAGGTGTATTTTGTATAATGATGGACAGGAATTGGATGCATACTAGAAGTGTGACTGTCTGGAGTTGGTAGCAAGTTGCCATAGACTGGAATAGAGAACAGAAACTTTAGCCAATAACCCATAGACATATTACTAGTCATGGTTTTATGTGTCTATATACTATTAGGCTAATAATCTACTAGTTCCCAGTTTCCTATTGCTATGACTAGTCATCCTTATCAATTGTTATTGTTTATGTTTTTGTAGGTGGAATGTTTTCATTGGGTTGTGAGAATGTCAGAGGTGCTATCCTACCTTCAAGTACAAAAGGCAAGACTACCATGTGTGATAAACCGGTGAATCCCTGAACAAGTGCTCCGGACTGACAGCTAGACAAATGATAGATAGTGCATTGGAAAAGAATATCCCATAAAGCAATTTTATGGGATTCCCAGCTGAAATTGCATTATGGGAATGTTGTTATTGCTAGCATGCTTGATTTTTTATTTCGATATTTCATTACAGAGAAGATCATTTTTAGCAATTCATCCACTGATTTGTTAGAAGCTAGTTTTTTTTTGCTGTCTTGAAACGCATAACTAGATCCATTCTCATTTAAAATTTTTGTTGCTTTTCATTTCGTTACTTTGTACAACTACCTGACCTAGTAATATCATATAGTTTATCCTGATGAACCAACCAATACAGTATTCTGAAACAAACACTGAGAGTATTCGAATGTTGAATATAGACAATCTGTGTTTAAATGAATTTGGTTATGAACCTGACCGACCTTTACATCAGTCTGCCCGCCACTCATCATCTTTGAAGCGGAGAGAGTTATTGAGTACAGGATCTGGTACCCATAGCAGCACTTATGCCACATCTTATGCATATGTTTCCCGGAAACCCAGTTACTCTTTATATCGAAGAGGCATAGGGGGTTCTTTTTACTGTGTGAGGTGTGTGCAAACACACAGTTGACCTCCAGTGTGTTGAGTTCCATTCTGCAAGGACCTGGCTAGGATGAATGGTGTGCCAGTACCAAATCAGAATTGACTGCCGGCGCCAGGAATTGAACCTGGACTTCAAAGATCACAAGCCCATACCCTTTAAATTAGACCAATCCTGATAACCACTCAAAACCCACGTTGTCAGGCTTTGTTCCCTCATTGATCTCTCATTTGGATTATGTTAACATATCTATTCATAGGAGTCATTGGCAACAGCTCTGCAGACTTACAAGGCAAGATCATTTGAGTTACAACGTGACCTGAAAACAGGAGTTGGATGTAACTTTTCCTTGTCTAGCGGGGAGATAACTTGAAACTAGGCACCATCGATAGAGGATTATTTTGTTTGCTGAGTTTTGGGGTGCAATCATGACCTCCAAAATGATGTTCAAGAGGCTCTCAGTGATTCATCATACCAACGCCTAGTATGAGGCTGGTAGGGAAGAGAATAAAGAATGCCTGAACTTACCCGACATACATGCTAGGACACCGCCAATTTAGGTAGTTTAAGAAGAACCATGTTTGTGGTTTAGAGTCCAGACATTGGGGATGGGGTAAGTATGGTAGGGTTCGGGCCACCGCAATGTGGTGTTTAACAGTGAAAAATTGGGGTTTGAGGGTTAAAAATGCACCATATTAAAAATTTAAGATCATTTTTAATTACGAATTTCAATTTTTTAAAGATTTGAGAATAATTCCATAGCATTTTACAACAAACACACTAATACAATAGCTTGGCTTTTGCAGCAATATTTTCTATTAAAATTTGTAATTTCATTTCTTTGAGCATAAGTTCAACAGGCCTGTCATCGTAGGCTATCAAACTAGTAGAAAGAATCCTGATCTGTTCTGCAAGTTAAGTAGTTGTCTCCCATCAAACAAAGAGGAGACAACTTTGAAATATGAAACCCTGATAGTTACAATGTGAATAACACGACACATTGAAACCACAGCCAGCCTTAAAAGCGTTCGGGATGGCGATCGCCATCCCAAACGCTTTTAAGGGCTGGCTGTGATTGAAACAAGAGCTTTCGCGAATGAGACGAGGCAGTTTTTCCCTTAATTTCAATATTTTTCCAAATCATTGCATGCATTGATATGAATTCATGGATTATCGGTGTGAAAATACACAGTATGGCTCTTTGTAGAGAAACTTCATCAGTATATAACTTTATTGTCAGTAATTGGATCTAGCTAAAATTCTTGCAGCTGTAACATTATGCATTGACTGACATCCTAGAAATGTCTTTAAAAAACTCAGGCAAGCTACTTGACAAATGTTCACAAGGGGTCGGCACTAGCATTACTGAACTTTTGGGCCAAGCATAGATGAGAGATTGTTTCCAGCAATCATACATAATTTGCCATATGCTCATTCAGGGTCAGATATGTTTCCCTAATCCATTAATATATATCAATGCATGCATGCTATGGTGCGTTTAGCACTGGGCGGACACCAAGGCTTTTAGAATACCTATGATGAAGAGAAAGCGTCCTGGAGATTAATGTGTAGTGAGTAACAGTGCTATTCAATTTAATTCAAGGTCATGTATTTTGTTCCACTGTTGCTAAGCTTCAGTATATTCCCAAAGACATGCCTGTATCAATCCGCACTGTGGTGAGACATATCTTACTATACCAGATTTTTGGGACTGAAGGGATTCTACAGTAGCCTATTTGTTAAAATTAACGACAAAAGTTGCAGAGGAGTAAACAATGATTTAAACAGTTCTCCTGTTCAAAGACTTTACAAGACATTACCACAAATCAAGTAACACCAGATAACCAGATGCAAACATAATCAAACCTTCCAGGCGCCTGAGGGCTCAGAGGAATATCATCATCTTTCCCTGTTGTTCCAAAAGGCTTAATCATTTAATTAAATGTGAATCCGTAATTTGAGTCTAAAGGAGTAGTTGCTATTTCAGGGTTTCAAATGCTAATAACTGAAATCATCAGACTTGTCAGTTTTGTAGATGAAATTTAATGAATTATCAACTGAAAACAAACACCCTGAAAAACTGATCATGATTGCTACATTACGATAATCAAATAGCAAATAAAAATCACATACACATACAAAATTAAGTTTGTCGGAGGGGAGAGGGGCAGGGCAGAGAGGCGCCAGGTCAGTATACAAAATAGAGGGGAGGGGGGGGGGGGCTTTCCATTGACTGACAGCTAATGATATTAACAGTTTCAACAAATAACGATAATAATAGATAGCCATTCTCTGAGATTCAGACAGCGCTCTGTTCGAGTATTATCTACTGCGATAATGTTTGTCAGTTTCCTGCCATTTCCTGTTCCATCAGCTTTATATTTTGTCGGATAGTCGTTACGGAAGGATGGTCATCTCCTAGCTTGCGCTGCATGATGGTAATCGACTTATGGAAATATTCTAGAGCCTTACCATAGTCTGCTTCATCACTGTACAAGGCAGCCATGTTATTGTATGTTGTCCCCACAGATGGATGATTGTCACCTAATGTGTCCAGTTCGATTTTAAGTGATTTCTGGTGATACTCTAAAGCCTTGTCATAGTCTGCATTATCCCTGTACACACAAGCCATGTTACTGTAGGACACAGCCACATCAGGATGATTGTCCCCATAAGTGTCCAATTGGATTTTGAGTGTTTTATGGTTATACTCTAGAGCCTTGTCATTATCTGCTTTAGCACTGTACACAAGAGCCATGTTATTGTAAGTAGTCGCCACATTAGGATGATTGTCGCCTAGGGTGTCCAGCATGATTATGAGAGCTTTATGGTAATACTCTAGAGCCTTGTCATTATCTTCTTTAGCACTGTACGCAAGAGCCATGTTATTGTAGGTAGTCGCCACATTAGGATGATTGTCGCCTAGGGTGTCCAGCATGATTTTGAGAGCTTTATGGTAATACTCTAAGGCCTTATCTAAGTCTGCTTTATCCCTGTACACATTAGCCATGTTATTGTAGTAAGACGCTAGGTTAGAATGGTTGTCGCCTAATTTATCCAGGTCCATTTTGATTGATTCATGGAAATATTCTAGAGCTTTATCATATTCTGCTTTATGACTGTACACAAGAGCCATGTTGTTGTAAATCTCCGCAACATCGGGATGATTGTCGCCTAATGTGTCCAGCATGATTTTGAGTGATTTTTGATAATATTCTAGAGCCTTTTCATCGTCTGCCTTTTTTCTGTACACATCAGCAATGCCTCTGTATGAGTTGGCCACATTTATATGACTGCCACCGTGTAAGTCAAGGTCTATGCGAAGAGCATTCTGGTAATGAAAAAGAGCCTCATCGAGAAATGCAAACTCATTCATGACAACAGCACATTTAAGCATTAGTCTGGTATCATCTGGTGACCTCTTAATGAGGAGTTTTAACTGGCTGATGTACCAACTTCTCAGTTGTTCCTTTACTTGCTGATTTACTCGTGAAAACCCACCATCTGACTCGCTAATGGCTTTGAATATAAGCTCTAAATCTGACTCTGAAGAAGCCTCGGCTTTTTCGGCTTGGATGTCAGATAAGGCTTGAACCACACAGTCAGAATCTTTCATGATACCTGCTTTCAGCTCTTCGGCCTCGTCATGTGGAATATCTATTGATAGCTTTACTTCAGATTCTGCTATTGCATTGTGGATCTCAAATAGGCACCATGCCCTGCGAATGGGCATCGGATCATTCCAGGGCGAGAGAACAAGAAGTACTTCTCCTATGTCATTTATACCATTAAGAAATGTTGAGCTGAACCAGTCGAAATCTTTACTCGCCACTTCATTCTGATTATTTGTGAAAAGATCAATCCAAAAATACGTGTCAGGATGCTCGCTTGCATACTGCTCCATGACACTTACAACTACATCATAGAATTTATATCTCCACGCGTGTGACACAAATACGGTAGCCTGAGAAACAAACGGCACGCCTGTTTTGTGATCTTTAACACCTATCAGCTTTTGTATGTAAGGCGCATTAGTTCCTTCGGTCTCAGGTTTGACATGTTTTCTGTTTATTTGAGATGTTGTGAGATGTTCACTTATCACAAGTGGATGGTCCGCAATGAACTGTCGTATTCCAGTTATGTGAAGTCCAATTTGATGTTTTCGGTCTGCAATTTAAGGAATTCAGGCATATTAACAATTCTAACTGCTCAGCCGGCTGCAATGCAAGTAAGTGGTTCTGCATTATTAAACAGAATGAGTGTTTGACAATGTAATGCCACTAACTTATATAAGGGAACGGATGAGATATTGCTCTCTGTTTGTAGGCAACAAACCCAAGTAGTTAGAGGGCTAGTGTTTGATTAGAACCCAGGACCTTCAACACTTTCAGGCAAATGGACCAGCACTCTAACCAAATGAGTCACCTCTTACTTCAGATAGCAGATGTCTTGTATACAATAATATTATCATGACCTGTTTTAAATTTCTACAATGCATCATAATTATGTGGTAGAGAAAGCTTAATGTAGAACTATAACATGTAATAATAAATGTACTATATTGTTACCTGCTTTGTCTGCTGGGGCTATTTGAGCTGAAGCTGCATCCAAACTTGCTCCACATCCCATCTAAATGACTTTAGCAAATATCTTCGTTGCAGGTATGATGCTGGGAGGTATATTAACCGTTCATGCACTTGTGTTTACCTACGTTGCCAAGTAACAATCAGTACACTCCCAAATAAACGCTGGTGTAAACCTATATGCCTTTCAAATGGAAATGATACCATTATGTATACGGGTAATCAAAGAAGCTCATTATTGGTATTCAATATCTTAATGATACTGGACAAAGCTGCAGAGCGAGCGATTGTCATTAGTTTTTTAGAACAATGATTAAATCCTGCTGGCTTTATAATAACCTATACTAAACCAAATATTGATTATATTTCACTCAATGAAATTAGGTAAATCATTTGCTTAAAAATTAATAGTTGTTTACATTGACCAGTGTGACCCGATTCTCTTATTGCTCACTGAGCATTGGAGTGGCTTGTAGTTGAGCAACTGATGGAATTTGTTATGGTGTGTAGCCTCGTCAAGCAGCCATTTTTCTGTTTTTGATGCAACCAAAAGAAAATAAGTGGCCACGCGATAAGGTTAGATGTAGACCAGGTTTGGTCATTTTGTCTGCATTCGGAGTTGCTCCCGATCCACTGGTCAATGCGGCGTGGAAGGGAAGGGAGCAACTGGGATGCAGGCAAAAATTTAAACTTGGTCTAGATCTTACCTTATCACGCGACCACTTGTTTGTGCCCCATCAGAATCCAGTCTGTAGACCAGTACTGGTACCGAAACAAAAAAACAACCAAGCAACATCAAGGTTTCTCGCACGGTATCACAGGGTATCAAGACTATCGACTATGGACGCGAGTTTTATGACTCGTATGATGAAAATAATCTTAATTTTGGTGATGTCAGTTGTTGTGATTTGTATGGAAGATAGTTACTCTGATATGACCATAAATATATAAAAACAATATTACTTGTTTATGAATATTTAACTGTATACTTTATGAGTCCTGATTAGGCAACAAATCCAAGGCTATAACTATAACCACAACTGAGATACGTCTACACACCCACGTCTACACCCTCCCTGTACACACCATGTGTAGTAATTAAGAGCTTATTATAAATGCCATAGCTATACTTTGACAATGACTGAGTCACCCCTAATGATTACTGAAAGCTTTTCCTAGCTTTCAAGTCATTATCTCTGCAAGCTAGGACGTAACATAGGACTTGACTGGGGACGGATACCCAACTGAGCGGAGACAACAGACAGTTCTGACCTGGGCTTACTGATAGACCAAGGAGTAAAGTCTTTTACTCCTTGGATAGACCTACTGTACTCAGCTTCTATATATCTGGTAATTATTTATGAACACTCCGCGATACCCGGCTGAGGATATCCGGCAGACGGATATCTGACGATACCCGGCAGACGGATACCCGACTGAGCGGAGACAACAGACAGTTCTGACCTGGGCTTACTGATAGACCAAGGAGTAAAGTCTTTTATATCTGGTAATTATTTATGAACACTCCGCATTATTTCTGATGGAATTGAACCTTAGCATTGGGCTAAGTTGGACCACCAATGTAAAGCATCGCATCACACAACAACATATAATAGCTGTTACATTCTACTGGCGAGAGAATATGCAGAGAGCAACCCCTGCTGCCCTTCTCTGTACTTTTCCTAGCTTAAGGGTGTCTCCCCTAGTGCCGGGGTCCCGTTCGCCAGTTGAAAATTATATTTGAGTTCAAATGCGGGTCCGGTACATTCTTTCTTGATTTGGTTTATGCCTGAGCGCGGGAGGAATTTCTACGCAAGAAGACCGGATTGTCTCCTGCGGCCTTGGTGGCCACATTTCTGAGTGTTATTTATTTATTTATTTATTTATTTATTTATTGAGGTTTTCTAAAAGTTTATAATTAAAGCAAATTAAAAATAACTTGTTGACCTCATACACATTAACATAGATACAAAAAATGACTTGAATAAAAAGATATAAGTGGTAGGGTGTTACATACTATATAGTGTGTAGGATAATGAAAGCATGGTATCATAAATTGCATGAATAAGATGAAAAAAGAAAAGAAGAAACAGAGAGTGGCAAACAAAAATACAAGTTAACAACATTAGATGGGATTAAATGATAATGATTCATGAGGCTTGGTTGATTTAGTTACAAATGTATGAAAAATATTTAAAAAGGCTGATTTGCCTAGGTTTGATCTAAATGAGGGTTTAATTATTGCACAGTTGCTACGAAGTGATCGTGTATGTCTGTTTGATTTGCTAACGAGATGAAGTATGTGCTTGGATGTACGGCCTTTATGGACCCTCGATTTGACAAAATTGTGAAAAAGAAAATTCCTTCTACTGTGGAGAGTATGTAAATTTAGGAGCAAGCGGCCAGATGTGACAGAAAATTGTTTGGGGGCTGAAATTATGATTCTGATTGCTTTATTTTGTACTTTTTCTAATGTATCTGAATTTTTGGCTAAACCATCAAGGTACAATGATGAGCAGTATTCTACTATAGGTCTGATCAGTGATTTGTAAGTCTTCAATGAGTTTTCTACTGTCATGTATTTTTTTAGTTTTGATAACAAGTAGACCATTTTGTTTGCTTTAGAGGCGGTGGCATTAGCCTGAGGGGTTAAACTAAGTTCTGAATCAAGAATAACTCCAAGAAGATTGAGTGAATGCTTGGATTCTATTTTCAAATTGTTTATTTGGATTTGGTAAAAATCTTCTACTTTCCTGTTTGAGAAAATACAGTATTGAGTTTTGGATAAGTTGAGTTGAAGGAGATTGTTTGAATACCAATTCGATACTTCTCTCATCAATGACTCAGATTTATCCATTAAGGTATGGATATCTGTTGCTGTGCAGTAAATAACGGTGTCATCAGCGTAAGCGAATGCAGTTTTGTGTTTGTTAAGGAGATCATTTATAGCAAGATTGAATAAGATTGGACCTAGAACACTTCCTTGGGGTACTCCACATGTAATCGGTAGTGCACTGGACTGATCATGATCAACTTTCATGATTTGGGTTCGATGTGAAAGATAGGATGTAAATAATTTTGTTGTTGACTCTGCAAAATTTAGTCGCTTTAGAGTGTGGATGAGTTGTCCATGATTTATAGTGTCAAATGCTTTACGTACGTCCAAAGACAGTGCACCTATGAAATTCGGTTGAGGGTTGTCTAGCGTTGTTCTCCAATTTTGTAAAAGAGAAAGTAGTAACTGTTCACTAGAATGGTGCTTACGAAAACCGAATTGTCGATCTGAGAGTATTCCATGTGTTTCGATAAAGGTCATAATTTGATTTTTCATATCTAGCTCAAACACCTTTGATATGATTGGCAGACTGGAAATTGGTCTGTAATTGCAAGGGTCTGTTTTATCGCCCTTCTTAAAGAGTGGGGTGACCAGGGCTGTTTTTAGGCAGTCAGGGAATATTGATTTCTTGTAGCATTCGTTAATGATCAGGGCTATGGGAAGAGCTAATAGGTCTGCAACAATTTGGTACAGGGAAGCTGGAAACATGGTCAAGCCACCCCGTTTATTTGGTTTGAGGGACTTTATCAGTTTGTAGATTGTTTCGCTCTCAACATATGTGAAAGAGAAACTTGGACCATGGAAAAGGTCAGGTTGTGGATCGATCTTAGGAATAAAAACCGATTATTATACCTATACCTATATAACTGCTCAAAGCTTAACTGTTCATGTCAATCACCTGAATAAATAACTGTTATTGGAGGAGATTAGTTGTGTTCCGGTTATTTGAGGCATTGAGTTATGTATTATTAGGTTATTTCTCTATTATTGTGTCAGTTGTCTTTCCACAATATTTTGTTACAGGGCTAGTATTGGCCAATCGGCTCACTTCATTGTGAGCATAAGCCAATGATATCAATTCAACACAGCGACTCAAGTCCTAACACTTTCATTAAAATTTTAGAAAAGAAAAGCAGTTTGCTACAAAAGAAGGTCCCAACCTGTTGATGTTTAGTAATCAGAGCAAGCAAAGGCAAGTCAACCATTATCATTTAGGGATGAAGTTCTCAGAAAAGCTCACTCTCACTTTGCATAGGATGGATCTTATGTCCATTGATGGCACCGAAAGCAACACAATGATGATGATGACACATTCTTGATATTTTTAGATAATTATAATAATAATAATTATAATTATTTAATTACATTTATTAGAACTAGACGGATCTAGTGCTAGCCCCCAGTGCCCCACCAACAAAGGCATTATCAACACAGACCTTTCCCTTTTCAGTCAGGGCAATTGGAGAGGCTCATTTGTCTTAGCAAGGTGTAAGCTTGTAAGATTTGAAATGAACATTGTTGTAGAAAAAGAGAGCTGATCTGAATGGGCAGTGTGAAGTATTCCTATCATGAGGTTTGTTGTCATGTTGTTGTACATGTACTTCGTACATTTATCCTGGAGTTGTCTTTTCTGTTCATACTACTAAGGAGTTACCACCCTGTCCCTACCCTGACCTATATATGATAGAGACTGACTTGACCTTGACCTTGAAGAGACTATACACATGGGCACTTGTCTACTGACTTTCATGGCGAGTGGACTGCCTTATATCTTGCCATCTTGATTAGAACCCAACTTGGTCACAGTATGAGTCTATGATACTTAGGCCTTTTTATCTCGATGCCCCTTTCTAGATAAAATTGTATGACATATTTATGATAATCTAGGCCTACTGGTATTCACTTGCAGAGTATTGTTCGGGAACTGGCAACTAGTTCTCAGAAATTTGTTAGACTGAGAACCAAAGGCAGAAAATGAAATGGAAGTATCCTATACGATGATGTGGTGAGACGATGAGCTCCCTCTAAACTTCTAAAGTGACCTCTGTGAAGAACTGAGTATAACCATGGAATATGACTCGTGGTCACTAAAACTGCAAATCACTAAAGTGAGGTGAGTCAGAGATCCATAATGAAGTCAGACCAGGGGGTCTTTCAATTAGATACAGCCATCCTTTACTCAAGCAAGTTATCACTATCACATCGCTCAAAATTATCACTCACTTGGTCTTTCAATTAGACAAAGTCGCTCCCAAATTGCTCACTCAGAATGTATATAGTTCCATCAAGTGACTGAGCGATCTGAAAGCGAGAGCCTAGCAGGTATCGCTCACTCAGTATCTGAGCGATTAGATTTCGATTTCGGCTGTTTCTATTTGAAAGACCCAACTTAAACAACTAGGTGGCTCAATTTTATTCATGCATCAAATTATTCTCTGATTCTTCAGCTCCGTAATGATGTGCTTCTTTAGAAATTTGGTCCACTCTTAGTGCGTTTTATATCTATCGCAGTAGAGGCCTTCCCGAAAACGCTCGCATCAAGCCAGACTAACGTTTTGTGACGTCAGAGAGCTGTTTGAGTGATCAGCCTATTGTAAAATCAAAACAAACAGAGCTATCTTGTATTCAATACAGCAGAAAATCCATGGTTCCAATTTTCATCTTCCACTATGAGCCTTTGCATCCACATCTCAATTGCAACCTCATGGAAGGGCACTGGCATCCCCATCCCAAAATTTGAGATATGATGGTCTAAAAAGTCAGCTTATTTGTGTGATTTCTGCAAATGTAGGTCAACACAGAGCACTGAACTAAGGCTATATTGTGTAGTAAGGTATTCTACGAAAACCCCCCATTGGGTACAATACTCCACTGAAATCCACTGGCTAAGTAAACAAACTTGGAATTTTATACTACAACAAGCACGGCGGTGTGTGTGTTCCATTGAGAATAAATGACACATGCTATAAACTGAGGTAAGACGCAAGTCAGATAATAAAATAATCGAGCGATAGCTGAGTCATCGGCTGCACGAAGTTGGTGAAAATAAGGCGACGCTGGAAAGGAGATCAAGAATTTTTAGACCTTAGCATTCCAATTTGTTTTAGCTTTAGACTTTAGATAAAGCTTTAGACATTAACTGTGTTACTGTTCTCACATTCTTGAAACTGACAAGCTTATCAGTATGCCTGCGTGCCGTTCTGTATAATGATGTGAACTTTACTAAAAACTTTCGGTGAGGACCTGCTGTTTGCCATCCATTGTATATTTATATTTGGAGATTTTTAATAGGCGACTTACCAGGCCTTTGAAAATAAACAATTTTCATCAAGTTGTCTTCCCTTGGAAAAGGGACAGTAGCATTGAGCACATCATTAGTGATGACAGAATTCATGGAATAACTCCTATTCCAAGAAAGCTAAAATTACGGGGTTTCCATAGGATCATGTCAGTGTAGTAAGGTATCTGATGGCATAGTTTTCGATACCCTACTCGGAATTATTTTTTATTTTTTTATGTACTGCCCAGTGGTTTTTTCAGGTAACTACAGTAAAGGCATGTTTCTCATCACAGCAATAAATTGACCTAAGGTACACCAATACGCATTTTGGCATAGATATGTTATGCTATGTTTATTGTCTGCTATGATAAGGTAAAATAGAGGTATCGTGCTGATGACAAGTGAGGGCACTGTGCCTGTACGGGATTAAGTGAATGTTGTATGAGGTCATTATAATAAAATCATTCAGACAGAGATGTAAACTACGAGCGAAGTCAGTAGCCAGGTATTGCCTAGCAATAACAAAAATATACCCGTAAGTCCTCTGAAGTCCTATTGTCAGCTCCGATACAAGTTTTAACAATATAAATGCGACAGATTTTTAAACACACTGTCATACCTATGCCATACTGGTTGACTCATGAGCAGGTCAGGCCAAATTTTATTGTGAGCATTATGCAGACTTAACTTAATTTACTCAGATGAGGGATAATTTCTTGTTCCATTTCAAAGAACAAGCAGAGATTAGTTTTCATTCCGGAGCTGAAAAGCTCATCATAATCTAAAACTTCCATCTTGGATTGCGATAAATTATTGTAAAATAAAGAAAAAACATTATTTGTTATACCAGTGATCATCATCTGAAATTAGATTTGGCCATAATAAACAGGCTTCGTTTTTAGTTTCCCTTTTTTATCGATGCACGAGGGATTATCAGATGAAGGTGACATAATTTCCAGTAGCATACCTGTATCAGTATCATAGATCTGATTCATGCAGCTAAATTTTCAGATCGAGCAGTGCTGTCGCAATTACCTATTAGCAGTTTTTTACCCATTAGAAATGTCGATGCTGACATTTTTTGCAAACCATAGCACTACATTTCACTACATGGAAATCTTGATTACTATTAACCGCACTCATTCTATGTATAGACTTGTTTGTCATCATTTTATGCACCACTTTTCTTGTCAAGACTCGTACAGCCAACCAGCTAATCGACGAGCCTCCATTTATCCTTATGATGTAGCCTGCAGCATCATTACAAACACAGTGTCACAGCACAAGTTGTAGAGATTATCATTACTTCCATACCAATTATCCTAACTAGGAAGAGTTACGCAACATATGTAAGAGGGCGATAATTTTGGTACAACAACCAATAAAATGTTCGTTGCCGACCCCCTTGATGTGTATGCTATCTAGCCTAGCGTCTCTATACTAGTACAATACCCTCACAGCAATCCCAAGAAATGAAACTATTAAGCCCTTTTACTCTGGTTCATGGTGAGACACTGAACATAATTTATTTCTTGAGCGGTGCTGTTCATATTCTGCACAAGTTGTGCTATGGATTGGCTGCTTGATAGTGTTTCATAACATCAACTTTCTTCCTAACTTTGTTCAATTCTTGAGCAGCAGCGATTGTAGCTGTAGATTCCTGATCAATAATTATGATGTCAGGTTTTTGTGGAGTTTTGTTGCTGTCCTGAAGTTGACCATAACCACATTGTAAGTTGTCTTTTAGGCAAAGATTATAAATTATTATTAGGATTATTATGGTACTACTATTCAATTGACTTTTGTCCCTTATGACTGTTACAGCATGTTACGGCTCTGCTATGTAATAAACCTGGCTTAACCCCATTAATCAATTTAACTGAAAAATTTGAGTTTACACTGTGAATCTGTCTGGTCATTCATGAGAATATTTGCTCACTGCTTCGGACAAAGATAATCCTTGTTACATATGACCGGAAAATGTAAATTTGTCGCAACTTGATTAATGCCTGGTAGTAAAATCAGCCATTTTGCATCTCAGCTGTCCGAGAAACAGTGTAGCCGCTGCACCCACAGCTGGGTAATCAGGGATAGCATTGCCATTGGAGGATTGTTTTTTTGTTAAGACACTGTCTGTTTAGGGTCTGGAGCTGACCCTCCAATCTTGGATAATGTCATATTGTTTTTTTTTATATTTCCTGGTCCCTTAGGCCAGGCACTTCTGAGGTTTCAGCATTGTCCCACCGAAAAACCGATAGGTTTGGAGGTGGTATTAAGGTAATGCCCATGAAGCAACTCTCATAGGGGACTTCTGACAACTTATGTGGCAGCTGAGCCCTATTTTTTCAAAGCAACCTGCTTTGATAGTAATTTCCAAGGTTCAAAGGCTAATCACTAAAGCACCAGGTCAGGCAACCAGTTAGCCAGGCTGAATAGCTCAGTGTGTAGAGCGTCTGCCTTGTACTCACTGTTAATTAAGAACGTTGTGGGTTCGAGTCTCTCAGATTTTTTTCCAAATGGGTGCTTTATAACTAGAGCATTTTTACCGTAATCTTCTACTGCTATTGAGTTGTTTTCTGTAAGTACCCAACAGCTCAGTGGGCTATCGAAATACCTCTCTGCTTGCACTATTTTGCTACCGATATGCAAAAATTTCTGTGGTGAGAGGGCGCTAAAGCGCTCCTCCCACACCCTCCCCGCCAAGCCTACGGCATGTGGATCGGGCTGCGCCCGATCGTTATGCTCATCTCTAAAAAGTCAGTGAGTGAAATTTTTTAGAATATACGGCCCTGGATATACCCATTGTTAAACTCTGTGCTCCTAGGAGTTATCTTATAAAATAATTGTCATGTAATCTGCTTTACACTTCTCCCATGTGAGTTTAAATAACAGCAGCTATTGCTATGATTTCTTAATTATTTTCATTCATTCATGCAAACTTGTCACAGATTATACTATTATTCAGTTCTCTTATAGTAGCTGCCCAAGTACGGCCTGTCATAAGTTCAGATAGCGGCAATTGCAATCTCCTTATTATGTTCATTTTTTATCTAGACCAAATCGCCTGTATAATTTGTTGTGTCGTTGTATTTGTGACGTGTAACACCAATCATAGATATTCCTATTCGTTAAAAGCTTGCCACAGTTCTTTTTTTACCAGGCAGCATATATGACATGAGATGAATTATGTCTCAGTAACAATTACCTAATGGGCTGCAAAAAAAGCTGTGGGTTTAATTCTCAGACATAGTTGTGTTTGTGAGATATTGTCGGATTACACCGCTTATTCCTATTGGGTGGAAGTAAAAGTCCTACATACCTCTAGATCAGCTGTCGGCAACCTGGTCTATTTTCCAGTGCGGCCTAATAAACAATATTTTGCGGGCTGATTGTGGCCTTATGCCTGAAAAGATATATATTACACATTAATTTCGATCCCCATCTCGCATTTTGTAATCACAATATCACAATAGGCACAATATATTTCAAAATAGTGGCCATTCAGCATTAAGCATGTAGCTTCCAAAGCCGTTTCTAGACATAATCATCTTAACTGTATTGGTGTTAACTCCTTTTTCAAGTGCTTTATTTTCAAAATAAATCAGAACGGTGACCTTGGGAAATTTGAATGAAAATTTTCGTTAATATCATAGTAATTAGTGTTTTTAGCAAATCTGTCACCTTGAACAAGAAATGCAGATGAGTATCAACAAGTTTACATGTTACAAATGCTCCTGCTTTATCTCTGAAATTTTCCAGATTGCATCTAATTTTACAGGCATTCGCAAAAAACTTCCCTGTTGCGGAGGGGTGCCAGCACCCCTCCCACACCCACCCTGCCCTTTTCCATACACATGCAAAACTTCACAAGATTTTTTAAATTAGTATTTCTGTTGAGCTGAAGTTCCTTGCAACATACCACAGCTTTTACAAATAAATCTGTTTTAGTTTGTACATAGTTGTTACTCCGGTTCCGATTTTTTACCTGAAAGATATGTTGCGCCTTATTGTGTTGAGCCTGTGTAAAATGTGGAATTTTTTTAGAAAAAGGTTGCCCACCCATGCTCTAGATCAATATTGATCTATTTGCTTAAATTCGGAGTTGTTTTTCCTCCAATGGACAGGGGAGCAACTCCAAATACGGACAAATGAATCGTATATATGTTCACTCTGACCAGTGAACCATGAGTGAACTAGCTATGATCTGTCCAACTCAGCCGAATAGTTTTGCTCCTTTTCGGTGGTCTCTGATCTTATCAGTTCTAGTATAATGTATACGCTCTTGAACAGAGTTCCTTTCTTGTTCCAGAGCACTTAAAACCACTACGTCTACCGTAATATTTCATTGCTTCTGCGTCCCACGTTTCGACTTCGTTCAATGATATCAAATCGCTGCTTACAAGATCTTCCATATTGTGATGTTACTTGATGTCTGATGACCAAATAGATAGACATTCATATGGGCGCAGCATTAAATACACCTGATTTTAATCATTCACACTTCAGTATTTATAATCTTTGCTTCAGTGTTTTGTGGTACAAAAACCAGGTTAGATATGCCAGACCCAATGTTTGCAGTATATTTCATACGGTGCGTGCGGTGCGCCGTCATTCAGACCACTATTATATCACAGAGTAAGGATATATCATATCATGCTCTAATCTTTCATCGTATCAATAATTTCTATACTATTACTAAGGTGTTACCACATATCCCAGAATAATAACCTTGTTTGTTAAGACACTGCAAGAATTACATCGCTAGTTTGAAGGTTTGAGTAGCTAGAACTTTTTTCTATATCCCAATGTGTTCCTTGGTAGATTATGCACCTGATCTGAGAATGCCACTTCCAGAAAATGCGCTGCTACCGAGTTATCAAAGAAAAAGGAATATTTTAGTATCCTTCCTATAGTGAACTGTCCCTTTATCATGGGCATTGACAACACAACTCCAAATTATAAAAATGTTATTTTTGGGCTCAGTAAGTCGCCTATTGATCCAACTTTATCAGCAGACAAATATTCTATGTGATGATAAAGTTCTAAATAATGTTCTGGGTAGATGACGTGCCGAGGTAAATCCAAAAAATACTGTGCTGCGGCTAACTGTGACAAAGATTCTTTTTATTTGTTTAAATAGCCAGAAAATCAACCACATTTCTATTTACACAAATTTTTGCTGATTATGTAAATCAAAATCCATTTGTCATCAAATATTGTGATGTCCATTGAAATATTATTGTCTTTCTGCTTGAGAAACAAGCCTACCTCTACATGCATGTCTTCCATGGTCAGTTCTTGGGAAGAAACCTATTCCTTCACCATCAGTTGCCTGCCCTATTCCTCCAGAATGGCCCCAGAAGCTTCATTCTCTGAATCAACAGATCTGTCACTTAGATAACATCAGTTATCTGACGACATTATTGCCATTGAAATATTTTGCACAAAACTAAGGATTGTAAATTTAATAATGTGTGATGAATAATGTTAGACAAATTGATCGTAGCTAATAAACTTACTCTGGCTTTGTGAATTGGGGCTTGTATCATTCCTGTAATGGATGTTTATACGATGAGCATATTTTGCAATCATCGATGAGGTAATTTATTATGAGCCACAATAATGTTTGTTTTGACAGCAATGTGATAATTCATGTGGGGAGAGCCTTGTCAAAGATTATAAAACATTGGCCATGTAGACAAAACTGCATCCACTAGGATACTGTGTGTAGTCAACAAAGATGTTGATGCGTGACCTATTTAGCTAAAGTTGTTGAGGAATTTCTATCAACACAGCGCACTAACAGCTCTGTGACGTCAAATATCACACCCTTTTCAGCGTTAATTTTATGCGAGCGTTTTTTAGGAAGGCCTCTACTGCGATAGATATATAATGCACTTAGAGTGGATCAATTTTTTTAAGAAGCATATCATTACGGAGGTAAAGAATCAGAGAATAATGTGATGCATAAGTAATATTGAGCCACCTAGTGGTTTAATAACCAATAAAAGTCATCCATTATGGGATTCTACCTTATTTCTATTACCCTGACATGATCTTGTTGCTATGTCAATTTGTTAGTTCACCTCCATTGATTTTTAAAACCAGGTGCACATCGTTTTATCATGGATGGAGACATTCATATTCCTCATTGATTGATTTTAATTTGCCTTCATATTGCAGTCATTGATATGAATTCATGGATTAGTGGTCAAATACACAGTAATGCTATTTGTGAAGGAATTACATCAGTATATAAATTTATGTTGGTATAATTCTGGCAGCTTCAATGTAACGTAACGACCTATGAAAACTCAGGCAAGTTAAGTTGCATCAACAGGCATAGTGCCAGGTTATCAGACAAGTCAATTTTAAATAGCACAACAGCTCTCCTAAGCAAATCACTATTTTATAGCTACATGTAAATGCGATCACTTTTAGTTTTGTTTTCGGAAAACCTGAACAGACTTTTTTGAACCTTCTCTTGCAATCACTGTTATTAGTAAACTTTTCATCTCAATGTACGCATGTTCTCATTGGCCTTAAGCACTGAACAGCTATTAAAGTGAAAAAAAAAAGAAGTACTTCCATTGTTAAACAAAAGCGTGTATAAATATTACATAAAGCTGCTGTTTTTCCCCCAAGCATAATACAGTGCTCGCCTCGTATCCAAAATAGACAGTTTTCTCAGCTCTGATTTGGGCCTCAATACGAAGTTGTCCTCTCTCCAGTTTGGTACTTTTAACCCATACCGCATAGGAAAAACGTGCTGAAAAGAGGGCATTGCATCAATGGAGCAGATTCTGAATCAAAAATCACTTTTATCCTAACATAAGCGGTTTTCAATATAACCCTCTTTCAGCACGTTTTTCTTATGCGGCGTGGGTTAAAAGTACCAAACTGGAGAGAGGACAACTCCTCAAATTAGAGCTCAGAAAACTGGTATTCATCTATTATCAATCCCTGCGCTATTTCCCACATACATGTATATGATAGATTATATGGTATATGATGATCTCTTCTGTTTACAGCTGGCAATTTAACCAACACCGATACAGGCCTGCAGGTTGCCGTGGTTGCCAGCTGGTTATCGGGTGTACATTAAAAGAGACGATATGACTGGAAGTACTCTGGGTGGTATCAAGGTAATCAGATTGTCATTGTTAGAATGCCTTGGAATTTTATCTCTTTACTATTTTCAATCGTGTTCTCATGACCATTCCGAAAGATACCGCTCAGGCAAAAATGATAAGGATGTCAGGATCGACTTGGTATTAGGAATCCCCCTTGAATGCTGCATCACGTTAAAATGTTGAGGTTTAAGCGTCTGTTGGTTAGAAGAAATTAAGTGTGATGACCAGAAAGCTATCTGGCGCAGGAATTGCAGCCCTACATAATTCATAAACTTATATCTCACAGCCCAAACTTTCGGATGTGGCGTGTGATAAAACCCTATTTCAATCATTTAAATTTTGCATCGTTTTCAATCGACTGTCAGTCATAGGGTTGTTGCTCCTTACATGACAGGCAGCAGAAGGTGAAGTCTATCACAAGATAGAATAATAGTGCAGAGGTATCTTAATATCGATAGATTTAGCAATAATATGGACTTGTAGCTCAACTATAGTCTGTGTACATAGACTGCTGCCTTCATTGACAAACAATTGTCTAGGCACTCAGATTTCACCTCATTCCAATGAACAAGATTGCATTCTATTATCAGATCTGTAATACTGAATCGAATCTTTGCATTATTCACTTAATTGGCTGTGATATTTTAGGTTAGAAAGCTGGATTTTCTTCTCGCTGATGCCGTCAGTAAAGATTGCAGACATTTGATTAGCTGTGGTTCTATACAGAGTAATCATACTCGGGCCGTAGCCTCAGCTTGTGCAGTCTTGGGTTACACACTCCCCTGTTCTAAAGAACAGACATCGAGGTAATGTAATCGGTTAATATTATTTATGTTGAAGTTCTCATGTGTGCCTCAGAATTTTAGTATTACCGTAATACCTCACCTATAAGGCGCGTGCCTTATAAGTGAAGGCAAGGCGCCTATAAGAGAGGAGCATATAGGCGCGGCTATCATTTGAGGCATTTTTATATTTATGTTGTACCATAATCCTCTAATAATAAGGGAGGTCGAATAGCTCAGTGTGTAGAGCGTCTGCCTCGTAAACACAGTGTCACAAAGGTGTTGCAGGGTTAAATCCCATCATGTTCAGTTTTTTTTTCAAAGGTGTGCCTTATAGCTGTGGGGTGCTTTATAACTGGAGCATTTTTATTTTTTCAGAGGGAGGTGCTTCACTTAAAAGTGAGGTATTACGGTAAAACCCTAGTGGAGTAACATAATACTGGCAGGAAACTTCTCCTTTTCCCACTTGATTGAAGTCACAAAATTCATAGCTTGCCAATGATAACTCAACCTCATTGCTTCAAATAAACACTTTCCCAAGCTAGCTGAAATTAATGCTAGCTAAAATTAAGTAGTCATAAAATGACTTAACTTTACTCTAGCTAATATTTACGCATCTAGGGAAGATTGCAAATGCATCAACATACTACCTGAGAATGGTTGGCGTTTTGTACTTTGACAGGGTCACTGGTAGTGGCATTCCATTATCAACCCCCCCCCCCCCAACCCCCACCCCAAACCTCTCAAACCTGGGTGGGTGATGATGTCACTAAAAGCGATTCTGTGAGAGTATAAACACTTTGTAACTCTGGGACATGAGCTGATCTCTGTATATATACTATTTTAAAATAGCCTGTAGATACTATTTCAAAAATTTGTAGATACTATTTCAAAAATCAGTAGAGGGGAAACAACTTCTCATACAAGCAAATCTGATCCAACTCATCTAGCTAGGTGTGGAGTGTATGAGTATGGCTTGTTATATCAGGCATTTATTGAGATAGATTCTCCTGAATAAGGCACTTTTCATGTTATATTATTATTCTTATATTGCTATTATTGCTTTTAATATAAAGTAAAAGATTTTTAACTAAGAAACTTTTCTTCTAGGCTTTGAGACTGATAGCATGATGTCTTTGATCGGTTTTTATATTTGTAACAGGATGTATCTGAAGTGAAGTTTGATAGATTCTCCTGAATAAGGCACTTTTCATGTTATATTATTATTCTTATATTGCTATTATTGCTTTTAATATAAAGTAAAAGATTTTTAACTAAGAAACTTTTCTTCTAGGCTTTGAGACTGATAGCATGATGTCTTTGATCGGTTTTTATATTTGTAACAGGATGTATCTGAAGTGAAGTTTGATGGGGATTTGTTGATAAGTCAGCTCTGCAGTGCTAATACACAGTTCACATAGACACGATCACCTAATATAACACATATCAAACCTAGAATGGAGAAACTGGGTCAGAATATTAAGTAAGTGTTGACATCTCTTCCCAGGCCCTAATCTAAGTGCTCCGACTCCAAGGCGCAGGGAGTTACCTGTTGCCTGTTACCAGTTTGATAGCTGGCGCAGGTAACTCCATGCGCCTTGGAGTCTGAGCACTTAGACTACCCAGGCCCTAGGTTTTCAATTGTTTTAAGGCCTGGTATTATCTTAAACTCCCTACTGTACTGAGGTCTCAGGTAACAACGTGGCCTTCTTCAGTATCTCAGCCATCGAGCATCGAATCATTCTAAATATTATGACCAATGATAGAACGATATCAGGTGTCCCTGTTGACATACTCCCAATATAATATTCTTCATATTATTGTCATTGCAGACATCAATCTTATCACTCTTTATATCCATGTCAATTGAGAGTGGCTTAGGATTTTTTTTAGTTGCATGAAATGCAATGCAGATCAAATTTGGAACTTCCTTAGTGTGATGACACAGTCAGCATGACAAAATGACAAGTTCTAAATGACAGGCTACTTTGGTTAGGATATAGAAGAAAATTAACATACAAATGATCTTATATTACGGGAACAACACTTGGTTTTAGATGCTCGATATCTAAGAAATTTACAAACTCTAGCCTGACCTTTGAGCCTCCTATTTTGTAGTTATCTTATCTTGGCTCATACATTATCTATTACCACGGCGAGCCTTTATAGCGAGTAATGCTAATTGATTCATCTCGTCAGTTCGCGCGGTTTTCTCGTTCCTATTATCCTGAATAACTTAAGAGACAAGTCGTTTATTCGCAATTCGCTGGCCATCTATAACATATCTAACTATGTGTAGGCTTGTGCATTATTCTGTGAACCAGGCTGATGCTAAGGTTTGTGATGATTCATCTGGCCATATACTAGATAACCCTAGAGGTGTAAAGTAATCGCAGGAGAGAAAATTTTATTTTTGGGACATGCTTGAGATGTTGACCTTTTTACTCAAATTCATTACTTAGTATAATATCCCCGTTTGCTAAATAAAATTGGTGCTAGTAAAATTTAAGTCACCCTTAAACTAACTTGCCTAAATTCTAACTAGGAAATAATTATCCCTATATCGTTTCTTAGTCTAAGTTGTAGGGTTTTTGTCCGGTTGGTTTTGTGGGGTGGCCTGGGTAAATTATCTGGTAGCTGGTACAACATTGATCACAAAAAGACAGCACAGTGTGCAATGAAACCTAAAGCATGGCTGTGAAACTATAACGGGCATTACCATGTTAGTTTGACAGTCTCAGTAGTAAATAAGTAGCAAAATTCCTACTTTGTAAGTTTCCAAAATCAAATTGAATATTGACAATCAATGATAATCAATGATAATCATTTACAATCATTTACAATCATTTACAATCATTTACAATCGTTTACAATCGTTTACAATCATTTACAATCATTTTGTTGTGAAATTGTCTTTTCAATGGTTTGATAGAAGACAACTCCTCATTGTATCATGGCATAACACTGTTGCAGCAGTAGCATGTCACTTGAGTATTGGACATTCACACATCATGCCCAAGAGGAGTGGAGAATTTTCGGGAGTGAAAATTTGCCTTTTCGCACATTCTAGAAATAGCTTAATATAATCATAGCAAACATTTACTCATCCTCCTTTCTCTCACCTAACTGAGTCAGTCAAAATTTAGTGCCATCCCCAATCTAGCTCTACCAAAATCTAGCTAACATTTACTCCTTAAGTGTATACATTTATATATATATATATATATATATATGCATACATGCAATCATACATATATACGTACATGTTCACTCTCCCTGTTAGAACTAAGTCTAATTTAGTATTATTCTGTTACAGAAAGAAGACTGGTGAGGACTCCTACCTTATCCCAGTAGGTGGATCTGTACCACACTTGGGAACAGGGGCTATCTTGATCATTTTGAAGAAATTTTTCAACAGGTAACAATCAAAAAAACATTTAAGATTTTCTCCCTTGAAAAGCTAACATGCTTAAACTCAAACTAGGAAGTAATTATCCCTATAGACAAGTATCTTGTTGTCCTGGTCTTAGTTGTTGGGTTTTGTTCGGTTGGTTTTGTGGGCAGGGCTGGCCTCGACTTAGAGTATTAATGTGCGGATGACCTGCATATCAAAGAATGTAAAGAAAAAATGCAGATGAACAGAAGAGCAAACAATCCTTGAAAACCATCTATCCTTGTAAGTTACCCATGCTGCTTCCTTTACGTTCTAGCCATAGTTGAGTTCTGTTTCAGGATACACGGAGTGCTTGTGTGTGATGGACCTGCATACTTTAATGGTTTCATCAACGACAGCCTGTCAGCTTATGGACTCACCGATAAAGCTAAGAGCGAGAATATAATCACACTACAAGATGATTACAAACATCCCGGATATGATCGGAATCTACCGGAACAACTTGGTATGCCAAATAAAGGGTTTTTCGGTTACTCTACTTGGCAATGATCGACATCTTGTGTATGTTGTTGGTTAAAAATATATGGGTGATGAAGTAGGGGAGAGGCTGTAATACGCCAGACCAATCAGGTGTCATCTACAATCAAATACAACTGGGAGTAGGAGGTAGCTCAGTTGGTTGGACTGCCTGCCCTCAAATGCACATTGGTTGGAGGTCTTGGGTTCGAATCTCGTTGCAATCGACCGACTTCTGGGCTCGATTGACGCCCCCTGTGCTCCGACCTGCCTGCAAACTGAAAGAAATTTGACGCTGAGTACGGAGGCCGCGCATCCCCCCCCTCCCCCCAGGCACTGTTATTTCTCAGTGTTCGGTCAGAGACGGACTTGCAAATTTTAACCCCACTTAACCCCAGGTCCCAATTATAGTTAGAGTTAGACTAGCTGGAATGTATTCAAGTTGACTAATCACAACAAAGTTACTAAGCGGGTCCACTTCTTGTATTCGTTAGTGTACCATGGTGCTTTTATTACACATGCTCATAGAGAGACTCGGGGGCCATGGATTTGATCGAACCCTGATACCGTGATCAACATTTGATAATTTAATAATAAAATATCTACTGTCATTTGCCGGTGCAGATCTACGTCAAATTTAAAATCTCTACTTTCAGATTTTATAGCTGACACAGCTGAACAGCCAGGTGTGCTGTTAGATAATTGTTATACTGGTAAAGCTGCCTTTGGGATGAATCATCTCCTCCGTAATAAACCAGAGGTGTTTAAAGGAAAGAGGATAATGTCCTTACATTCAGGTGAGAGTTGTGTCCACCACTGCATGTTTGGTTGCAAGGGGAGTTAACTTCTATTGAATGCAACGATTCTTGTATGTATGAATTTTTGTTATAATTAACAAGGCCAGCTTTGAAAACTGTCCATTCATATAGATAAATTCTGGGTGAGTCAAATTGAAGGAGCTTTCACTTTTGCTGTCAGCTCCCTGCTGAAATGATGCAAGATCTTGACCCATGGTTGAAATATTTTCCTGTACTGAACAGCCTTGGACAATTGATTTTTTCATCTCAAAGGTCCCTATATTACTGATTAGTTGTAACTATACATTGCAATATCATCTGCCCTTTTTCTGCATTTGGTAGAGCGCATGCTTTGAAACATAAATAACTAATATACGTCATTGATCCAACCAGTATACCATGTAATACCAATGAGGTTGTGATGTACATCAAATATGCATGTAGTAATTGTTTGTGTCAGTCAGGTTTTTGTATAAAAAATGATGATGATGACAATAATGCATTATCTCATTAAATCAGCTAAACGTCCGGAACAGCGACTTGTTCATTAGAGCAGTGCTATGCTGGAATTTCATGTCATAGGTTACGAGCCTACCCCAGACACAATGTTCTCAGCTTACAGCTCACACATTTTTATCAAAGAATTTCATTGGCTCACATATAAATATATCTTGATGAGTAATTAATTTGTATAAGCTAACAGTATGGCTTACCCAAAGCTGGATATTTGAATTTTGCTTTTTTAATTTTGAAGGTGGCGTATTCTCTATTCAGACAGAACAGATCAGTCGATTCCTCCCGTCCCGGTTAGCTAAAGAGACAGTTTCTCTGTCAACCCCCTCTTGATACAAGTGAATGGCGAGAGTTATCTCCCCAGAAAACAAAGTTCTAAAGAGGTGGCCAATCTTCGTCGTGAGGGCAGTCTTTTGAGAAATGACCCTTTTCACAACAGTTCCTACAAGCTGCAGACACTTGTCTGGAGTTGGGACAATTTCTCGGGATATAACTGAAGATTGAGAGGCAATCATAGCTGTCCGATGGTACATAGTACTCCAGAGATGGTACATAGTACTCCAGAGATGGTACATAGTACTCCAGAGATGGTACATAGTACTCCAGAGATGGTACATAATACTCCAGAGATGGTACATAGTACTCCAGAGATGGTAAATAGTACTCCAGAGATGGTACATAGTACTCCAGAGATGGTACATAGTACTCCAGAGATGGTACATGGCGCTCCAGGGATGGTCTATCTTCGTTTTGAGGACAGTCTTTTGAGAGATGACCGTCTTCACCAAGCTGCAGACACTTTTCTGGAGTTTGGACATTGTCTTGTAAAGTGACTCTCTTCTCAATAGTTACGGCACTCCTCGAGTAACCACCAGAGCTTTCTCCACCCCTAGATCCCCCTCTTCCGAATCCACCACTTCCTCCTCCTGAAGACCCACCAACTCCTCGAGTAAATACCATAACTTTCTCCACCTCCAGATGCCCACCACTGAATCAACCACTTCCTACTCCTGAAGACCCACCAAATCCTCTGACAGAACTTTCTCCACCCCTAGATCCCCCAGTCCCGAATCTACCTACCACCCGAGGAGCGCCAAATCCTCCTTCCCTGATGACCAACAAGAAACACCACATCTTCCTCCTTCTGAAAGCCCACCAAATCCACTGACTTAGCTTGAGTCCCCAAAAGCTGAGCTAGAGCCAAATCCACAAAATCCTCACGCTAAGTCACCCCTCCCCCCAATCCGCCACCAGAACATTCACCAGGAATGTGTCCTTCTTGACCCATCTTGCAATGAGCTGAACTTCCACTATGCATGATTTATAAAATACTAAAATATTTGATGCGTTATTTTTTTTTTTTTTGTATCCTGTGGCAAATAAATGATAATTTTTATTCAACAAGATATGATTTTTTATTTCATCATATCCAATAGAATTAATACAAACACTGTCTGGTGTGACATACTTGCAGATCCACTCGTTACTTCTGGCTAGTACTATTTTTTTGTTTGGCTAAATCACAAATGTCACAAATTGCCCGATTGGAACAAGTTGTGTTACTTCAGTACAGGCAAACTCAGTTACTGCTTACGGACAGATGACGCATGTTAACTAGATCAAGTTTGATCCATTTTGTCCGCATCGAAACTGCCCCCCCTCCTCTAACTCGGCGTGTCAGTAGAGGGGGGGTGGTAGCCTGGGCAGGCTGTCGCGACGTGGGTGGGTGGGACAGCCTGGGTGAATCCGTTGTGACCTCTTCAAGGCCACGACGATTCGGATTTACGATCAAGACTGGAGCCAACTAACACAAATATTTCTTAGTTTGACCAAGGAGTAGTCCTTGGTTTGACATTTGATTCTTCTTCTTATCCCCTGTGATTTCCTGTTCATTTGGCATCTCATACTGTTTGTAAAACTACTACTTACTTAGGCTTAGCTAGTAGAGACTGGCTGGAGTGAAGAGAATTTATTTACTAAGTTCAGCATCGTGATCAATAGACATCGTAATCGTAACATAGACATCAACTTAGTCTATTTTTTTATTGTGTTCACATGACCAATAGACCATAGAATATATGCTGTAATTCTATAAATCTTTGACATGGGTAGCTCAGTAATTTAAAGGCTTCCGCTGATCAATGGATGTTAAAGTCAGACAGCTACTTATGAAAAAGTGATAAATTAATCAGACAGTGATTGTAACACATGGGTGCCGTCGGACAGTGCGGGGGGGGGGGGGGCAAGAGTGTGGGAGCCTCAGACTAGAGTGAGATCTAAATTTGGTTACGGTTTTTTAATATCCTGCTAATCATCACCACGATAATGACTGAAATCAGCCACATGCAGTTGACTTGTGTGTAAAACTTGGTATTGTACAAAACAGATTATTTCATCAGATAATTTCTCGAGAGTAGTTAAATGTCAGCTAGAGTATAGTTTGTTAATTACTAAGCTTATATTAGACGTCGATTTTTTGATTGTTAGCAGTAAATCTTAGCTAGATAAGGAGAAGTCCATATAATGTAATGAGGGTGTGATAATGTTGGCTAACGTGAAATCGAGTTTTGTCAATAATCATTCACAAAAGAAATTTTCGCTTTTTCCCATGCCTGAAATACCCTCAAAACCTCATTACTTTTTATTACCCCTGCCCATAGCTAGCCAATATTGATGCTAGCTAACATTAATTCCTCTCCAAATTAGCTATATAAACTCTAGTAGGCCTAGCAATATTTGCTCTAAAAAAAGATGGCATGGACAATTTTTGATGGCAGGATACTGATCACATTTTATACTTTATTGGTGTATCTATGTTCTGTATAATTCACCGGGTGTACCCAGTTGTAGTGGTCATAATTATTAAGAAATTAAAATTTGTTTTATTGTAACATTATATCTATGGGGACATACTACCTATTATGACCTATTTGTTTAATCTTCAGGGAGTGCCTGGTTGGTTACACCATTCTTATTGAAAAATTGCTTTACATCTCATTATAATTGACATTTTGTAGCTAAACTAGCTATATTTGGACCAAAACATTTACATATTTCACTCCAAAAACCAAAAAACGGTTAAATAAGATGTTGTGGTAGCCTGGGATTCAGGCCAACAATGGGGCCTTGTCTGAATTACGGGTTGTGTTGGATATTGCTTCTGTGGTGCTATCTACTCATGATTCACTATAATTGTGAATTTCAGAATAAACCCATGTGCTTGTGTTTTGGTTTTGTTTTGATTGGCTGATGGGTTTTTGTTTATTATTGTATAGAGTTGTCTGCTCAACACACCCAACCTGAGTAGATAGCTCCATATTGTTGGACTGCATCCCAGTCTAGATGTTGCGTTGAATTTTAGTCTTTGACTGTCATATACATAAAATACTGACGCTACATTCTATCGATGCATTCAATTCCTTCACTGTGTTTTGTATGTTATTATAATCCTTCATTACTGCAATTGAAATGCTACAACTGTACCTATTTTTAGCAACCAGATATCCTCCCTCTTACAACTTTGCTCTTCATGTTTTCTAGCAGATGAAACTAGACGCACTTATTAGTTGTACCTATTAATCAAATTATATCTTTGACATTCTGTAGGTTTTAGTAAGTTAGTATACAAAATAAAATCCTAGCATATTTGTAAGCCTGGCTGGTAGCCTTTTTTTTACACAAACATTTCGACTGGCAAGTTGCTGTTTTTTTGGTTTTTTTTTATACTTTACAATAATCACCGACCAATGTAACTTGACGAATGAGGCCGTGTGAAAAAGAAGGCATGAAATTAAATGAAGTTTTAAAACTTTAGGCTTTACGCGATCATCCGAACAAGATGGAGATAGGGATTAATCAAGCCAAGCCCATATATTATGAACTTTATTAACCACACTGGCTATCCTGACGAGGTAAATTTCCCGACAATGTTGCAAGCAATGGACTTAGCATTTAATACTGCATAAATTATAATATATGTATATGTTTTGAAAATATTATTTTCACAACGCGACTGAGCATTATATTTGAGAGTCTTGGAGAATTTTGCTTGTTCATTCGCATTATTCCATTTAGCTGATGAGATTGTGTACCCTTGTTCAACAATTAATTGCGTTCTGGAAGCAGTTGCGAATTTTGTCAGGTTCACTGCCTTTGGCTCTTAAAGCAGGTTTGAGCATGGTGTCTGGATTGATGAAATGGTTCTGTCTTTATTTAAGCTTGGTACAAAGCTCAACAGGTTAGTCATACCACACTCAGTTAATATATACCTTCTTGGGTTTGACCCAAGACAATTTATCTTGAAGTTTTGTAGCCATCCTCATGCAGTTGCAAAATAAATTTTCTCGATCTATTGGCTAAAGGTCAAAGTGTCACTGCTGATGGTCGATTTGTGCCAGTTACAGTTTTAACAGCTTACTGCACACCCACGTTCAGGAGGTCTTCTATGGCCTCACACCTAGGATGCATTCTAGTTTGCTAGGATGTATCACATTCTCAGTATGAGGATTTAGGTCATCCTGCGTCCGTCTTTAGGGGCAGCCCTACCTTCTGATTCTCACCAAACAGCAAATAAATCTTCTCGGCCTATTGGTTGAGATAAGAGTGTCACTGCCAATGGCTGATTTTGCCAGTTTCAGTTTTGGCAGCTTGCTGCACACACAGTTCAGGAGGTCTCTTTTAGCCTTACCCCTCTATCACATTCTCAGTACGAGGACTTAGGTCATCCTGCGTCCCTCTCTAGGGGCAGCCTAATATTATGTTTCTTACTTAACTGCAAATAAATCTGAGTGTTAGGACGTGAAAAAAGATCCACATGTATACCTAGCTATGCATTTTAAAATTTTATGAGGTGTGGTTTTCCCAATGGGCTCCTAAATTTTGTAGTCATAGACCAGAACTGTGATTGGTGGCTCTGAGGGAAAGTAGGGGGAAAGTTAGCTGTTGTGGTAAATATCACTTGCATTACCTAGTTTCATGGCACGATAAGGGGTGCGGTTGTTCATCTTAGTGGGGCTCCCCCGTTTTTTTCTAAAGATTGAAGATTGAGTGTTTTAAAAGTGAAGAAATGATTTGGTCAGTTTAAATGAAAAATCAATAAAAGATTCTATGCTGGAATTCAGTCCAACAGTTTGGAGTTAGCTACCCAAGTTAGGTGTTTTTGACAATTAACTCCAAACAATAACAAATTTATACTCATTAGCCAATCAAAACAAACCCAAAACTCAAGCACATGAGTCATTCTAAGCAGAAATGAGGAGATAACACAACGGTCCAGTTGTTTTGAAGAATTTATTCTGAAGATGAGAGTTTTAAAATTGAAGATTGCTCTATTTTCTCTGAAGAAATTGAAGACAGCTTTGTGTGCAGGGAGCCCCCTTAGTGATCACTCATATATGGTACCAGCACAATCAGTCATTCAGTAACCCAAAGTATCCGAAAAGCAAAAATTAACTCTCAATGTGGATTTTCTCAACTCCTTGTTGATGCACTCCAGAGTCTTAAAGAAGGAGCTACCATACAAAAACATCATGTAACTGCGGACCTTCCTTGGCAATGGTTGAGAGCTTTGTGATAATTATGGTGATGAGAGTGTGGAAAAAAAGGTCTTGCTGCATAAAGGCTTTGAAGTTGCAAGGTAGCCTAATCTTCATTGCCCTATATACTAAGGTCTACAGGCTTGATCAAGACAAATGCAGATGTCTGCTTTAGTGAGCATATTCTATCAATTCGATGTGAATTTGACCAACAGAACATCCTTGTGATAGTGGATGTGCAGATGTGAAGCTGAAATGGGATGTGTTAGTAATAGATATATAAGTATTGAGAAACAATATTATTATTATTTGAGCCGCCAAATCTATTAGAAATATCCCAGTGTCTGAAGAGTTGAGTTTCCAAAGGTTTAGAATCAAGAGGGAGCACAGTTTACAGTTATTATGTTATTATCACAATATGTATTTAAAGATAGACTGTAATTTAGGTCCAGCATTAATTGTAGGCACTTGGTAGTCCAGGGGTTAACTTGTGCGGGGAGTATTATTATGGACAAAAATTCATTTTATGAGACTTACTTTTACCAATTTGCTATGCTCAAATTTACATCCTAAAAACTTTTGACATCACAGTAATTACACGGAGCGAAGCTTGTCTTGGTCACGGCAGGCTACATTGAGCCATTTAAACCACTAGGTGGCTCAATATTACTTATGCATCACATTATTCTCTGATTCTTTACCTCCGAAATGATATGCTTCTTAAAAAAATTGATCCACTCTAAGTGCATTATATATCTATCGCAGTAGAGGCCTTCCTAAAAACGCTCGCATAAAATTAACGCTGAAAAGGGTTTGATATTTGACGTCACAGAGCTGTTAGTGCGCTGTGTTGATAGAAATTCCTCAACAACTTTAGCTAAATAGGTCACTCATCAACATCTTTGTTGACTACACACAGTATCCTAGTGGATGCGGTTTTCTCTACATGGCCAATGTTTTATAATCTTTGACAAGGCTCTCCCCACATAAATTATCACATTGCTGTCAAAACAAACATTATTGTGGCTCATAATAAATTACCTCATGATGATGATTGCAAAATATGCTCATCGTATAAACATCCATTACAGGAATGATACAAGCCCCAATTCACAAAGCCAGAGTTTATTAGCTACGATCAATTTGTCAATTATTCAACACACATTATTAAATTCACGATCCTTAGTTTTGTGCAAAATATTTCAATGGCAATAATGTCGTCAGATAACTCATGTAAGTGACAGATCTGTTGATTCAGAGAATGAAGCTTCTTGGGCCATTCTGGAGGAATAGGGCAGGCAACTGATGGTGAAGGAATAGGTTTCTTCCCAAGAACTGACCGTGGAAGACATGCATGTAGAGGTAGGCTTGTTTCTCAAGCAGAAAGACAATAATATTTCAATGGACATTACAATAATTGATGACAAATGGATTTTGATTTACATAATCAGCAAAAATTTGTGTAAATAAAAATGTGGTTGATTTTCTGGCTATTTAAACAAATAAAAAGAATCTTTGTCACAGTTAGCCGCAGCACAGTATTTTTTTGATTTACCTCGGCACGCCATCTACCCAGAACATTATTTAGAACTTTATCATCACATAGAATATTTGTCTGCTGATAAAGTTGGATCAATTAAAAATCTCCAAATATAAAATATACAATGGATGGCAAACAGCAGGTCTTCACCGAAAGTTTTTAGTAAAGCTCACATTATTATACATAACGGCACGCAGGCATACTGATAAGCTTGTCAGTTTCAAGAATGTGAGAACAGTAACACAGTTAATGTCTAAAGCTTTACCTAAAGTCTAAAGCTAAAACAAATTGGAATGCTAAGGTCTAAAAATTCTTGATCTCCTTTCCGTCGTCACCCTATTTTCACCAACTTCGTGCAGCCGATGACTCAGTTATCGCTCAATTATTTTATTATCTGACCTGCGCTTACCTCAGTTTATAGCATGTGTCATTTATTCTCAATCGAACACACACACCGCCGTGCTTGTTGTAGTATAAAATTCCAAGTTTGTTTACTTAGCCAGTGGATTTCAGTGGGGTATTGTACCCAATGGGGGCCTTTCATAAAATACCTTACTACACAATATAGCCTTAGTTCAGTGCTCTGTGTTGACCTACATTTGCAGAAATCACACAAATAAGCTGACTTTTTGGACCATCATATCTCAAATTTGGGGATGGGGTACCAGTGCCCTTCCATGAGGTTGCAATTGAGATGTGGATGCAAAGGCTCATAGTGGAAGATGAAAATCTGCACCATGGATTTTCTGCTGTATCGCATACAAGATAGCTCTGTTTGTTTTGATTTTACAATATGCTGATCACTCAAACAGCTCTCTGACGTCACAAAACGTTAGTCTGGCTTGATGTGAGCGTTTTCGGGAAGGCCTCTACTGCGATAGATAAAAAATGCACTAAGAGTGGACCAATTTTCTAAAGAAGCACATCATTACGGAGCTGAAGAATAAGAGGATAATTTGATGCATGAATAAAATTGAGCCACCTAGTTGTTTAATAGCGTAAAGCATGATAATTAATGATCAATCGATTTTGATTCACTAAAAATTCAATATTTGCAGTGCACCTGCTGTGGCAGAAATTGTGACACTGTCATTGAACTAAAAGCTGAACTAAAAATTATTGTATTCCTACAATTTTTTTGTATCTAATTTCCTTTTTTGAAAAAAAGAAATAAGCTTTCATAAATCCATCAGCAGAGTCAAATATAGTTGGGGAATGTGTAGCTATAATGATTTTTCGAAAATAATAACTTTTTTCTGAGAAAAATTGCTGAAAGTAAATTAGTAATTATTGGTTGATAGGGCATTGTTTATGAGTGTCCCACTTATGACATCAAAATTCTTCTTTATCAATGTAAACAAAACTCTTTGATGTATTTTGCACCAAAATTGAGCTAATGTACAGAATCGGAATTGGTTGACCTATCAACCTGGATAGGGATATGAGAAAGTGAATCTGAACTGAAACCCCCTTTAAAGACTTTGTTTTAGGCTGCTCTTTTGTATCACATCTTATTCTCCATATTTTATTCTATCATTCGAGCGATTTTCAGCTTTAGAATCTAAATATTGAGGAAGTTATGGCCTCTCAAACTTCAAAGGTGACGGCAATTTATCGGCAGTAAAAATCAGCCGGCAATCCCTAGGGTACGTCACAATCAGCTAACCTAGTTGGTCCAAGTGGCGTGATGGTAGCGTCGTTGCCTATAGGTATGGGGATCCGGGTTCGATTCCCACCCAGGTCTGAATTTTGATCATCAAATATTATGTGATTATTAGTGTATTAACTAATAACTCATAATGTCTATGTCACATGTCTATGGTTGTGACATACCCCAGGGGAAACATCCGCTTATTCCCAATGCCGATTGAAGGCAATCACCCTGGAAGTTTGAGAGGCCATAACTTCCACAATATTTGGATTCTAAAGCTGAAAATCGCTCACATGATAGAATAAAATATGGAGAATAAGATGTGATACAAAAGAGCAGCCTCAAACAAAGTCTTTAAGGTTTGTAAAAATACGGTTAATGATAAAGTAATGACAGCAACAGTACTAACCTCAGTAGAAGCTAAATTAAAACATATTCAAATCCGTGATATGTCGTTTTAGTTCTTTGTGACTGGGGAAGCAGCATAAGGAACAGAGACACTGGAAACTCAGGCAGAATTTCAGATAGTGGTACTGGCATCAGAGAAGGAAAACTACTTCGCACCCAACAAATCCTAGGTCCTAGATGGAGTCCTGGCAGGAGTACCAGCAGACCTGGCATCAAAGATGTCCAATTAAGTGGTGGCAGTGGTGGCAGACAACCTGACCGCAGTCAAGACAGCAGTACTGAAAGATGGTTGCTCAGCGGTTCTGGCAGCAGACCTGTCAGTGGTCCTAGCAGCCCTTCTAGCATTGAACAAAACCAAAGTCCCCGAAGACAACCCAAACCACGATCTGGCAGGGGCATCCCTATCAAGAGCCGCAAAAACCCTAATCCTGGCAGCAGACTTAGGAGTGTGCCCAGCCGCGCTTCTAGCAGTCAACAAAGACAAAGTACCGGACAACAACCGAAACTAAGCCCTGGCAGCAGTCCCATCAGCGGACCAAGAAGTGGCCCTCCAGAGTTTTCTGAAAACCAGAAAAGCAAAGGTCCTGGAAGCCAGAAAAGCCATGGTTCTAGCAGCAGTCTCGTCAGCAGACCAAGAAATGGCCCACCAGTGGTTTCTAAAAACCAGAAAATCAAAGGTCCTGGAAGCCAGAAAGGCCATGGTCCTAGCAGCAGTCTCGTCAGCGGACCAAGAAGTGGCCCTACAGAGTTTTCTGAAAACCAGAAAAGCAAAGGACCTGGAAGCCAGAAAAGCCATGGTTCTAGCAGCAGTCTCGTCAGCGGACCAAGAAGGGGCCCTCCAGTGGTTTCTTTAAACCAGAAAGGCAGCAGACCAAGAAGTGGCCCTCCCGTGGTTTCTGAAAACCAGGAAAGCAGCGGACCAAGAAGTGGCCCTCCTGTGGTTTCTGAAAACCAGCAAAGCAGCGGACCAAGAAGGGGCCCTCCCGTGGTTTCTGAAAACCAGGAAAACAGCGGACCAAGAAGGGGCCCTCCAGTGGTTTCTGAAAACCAGAAAGGCAGCAGACCAAGAAGTGGCCCTCCTGTGGTTTCTGAAAACCAGGAAAGCAGCGGACCTAGAAGTGGCCCTCCAGTGGTTTCTGAAAACCAGAAAGGCAGCGGACCAAGAATTGGCCCTCCCGATGTTTCTGAAAACCAGGAAAACAGCGGACCAAGGAGGGGCCCTCCAGTGGTTTCTGAAAACCAGAAAAGCAAAGGACCTGGAAGCCGGAAAAGCCATGGTTCTAGCAGCAGTCTCGTCAGCGGACCAAGAAGGGGCCCTCCAGTGGTTTCTTTAAACCAGGAAAGCAGCGGACCAAGAAGTGGCCCTCCAGTGGTTTCTGAAAACCAGGAAAGCAGCGGACCAAGGAGGGGCCCTCCAGTGGTTTCTGAAAACCAGCAAAGCAGCGGACCAAGAAGGGGCCCTCCCGTGGTTTCTGAAAACCAGGAAAGCAGTGGACCAAGAAGTGGCCCTCCAGTGGTTTCTGAAAACCAGAAAAGCAAAGGTCCTGGAAGCCAGAAAAGCCATGGTTCTAGCAGCAGTCTCGTCAGCGGACCAAGAATTGGCCCTCCCGTGGTTTCTGAAAACCAGGAAAACAGCGGACCAAGGAGGGGCCCTCCAGTGGTTTCTGAAAACCAGGAAGGCAGCGGACCAAGAAGGGGCCCTCCAGTGGTTTCTGAAAACCAGAAAGGCAGCAGACCAAGAAGTGGCCCTCCCGTGGTTTCTGAAAACCAGGAAAGCAGCGGACCTAGAAGTGGCCCTCCAGTGGTTTCTGAAAACCAGGAAAGCAGCGGACCAAGAAGTGGCCCTCCAGTGGTTTCTGAAAACCAGAAAAGCAAAGGTCCTGGAAGGGGCCCTCCAGTGGTTTCTGAAAACCAGAAAAGCAAAGGTCCTGGAAGCCAGAAAAGCCATGGTTCTAGCAGCAGTCTCGTCAGCGGACCAAGAAGGGGCCCTCCAGTGGTTTCTTTAAACCAGAAAGGCAGCAGACCAAGAAGTGGCCCTCCCGTGGTTTCTGAAAACCAGGAAAGCAGCGGACCAAAAAGTGGCCCTCCAGTGGGTTCTGAAAACCAGAAAGGCAGCGGACCAAGAATTGGCCCTCCCGTGGTTTCTGAAAACCAGGAAAACAGCGGACCAAGAAGGGGCCCTCCAGTGGTTTCTGAAAACCAGAAAGGCAGCGGACCAAGAAGTGGCCTTGCCGTGGTTTCTCAAAACCAGAAAAGCAAAGGTCCTGGAAGGGGCCCTCCAGTGGTTTCTGAAAACCAGAAAGGCAGCAGACCAAGAAGTGGCCCTCCCGTGGTTTCTGAAAACCAGGAAAGCAGCGGACCAAGAAGTGGCCCTCCAGTGGTTTCTGAAAACCAGGAAAGCAGCGGACCAAGAAGTGGCCCTCCAGTGGTTTCTGAAAACCAGAAAAGCAAAGGTCCTGGAAGCCAGAAAAGCCATGATTCTAGCAGCAGTCTCGTCAGCGGACCAAGAAGGGACCCTCCAGTGGTTTCTTTAAACCAGGAAAGCAGCGGACCAAGAAGGGGCCCTCCAGTGGTTTCTGAAAACCAGAAAGGCAGCAGACCAAGAAGTGGCCCTCCCGTGGTTTCTGAAAACCAGGAAAGCAGCGGACCAAAAAGTGGCCCTCCAGTGGGTTCTGAAAACCAGAAAGGCAGCGGACCAAGAATTGGCCCTCCCGTGGTTTCTGAACACCAGGAAGACAGCGGACCAAGAAGGGGCCCTCCAGTGGTTTCTGAAAACCAGGAAAGCAGTGGACCAAGAAGTGGCCCTCCAGTGGTTTCTGAAAACCAGAAAAGCAAAGGTCCTGGAAGCCAGAAAAGCCATGGTTCTAGCAGCAGTCTCGTCAGCGGACCAAGAAGGGGCCCTCCAGTGGTTTCTTTAAACCAGAAAGGCAGCAGACCAAGAAGTGGCCCTCCCGTGGTTTCTGAAAACCAGGAAAGCAGCGGACCAAAAAGTTGCCCTCCAGTGGGTTCTGAAAACCAGAAAGGCAGCGGACCAAGAATTGGCCCTCCCGTGGTTTCTGAAAACCAGGAAAACAGCGGACCAAGAAGGGGCCCTCCAGTGGTTTCTGAAAACCAGGAAAGCAGCGGACCAAGAAGTGGCCCTCCAGTGGTTTCTGAAAACCAGAAAAGCAAAGGTCCTGGAAGGGGCCCTCCAGTGGTTTCTGAAAACCAGGAAAGCAGCGGACCAAGAAGTGGCCCTCCCGTGGTTTCTGAAAACCAGGAAAGCAGCGGACCAAAAAGTGGCCCTCCAGTGGGTTCTGAAAACCAGAAAGGCAGCGGACCAAGAATTGGCCCTCCCGTGGTTTCTGAAAACCAGGAGAACAGCGGACCAAGAAGGGGCCCTCCAGTGGTTTCTGAAAACCAGGAAAGCAGCGGACCAAGAAGTGGCCCTCCAGTGGTTTCTGAAAACCAGAAAAGCAAAGGTCCTGGAAGCCAGAAAAGCCATGGTTCTAGCAGCAGTCTCGTCAGCGGACCAAAAAGTGGCCCTCCAGTGGGTTCTGAAAACCAGAAAGGCAGCGGACCAAGAATTGGCCCTCCCGTTGTTTCTGAAAACCAGGAAGACAGCGGACCAAGAAGGGGCCCTCCAGTGGTTTCTGAAAACCAGGAAAGCAGCGGACCAAGAAGTGGCCCTCCAGTGGTTTCTGAAAACCAGAAAAGCAAAGGTCCTGGAAGCCAGAAAAGCCATGGTTCTAGCAGCAGTCTCGTCAGCGGACCAAGAAGGGGCCCTCCAGTGGTTTCTGAAAACCAGGAAAGCAGCGGACCAAGAAGTGGCCCTCCCGTGGTTTCTGAAAACCAGAAAGGCAGCGGACCAAGAATTGGCCCTCCCGTGGTTTCTGAAAACCAGGAAAGCAGCGGACCAAGAAGGGGCCCTCCAGTGGTTTCTGAAAACCAGGAAAGCAGCGGACCAAGAAGGGGCCCTCCAGTGGTTTCTGAAAACCAGGAAAGCAGCGGACCAAGAAGTGGCCCTCCCGTGGTTTCTGAAAACCCTGAAAGCAGCGGACCAAGAAGGGGCCCTCCAGTGGTTTCTGAAAACCAGGAAAGCAGCGGACCAAGAAGGGGCCCTCCAGTGGTTTCTGAAAACCAGAAAGGCAGCGGACCAAGAAGTGGCCTTGCCGTGGTTTCTGAAAACCAGGAAAGCAGCGGACCAAGAAGGGGACCTCCAGTGGTTTCTGAAAACCAGAAAAGCAGCGGACCAAGAAGGGGCCCTCCAGTGGTTTCTGAAAACCAGAAAGGCAGCGGACCAAGAAGTGGCCCTCCCGTGGTTTCTGAAAACCAGGAAAGCAGCGGACCAAGAAGTGGCCCTCCAGTGGTTTCTGAAAACCAGAAAAGCAAAGGACCTGGAAGCCTGAAAAGCCATGGTCCTCGCAGCAGTCCCGTCAGCGGACCAAGAAGTGGCCCTCCAGTGGCTTATGAAAACAAGAAAAGCAAAGGTCCTGGAAGCCTGAAAAGCCATGGTCCTAGCAGCAGTCCCGTCAGCGAACCAAGCAGTGGCCCTTCAGAGTTTGCTGGAAGCCAGAAGAGCCATGGTCCTAGCAGCAGTCCCGTCAGCAGACCAAGAAGTGGCCCTACGGTGGCTTCTGAAAACCATAAAAGCATAGGACCTGGAAGCCTAAAAAGGCAAGGTCCTAGCAGCAGTCCTGTCAGCGGACCAAGCAGTGGACCTTCAGAGTTTTCTGGAAACCAGAAAAGCAAAGGACCTGAAAGCCAGAAAAGCCATGGTCCTAGCAGCAGTCCCGTCAGCGAACCATTAAGTGGCCCTCCAGTGGTTTCTGATAACCAGAAAAGCTTAGGACCTGGAAGCCTGAAAAGCCAAGGTCCTAGCAGCAGTCCTCTCAGCGGACCAAGAATTGATCCTCAAGAGGGTTTTGGGAGCCAGAAAATCCAAAGTCCTGGTAAGCCACAAAACCGAAATCCTAGCAGCAGACCTGTCAGCAGACCAAGCAGTGATCCTCAAGAGTTTTCTTGGAGCCAGAAAAGCCAAGGTCCTAGCAGCAGACCTGTCAGCTTACCAAGCAGTGGTCCTCGAGGACAACAACCGAACCATGGCTGGTCAGGCTGGTCAGCATGGCAACTTTGTTCTGCATCCTGTGGTTCAGGTAGGTAAGCACCAGGTAGTACAATTAAGCAATTTCTAGAAGTGAGTGTTGAATCAAACACATTAGTTAATTAGCTAATTTTACTCTCATTTGAAAATTGTTATGTTTAGTTTTTTCATCTGGTATCGTGGTTGTGAACAGTCATTATTCACTACAAGAATAAAGAACGAGGAGATCTTTGATTATTAAAATATGATACAAAAAAGAGGAAACAGATGTTGCATGTTCATCGGGGATGGTATTTTCCCTTAAATTATTTATCTGAACCTGCAGTTATAAAGAGAAATTTACTTCTGGTATACGAATGGTTAATCACCATCCGTCTTGTGATAATCTATAAGAAAATATTTAAAGTTCTTCTGTCAGCCCCAACAGAATTTGTAAATCCTAAGATTACAAGCTGAAATTCGGGAACTCCATTTTAGAACAAAACGTATCAATAAGTTTTTAGGACTTTAGTTAGCCCCCAACATAACTTTCCATGAATGTTTTCAAACCCTGTAAAGCTATGGCTACATGACACGATTTTTACATCGATTTGGGGTCACGAGTGGTTAATCGGTGGATCTGCACGAGTGATTACTCGTGTTAAGTGGACATCGAACTTGTTGGTCTTTTGCCCGAGTGATCTAGACGATCCTCTATGCTGATTGGTTGTTGATTGCTTGCTTCAATAATTACGCGGTTAAACACGTCATCTATCAAATCGTGATAGGCTATCAAAAATGGAGGAGTTGATAATATCTGTAGTTAAATCACATCCTCCTATTTATGATACAAAAGACCATAACTACAAAGATAGGAGTGGTGCTGTAGTGAAAATATGGAAGGTAATAGCTGTATCACTTGGAAATGGAAGCTGTCCTGACATGACATCCATAGTATAGCATAGGAAAACCATTTTTTACAGAAGACTGAACTTTTATTTGGTGAAGATTCAAAGTGACAAAGACCCGGATTTAATAAGACATCTATATCCGGTCATTTGTTAACACGCCCATTAAATATCATTGGTCAATCGATTGAACTGAGGGAGTTCATTGGTCAATCTAGGCACCTTATTTATTACCCCACTATGACTCACTAGACCATCGAGTACTAACTCATAGGCCTGTGTAGCAGTGTGAGATCGGCCGAGCATGTCTAGACATGCCATCGGCCTGTGATTACATCGTTACGTGGAGTTACAGCTTAAAAGAAATTGTACTTCACCCTGATGATTATGCAAGCACTAATTTAGCCATTGAGAAATGTCCAGCGATGTCAATAATGGAATTAGACCAGGAGGTCACATTTCTAATTATTTGAAAAGAAATATAAAAATCATGGTGGTGGTGAAAAGTGCCAATGCCAGGTCACAGAGAGCACCTATTGAGATAAATGATGAAACTGAATCATTTAACACTCACAATAATATATATAGGAAAGTACCATCCGACCTGGCATTGGCTCTTTCCCATCCACCAGCCAATCAGAGCCAACACACTGGATTATACCATGGGACCCTCCAAGAATTCAGTAACAGGGAAGCGCCACCGTTTTGTTTGTGCAGGGAATAATCTTACCTGTGATCTCACCTTATCTTATTTGTGATTGCATAAGACAACCAGATCATGCTATTTTCTTTCGAGAAAATTCCTTTTAAGAAAGCCTTACTTAAATATTACAAGCTACAATAATAATCTGTGACCATTCAATCATATTTTTTGTCTCACTCTTTTTTGTTTCTTATTTAATGGCACTTTTGCATATATCAGCATAAGAGTGGTGTGTGATATCAGCAGGCCATCCTCAGGGTCCTGTCTGGTCATAGCCCAACAGAAAAGTACTATCTGATCTGGCATTGGCTCTCTCCCCCACCCAGTAACCAATCAGAGACAATACATTGGTTATTGTCTGATCATGGCCAACAGAACAAAGGTACTTACCCCTAAAGAAGGTAACTGAAACACGTTTTATTTTCTGACCACACTAGCTGCAGCAGCAATGAAGCAAGTCTTTGATATATTTGGGAAAATGAACCATGATCCAGTGATACTTTACGGACCATATGTTGGTAGTGTGCTTGAGAGTGATAGGCCAGGTATATCAGTTCTGACGGTAAGAGCTGAAGACAATGATAAAGGAGATAACGGCAGGCTAGCCTACTCTTTAATCTCACGCGATGATGACACGTTCCACATAAGCTCAGATACAGGTATAAGATTTTGTTTCAACGATGTTCAACACTGCATTTCATTTCCCCTCCCTAGAAAATGTTTGTCAAGTGGTCAAAACAGGCTTAATTGGACATTGACTATGGTGAAATAAACTTTAGATGTTAAGGGAGAGTTGGTAGCTGTCATGCTGATTGATATTTGCCGAAGCTTCAAAGCTTCTAAAACGCTGCTCGGTCTGTATTTTTATACCTTTTTGTGTTCCTAATAGTTCACACACACACTTTTATGATTTACTCAATTCGCACTTCTCATTATTTTGTTGTTATTTTGTTTGTTTTGTTTGCTGGACAAAAGTACCTTGACTTATTAATACTATCAGAATGAATTTGTAATATATATTATAATGTTTGATACAATTTTGCTTCTAAGGTATGCTGACGTTGTCAGCTGAAGTTGATAGGGAGAAACAGCAAAGATTTCAGCTCACTGTGATGGCGTCCGATTCAGGCACCCCGCCACGAACAGATACAACTTCCGTTACCATAGATGTATTAGATGCCAACGACAACAGGCCTTCATTTCAGCAATCCATCTATGAGTTTCAGGTGAATGAAATGTATATGCTCATTTGATACCTATGTACCCTACTATGTATCTTGTTCAACAATCAGTCACCTTCTGTGTAATATGTTAAGTGTGTTTGTTGGTGAAGTTTAAGGATTTAGCTTGGGAGCCATTAGAGAGACAACTAGCATGTAGTACGGTTTAGCATGAAAGGATATAGCGACTGCATTTGGTCAACATATTGTGAACATATTACGAATAAAACACAACATCCTGTCATGTGAGGTAGCAGACTGGCTAATTAGTGTTAGTCATTGTCATAGGCATAGCGAATATAACCTAACAATATATTCTGTTTTACCTCATAAGTGTAAGAATCCTTCTTTGTCAGACTTCAAATGCAGTCATCGTTTTTTTGTAGTTAATCCATTTCAAGATATCAAATCTTTGAAGCGGGTGATCAAATTTATTTATGTATGCCATTTTAGTGTAATGTTTCCACAGATATCGGAGAATAAGCCTTATGGCTCAACAGTTGGACGTGTAACAGCTTATGATGATGACGCAGACATGAACGGACATGTGTCATATCGCATAAGTAATGTTTACGAAGGAGCGCGACACTTTTCTGTGATGCAAAATGGTATTTTACAAGTGACCATCCCAGCAGACAGAGAAAGGATAGCTAACTATCTGCTCGGTGTGGAGGCGAGGGACGGTGGAGAACCTCCCCTATCCTCTGTGGTCAACGTAACCATTGCAATAACTGATGTCAATGACAACTCACCAATTTATCCTGAACATAAATATGAAGCTAGCGTGGATGAAAATTCTCCTGCCAACACCGCTGTGTTACGAGTGCAAGCTACTGATGCTGATAGTGGGAGCAATGCTGAGCTTACATATCAAATAACCTCGGGCAATAATAGAGTGAAACAACTGCTGAAAATCGATTCTAGCACTGGGGCAATATCAACAACGAGTGAGTTACCTGTTTACTATATTTGAGTGAATCATATTTAATTTATGTATAATGATGTAGCTGTGGGGAGTTGTGTGCTTGTGTTTGTGATGCACTAGGCTACATGCGTTTTCCACCCCTAATCGTCCTCATTTGAATCCAAATTTGCATTTTTATTCATCTGATGTGTGTGCTAGTGCTGTTTCCTAATATGAGTTATTAGGATGGCCATATTTGGGGCAGCCACACACTGTCACATCATCATCAATCTTTATTTTGGGGCACAGTTAGTCAAACTTTAAGTGTATAATTGTGAAAGTTGTTAATACTATTTGACATGAAGGATTAAATTTTTGTACCCAAAATAGAGTGATACAGAAGGAAAGGTATGTCTACAATAATTATTCATCTGTTCAATTTAATATGTTATGTATGCGTTTGCGATTTATTTGATGTACCTTTTTCATATGATCTGTTTAACAATTGTTATCCTTCTGTCATCTCAAATAATCACACTGTAACTTGATTTCAGTTTTACCAGTTAAATAAATCACCACAACTCCGTAAATCCTGTCATGTCACTTGGGTGCGGAAATAAAGGTGCTTATTCTTTGTATCCCTAAAGTTGCTCACTCTTTCTGACTCACGTATAAGTTGTGCGATATTATAGGTACCAAATTTGTCAACTGATCTATTGTGCGATTTCCAAGAACTGAATGAAATTATATGCTTACTGTTCTCGCAGATCAGATTGATAGAGAAACTGACGAAGAGCTAAATTTAGAAGTTGAAGTGAGTGATAGTGGTAAACCCAGCAAATCTCAAAAGGTTCCAGTCAGAATCACTGTCAATGATGTTAATGATAACAACCCTGTTGTGTCCCCTAGCTTCATCTACACTGAGGTCGCCATTCCTCATGAACCAGGTTATTATATGACATCTTAGCATCCAGAAAGCTGATGTTCCTTCATGTTTGTCTTTGTGACATTACAAGTTGAACACATACCTCCAACGCAACTTCACCCTTGAATTGTGAGAGAAATCAGAATGACAACATGTGATGCTTTCATTCTTAATAAATCTCCCTGATGATCAAAGAATGTTCTACTATAGACATTGCTATCGATATTGCTATTGCTATTTCTATTGCTATTGATATTGCTTTTGTTATTGCTATTTCTATTCTATTGCTACTGCTATTGCTCCATGTATTCTTGACTCTGTGTCAAATAAGAGAGGCCATTTAATTACTCCACTTACTTAACCCTAGATGCTGTCATCACAACAGTAAACTTCACGGACGCTGATACAGGCTTGAATGGTCAAGTTCACTTCAGCTTAGTCGATTGTGCTGAGAAACTCCACATCAATAAAACTACTGGAGTTGTTAAGATACGTAATGGGATCTCACTAAGAACGGGTGAAGTTCTGATGTGCAATGTACAGGTGGCTGATCGTGGAGAACCTGCACGACAATGTGATGACCTAGGTATACTAAGGGTAAGTTTGACCTAAACATAGAAACCTCAATAGTTTAAAAATTTCATTTGAGAACAAATAAAATCGGTAATATCGCTTGAGATGCCTTTTAAAGGTTCCCAAGCATGGTTGGCCATACAAGACAAATCATCAACACCATGACGTGTCTGGATTCTTCTGCAAATGCAATGAAAATTTGTCAAGGTGTGTAAAAGACTTTAGCGCACGTCATAGTGTTAATGATTTGTCTTGTATGGTGAACCCTAGACCAAGTTTGGTCCATTTGCCTGCATTCCAAGTCGCTCCCGATCGACTGGTCACGCCGCAGGCAAAGGGACCAAGAATTAACTACCATTTTGCGGTAATTGTCTGCTCCCAGGTAGATAATAGGTGGAAATTTAATTTTTTTATCAGGAGATGTGTAACAGACTATTGAATAATTAGGTAATCAAGTATGAAGATTCCAATTATGGAATTATTTTCCAAAATATGAACTACAAGCTGAGATATCCAATAAAATTTTTAACCCTTCCTTATGATGCCAAACACAATTTTCGGAGTTGTCTCCGTTCGCCTATGACACAGCTTTCTTTACCTCTCAAATTGTCTGAGATAATTTTATTAACAATAAGAAACTGTCATTTCTAATGTTAAAAATCAGGACACATGTCTGAGATAAAGGTCTTTTCCGATTCCTGTGAGCAATATGGCGTACAATAGCTAACACACCCCTTTCAATTGAGTTTAAATAACTATCTACAGTGTAAGCTGGTTAAATGTAATTGTAATACAAAACCAAGGAAGAAAATAACTCCATAGTCAGAGGATTTATGTATCAAATTTGTCTTTTCTAACCAAGGAAGAATGTAACTCCCTGTTCAGATGTTTGTTTTTGACAATGCAGACAAAGGGAGTGATCAATATCTGGACCTAACACTCTTAAACAAAGCTGCCGACCCCGCATATCAAATTCAGTGGTTACTACTGTTCACTAGCCATCAGTGTTTTATTTCCATTATCACTTGCATTGCAAAATAAAACCAATAAAAAGTTGCTGTTTGTTAAACCCCTGAAATACGCCCCACATTCGTTGAAAATCCCGCGAGCTGGCATAAATGTAATTAGAACAAATTCTTACTATAACCAATTTCTTGGGTCCCCTGGAGGTTGAATTAAGTGACTTACACTGTAGGTTGGGAGCGTCACAAATAGTTAAATGCTGCTAAACTCATACCTTTCATGATTTGCCTCCCTCGACACCTTTGTGAATACGAGGTCCAATCTATTGTCATGGGCATTTATCAAGACAATCACAATGGATTGGTAGTTCATTCTTGATCCCTTTGTCTGCGGCGTGACCAGTGGAAGGGAGCATCAAGAATGCAGGCAATTGGATTGAACTTTTTCTAAGGGAACCCTGCCTGGGGACCTTTAATGAATGCAACCAAGTGCTAGTTGAAGCCTTACCTTAAAAGGCCTCTATCACAAAAGATTTGGATTTGATTATTTCTTCTTTTTTCCAAGTTAGAAATCATTTTATAAAATACATTGTAGAATGATAGAAGTTTTGTATGATATGATATGAATCTCAGACCACCTACTATTCGAATACACACATGATATTGTAGTATTCAACAACTTCTTTGGTTTGATGTTTTCAAGATTCTTTGGTACTTGATTATGTTTAAGTTTCATGTTATACACTGTATACCACATAGATAGAAAATATGAAATTGGTTGTATGAAGACTATTCCTCTCCCAAGTTCTCCCAACACCAGGCAGGGTGGCGTAGTGGTTAGGATTCGGGCTTCTCAATCTGAGACTTTCATGTTCGAATCCCGGTCACTACCCATTCTGCTAAAGGAGGTGAGCTCTCCGAACAATAGCCTAGCTTGCCCACTCCTACCTTGTACAGGAGTGCGCTAGATAGATGTGATGAATCTTATGTAAGCATATTCTCATTTGCCCGAAAAGGGCCTTGAATAGCAAATAAAGTTGATATTATTACTGTTATTATATAAAAAATTTAATACATGTGCTAATTATCTGAAGTTTGTTTATCGCTTATTTCTAATATCCATCATGTAATAGCATCGAAAGTATGGCAGATAAATATAACAAAATAAAAGGAGTCTGAGTTGCATTAGTTGAAAAATCGCATATCAAATTCAAAAAAGGTGTTTTGTCTTTTAGTGGTTCTACACTTGGATGGCTGGTATTCTATCATCTTTGCTTTTTGAGCAGATCTTCTGTTTTTATTCATTTTCTTACACATTTACAATTTTAATAGACATACTAACACTATGGTTTCATTATAAGCATTGCATCGACTATGCCTGTTTATTTTACTTTTGATTCATAGATATATGGATTCAATCTGATGGAGTATGTGGTATACTTTGATCTTCCATCACATAGCAGTCTGTCAGATTTTGTTGAGAAGTTAGAGAGAGATATGGAGACAGAACTCTACCAAATCAAACTAAAAGTTGTGAATGATTTGGATCAGCTTTATGATCATGATACTATCAGTCGGTTGAGAAGACAGTCAAGGTAGTGATTTGTTGCATATCACGGTCAATGTCGAGCTATGTTGAGTAAGGATGTTCCCTCATGTGGTCGAGTAGATAACTCCTTGATCAAACCAATGAGTCTGTATATGAAACAGAGTTGCCTTCCCAACACACTCCTTAACTCAACTTTTTCTATACAAATTGATGAGGGGGATCAAGAAGTCATCTACCCATGTTTAGAGGCTAGCAAGGTTATTCTGTTGAGGTTAACTTTGGGTTAGACTGTGAGCACAAGGTTGTATTGAACATGTGTTGAAAAGGTATAAAGCTATGTGGTTTTTTAGTGAGACCATGGTCAGTAAGAAGTCTAATGATAAGATTTAGACACATAATGTTTTTAATAGATTATTCTGTTTGGGATTCAGATCAGGCTCGTAGTTCTAGGAGAGGCAGGGAAGCTCCGCCTCCCCTAGGATGCACAATCAGGTGGCCTATAAATGCTAGAATTGAATATTTCACGTCAAAACCAGCCCATTTAAGACTTCCATTTGCTATTTTATATAATTAAACCGCTTTAGAGGCTGGGATTCAACCCCAGGCTATACAGGAGGCGCTTAAAACATCCAACCTGGTGCTACTTCACACCTTCAAAAGCGAAGCCGTTGAAATTTTGAATTTATCTTTCCATCTAAACATTCACAGTGAGAGGGTATGGCTATATGCTTACAAAGTTGAGAAAGAAGTTAACATGACAAAAGTGTCAACTGAATCAAAGTTGTATATCAGTTCTGAAGATCTGGTCAGAACCCTACACCAAAGTTCAGGTTTGACCGCCAATATGAAACTAATAAACTAATAGACAAATAAACTAATAAACTATAAACTAGTATCATAAGGTACTACTGCAAGCTATTGTCGGCTACTCATGCTTCAGTGCTTCTGTGCCAACACCCAGCTAGGGTCTCAGTGTTCATTTTGTATACTGTGTAATTCCTTATCCGCTTATTATAAGATGGTATCATTGTTTCATCTGAACATACAATTAATATAAAACATGCTCATATATAGAGGGGTCCAATTTTGTTCTTTTTTACTGTCTACTGTGAACTACTTCTAAAAACTACTACTATAAATTACTACCATCAACTGCAACTAAACCAATTAATCGAACTAGTTGTGTAGAATGTGCCCAGTAATAGTTCTATGGTGGACAGTGGACATAGTTACTACCACATTCCCTGTGGAACAATTACAAAAATATGCCAGCAATCAATTGCTATAAAAAGAACCTCTAAATTTTCGGTTATCTATGACAAACATGCATTTTTCATAAGTAGAATCTGCGAAAAATCTTAAGGTAATCATGCACCGCAACGGATGATCAAATTAGTGTATATTTTCTGTTGAGATGCTGGCTGCGTGAGGTGGCACTCATCCAAATAATGAGCAAATCAAATCATACAGTTATGTTTTACTGTTTTGTTTATTACTTGAGTGATTTCACTTTGCAATAATTTATGTAAGCTACAACCTTATTGGTATTCTATTATTGTAAAGGCTCTTTTCATTGGCCTAATATTAGTATTCGTCTGCTTCCCTTTTCAGTTGTGTATTAGATGTAAATCAAATGAATTGCTTTGACCACGTTTAGTTCAAATATACTTGCTTGCTTAGGGTATAAAGTCAGCACACTTAAATAGAGGCCTCATTTATGTACAGCTCACATACTTGATATCCTGAAACATATATTCTACAGAAAGAGGTTTTAGCATTTATATTAGACCTATTCAACTTTTCACAGTGTTTAAAGTGATTGAGCAGTATAATGTAGCTGATATGGGAATTGTTGGCGCTGATGTTCACGAACAGGATGGATTCCCTGAAGCTTTATCAAGCCTAGAAGAGAAAAGAATGGAAGAAGAGAAAAGGCAACCTGCTGTATACTATGGTATTAATGATTTTCACTGTATACCTGTAAATTTTAAGATATGGAGAAACTCTATTTATTTTATAGGAATAAAAACACATTAAGTATTGCCCCCATATATCATTAATAACCATCAAACTGGTTTTCAACTTAAACTAAAGTAAGACAAATGTTAAGCAGACTGGGGAGTCATAGTGAGAAGATGCATGCATTCTTGCATATGGTGGATGGAAGTCGATTGTAATGCTGAAATTTTCAATTCAATCCTGTCCTACTATGCAAACCACCTTAAAATGTACCTGTTTTTGAATAACCAATCATTCATCCTACATTCTTTACAAAGGCCTACTAGATGTGTGATTGCAAATTTCAAAAACTCCTGATAACTGAATCACTAACACAGTCAACAAGTTAAAACTTATAGATTGATTCAATTCCCTAATTTTGACGATCAGTTTTTGCTAATTATATGCCCATTATGTTACAATTGTGCATTTAAATCCTTAATTATAGCTATCTTTGAGGTACACAGAATTCTAAGAGCACACATTTCCTTGAGTGGCAGCAATAGTTTAAGGGAGCAAACAATTGTATTTTGAACGATCATTAGCATTCGGATTTTTTTTGTCTCAAATGTGTTTTCCTCTTGTGGCGATAAATTTTCAAAACCTGGGTTTAGAAAAGTGTAAAATATTCTTCAGTCAACCTATTTCACTGGCTCTCTATGTGAGATAAAACTCAATAGACGGCAAAGATTTCATAGGATTTTCTAGGAATGGACATGTCACCGAAACATCCGTATCACTTTATCGAGTGACTTTCCAATTTTCTTTCACAGTGGTTGAAGTATTGGCAGTAATCGTTCTTGGGTGCGGCTGTGCATTATTTGCGTTGATTATTGATGAGAAGAAGAACAGAGGAACTAGAGTTTTTCCAATAAAAGGTAAAAGTGGAAGAACTAGAACATGATACACTATGCTTTTTTCCATATTTATTTTTTATATCCGTTCACTTATTATATTTATTTGTTTATTGAGGATTATGCTTTAGCTTCCCTCAACAGATCATTTCTCTTTCACCATTATAGTTTTTTGCTCTGTATTGCTTATGTCAAACCAACGTGTATCAATGTTATGTTAAGAAATAAAATAACAAAAGAATCAGTCACAAACTATGTTTAGAAACATCACAATTTATTTATCAGTTCTGAAAGGACATCTTGACCACTCGTTGACGACGGATGCGTGCAGACTTATAGGACCTGTTGAGAGGCGTCTTTAGATTTTGTAATGTAAGACAGTCTTGTATGAAAATTGGACAATAGTGGCTATATTTTTTTACACTTTTATTGGCAGACTATTTCATTCCAGTAGAGGAATTTATTCCGATAAGTGCTGAACAAAAAGAGGTAAAGGGAAGAAGAAAGCTTGAGGATGAAGACAATTTTAAATGAAGATAGATTATTTGCATAACTATGAGAGATACACCTATTCAAGAAGAAAAAATCCGACAAAAATATAATGATATTTCCATAATAGTAACGTGCAGAGGCAATAAATTTGTCCCAGAGATAAAAAGAATAATGTTATAATTGAGCCAAAATATATTATTTGGATAGTCCTGATTTAAAAATTTTAAGATTTTAAATTTTCAGTGAGCATTTTGCCAAAAGAAGATTATAAAAAGATGAAGCAATTGTAATGTTTAGTTCATCATTAGGTGGTAAAATAAGAAAATTGTCGCGCTTGGGGTATCTTTGATTTATCGAAAGAAAAAGCTCATTTATTTAGCTACGTGTGATGTTATACAATATTCTGTTGGCATAGAGAGAACTAAAATATATCAGCGGACTAGGCAGTGGCAATATTTTTAAAGGTGCAACATAGGGAAAAAGAATTTGATAATTGAACTGGATTGTAATGAATATTTGCAATAATTCTTAGATCTGCATTCTGAAGGAGGGAGTCAGTCTAAATGATATTTTGTATTCCATTGATGATGTGGCAATTTATGTGTGGAAAATTAAATTGTCTGGATGAATGTGTGGTTAAAAATGTTCTGCATAGTTGTAACAAATGAATCAACATTTTTTTCAGCTTTGATCTATTCAATATGATAATCAAATGATCGCAAATCACTGATTGTAAATCCGAGTAGTTTAGTGATAGAAGATTGTAATAGAGTATTATCTGAGAATTTTGAATCAAATTTAAGTTTTGTATTGCCAAATACAAGATAATAGGATTTCTTTACATTTATGGTGAACCGGTTTCAATGGCACCATTCTTGGATGACGGTCGCTGCTACACAGTCACTCCAGAGACTGCGGATCTTTATGATGGCATATAAAAAAGTATCATCTACGTACGCTTAAAAAGTTCGGGATAGGGGTATATTCAATATATCATTAATGAAAACAAGAAATAAAGTTGGAGCTAAAATTAATCTCTCTGGGACACCTATGTTGATTGGTTTATTTCTGAAACAATTAGATTATCAAAAATATTTATCGTTAACGGTCATCAAAAAATGATTTTACCAATTTCAATGAGCCACATAATAATTTTATAGGAAGTGAGTTTATTAAAAAAGATACATGTATCATGGTTTACACAGTTAAAAGCCTTACAGATGTCCAAGACACCTATTTCTTTGCTTTTGGTGGCACAACTCTAACACAACTTTATGTACAGCATGAGTGATTATTTCTGAATCCTTATTGAGTAGGGTGAGTGGCTTTTACATCTGGCAGAAAAGTTATTAAAGCTTAGGCAGAATTGATATAGGTCTATGATTCGACGGAACATTTGGATCACCACCCATGAGTGAATCCCTTATTTTCAGTTGTCTAGTGACTTCAATATCAAGCTTTGGTGGTAAAACTTTTGTCTTTACAAAACAAACCTTCCTCCTAACATTTAGACTTTTTTTCCATAAATAAACTTTCTATGACCTGAGACCGAATGATATCTCAATTAAACAACTAGGTGGATCAATTTTATTCATGCATCAAGTTATACTCTGATTATACAGCTCCGTAACGATATGCTTGTTTAGAAAATTTTTCCACTCTAAGTGCGTTTTATATCTATCGCAGTAGAGGCCTCCCAAAGACGCCCATAAGTAATATTGTACCACCAGTGGTTTAACATCTGAAGACAGCTGTGTAAATTTTCTGGGGTCATTCTTGAAAATTCATTAAAGCTCATTTTTGATTTTCTTTACACTTAAGTTTTTTTTATGTGAGATAGCGATCACTTACAGCTGTTTTTAATACTGAGGTCTTTCGTTAATTGCCAATCTTATGTGTGTAAATATGATCAAGCAGGCTAGATGAATTTTTGCTGACATGAGTTGGTTCATTCACCATACCGTAGCCATCTTTTCTTTCTGCAATTTTTCAAGAGACTGACATCAAAGTCACCAGAAATGACGACTTCTGCTTGGCGCAACAGTCTAGGTAATTTCTCAATGAGTCATTCCAAGAAATGAACAAGTTTGGAGGACAATATATGAAGAACATTGAGAATGAATGAGTTGCCTTATGGCGGATTTTGATGGTAATAGATTCATTATTCATTATGTGAGCGAAACCATTGATTGATTCATATTGAACACCCAGCTTTATATAGCAGATTTATATCACCTCCAATTCGATGTCTCCTATCTCTTCAAAACAGATCACATGATGGAAGCGGATAAAAAGATCTGGTTTGTTTCCATCAAAAAAAATTTCGCTCTAACCAAATATTGAAAAATTACGTAATGTGTCTCACTTCATCGATTTTTGAAGTGATTTTGTAAATATTCAATTGAGCAAAAGAAAAAAAATTTTTGAGTGTCAAATTTGAGTTGAGAAAATTTGTGTTGAAAGGCTGGGTTGTTGCTTGGAGCTAACTCATTACTACGTTTAGTTGGATTTCTTCTACCTCCTGGTGTTTTCAATGATAGTATCATTGTACATTGCACATTGTCTACTTCTCTGACTGAAACTGGATACTGACGGTACGTAGTGGTTTGTCAACTTCATCCTTGATTGCATTGGCTCCTCTTTTTACCACTTTGTACTGTGCACTGCTGTGCGAATATTCTGGTGGACAATATCACGTTTGAGCACATCAGAGGTGAGATCTTTCTCATTCTTTAACTCATCTGTCATACTTTTCATCTTGGTAGAGCATGTCCTCTCCTTAACACAAAATTTTTGGTTGATGTTTTGAGTAATATCACAATTTTTCCTTCTAATAAGTGAAATGTTTTTGACTTTGGGTGACAGGTATTACAATTGGAACACTCTGATGCAGTCATTGTTAGTGCTGGACGCAATGAATCATTAAAAGTACGAACCAGTGTCTGATGTACTATTACCAATATCAAATTTATTATGGGCTCTCCCCGTCAATGGTGATCTACTCCTTGATTTGCTGCTTTCGAGATCGTCCGATGCATCGACATGTTCTTGTTCAAGGTTTGTTTGAATAACGTTCAGCATTCAACAGTGCAAAAACCCTTGAATGATGCTCCATTGACTTTATTTACTGAGTCATTACATTTAAAGCTAGCAGTTGTTTTTACCTGTTGCAACAGCGTAGAAAGCGATTCTTTCTTCTTCTTATTATCACGTATATAATGTGTTGATATTGTCCAATTTCGGTTATATATAAGAAAATTTTGGAGAGAACTTGTCACATGCAACTGCCCAACACGACAACACTCACAACAAAAAAATCACTATGGTAATGTCTCTTTAGACATAGGAGTATTTAACTATCTCGAACCCTCGAATGTTAGAGGCAAGGATGGTTAGAGTGTTGGGAAAAATGTTCCACCCTCGAATCCAGTAATGAGGAATTGTCTTCTTTTTCTGTTATTATTATCAGTTGTCCTCTCTTTGTCACTGGACATAAAAGTAAAATTTCGATATGAAACCAGTAGACTTTTTGTTGTCTATTGACATTCCAAGGTCATCTTAATTAATACTTTTGGATGCAACGAAGTTGCAGGAAAATACAGATAGAGCAAATCTTTTCTCCCTAAAAACTTCCTCATGCTACCCTAATGCTACCCAAATCTCTGGAGTATTGCTATGTATATATTGTTACCCAGAAAGTCCCTTGACTTTTATCCCTCCAATCCTCTCATCAATATGCATATTTAGCAACAAAGCAAAGCAAGCACACCTGTCTGTTTTTGTTTTTTTTTCATCATCATCATCATGATCATCATTTCATTATTGATGATGATGGTTGGTGGTTGATTGATTGTTGTTGATTCATTGATTTTATTGTTGTGTTGATTGATTGAGACTGTCAACAGAACCCCACAGAACCACCACTTGGCCATCATAGTCATAGCTATCAATCATGGTCACAACACAGCCTCAGAGTCAGACCCACTGCAGTCATCATGGGCACATTACAAAATAAAGTACACCTATGCTGTAGTATGTTGGATAGGCCCTGGGGGCCGATGTCAGGGAGACATGCCCCAATGCACCTATGAGAGTTGTGTAACAAAAAGCCTTTTGTTTGGTGAACAAAGGAGTACAATGGCAGGCAAAGTGTGCTTGTCTGAATGCATGTTGGATTTATGTGATTGCATGCTGGGGCGCGTGTATGTTAGGCTCAGCTCTCTACTTTTGCTACACTCATTTGTGGGTATACACAATCCACCCGCTGCTACGATATGTAGGAACCACTGGTAAAGGGTATTTCACAACTGTACTTTATTTTGTAATGCACCTGCTGGATCAGACATAGTACACAACATATTGCAAAAGTCCACTATCAACCGGTATACGGACACTTCAAAAATGTTCATTTCAAAAATGGTGTTTGTGGTTTGATTTTTGAAATTGCATTTTCGAGTTGTCACGGATTCTTATCAACCACCCAACCAATGGGTTGATAATGGGCTTTTGAAATGTGTACTATGTCTGATGGCAGAATATGGGTAGCGTAATGTAGATGATGACTTCACGATCATAATAATTGCAGTTGAAGCCTTTTATTCTTCCTCAAAGATGTAAAGTAATGCAATGTTAGTAAATTATATACATCATATTTATTCTGGGGAATGATGTTGATTTTCCAATCTTTAACCTGGAGGTCAACAAGTCACTTACTTACCATTGGAGTTTGTCTGGTTATGTTAATATTCTCTACTCTAACAATTTGTTAGATACTCTAACAAGTTTGTTAGAGTCTCTAACAGATGCTTGTCTCCTGAAAAAAAATTTTTGTTAGAGAGTTGACCAGACAGATTAAATACGCCTATGTCTTTAGATCACATTCTTTGGGATAACAACGTAAACTCCTGTGGTTGTTAAGTTCAGTGATTTATATCAATTTCTTGTTTCACATTAATAAAGGATCGGAAAAAGATTTTCAAACTTTGCCTGTGTGGATTGTTTATGAGGTGCAACAAGCCATAAAGGAAAGAGATGCTCTGCCAAAGTAAAAATGGGATCTGTATCAGGGTGAAATATCATCATGTCATAAACTTGATTGGGCGTTAGCATTGATATGAATTTGTGTATTGGTGTTATAAAACACTGTATGGCTATTTGCGGAGAAATTACTGCAGTATATAATTTAGTGTCAGTAATTGGACCTAGTTAAGTTTTTGGCAGCTTTGACGTTGTACATTTGTAGAGGATTTTGAGGGGGTTACCCTAAGGCGGCGATACCCGCCACTGCAACCACACCCATTGCCTATTTATACTGAGTACGCCGACTCTCTAAAACGAGTACGACGACTCTATCTGCCTGGAAATATACCGAGTACGACGACTCTAACTGAGGGGGGGGGGGTGACGAGTACGACGACTCTAAATGAGGGGGTTTACGAGTACGACGACTCTAACTGAGGGGGTAACGAGTACGACGACTCTATCTGAGGGGGGGGGGTAACGAGTACGACGACTCTATCTGGGCTGGGAATATAATTGACCTGACTTTGGGGCTGGCTTTGGGGGGGATATGTGGACAAAGATAGTAGGATTATTTATCTGGCAAGATTAATTGGGAGGGAAGGGATATGGACAAACTATTAACATATTTATCAGGCAAAATAAATTGGGGAGGGAAGGGATATGGACAAACTATTAACATATTTATCAGGCAAAATAAATAGGTGAGGGAAGGGAGATGAACAAACTATTATTACTACTTATTCGTCGGGCGAGACAAAAGGAAGCAAATGGGCCAGGGGAAGAGGGTTGGACAATATAATCAATGGGAGGGAAGGGGTATAGATAAAATAAATAACCAAATGGGGGGGGGGAGGGAATGGCTCTGGGTTTACAACTATCTTTGCGAGATTGCTTGACTGGGCTAGACTGGAACTGGACTAGATTGAACTGGACTGGAACTGAACTGGCAATCAGGTCAATGGATGCAGTGGTGCAATGGGGGTTTTCACTTGGCCTCTACCTACTACCCAAGGGAGGCTACAGTCTAACAACAGAGTACAAACAAGGCAACATTATGTCAAGGCAGGGAGGTCTGCCAGCAGGCAGAACTCAAGAAACTTACTTCAGTTGGTTAAGTTGTAAGGCACTTTATTGGTGATCTGTAGACTAGTTAAAATATTAGGTGTTGCTTCTTAGGTTGTTGGATACTAACTGACTAGACTCTTCTGATGTTCAGTTATATAAAAGCATAATGTAATATGATACTGGCTGATGCAACAGCAGGAAACAGGGAACATTCTAGATGGGTGTGTAATAGTTGAAATCAGTTATTAAAAGCATTATTATAATACTGGCTGATGAAATATTTTAGATGGATTGTAATAATTAAATTCAGTTATTAAAAGCATATTATTATTAAAATTAGAAAAGTTATAAACATGATGAAAGGGGAAGACAACTCATGATTCATGAATATATTTTTGAATGTTCAGCTGTGGTGGAAAATCCACCACACTCTCCCTTCTAACTTTTCTTATTTTCTTCGTCTTTGCCTTGTATCTGTGGGTACTGTTCTTCTATCTGTCGTAAGGTGTCCTCTGCCATTGTACGCTATCGTTCTGTATGTACGTAGAGCTGTCTGGGGGTCAGGGGTACGGGCGGTTTTGGGTTTTGGACAGGCAATCAGCAGTACGGGCAGTGGTAGGGGCTTTGGGAAGGTCTATGAATGGGACAGGGAAACTGGGGGTGATCACATAGAGATAATTAGTGCCTAACAGGGGGCAATAATGCTGATTTTAACTTGGCTACTTGCAGCCAGGGTGGGTAACAGGGAGTATGGTAATGGAGTGTTGGTATATTTATATTCCGACTAAACACATCAGTGTATTGGGACATGATTTCAGCGTCTTAGATCTGTCTATGGGGTCAGAGGGTACGGGCGGTATGAGGTTTTGGACGGGCAATTAGCAGTACGGGCGGTGGTAGGGGCTTTGGGAAGGGCTATGAATGGGATAGGGAAACTGGAGGCAAGCACATTGAGATAAATGGGGGCCTGACAGGGGACAATAATGCTGATTTTAACTTGGCCTCTTGCAGACAGGGTTTTTGTATATTTTCATTCCGGCAAAACGCATCAGCGAATTGGGACAGGATTTTAGGGTCTTGGAGCTAATCACTTGGGCTTTGACAAACTCCACGACTTCATTGTATAAGGGTTGGACAAGTATGGGCTTGTGGGCAGTATGGGGTGTTGGAGTTAGACACCGCCTACATGTTTGGATAAGGCTGTTAGTATCTTGGATCTTGTCACTTTGGCTTAGGCAAACTCCTTAGACTTTAATGTAAAAGGGTTGGACATGTGAGGGGATTGTGGGTAGCATGATGGACTGGAGTTGGACAACTCCTACTTGTTTTGGGCCAGGCTGTGGAATAGGTAAGGTTTTAAGGTCAAGGACTGGACTGGACAAGGACTGGGCAAGGACTGCACAAGGACTGGGACGGTGAAGGGTTGGGAGTGGCCAAATAATGGTGACGGTTTCATGAGTCAAGATATACATCTCACTAGACCTGGATATGTTGGGGGGGGGGGGTTTAGAGAATGACATTCCTGGTCTCATTTCCTACATTCATCAGACTGACAATTTTAGTGAATATAGGGGAGCTGTGAAGTCTCCCTTCCAGCATAAGCTCATCCTGTTTATGAAGCAAACTAGCCTGAGGGGTCATATTTTATTCGGGGGGTTGGGCTTGGTCAATCAGGTTCTTAACATTTGGGGAGGGAGGGATGGCTGAATAGGGATAGTGGGGTTTGGCTGGATAGGGATAGTGGGGTTTGGCTGACTAGGGTAGCTTCTGTTGTAATTTGTGTGACAGGGGGTGGGCTTCCATTTCCACTTCTTAGTTATTCAATCTGTGCCTGTTGCGTTGATAGACCGAAATTGACAGAGTACAACTGAGATTTTAACACCAGTTGATCCTCTTCCAATTTCAGCAACGCTCCCTTCCAGCATGGAGTGTAGTTGTATAATAGAAGCTTGTTTGGCCATGGTACATGGGGCTTTGTACCAGTTACTTGGATAGGGATTATCAATAAGGACAACGAGTCTGTCGACGGCCTTGTCGACCCCTGCGCCCTGCTGGCTCCCTCCCCCACCTTTAACACAGTTGCCATGTACCCTGTTTTGTCAGACTGCGCGTGTCCCCAGCAGATCCCACCGCTGCCACCATTGTAGAGGATTTTGAGGGGGTTACCCTAAGGCGGCGATACCCGCCACTGCAACCACACCCATTGCCTATTTATACTGAGTACGCCGACTCTCTAAAACGAGTACGACGACTCTATCTGCCTGGAAATATACAGAGTACGACGACTCTAACTGAGGGGGGGGGGTGACGAGTACGACGACTCTAAATGAGAGGGTTTACGAGTACGACGACTCTAACTGAGGGGGTAACGAGTACGACGACTCTATTTGAGGGGGGGGGGGGTAACGAGTACGACGACTCTATCTGGGCTGGGAATATAATTGACCTGACTTTGGGGCTGGCTTTGGGGGGGATATGTGGACAAAGATAGTAGGATTATTTATCTGGCAAGATTAATTGGGAGGGAAGGGATATGGACAAACTATTAACATATTTATCAGGCAAAATAAATTGGGGAGGGAAGGGATATGGACAAACTATTAACATATTTATCAGGCAAAATAAATAGGTGAGGGAAGGGAGATGAACAAACTATTATTACTACTTATTCGTCGGGCGAGACAAAAGGAAGCAAATGGGCCAGGGGAAGAGGGTTGGACAATATAATCAATGGGAGGGAAGGGGTATAGATAAAATAAATAACCAAATGGGGGGGGGGAGGGAATGGCTCTGGGTTTACAACTATCTTTGCGAGATTGCTTGACTGGGCTAGACTGGAACTGGACTAGATTGAACTGGACTGGAACTGGACTGGCAATCAGGTCAATGGATGCAGTGGTGCAATGGGGGTTTTCACTTGGCCTCTACCTACTACCCAAGGGAGGCTACAGTCTAACAACAGAGTACAAACAAGGCAACATTATGTCAAGGCAGGGAGGTCTGCCAGCAGGCAGAACTCAAGAAACTTACTTCAGTTGGTTAAGTTGTAAGGCACTTTATTGGTGATCTGTAGACTAGTTAAAATATTAGGTGTTGCTTCTTAGGTTGTTGGATACTAACTGACTAGACTCTTCTGATGTTCAGTTATATAAAAGCATAATGTAATATGATACTGGCTGATGCAACAGCAGGAAACAGGGAACATTCTAGATGGGTGTGTAATAGTTGAAATCAGTTATTAAAAGCATTATTATAATACTGGCTGATGAAATATTTTAGATGGATTGTAATAATTAAATTCAGTTATTAAAAGCATATTATTATTAAAATTAGAAAAGTTATAAACATGATGAAAGGGGAAGACAACTCATGATTCATGAATATGTTTTTGAATGTTCAGCTGTGGTGGAAAATCCACCACACATTGACTGACGCCCCAGTAACATCCTTTAAAAACTCAGGCAAGCTTCTTTTACGATTTTCTCAACAATAAATAATTGTAATCAATTGCAGGTAACACATTGCCATTCTTCACATGCTCAGCTCTGGGCATGAGCTGATCTCTACAAAATTGAGTCTCGGAATTCCGAAGCCATCTGATTGGCTACCTGCTCTGGTGACATACTCCCCAAAGCGTGTGGATTTGTTATTAATAGTTATCCTCTCCTGTCATTATAAGCTGATTTTGATTCACAGTTAATGCAGGGGATATCCCATTTCCCCTTTCCAAAGTTGCAATCAGAACCCAAACTAAACTCATTGTTCTTGCACATGCGCAAATTCAAGTCACGCATGATGCATACTTAGCCTTACGACACCTGCTTTGTGGTAATGATAGCCTCTGTTTATCAGTGATCTACATGCCCAGTCAGATCACGAGAGTCAGTATGACACATTGCTGCCACAAAGTCGACCAAGTATTATCCATTTTGCCAGCGCTGGAGTTGCCCCCCTCTACTGACGGCCCTTTTGGACATTGACATGTCAGTAGAAGGGGGCTGGGAAATAGTCTTGTATTCGAAATTTCAAACAGAATTGAAATTCCTTTCGGAACGATGATTAATTCATTTTTAGAATGCTGGCTATTTGTGCATTGCCCTTGTTTGTCAAAAGCAAAATATTATGCTTTTCTTGATATGGAGGTCAATGCCTTCCACCGATAAATGTGTAGATGCTTGTCTTTTTTCTGTGTATATTGCTAGAGATAAAATTGATAATATAGATAGAGCAATTGAGTGAGAAAAATTAAAGTAGATTGTTGCAATAGAAATATGTAAAAAGTAAAGGGACAGTCTGATAGCCCGCGGCTAGAATGTAGACAGCCCAACTGTAAAGCTCGAAGGTAAAATACAAGCCACACCGGCAAGGACGCACAGGACGAGTGCCCCAACCAGCTGCAGCTCTCACCACTGCTCCCACAGGCAGGAAGCCAGGATCAGGGGCATGCAAGTATGAGAGCCCTTCTCCATCCCCTATAGATACTTGTACAGTGACAGAGTAAGTCAACAGACATTTTGATAATTTTAACGGTGCCCTGTTTTATGTAGTACAGGAGCTGGTCATATAGGCCACAGTCTCCTGATATACCAGACAGGCAGCTAACACAGTCATCTCTTCATTACATTGATATGAACTTTTGGGTCAGTGGTAAATTACATAGCGTGGCTATTTGTGGAGACATTCCATCAGTATAAAGCTTTGTGTCAGGATCTTAATAAAGCTATAAATCTGGCAGCTTTTACTGTTATGCATTGATTGACGTCCCAGTTACAGCCTTAAAAAGCTCAGGCAAGCTGCTTGACAAAAGTGTCAGCTATTCTAGATTCTGACCTTCAATGATGAGAAACGCGGGCCAGCAAACATACATGAATAGCCATAGCTTGTTCAGGGTCAGATATATATCCCTCATCCATTTATCAGTGGTTCACAAGCTATCCGTCAAATTACTGCATTTGCTTGTATTCAGGTTACACAAATTGTTCCAATCGGCCAATGTGTGACATGAACAAAATATTTGTAACAATTGATCCATTTATGATGTCAAACTTCTATTTTTAATACTTTATTGCCAAAATTTTCCTTCTACCAAAAAGTTTTACAAAATCAGCCCTAACTCAAAAGAAAAAATATTTTATATGTTGATTGACAGAGAAAAATGTTATTTTTTTAAAACTTATACCAGCCCAACAACAAAAGTAGCCAGAAGTAAGGAGTTAACTCGCACTCATGTCCTGTCAGATGGAGCTGAGGGCCAGAGTGATTGTTATTTTTATAAGTTATATGATACAATAAAACCATCATTTGCGGGAAAAATAAATCTTTATTTATCGTGAACATATACGCTATGGGATAGATATAAGAATTATCAGCACGCCCAATTTCAATTTAGTCACTGATATATTTTGAATATAAAGCTTTGAAAATTAAATATATAGATGGTTAACGGAATCTGAGAGTTAGAATATGATATGAATGTCTCGATTGTTGTAGTAGTGTAGAAAGTTTTGAGATTTTCATGGGGAAATACCCCTCAGTCTTCATTTGTATCCAGTGGGGTTGACAGAAAAATTGTCCCTCTAGCTAACCGAGAGAGGAGGGATTGACTGATCTGTTCTGTCTGCATTGAGAATACACCACCTTTAAAAAGAAACACAGCATTTTAACTTGTAGCTTACATGTGATCCAGGGATCCCTGGCTGCTATGCACAATTAATTTAGTTATATCTACCTCTTGATCCTAATGAGCATCCACACTGTGAATTTGTTGACAGTTGAGAACAACTTTTCCAAAAACATATCCATAGTTGCATCCGCATAACAAAAAAGCTGCATTCAGAACAGCAAAAATCCCCAGACAACTAAACAGCTACTTTTTGATCCAAATGAGCATACACCCGGGTTACTTTGATGGCACTTGTGAACAGATTGCCCCTTAAAATTAGTATCTTCATCCCCACGTAGGAAAATTCAATTCAATAGAAGAACAATACACATGTGTTTAGTGTAAGAATATCAGGCATCTTTTCAGCAGGGAGGTGACAGCAAAGTAAAAGCTACTTCAGTTTGATTCCGCCAGAACTTTCGGAATAGTATGTTTTCAAGGCAGGTCTCGAACATTATAACAGTATTTTCATACAATAAAAGAGTTGCACTCGATAGAAGTTAACTCCCCTTGCAACCAAACACGCAGTGGTGGACACAACTCTCACCTGAATGTAAGAACATTATCCTCTTGCCTTTGAACACCTCAGGTTTATTACGGAGGAGATGATTCATCCCATAGGCAGCTTTACCAGTATAACAATTATCTAACAATATACCTGTCTGCTCAGCTGTGTCAGCTATAAAATCTGAAAGTAGAGATTTCACATAGGTGTAGATCTATCCGAAACAAAGTTCAGAAGATATTTCATTAATCAATTATTACTATTTGTTATAGTATAGATGTCAATATAAATGTTGATCAGTATACTAATATTCCACAAGATCCAAGGACCCCGACTCTCTATCTTGAGTTGAGTAAATACATATGGGTAAACATTCAGATCCTCCAATAAAGTGATTTATTGGCAAGAAAAAAGAGAAAAAGTGATACAAACATTTCATTTCAGAGTTATCCACCAAATGTCTGAGAGCAGACAACTTTCTGACCTTGGTTGGCATCGACTTATTGACACTAAATATTACATATATTTATTAACAGAGCTATTTTAAAAACTCTCCAAATAACAAAGACTATATCTGCCTATACAACTAAGCTGAAGGAAAGTTGCTGCTTTTTCTACTACTAAGTTAAGTCATCAATCATATTACACAAACGGATTCCAGATGTGTTCTCTATTGATGGGGGACCAATTGTACCTGCTTGCAGATGACACCTGAGTGGTCATTTCTGAGCTTGCATAAGAGCATAAGTACCAGCCTTGCCCGATACTTCATATAGTTTTCAACCAACTAGTTGTGAATCATTTCAATACCGAGAAGAATAATAGAAAACAGCCATTTGACATACCAAGTTGTTCCAGTAGATTCCTATCATATCCGGGATGTTTGTAATCATCGTGTAGTGTGATTATATCCTCGCTCTTGACTCTATCTGCGAGTCCATAAGCTGAGAGGCTGTCGTTGATAAAACCATTAAAGTATGCAGGTCCATCACATACAAGCACTCCATGTATCCTGAAAAGATCACAGCTAGGTTATGTAATTGAACGAATGCAAAGGAAGGAGCAGGGATAATTATGAGGATAGACACTCAATGAGAGATAGTTGTGGGTTTTCTTAAATATTTTGCAGTTCTTAACAGACTGAGACCTTCAAATGATAACCAATCTGAGAAGACGTAACTTATGGCTTTAAGGCAGACAAACAAGCAAATCAATTAGTAGAACATAATAAAAGGAAGGCAAAGGAAGGAGCAGGGTATCGATGAGAGAGTGGTGGTTTCTCTTTACTCATTTGCACTTATTCTTGTTATTCGTTGTGATGCCAGTCCTCCGCACATTAACACACCTCGTTCTCCAATGCAAATTAAAATACGACCCATCAGCACTCTGTAATCTGATCAGGAGAGGAACAAGGGAAGGGGATATAAGGATCTAAACACATTTTTACTGCCATATTTACAACCATGGGTATGATATATGGGCATGTTTATAATTGAGAAAAACCGGTAAAGCTTGTAGCTTTTACTGTATCCAGACGCTGTCTCAGAGCTTGCTACAGCTCTCTTTGATAGAGACTTTGAATGATAAATAGCATATCTTTGGGGGGGGGGGTCGTAACTAATGGCTCTTAGGAACAGCATCAGATCACAATCTAATCTCACCTGTAAGGAGATCCACACAGGTAGTTTGCTATAGCTAGTCCGGCAGCCATACCTCCGCTGCCACAGACACAGACAATATCATCTATCTCTACTCCCTTAAACAATTAATAAAATAAAGGACAATCAATAACTTCAGAAAATTAATTTTAGTGTTGTTTGAGCTATGGGTCCCTTAGACCTGAACCTAGGTTGGTTCGAATAAGCTCGGCCAGGAGGGGGGTCACACTTAGTGATGGCAACGATCCGAGACAATTCCGGAGACAGTATCTTGTCTTGTCGAGACAGACAACTCTTGTTCCATGTTGGGACGAATTCATTGGAAATGGTTATAACTGGTCAAAATACTGCCTGCAATTGGACTCGAACCGGAGACCTTGTGATCTACAGTCCGCTATGGATTTTATGATTTATGTATATTTTACCTCACTGGAAACTGAGATTATACAATGATGAAACATAGCTATCAGTCATACTTTTGCTGTGATTATTATGAACGGCTTACAACACTACATGATGCTTTCTTCAGACATCTATAATTCAATAAATACTTGACAGAATTTGATGAAACTTGGTCTCAACAAAGTTCCTTATGTCTAGATGATATCACAAACTGAATCAACCTTAACATGTACTATTAGCTAATTGCACTAGTGATTAGTGGATGAATATCCATCATTCTTATAAATTGTGATATCTGAAGAATGTTTTATCTGCATCGATATGTCTCAGTCTCATCCCGGTCTCGAATTTTCTTGTTGTCTCGGTCTTGTCCCGCCTCCCCAAAATCTGACAATTTTCCATCACTAGTCACATTAACATTGCATGTGTCTCAATAATAAGATATAAGTCACAATGTCTTTTCAAGCAATGTCTCATTTAATAAGCGTATACTATCATGATGTAGCTGGGTTCCTAAGCCGCGCTTCATAATTTAATTTCCGAGTTGCCTTATCATGCGAACAAAGCCGATACAAGCCAGCAGATTTTGTTATTGTTACCTGGCTAATGATTTCTTCAAAACATTCAAGATAGCCCCAGTTCCCAAGTGGTACAGAACCACCTACTGGGATAAGGTAGGAGTCCTCACCAGTCTTCTCTCTGCAACAGAATGATACTAAAATAGACTTAGGTCTAACGGGGAGAGCGGAATGTGTATGTATTATTTACCTGCATGAATGCATATATATACCCAAGAGGTGTAAATGTTAGCTAGAATTTAGTTGATCCAGTAAAGAGGGTGAGTGAGTATGTGCTCGTAAAAGTAGTTCTAGTAAAAGGGGAACTTTTCTTCCGGCGAGTATTGAACTCGAACTTGAACTGAATAGGGTATGAATGTATGTGTGCACATATGCATGTCCGATACTCTAGTCATGTGCTATCATGGACTGGTACTATGCTACAACCAGGGAGGGTGTATATCCCACCCTCCCTCCTACAACAGTGTAATGGCAAGAGACAATGAGAAGTTGTATTCTATCAAAGCATTGATAAGACAACTTCAGAACAATATGATTGTGAACCATTGTCTTCGACTACCAATATTCAAATTGTTTTTGGATATATGCAACATAACGTGCTAGCCAACACCTAGTAAGATAGGTGAAAGATTGTTTTCTATTTCCTAACCAAAAGAGTTCCAAAATTGATTCTTCATACAGCTAGAAAAAATTCATCAGCGGCTCAACATTGACATTGCTACAGTAAGGACTTACTTACTTGATTTTCAGAGCCAGTTTCTCCATTCTAGGTTTAATATGTGTTATATAAGGTGATCGCCTTTCTATGAACTGTATATTAGCACCGCTAAGCCGACTTATCAACAAATTCCCGTCAAACTTCACCTCAGATACGTCCTGTTACAAATATAAATTATTAAATTCTTTGACCAGACGGTAGAGGTGTGCAAAATACTGCAGAGAATTAATAAATTAGTCAGTTTTTCAATCATTAAAATACTTTGAATATCATAAAATCTAACCTCAAAACCAATAAAAGACAACACGCTATCAATCTCATAGATTGGGAGAAAGTTTATAAGTTTCCTCCAAATCTTCATAATAATCTAATAAACAGCAATATATGAATAATATAACTTGAAAAGTGCTTAATTAAGGAAAATCTACTACGATATAAGGCTGATATATTATGAGAAAACAATCCACACCTAGCTAGATATGTTGCATCGGATTTGCTTGTATTAGGAGTTAGGAGTTGATCCCCATCTACTGATTTTTGAAATGGTATCGACAGACTATTTTATAACAGTATATTTACAGAGATCTGCTCATGTCCCAGAGTTATAAAGTGTTTATACTCTCACAGAATCGCTTGTAGTGACATCATCACCCACCCATGTTTGAGAGGTTGGGGGGGGGGTTGATAATGGAATGCCACTACCAGTGACCCTGTCAATGTACAAAACGCCAACCAGTCTCAGGTAGTAAGTTGATGCATTTGCAATCTACCCTAGGTGCGTAAATATTAGCTAGAGTTAAGTTAAGTCATTTTATGACTACTTAATGTTACCTAGCATCACATTTAGCTAGCTTAGGAAAGTGTTTATTTGAAGCGATGAGGTTGAGTAAACAAGTGTGAAAAAGATAGGTTTCTCTCCAGTATTACGTTACTCTACTAGGCTGGTAATATCAAAATTCACATGTGAGAACTTCAACATAATATAATATTAACCAATTACACTACCTTGATGTCGGATCTTAAGAAGAGATGTGTGTGTAACCCAAGTTCTGCACAAGCTGAGGCTACGGCCCGAGTATGATTACTCTGTATAGAACCACAGCTAATCACATGTCTGCAACCTTCACTGATGGCATCTGCGAGTAAAAACTCCAGCTTTCTAACCTAATAAAAAAAAGCCAATCAAGTTAAAAATGCAAAGATAAGATTCAGTTTTACAGATCTAATAATAGTGTGCACTCTTGTTCAAAGGAACACTGCTATCTGAGTGACTAAACAATTGTTTGTCAAAGAAGGCAGCAGTCCATGTACACAGACTATAGTTGAGCAACAAGTCCAACTGATTGCTTAGCTGACTGTCGATATCAAGATTCCTCTGCACTATTATGTATATCTTGTGTCAGACTTCACCCTCTTCTGCCTGTCATGTGAAGAGCAATGTCCCTAGATCAGTGCTTAGAAAAACTGACAAAAAATAAAAATGATCAATTTCAGGGATCTTATCACACGACACATCCCAATGCATGGGGGGGATGGGCGAGTTATGAATTGCAGGGCTGCGATTTCTGAGCCAGATGGCTCTCTGGTCATCACACTTAATTCCTTCTCACCGACAAAGACGCTTAAACCTCAATATATTTTTCGAAACATCAAAAGGGGGATTCCTAATATCAAGTCGATCCTGACATCCATATCATTTCTGCCTGAATGGCATGAGATGTTTGAACACAATTAAAAATAACGATGGGCAAATAATCCGAGGCATTCTAACTATGATCATCTGATTACCTTATTACCACCAAGGGTACTTCCAGTCATGTCGTCTCTTTTAACGTACACCTGATAACCAGCTGGCAACCCCGGCAATCTCCAGGTCTGTATTGGTGTCGGTTTCATCGCAAGCTGTAAACATAAGAGATTACATACTTTGAAGCATAGTAAGGGTTTGATCATTTTGGATATGAGGCAAGCACAGTATCATGTCAATATAACAATGCTACATGCTGATTGGTCTGTATAATCACCCTCAGCCAATCACATTGTATATATTTATTAGCTAAAGGTCTCCAGGACAGTGAGTGGATTCCTTACCTCCTCTTGAACAAGAAGAAAATAAGAGAAATCGTCTGCTGTACCATTGATTTAACTCAAAAAAATTTTTCATAGCAAGCATTTTTAGTTGCTTTAACTGATTTACAACTAACATTTCTCGTTGACGTTGCATCACATATTTTTGTTGAGTTAACAAGACTGTGCCTAGAAGAGTTAACAAAAAGTAGAATCATGTAAAATTAATAGTAGGTACATGTTTCATTTTAGCAATGTGATAATATTGTTTCTGCTCTAACAGTCTGTAGGCTGTTGGGTTGGAGTCAAGAAAAGAAATTTTAATTAAGGCATATACGTGTTTACTGTTTGGTGAGTGTAAAAGGGTGGTTGCCTCAATAGACACCGTGACCCAGAACTTCACACCCGCGCACAGCCTGCTTCAGACATAACAGATTATGTGAATGCTGCAATAAAACTGCTAACTCCTTAGGGTCTGAAGATGATGGTCGACATTTTAGTATCTTGCTGATAGTCAGCTTCAGTCAACATGGCTATCAGATCAAGCATGATCCAATTTATCTGCGTTGGAGTTGCATCCCCTACTGATACGCTGCAACTGCATTGTGGGAGAGTAATTGTATTTTCATACCAGTCTGTAGTTATGGGCAATCGGGAGATTATTCAAATGAATAGCATGGCAGTTCATGATCCCCTTAATCTCTGGCATGTCAACTTCAACCCTGACAAATTAGATTAACTGGATCTGCATGGGTGTGCGGTCAACACTGTAAACCCATGATTCACAACACATGATTCAGGTATCAACATTTAGTAGTTGGCTGCCTTAATAACAAAACAAGATGAATGAAATGTTGTTTCATATATACCTGTATTGTATTGGTGGGTATATCCTTCAACACTTGAGCCCATTTCGGAGCTGAGTAAGCTTTCAACAACACTTTACTGCTGAAATCAATTATAAGACATGTGGTTGTGAGTATTTAAAGGAAGCAGAGAGCAGTTTGGGATCCTCTAGACAGGGGCGTTAACCATAGACTTGATAATAAACCTAAACAGGACACTCGGAGCGTAAGCATTGAGGCATTTAATTGCGGGTCAAGCCACAACATTAAATTGTGTAGGTCTAGAAGTAATTTTGTTATATGCAAGGTTTTTCATGAAATCAATTTCCATCTGATTATGACTGTGAAAATTGCAATAGATTAAGCAGCTTTTCGTGATCAGATTGATTGTTAAGGGTAAATTGATCAAGAGAAGCTGCTAAATGTAAAGCGATTTTAAACTTCGAATCTGAGCAAAATCTTTTGAGTTATCAACAAAAAAAACCTGGACTGTTGGCGGCAAATCAATGATAGCATCATTGCTACTTCACTGTTCAATGTTTCAAGATCAACCACAATTAAGTGCCTCATATATTGCCTATATAGTGTCCTGTCTGTGTTTATTATTGAGTATATGGTGTTATCAAGGATCCCACCAAGAAACTACTACTACTGATGCCCTAATAATGAGAGTAGAGAATGAGGTCATCAATAGCAAACAATGTAGGTGGCCTAAGGATTTGACTTCTGTATGCACTATGTAGGCAAAAAACAATCAATTTATGAGGAATATGAACGATTCCATTTGGTAAAATCACATGGAATCCAGTTTTATTAATCAATGCATCTGATGTAACAAATTGACAAAGCAACAAGCTCATTTGAGGGCATTGGAAGAAAAACGAAATCTCATACATGCAGTTTTCGATCGGTTATCCTGGTCCGACTTCATTGTAGATCTCTAACTCACCTGGTCCGACTTCATTGTAGATCTCTAACTCACCTCATTTTAGTGATTTCCTGTTTAGTAACCACTAGTTAGACTCCTTTGTTATACACAGTTCTTCACAGAGGTTACTTAAGAGTTAGTTGTGAACTCATCTTTTCACCATTATCTTTGGTTCTCAGTCTAATGAACTTTTGAGAACTGGTTCTGGTTGTCAGGGCCTGAACAATACTCTGCAAGTGACCATCAGATAGGGTATCATATACTAGATATGTTACCATTTAATCTAGTGAGGGGCATCGAGATAATAAGGCCTAAATATCATAGACTTAGGAGAGGATGGTACTCAGTTCCGGGCAGCACACTCACAACATGCAACAACGGATTCAGGAGTGGTCTGTCAGTTAGGATAAGGACTTGTGATCCAGGTTTGATTCCCGACACCAGTTGGTACTGGCAAGCCATTCATAGTCTAAGTCAGGTCTGTTCGGATCAGGACCATAAGTATGAGAGGTCTACTCTACTGTATACTTGTGAGAATAATAAAGTCAAATAAGACAGGACCAAGTCTATGAATGAATTTAGGGAAATATAACATCATGGCAGGTGCCCCAAATGCATACAGTAATGCTGCAGAGCGTGTCAGGACCCACAATGCATCTGTCATAGGCCCCTGTGACTTGCATGCTTTTGTTACACTTACTATTGTTACTTACTTACAGTACAGTAATAACTTATTTTTTATATCATATATATATATGCGTGTTCCTTTTCGGTGCCATCCAAGCACATAAGATCTAACCTATGAAAATGCTATCAAACAGGAAATGGGAGCGAGCCTTTCTGAACACTTAATCCCTAAATGGCTGGCTTGCCTCTGCTTGCTCTGATTACCAAACAACAACAGGTTTGCTGAGTTTGGTCCTTCTTTTATAAAACTGCTTTTTCCAAAATTTAAATGAAAGTGTGAGGACTTGAGTCGCTGTATATGTGTTCTTTATGTGATATCATTGGTTTATGATCACAACGAAGAGAGCCGATTGGCCAATAATAGCCCAAGTACAAAATAAGGTGGAAAGACAACTTCTTAAACAGAGAGTTTGTGGAAATAACTTAACCTGGGCAGGCTAACATAACTCTTCCTGACTCAAATAATCATAACACAAGCAATCTCCTTCAATTCCAGTTGTTCATTCTTTCCATTGACAAGCACAGTTAAATTTTGAGCATTGACCACTGAGTATAAACATAGTTAATCTGTGAAATCTGCGAGGAATAACCCTTCAGAAATGTGAACACCAAGGACGCAGGAGACACCACCATCCCCCGCTCAATCAAAAATCAAATCACAGATGAACACATATCTTGTTTGACCTTTAATGGAATTTGCAACAGGCATATGTGACCCCGACACTAAGAGAGACACCCTAAAGCTGGAAAAGTACAAATTCTCTCGCCAGGAGAGTGCGGCAGCCATTTTGATGCTGTGGTTATAGCCTTGGATTTTTTGTCTAAGGGGATGTCTCCTAACGAATACAGTCATATTCATCAACAAATAACAATTTTTTTATATACTTATAGTCAATCAGAGTATAATAAAAAAAATTTATGCAGTTCTGAATGGCCACTAAAAACTATTGCTGGCGACAGGTGTTGTAAGACATGTTGTGGGACATGTCTTAACACGAGAGCTGTAACACATGTCCCACAACATGCTTCACAACACCCGCGTGTTGGCTCAGACTACGTAGCATACAGAACAAGACTTATTCTGTAATGTAATATTTTGAAGAGCCCAACCTCTTCTGTACAAACCGACATCATCTGCTATCGTCCAAATCAAGAAGTCCACCAACGTATAAAAGCTAGTGAAATCATAAGCCCAAGAGTGTTTTGGAAGCAGAGAACCCATCGTAACCAAATATCAAATATCCATTTTGCTATGATACAGATGACTTTTTTAGACACTTTTTGCACTTTTTTATTATTCATGAAAAATTAATTACTCTCATATTGGCATACAATTTATAAGTTTATTTAAAACTGAAGAACACATCACACAGAAAAGTTTAAATTTCAGAGCAAACTAGGGGACTCAGTATGATCTAGAAAAACTTGACACGTTTTGTATTGATTTGCCTTCCCTCTCATCAGAAAGGGGTAACTCCATACAGACCTAACATCATAATCATTCAAGTTGTATAAAGAAGTGAATGTTCTGTGTCGATGTTCAGTCATTAGTGAATTGAGCATCCAACAGACCATTACGAGCATTCTGCCTGCACAGCCTTTTTACGAAGACTATTTTGCAGCCATCAGGAAAGGTTATTTGGCTATTTGAATGAGGCCCAATTATTTCTATCCTGTCTTGATGTGCTTATCAACACAAGCTAAAATACTTCCAAATGACTGGTTTCTATAAATTCCCCAATTCAGTTTTAAGTTATATATAATGTAAATTAATAATTAGAGAGTTGTGGTGGTGCAATGGGCAGGGCATGGATCAATCAATTGAGAGGTCCCGTGCTTGATTCCCAGCCTGGCCCAGACCGCAAACACTCCTACACTCCACACCCATAATTATGTGGTGCCTCTTTGAGATCCACAATGTGATAGCGAATCCAAAGTAAAGCTATCAATAGATATTCCATACAATGAGGCTGAGGAGCTGAAAGCAGGTGTTATGCAGGATTCTGACTGTGTGGTTCAGGCCTTATCCGACATCCAGGCTGAAAAAGCAGAGGCCACGCAAGGTCAGAACTAGAGCTTATATCTAAAGCCATTAGAGAGTCAGATGGTGGGTTTTCACGTGTGAATCAGCAAGTGAAAGTACATATGAGAAGTTGGTACATCAGCCAGTTAAAGCTTCTCATTAAGAGGTCGCCAGATGATACCACACTAATTCGTCAAAGTGCTGATGTGATGAATGATTTTGGATTTGTTGATGATGCTCTTCTTCATTACTGCAACGCTCTTCGAATCGACCATGACTTACACGGTGAAAGTCATATCAATGTGGCTGAGTCATATGGAGGCTTGGCTAGTGCGTACAGTGATAGAGCAGACAATGATAAGGCTCTGGAGTACTACCATAAATGCCTCATAATCTAATTGGACACATTAGGCGACAATCATCCTGATGTGGCAATCACCTACAATAACATTGCTTTTGTGTATAGTGACAAAGCAGACTACGATAATGCTATGGAATTTTACCATAAAGCACTACAAATCTACCTGGACACATTAGGAGACAATCATCCTGAAGTGGCGACTACCTACAATAACAATGCTGTCGTGTACAGGGATAAGGCAGACTCAGACAAGGCCCTGAATTATTACCGTAAAGCACTCAATATCGAACTCGACACATTAGGTGACAATCATCCTGAAGTGGCGACTACCTATAATAACATGGCTGTCATGTACAGGGATAAGGCAGACAATGATAAGGCCCTGAATTATTACCATAAAGCACTCAATATCGAACTCGACACATTAGGCCACAATCATCCATCTGTGGCGACTACCTACAATAACATGGCGCTTGTGTACGGTGATAAAGGGAACCATGACAAGGCTTTGGAATTTAACCATAAGTCACTCAGAATCTACCTGGCCACAGTTGGCGACAATCATCCATCAGTAGCAACTACCTATAGTAACCTGGTTGTCGTGTACAGAAATAAAACAGACAATGTTAAGGCTCTTGATTTTCATCATTAAGCACTTGCCATCAGAGAGCAAGTGTACGGAGACAACAATCCTTCGGTAAATACTACACGTGCTGTTATAAAAATTATTGAAAAAAAATAGCAGGATACTGATAGAGATTTATCGCAGCAGTTAATACACCAAACTTTAACAGTGAGCTATCTGAATCAGACTCAGGGAAAACATGTTGTTAACATTGTGAACTGTAACTATTAATGTATATATGGGTATCAGGGTGCGGCAGGAGTGCTATGGGTCCCAGTACCTGTACCCAAGAGAGGATAACTTTCTCCCCTTAAAGATGATGCTGATGAACAGTAGCGTTATCAGGATTCATGATGGACAATCCTAACCCTCCCCTCCCCAGCCATTGTTAATTTAGAGCCTGCCTTTCCCTTTGACTTTGTTAATTTCTACTCCATCTCCTCATGACAACCATTTATGTGATTTTTCTGCTAGAAGCGTCATTAGTTCCCAGTGTGATCTTTTAGATGTTTGGTTGTATAAGACAAGTTGTAAATACAAAATATGAGACGGCTGGCGAAGCGGAATGTCTATTCTTTTGGTGTTGAATTCATAGAATTGTAACAGATCAAATAATTAGGCCTGTTAAAGATTGAGAACAGGTACTGATATGTTTATATATTTATAGATAAGCAGAGCATATCAACTTCTATGAAAAAGCAGGTGGCAATTCAAGTATGATTGCTTGAAACAAATTCTCATCCTTGATTGGTCCAAAAGTTCAGTGATGCTATAGCCGCCCCCTTGTAAACATTTGTCAAGTAGCTTGCTTTGGTTTGAAGGTTGTTACAGGGACATTAGTCAATGCATAACATTAAAGGTGCTCCAATATTAGCTCTATCAAATTACTGACACAAAGTTATACACATATGCTGATGTAATTTCTCACCAAATCGCCATACTGTGTATCTGAATACTAATTCATAAGGTCAGCCTTGTCACGAGGACAAGTACCCTCATGACAAGGCTGCTCTGGGTACCTTTGCACCTGGTGGGTTTTATTGGTGTATGCCTCAGGTTATCTGATCCCACTTTTTGTGTGGCTATGACTTGTAGGCGCTCATCAAGATATCAGATTTAATTATTTTTTACTCAACACCGACGTCATTTTGAAAAATAGCTGACAGTATTCAAATGGTCCCAAAAATATATGTTAGAATATGTAAAAGCGGCGACTTTTTCTGTTCTAATAGAATTGATTTTTAATAATCAGTGTGAAATCCCATAGATGTAGCCCTCAACTTTGTATGGGATTTTAAATTGATTGTAAATAATCAATTTTATAGTAAAGAAGTTGTCTCCTCCTTGTTTGATGGAAGACAACTCCTTAAATACACAGAACTGGCAGTTGGTAGGCGTAGACTAGGATTCATTTAGTCTTCTTACTTAGCTATACTAGCTTATTTGTTCACAGAAGATGTGACATCATCTTGCTAGAGTACGCCATTTCACACTCACCGCCACCGCCAGTCATATGGAATATTGAGATATGGTGAAAGTTAGTTTCAGTGTTCAGACGGCTCCATTACGAGTAAGTGGCATTACATTATCAACCACCCAATTTGGGTGGTTGATAATGTAATCCCACTAACACGCCTTAGAGTCGTCTGCGCACTTAGGCTAGGTGAAAGTAAAAGTTATTCAGGTTCACTTTCGCTTTAGGTCATGAGTGCTTCCAATGCACACTGATCATGTGATTAATTCACTTGGCTCTAGTACCTTCAGAAGGAATTCGATGTGTACATAGAATTGAATTGAAAATCTGCAAATGTTGCAATCGCTGTCAGTGTGTTTAAACCATTATTCAAAGTCAGCATTCGAGACTTGATCTCAGCTTCTTGGAGATAATCCTGATCATTCGAGACAATAACCAATTAGGAATAGAATTTTAATGTCTAACTTTATTGAAAATCATTAGAGCTAATTTTGACCCAAAAAAACCTATACAACTGATAAAAGACATCTTCAAAGATCTCTTATATCATACCAACAGATAGCCCTCAGGTCGGAAAACACAAAACAACCAAAAGTTGTTTAATTTCATGTGACCAGGCATTAGGTTTTGTTCTCATAAAGGAATGACAAATCATATTACAATTAATGGGGGTAAATGTATTAATTCAGTATAAATGATGAGTTAGTGATGAATAAAGAAAATTAGAGAACTCTTTACAATTGTTCGCCACAAAGTTGAATTTAAGAAAACTGATTGACAAATCATTTTAAGGTTAATTCTTTGAAATTAGATTAAATATTAGAAAAACACAAGGCTCACTAGTTCTGGTCTAAACCAGCTTCTATTGATCCAATAGTTTGTGGCAGCATATCAACATCACGTCGCCGTCTCTCCACTGCTCCGATTTGCACGATAGACTCATTCTGCAATAATAAAAACGCATTGGTCTGTCAACATTGACCTTTCCACTATGACCTACGCTGCGAACATCTGAATAAAATGTGTAGTGATGGGCATACCACCTCAGAACATTTAGGTCTTGAACCTGAATTGATTGCTGTTTTGGGGCAATCTCTAGTACAGCATTCTCATGGTTGCTGGTGAGCATCTTATTCCAAAATCACTAATTTGTCACTATCATATTCTGATCCTGACAAGCCCTGATAGTAAAACACCAGCTATCGTAAAGAATTTCACTCTGTGACTGTGTATAGAGTATCCGACCGAGGGTAAACCCATTATTGTTAGAAATATGTTTACAAGTTTGAACGGATATTGATTCCCTACATTTGTGTGACTGTTTATCAATATTCACTAACCTTTGCGCCACAAAACACATCAAAGTGATCAGAAGTAAGCGTGACGTTTTGACTCTTGGCGAATATTGAGCCAAGGACTCCATTAGCTCCAGACTCGAGGGCATCAATGGTATTCTGAATGATCTGTTGTTGTGTTTGTTCATCATTACAATTACCGTCGTACCATGTGAACATGAATGTATCAAGTGTATCTTCATCCACTGGTACTCGCACTGTAACATAAAATTTAAAGTTATATTAAGAAAATATCAAAGTTTTTTGACGTGCAAAAATTTTGCGGATGCTTTTGTTTTCATTCTAAAAAACGCTTTTGTATGAGGGGGTCGGAATAAAACAAAGAAGAATTGACTGATTGCGGTAGGAGGTAGACAAGTTGGCAAGAAACTTGGTTGATACACGCATTGGGTTCTTTTGATGCACCACAGGTGTGCCTGCAATCATCTGGGCGTCCGCTCTTCTATCACTATTTTACATTGATTTTAAATGTTGTCATATTGTTGTTGTTGTTATTGTTGTGCTTGTAGTTGTTGTGTTTGTTGTTGTTGTGTTATTGTTTTTGTTGTTGCTTGCCAACAAACAGAAATAAGACTTACGTGCACAGTCACCAACTATGTCATGAGGAATCCATTTCCCTTCGAGAGAGCAAGCATAGTCATTCGGTGCTCTTCGAATATGATCTGGAACTAGTCTCTTCAAGCCTTTCTCACACTGCGGAGCACAATAAACCCCGAATGCTAGTTTATCGCAAACCAAAGCACCATTGGCTGGACGGTGCAACTCAGGGCAGCGTACACCTGTAGGGATTAAAAGCTCAATTTAAAAATGAGTACTGCAGTGTGAGCATGATAGTTCAAAATTTTAAAAATCCAAATTTTCAAATATTGTGCACATTGTCAGGACAGGTGATACATTGTTTTCATGTTGGCCATTTTGTTACAGCGTTAAGAGATTATCAAGGAATAAGATTTAGTTTCATGTTCATCAAATAAATCAGTGCAGGATAGTATGTTCAAACTGCTTGACGAAATATTTTCAGTTAGAATTTCCAGGTGTCTCCGTTATGTAACTAACTAACTAACTGTTTTCCCTGTCACTGAATAGGATAGCCCACCCCAGATATAATAGTGTTCCACTTCCCTGGCTTCACCTCACATATAATCACTGTTATACCAGATTTTCACTGACTCAATACCTGAAAGTTTGAAGGTGAATTCACATACTGCCTCATTACCAGCCTTATCCTTAGCTGTGTATGTCATAGTCCATGACCTGCCAACTCTGTACATACCAGGGCTACCGGTACTATATATTTTGATTTCTCCTCCACTGTTATCCCTGAACGTAGGTATCTGGAAAATCAGATTATGAAAAGGTAAAATATCAAGGAGTTAAAAGCAAGGAATGGGACATTGGAATCATAAAACACCCCCTTCCACGTGCTCGTTGCCGATCTACTACCTTTTTCACTCCAACCTGTAAGTCATTCTTTGATAATTCTTTTGGCTTAGACTGCCGTTGGTGGAAGAGAGGGACAGAGCCGAGCCAGATGGTAATAACTGTTATAATAAAACTAAATACTCTTAATTTCTCTCTATTGTACATTCAGGGAAGTACCACCCAACCTGTCATTGACTATCTCCCACCTAATCTCTAATCAACCCTAACAAATATGCTCGGGGTTCCATCTCTAGTGGGCTGGAGGGAGTGAGTTTTAAAGATTCGGGGATAAAATTAATTTCTTAGGCTCCTAAACACATACAGTCCAGTTGATGAAAGCCTCGTCTTGATCAGAGAAAATGAACCCTTTCTCATCCTTCACTGGTCCTTCGCATTCAACTACTTCTGGGTCTTCAATATCTGTAAAAAGCAGAATATCGGTTAGAGTCTCTCAATGAATACTGACTTTCAAGGTTAGGGTTATCCCAGTCAGTCAATCACGTTCGGCATTTTACGTTTCATACCAGTATAATTGTAAAAAAGACATGAGAGGACACATTTAAGAAAAGCTTAGTTGTTATGTTTTAAACTGTAAATTTAGGGTCTTACGCTATCTGTATGACTGATACATGTAAATTTAAGCAAGTCACTCATAGGGTTAGTAGACAATAAGTAGCATTACCCTTGGCAGTGACAGTAAATATACAGCTATCGCTGTTTCCTGCTCTATCCGTAGCTGTGAAATTGACTGTTGATGAACCGATTGGGAATTTGAAGTACTCATAACCGCACACTTTATTTTCACATGGGTATTCAGTCCCCTCACTTTCTCCTGAGACAGAAAATAAAAGGAAGGATAAGCATGCGTGTACTTTTTCTACTGGCTGACTGCAAGTTATTTATGGGACGTAATGGTTTATAGTGTGAATACACAACATTTATGATTGATTGATTTATTAGCAATCACAAACATTATATGTTGCAAGAAAAGAATGCAAATACTTTGTCATAATAGGAGCTCGCTGCTAGAGTATGGAACTTGCATTGATATGTTATTTTTTGTATAAAACTGTACTGACTCCCTTGTGGTTGAGAAAAGCTCGATCAAATTCTGTGGGGAGGAACTAAGTGAGTTTTGCATTTTGATATCAATGAAAATATTAAAGGGCAACCAAGGTTTGGCAGCAAAGCATAGTCGGGTAGTAAAGAATGTGCTAGGCAGCATCAGCTATGTGCATGACACGGTACAAAAATCAAAGTAGCTGCTGACTCTAAGTTGGGTAACACTTCAGTTGAGGGGAGGTTCCAAGACATTGCTGTAAAAATGATAGAGCACAGGCTCAATAATAACAGGAACAGGAAACTGCTCTGTGGTATTGTATTTTGGAGTACCTGATGGATGAATTGTTTCACAAGAATTCTGGCTGAATAATCATCCGAATTAGATATGTCTTTTTCCCTATGAAAAAGGTGCAATCTGCCACCAATCAATGAGAAGTTGTTTGAAACCCTGGTTACCCTTTAAGTAGTCAATCAGTAACACATTTGACTCCCTTGTTTATAGTCACCTTCTAAAGTAAGAGTCATGGTTTGTTTAATAGTTCCAGATGCATCGTTGTCAAACGCCTCCAGAGGTTGAAGTTTAACCAGAGCGTAGCCTTCACTTTCTTCATTATCAAGAGTTATGTGTTGTGGACAGGTCAGAAATTCTGGGGATTTCACATCTATAAAAAAGTTTTGAAATTGTGCCAAGACCCTGAAGCCAAGATCAACATATTTAAAGTATCGATGTTCCAATACTATCTGATTACAGAAAAAAATATGTTGTTATACAATAGTTTTGTGCTTATTCAATAACCTATAGTAGGAGGTAGCTCAGTTGGTTAGAGCGCCTGCCCTCGGGTTCAAATCCCGATGAGGTCTATTGACTACTGGGCTCAATTGACGCCCCAGGTGTGCTCCGACCTGCCTGCAAACTGAGAGCTACTTGGCGCTGAATACGGCGGCCGCGCCCTTAATGCACTGTATTTCTCAGTCTTCGGACCGAGACAAAAACTTGCAATTTTAACCCATATAACCAACATAGTTCAAGAGTGATAATGAGTCGCTTCACTGTACAGAGTAGCATACTATTTTAATGTTACCTAAACAGAAGGCGGTCCTCCCATAGTTGCTCCATTGTCCATTGGATTGACATGTCCACTCAATATCTTCAGTGACCTTGTAACCATGATTACATTGTACAGCGCAAACTTTGCCAAATACGATGTCTGTGCTTAGGCGGCTACACTCTGGTTGAGTGTACTGCCCATTCAAAATATCAGGGAGGGCTTGACAGGTCTCAGCTAAAAAGGGCAAACAAAATATTTGAACAGGTGAAAACCTGCGAAGCACAGAGTTGTTAGTTCATTTTTTGTTTAGCATTCTGTCCCGTTAAATAAAGTCTAAATCAAGGCCTGTTGTAGAGCAAGACAAAACTCAAATGATCCGAACAAATTCTGGCTTTGCCATTACACAAAATGGTATCTATTGGAAGCATGAAATATCATTTACTCTCCAGCTCTAATTGCCTGTTTTAACTTTATTTTTAAGGTATTTTTTCCAGTTCAAACTTCAGTTCAAAATATAAATGTTTTACTATTAATATAGTGATATTTGAATTGGTATTGCGTACTCACTTTCACATACAAGCGTAGTTCCACCCCACTTGCCCTTGTCCCTGCTTTCGTCTAAACCACATCTGATAAATGAGGATGTTCCTCTCCGTGGTATATAGCCAAGGTTACATTTGTTTGTACATTGAGTTCCATAGGAGAAATCCGTGGTTACCTTGTTACTTTTGACACACTTCCATCCATCACTGTTTGGTATGGAAGCAAGCTTGGGGCACAGCAGTTCTAAAATAACCCAAACATAGTAAGCACACTGTTGAGTATCGTAGTACTGTTTTAAAAATATTTATGTATGTGCAACTCAAGATTTTTTCAGGACAGAAGGAAACCAACAACTGTGGAGGTAGTTTTCTGGGCTTTTCACACTATACAGGCAAACATAGCAGCAATGCCATTCGTTTAAGTTTATCTGCAAGAGCAAAGTAAAGGTACCAATGCGTCATATCAGTTACAGCAGAATACTTCCTATGGGAGAGGAAATGGCACAACATAACTGGACTATAACATAAGGCAACTCTAACTGCATCAGCATCTTTGTTAGATCGGTAAGAATGTGTAGTTTAATTATGTTGTTGCAGATCTTGTAATCTAGTAATCTAGTAATCTAGTTATCTAAACTCATTTACCTTGACATTGGGGCAAAGGATAATTCATACGACCGCCAGCACCGCATACTAACGCGGTGATACCGCTGGTTAGGTGTCCATCATGGCACTTGTAATGACATGTCTGGCCATATGTGTACTGGCAAGAACCATTCAGGGAGATAGAATGACTGTCCAGCTGCGCTGGGGTTTCTTGCGGGCATCTTATTGCTGTAATCAAACATGTTTTCAATTTTGTGAGTACCCAGTCACTCAGACTTCGACAGGCGAAAAATCCAGAAGCAATAATGAACCACATGGTCTATCCTCATCAATTGACACGATCTGGCTTCTTTAGACTGTTTGGCTCTAGTGAATCCTATAACATATACAGAAGGTGCTGAATATGTAAATAAGAAAATATATAAAAGAAGAAAAATCAAGTCTGGGAACATGGAAACATCTATAGCGGACGATCCTCATTAATACCCTTCACAAAGTAAGAAAATATTCCGTTATTACATTAGAAAAACAGGCTACAAATATTTTTAGTCATCATGCTTCTAGATTGCACTTCCTTATATCAATGTATGAAATCCCAACAAACTTCAGAAAACTAAATCTCTTACGTGAGCATGGTGGAAATTTTGACTTATTTGCCTTGTTCCAGAATCCAGTACCACAAATACACTGCCCCTTGCCATCTGACCCTGCTACCTTTGTTGTTAGATTGTTGGGGCAATGCTTACATCTCCTTGCTATTGTTAAGGCCTCATCCTGGTATGTTCCTATGGGGCAAGCTAAAACCAAAGGAAAACACTAAGCTCTGAGCAGTGAGCAACATCATCAAATGATGATGATCATGATGACTTGGTTTCCAAGTCATTAGTGCTACTCTTCAAACACTGAAAGCCTTAACCTAGCCTGAGGAACATCGCAGGGGGGTATTGAGTTTATTATTGAACCCCAGATCCAACATCTTTTTGGGTCTGGGGCAAATAAAAATCTGGGGTAGAAAAGATCTGGGGTTGAATTCCAACTTTGAGATGTCTCTTCTTCTTCCTCATCCCACAGACCCCCACAACCAGTATGATTATGAGGCCTGTGCCCTCGAGGCAGTCGAGGGCCAACTAGTAATGTGTAGTGACATGTACTCACTCTCAGCAGTATCATGTATGTCATTTAGACTGACCACCATTCTCCCTGACTGCACCTTAAAATGATGATTCAATTATGATATGGCTTGCAAACATAACTCACTGGGTCTGGGATGTGGTGTAGAGTGGACTAGCAATGAGTTTATAAATACTTGGAATGGAGGAATTGCATGCCGAGGGCATTCACTGCAGGGATTAGGTCAGTTCGGTAAGCTGTATTGTATAGTACAGCTTCATTCAGGTCCCCATGGTTCATGAACTTTATGTGACCTCTAATTTATATTTCATGCCACCAATCAAAAGCGTTAAAAATGAAATATGATTGTAGTCTGGCAGCCTAGTAATTACAAGATTACCGCGCCCATAGGCCTAGTCAAGGTTATCAGTGAGTGGTGAGTGTGAGCTTATTTTTAGACTGTTTTATTTCTCAACTCCAGATGTTCTCTCCCAACCCCGGTCTATTCAACCCCCGGGGGTCGGGGGTACTCCCTACGCCCTTGGCATATCGCTTCAAGGCCGGAGCTGCAGTGATCGGTGACAGCATCCTTCTGTATAGAGTTATACCATACAGAAGGGATATTTTATCTGCATGCACAATGTTTTTGTACATACAGAAGACCTCCATTATTTTGAGTCCTGATCCGAAGGGACAATGTAATTAGTCAAACTTGAATTGACTTATGGTACCGGATGGGGATTGAACCCACACCCGGTTGGTCAACCAGCAGACACGCTTACCGCTGAGCCAAATTTACTGGTAAGTGTATAAGCTTCCAAGGTGTTGAAACTCTCAAAAAAAAAACAAGGTACATAATTTCGGCCATCAGGCTGACACAAGCTCAATATGTGAGATATAAAATAGAACATACTTACGGTCACATCGATCCAGACTCCCATATCTTCTCACATAACTCCCATGTCCACAAGCACACTCTTTCCTACCATATAAGGAGTCACAGGTGCAATTAGCACTACCAGTACACCTATTGCCACATTGGTCATTGGGTAGAGCAGTTGAGTATTTCCGGCTCCGGTGTGTTCCTACCACAGTGAATGAACATAATATGATGTAACTGCATTGACGATAAAATGAGGTAGAAGTTACCGTCATTGTTACTATATTGCATATCTCTGCAATAAATGACCAAATTTTGCTCATGGTATTGGATATCTTGCCCCCAAATATCCAACGACATCCGCAATTTTCAACCTTCTGGACAACTTCCAACTGGATTGGGTTTGGAGGTCGACAAACTTATATTAAATGTTGCACCATGTGAAGATGAGAAAAAGTTGTAGAAACGTAGCAAAGGTTTTCTGCAGATTTGTTGATACTTAAAGATGAACTGGTCTTGATAAAATAATTGTAATATGCTTGAAGAGCAATTGCAGAGAATGCATTGAAGAGTATTTGCTATGCATGCAAGCCAAAACGCAATAGGTTTTGTGATTAATGCACTCACCACCATGTATATAACTTGCTATATCTGCAAATCTATCAAAGTTTTCCACAGCGAATGCCATCTCTTTATTTCCGTTGTCTCTCGAAGCCCAGCTATACATTTCATTTTGGTTTCCAAAATTACCAATTGTGATCACAATAACAAGACTCTGCAATAAACATCACATAATCAATTTGTTTGCAATTCATCAATCAAAGACCTATTATCAATGTCAACGATAAATCGTAATGATAATTCAAGTTTTTTAAGTAATAAAGCATTTTATGTCTACTGCAGGCAATTCGGAAATTATTCATTGTATATATGATATCCTTTAATTATCTAACAGAAATAAATTTACATGCAAATGTAAATATATTTCTGTTAACTGTTATTTCTGCCAACTCCACTCTTTGAAGAGTAAGCTAGGATAACAATCAAAAATCACCTTGCTAAAACCTTTTGTTCATTGGTATATGGCTTCAGGTGTACCCAAGAGACCTTAATTTTAGGATCATTTATTGCAAAAGAATTTTCGGGAAAGAAACAAAATCTACTTTGTTTTCCATAAAAATAGTTGGCAGCCCTGCATGTTTATTCTAACAATCATAATATGATTTATTTTGTAATACTTAGCAAATTTCCAATTGGACGGAGTCGTGATTAGGGGGCTGATGAAAAAAATAATTTTCAAATGTGTCTCATAACTAGCATTCCAGTGTCCCCTCACATTGTCACGCAGATTTTACCTTCATATCTTTCAGTGCCTGAACAGAAGTAGCTGGGTTATCACCACCATATGCACCGTCAGTTATTAGGACAATAATAGGCCTTGCGCCAGTATTTTTGCGACCATTCTGTGCGATAAGTTGTCTAGCAAGGTCCAAACCTGCAAACAAAAGTTTATGTTTTCTTTTATGTTTATGTCAGTAACTTATGAAAGCACAGCTAAAACAATGTCCTATGCAAGTCCAATGTACAATAACCTTCAGTTTCCTATTCCAATGCACTAGTATAGTTACAGTTACAAGTGAGCAAATCAGAATGTTACATTTGTGATTTTTTGTATGGCATGAGAAAGTAGGATGCTGAAGGCAAAGTGAAGCAAAACCAACGATGGTTTAATTTGAATCTGATTGACCTGCTTTGATGTTGGTGCCTCCATAACTTGTCCTACGTAGCTTTCCCAAGTCGTCAAGCAAATCGCATTTGTTGTAGTCTTGTTTCAGCTGTTGCCTTACTTCTGCCGTGCTTTCAAACGTCACAACTCCAACCTGGTGGACATATTTAGGCATATTTATTGAGGACGGATAGGACAATTATCAATCAGAGGAGTCAAATTTGAGTCTATGCATGACCTTGGTGATCAAATGACATGACACATGGACACATTGTCCAAACCTAGCCCTCCCCAGATTTGCTTTTCCCAAATAAAAGAGTTGACATGCAAAAGCATTGTCTCATTATTGAAGCAACACACTATATATACCCTGCTATTTTCTTTTTATACTTTCACAAACTAAACAGAAAATGCATTTTTTTTAAAAATAATATTCCTCCCCAAATCATCAATAATCACTAGATTTATCTTTATTTGCCAAGATCAAGTGTTAAGAATACTTCTCACATGACTCAGTAGGAGATCTTTTTATCTTCATCTCACTCAGCAACCACTGAGCACAATTCAAATCATTATCCTACATTGAAGGTGGAGGCAACTTTTACAAATTTGTCTTTCAGAATATATCATTTCCCCTATAATTAGGCATCCCAATTAATTTTCAAATGTCAGACTGTTGAAGATGCCATTAAGTTATGATGATTGGAAAGTAGTCTGTGCACATGTGCAGTAACCTGGTAATTTTAGAGCTACATGCAATGAAATTCTTGTTCAGATTTTCTAATTTTTCATAAAACTTTACCTAAAATAAGAACGGTAATCCTTATAATATACAATCCTTGGAATCAAAAGCTGTTTTTCAGAGAGGGAAAATGCCACATTTATAGACAAAAAACTTAAGTGTTCGTTATATATTACTGTGCTAACATTGTTGCTCAGTGGGACGAAAAACGGTCCCATAACCTCTGATTATCTTATAGTATATAAATATATTCACCTGAGCATCAGCTCTTGATATGCTGAAGTATTCCAGAAAACTTCTCATGAACACAAGTTCTTCTTTGAATTGCTTATCAGATACACTTCCACTGGTATCCAACACAAAAACAATATCTACCACACCCTGGGCATCTTTGTCTATCCAGTTAGCATCTATCGTCAATTGCTCCTCGATCAAACGCTGAAAACAGACAATGTTGAGCTTGCCATCCTTTTGTGCAAGGTACAAAGTTATTTCATTGTAAATTAAATGCATGAGGGATATCTTTTGGCCCCTGTAAAGCATTTCATGGCCACATTATCACATAGCTGAAAAAGGAGCTGCTTAGCTAATTGATAAATGTCATCGAACACAATATCGGGCACTGATTGTTGAGTTGTCCCAGCGACTTTGAATGTCAGTCAAGCCGCTGTGAACTGAAAATTGAATTATTATTTACTTCAAATCTTGGAATATTAGGCTTGAGAACAACATATAGCGTAAAAGTAAGTGACTCCAAAAATCTGAGTCTTTTTGAATTGATAAACCAGTTTGGTTTGCTGATATCCGCATTTAAAACACTTACGATAACAAAATTAGTAGAACATTTCTATTTTTTAGACAGAGCAAACAAACGGTTGTTTGTTCTATTTTTGTGAGCAAAATTGTAAAATGATCATCTTACCTCTCCAAATGTAGCTGACAACACTGTCGGTATTGAAGTGCATGCCACCAACAATATAAAAACAGCAGCATCCGTTCCGCATGCCATGTTCATAGCTCTACCCGATCACAAATGATGCAAACATATTAGTTTGGCACATGATTGCACAGCAAAAAAGCCCTATCACCTTGAAAACTTAGTTTTAATATTATGATTATAACTTTATCAGCGCAGATGAGAATGGACCAGAGGCTAAACTGCCATAGTGTTTGTCTTTCTGAATGATAAAATGACGGTTATCATGTGTATTTAAGATTAATCTGGGAGACGTCCAGGGTATTGTGCTCATAAAGGACCCAGGGTCCATAAAAGCTCTAGTACTTTAGTTTGAGTAAAAATTAAGGAAAAGTTCTTATAGCTGCATGCAGTCATTTGCTAATTTGATTACCTTCAACCTATGCAGACCATTGAAAATTTAAAAACAACGCGCCCTGTTTTGATAAATATCAAGATAATTGTGTAAAAGTGTAAACCTAGGCAATAAACGGAAAAAAAGTTTATATCATTCATGGGCAAAGTGAATGGTTGTCTTACGATCCATTTACAACCACCTAAACAATTAATCAATTTTGCAAACTGAACTAAAATGTTTGGTTAAGATGCGGGACAACACGATATAAGGTTAAGTGCACGTTAAGTACCCCCTGATGTAAGGTTATGGTTATTTGCTCAAAATCTTAGATAAATAACATGTCCTTGGCTTGATTAATGAGAGGGAGTCCATTGGCTGGATAGACCAAACCTTTCCCTCTCGAAGATAACAAAAGTACCTGTGTGTTTAAAAGATGAACCAAAGATGCCTTGGTAAGTAAAGGAGGCGTGATGATAATCAAGTTTAATAATAAGAAAATGGTGATAAGTTTACTCCAGATTCACAGTCTAATCCTTTGATGTGAACGTGATTTCTCGAAGCATGCACACAATCAGGTCAATCTGTGTCAAACGTTGTCAGACTGCATTCATATTAATATCCAGGGTCTGTCTGCTCATTCAAATAGACGCGAATAATTTGGCTTGTTGGCATCTTGTTGAGTCTAGATTGATTGCAACAGAGCAGACTGAGTTTATTTAAAAAACCCATAAAAATGTGTGTAAATGCATTCTAGTTATAACAACATCAATGTGAACCAATTCAGCGACCAACAAATAGTTGTACATTTTTCGGTGTTCAATGCTAGAAGTGTTGTGATAAAATATGTCTGAACTGGGCGCTTGCTGCTCGTGATATTCAATCAAATTTGGTTGAGAGTACCCTGAGCAAAGCATCGTTGGAGAAATGTTGGACAAAAGAAATACAAAGGGGTGACTTTACTCAAGTTCGGAAGTTTACAATTGTAGAGCAAAGTGGGTAAAAACTATGTTGTTAGCTATAAATAGCTCCTTTTGATGGCCTAATAAAAATCAGCACTGAGACGAACGTCTAATTATATTTATAATCCATACCAGCAATTGCAAAAAAATAACTGATATTTTACTCAATCATGACAAATAAAGGCATCCTCAAAATTGGTCATATCATTTATAATCAGAAAGCACTCAGCACAGCAAACTATGTTGCATAGCTTCATGTGATGAGACATCAAGTTGTTTTCTCATCAGAGCATTTATGATCCTATTATAGTATTAGCAAAAAGTAGCTGTAATGAAGGGGGAGGGGGGTAAATAATTGTGGATGGCAGATTAAGAAAACAAGGAGCGCTAGATTGGGTCTAAGGCAGCTCAACTTCAAGTTATTAGCATATCCACCTCGCGCCAACAACTCTATACTGCTCCGATTTGTACTATGGACTCATTCTACAGTAAAACAATCAAATTTTATGAATTAGAGTTCTATATTGCAAGAATATATTTTAGGATGGCTGTGGCGGTAAATATGTTGAATCAGGATTATTGTATTTTTTGCTTGATTGCATGCATATGCTGTTGTTGTGTTTGGTTTTGCTGGTTGGTTACAAGTTCAATTTCATCTGGTAAGATTCTGACATAGATTCCAAACAATAATCAGAACTGTTAGAGTATCCATCGCAAAACAGTTGGATACAACATACAATAGAATATCTACAACTACAAAACACACAGGCCATCAGCTTCATCAGTATGAAGCTACAGTCCTGCTTACTGATTAGCATCACATTCAGGTATAACTAATATTCTTAGCTATAAACTCACAAGGGGTCCCAGCAACGGGCCATGTAAGGTCAACAACCCTAACACGTACGCTGTGTTACATAGGGTGGCAATGGGAGTGGAATGAGCTATGGGACAAGAGAACACTGAGTAGTGAATAGCGGGCATGCTAATAAGCGCCATCAACCCATTCTTTTTTGGGGATGGTGATATGGCGCAATCAGTAAGCGCGCTTGCTATTCACTGCCAGGCGATTAGTGTTGCAAGAGTTGTGCGCTCGAATCCCATAGGGGGAGCTTTCAAATTGGACTGTTCCAGCCCCCAGCACCCTCGGGTGTATACCTCTTCAGCTCAACTGTCACTTGATTGATCAGAAGCAGAGCAAAGGAAAGAAGTCAAATGACCTTTGCACTTGAATATGTGTGCTGTTTAAAAGCCAATCAGGACCACAGACAATGCTTAAAAATACAATTATAGGTATTGATCTACCCTACAGGACAAAAAGTTTCATGAGAATAAATAATTCACAATTTCGCGAAGTTGTCTTCACGCGATATGTTTGTGCCATGATTTTTTCTTCCAGATGATAAATTCTGAGAGCTGGCCCCTCATGTACATATACCTGTTGATGCTCAGATTTTAGCGATTCCATTTAAAAATTCACGAGGGGACAACTCCGCGAACCTTTTAAGCCGTGAAACCTTGGTCGAGAGAAGACAATTTGCGAATCTTTGTTCCGTGAATTTTTTGTCCTGTAGGGTATATGGTTCAATGAGGGAAGGACAACTACAATCTCGACAGCAATTTCATTCTATTCATCTATTAAAAAAAAAAAATTTCTGATCCTGTATAACAACCATCACACAAATCTGATATACTATGTTCAGAAATCATTTCTCTGCAATTAGTCTGACTGTTCATCAATACTCACATACCTTAGCACCACAAAACACTTCAAAGTGATCTACTGAGCCAATGAGGCCATTAGCTCCAGACTGGAGGGCACCAATGGTATTCTGGTTGATCTGCAGTTGTGTTTGTGTTTCACTACAATTTCCTTTGTACCATGAGAACATGAACTTATCATGCATATCTCCATCTACTGTGAGTCTCACTATAACATCAAACATTTAAGTCACCCTGTTGGCTTACATTCCAGCCGACACTCATACGATGAAAGGTTAACATCATGTAGAGACAAGCTTTTTCAATTTTCAAAAAAATTGCAGATGGAACTTTTTAGAAGTTTCTGGGATGGACAGAAGATTGAAACTATGCAAGAAATAGATAAAAATAGAGGATTGTAGTTTTCTGTGACAATAAATTATAGCAGAGCTTATTTTCAGAAAAATACTGGACTGACTCTGAAATTATAATGGTTCCTCTCCATCAAAAGACACAACAGCATTTTCCGCAATATGTTTTCAACAAAAACAAGGAATGTTGTTCTTACTGCCACTGGTTACTAATAAAAACAATTATCAAGAGTGCATTGACAACAACATTTTTCAAACATACAAAAATGGAAGATAAGCTAGAATCTTCTGTTTCAACCCAGCACTAGTAGGACTTACGTACACAGTCACCAACAATCTCATGAGGAAACCATTTCCCTTTAAAAGAGCAAACATACTCATCTGGTACTCTAGGAATATGATCTGGAACTAGTCGCTTCAAGCCCTTCTCACACTGTGGTGCACAGTAAACCCCAAATGCAAGTTTATCACAAACTAAAGCACCGTTGGCTGGACGGTGCAACTCAGGACAGCGTAAACCTGCAAATAAAATAACAAAAAGTTCTGTGCAAAGAAAGCTTGAAACTTCAAAATAAAACAAATTCTCTTTTATTCAAATGGTGTTTTGGGCTTCAACTGGTCAGCTTATATTTTGTTCTTTTCGCAGCTTTTGTTCTTTGGTCACAGCCTTGGGATTGATAAATGGAAATTAGGCTATTTATATCTGTCTTCAAATATGTATCTGATGGATATTTACAATTCGGAGTTTTAACATAAAATAAGGGATACCGAAATGAGATCCCCACTTTTCACAAACATTCGTGGTACATAAAAGTCAATGGAAAAGAAAACTTGAAGGGTCCTGGATCGGCACGCACTTCTAATACCTGAAAGTTTGAAGGTGAATTCACACACTGCCTCATTATCCTCCTTGTCCCTAGCCATGTATGTGATAGTCCATGACCTACCAACCCTGTACATACCAGGGCTACCAGTACTATATATTCTGATTTCCTTCCCACTGTTGTCCCTGAAGGTAGGTGTCTGAAATGACGCAGAACAAGTGAGAAAGTTAGTGAGAGTTATCATATTAGCAGGCCCAGGTCTATCTGAATGAGAACTCCTCAAATCAAATCTGTCTCAACATGTTCTAGTTCGAGGAACAAAAAATTATTCTTGCAATGACATGCAAGCCGAGACAGCTGCAAATCATCTGGGGTTAGTATAAATTATAATTTCTAAACATAATTTTCCTTCAGCCTTTTTTCTCTTTAATTGGATGACTGTCTACATTTCAACTACTGTCCATTACTATTAAAGGGATAATACACTTCTGATCTCTGTTTTGCAGCCAATGGAGCACAGAAAAATGTATGTACATACATAAACTCCTTATTTGTAATTCAAAACCCCTTGTTCTGCTCAAATGTGCATTCTAAATTGTAGTTGTGCATCTCCAACAAGAAATAAGACAACTAACAGAATTGCTTGTGATCTGAAAAAAGCTGATTTTGTGAGCAGTTGTGTGCTCCTACCTCTTGGTTAGTGTTTCAATTGTCCAGATACTCAAAGTGCGCATGTGCAATAAGGATGACCTTTGCACTTTAGCTTGTTATTTTCTAACAGCCCAGCTTAACACTTTTACTACCATAACCGGATATGGTAATAAAAGTGTTAAGCTGGGCTGTTAGAAAATAACAAGCTAAAGTCAAAGGTCATCCTTATTGCACATGCGCACTTTGAGTATCTGGACAATTGAAACACTAACCAAGAGGTAGGAGCACACAACTGCTCACAAAATCAGCTTTTTTCAGATCACAAGCAATTCTGTTAGTTGTCTTATTTCTTGTTGGAGATGCACAACTACAATTTAGAATGCACATTTGAGCAGAACAAGGGGTTTTGAATTACAAATAAGGAGTTTTTGTATGTACATACATTTTTCTGTGCTCCATTGGCTGCCAAACAGAGATCAGAAGTGTATTATCCCTTTAAACTACAACTTCAATTTTAAACCCTTTTTCCTGGTCAATAGATTGATCGGTCCTTAGACCATTCCTCATTGCATGCCGGTCCAAGAGTATAAAAAATTATTCGCACAAAATGATTGTGAATCTGAATATACAGCTCGATAGGCTGCATACCAGACTAACCCTCAATGACCTTTATTACATACTGTCGAGTTGATGAAAGCCTCATCCTGGTCGGAGAAGATGAACCCTTTCTCATCCTTGACTGGTCCGTTGCATTCAATTACTTCAGGGTTTTCAATATCTGTAAGAGAAGAATATTGAGTTAACGCATCTGCTTACTTTAATTTAGCAAATTATACATAAATTGTACAAATAATGGGGTTGTGTCAGGAGTTGTCCCTTATTATAGGGGTCGCTGAACAGATGAGACCATAAATTTGCACTTTTTTATATAAGCTATCAATGGAGCAGGTCACACTTTTTGGTCTGGCAGCCAGGGAAATTAAGATAGAAGCAAAAGGAGGGTGATTTCATAGGCTGATTATGCTGACCCACTTTACGAGACAAAAATTGACAGCGAATATAATTTGATATTCATTATATTATATAATATAATAAATATATCATTAAAGTAAAAGGAAATAATAAGATTCCAGCTTTGAATTTTGAATGTTATATTAATCCAACCTGAAAATCTTGATTGCAGAAAAAAAATTCAGAATAACATATATATATTTTATGTTATTGTAATACAAAACAATTCTATATTTAATACAATAACTTAATAGATATATATGGAATTTTTTTGCAAAACAAATTTAGCTGTATATTTCATGACACCTTCCTTCCTGACACTGAATTTCATTGTGATTGATCAGGTTTTTATAATTTAATGTATTATTGTTTAATTTCAATTGTAATAAAAATTAAGATTTTCGGATACTATTTTATTTTAGCATGTAGGTAAGATTTTTGGATTACCGAATAAAAATACCAATTGTAGTTAGCATCAACCGAAGAGTTTTTACAGCAAAAGGTCTCATCTGCTTCCTTTATGGCTTATATCAAACTTTGCAAAAGTGTGGTCTCATCTGTAAATAGTCAAGGGAGATTACTCCAAAAAACACAACCCCATTACTATGATTGTAATGCACCGATGCCCTCTGTCAAAACTTCTAGTACAGCCCTCAAATATACAGTGTGATGTGATGTCATTTAAAATAATGAGCTGAAAGTCAATTAAACAATCTAAGGCCTAAGCATTACTGGTTGTGAAATCTTGAACCAATCAAATTGTTTCTGATGTTGATGATTTTTCAGAATTTCCTGTGTCAAGCAGAGCAAGTTGCAGATCAAGTTGCAGAGCGAGTTGCAGAGCGAGTTGCAGAGCAAGTTGCAGAGCAACTTGCAGAGCAACTTGCAGAGCAAGTTGCAGAGCAAGTTGCAGAGCAAGTTGCAGAGCATGTTGCAGAGCAAGTTGCAGAGCAAGTTGCAGAGCAAGTTGCAGAGCAAGTTGCAGAGCAAGTTGCAGAGCATGTTGCAGAGCAAGTTGCAGAGCAAGTTGCAGAGCAAGTTGCAGAGCAAGTTGCAGAGCAAGTTGCAGAGCAAGTTGCAGAGCAAGTTGCAGAGCAAGTTGCAGAGCAAGTTGCAGAGCAAGTTGCAGAGCAAGTTGCAGAGCAAGTTACAGAGCAAGAGCAAATTGTAGTGTTGTACATACATATTTAGGATGTGCATCTAGTTTTAATTCTTTGTACTAGTTCTAGTTCTTTGTTCTAGTACTTTGCTAGTTCGGTACAGTGATGTTAATTCTTATATAGTTTTGACGGACCGCACGCTGACGTTACCTTTGACAGTGACAGAGAATATACAGCTAGCACTATTTCCTGTTCGGTCACTCAATGTGAAATTGACTTTTGAAGAACCAATTGGGAATTTGAAAAACTCATGGCCGCACACTTTATTCACACATTGGTAATCGGTCCCCTCACTTTTTCCTAAAACAGAAATTTAATGGAAGGATCAGCATGTGTGTAGGTATTCTTCTGTACAGACTGCCTGTAAGGACGGAAACCTAGATCAAGTCCTGGAGAGAAGAACTAGGAGAATTTTGAAACCTTAGCGCACACATCTTTTCGCAGAGATAATCTGTACCTTCATCAAAGACTTACTTTGAGGCTGCTATTTTTATCACATCTTGATATCCATGTTTTATCATGTGAGTGATTTCCAAATTTAAAAATCCCATGTGATGGTTTCTCAAACTCTCAAGGTGATGGCCTTCAATCGGCATTGGGAGTCAGTGGGGGGTCCTTGTGTTATGTCACAACGTGTCATATTTGTAATGACTATGTTAAACTAAAAAGTTCATAGATAAGATGATGATCTAAATGTTAAGGGTGCAGCAGGTGGGAGTCGAAATCAGGTAAAGCTGCTACCATTGCACTACGAGGTCAAGATAAATGGTGGATCATACACCATGGTGCAGTAGTATTGGTATTGCCTGATGGTCCATTGTGCCTGGGTTCCAGTGTCACATGCCCCCATAAAATTTTGATCATCATTTTTTCTGTGAGGTTAATAGTATAACATGGTCATAATAAGTATTAGGCGTTGTGACGTAACACATGGATTGCTCCAAATGCCGATCGACCACCGTCACCTTGAAAGTTTGTGAGACCATAACTTCCTCGATATAAGGATTCAAAAACTGGAAATCGCTCATATGATAGAATAAAACATGGAGAATTCACTTGTAATTGTAATTCATGCAATAAAGGATTGTGCCTCATCAGGAAATTGTGTTATACTGACAATATATGAGTTAAACCGAGTCAGACTCAAAAGGTGAAACTTCAGATGACTTGTTCAATGGTGAATCTTACTTCACCATAGTTACCTGCTAAAGAAAGAGTCAAGCTCTGATTTATTGTTCCAGATAGATCATTATCGAAGGCCCCAAGAGGCTGAAGTTTAACCAGAGCGTAGCCTTCCCTTATTTCGTTGTTTTGAGTTATATGCCGTGGGCATGTGATGAATTCAGGAGGTGTCACATCTGTAAAATTGACATGTGAAATTGATACAATGTGACAGTTAGCTCAAAAAGTTAATCAGAGATAATATAGTCACAGGATCGATACAAAAATTATCTACAACAAAAACAAATTTTGATTCAAAAAGCAAAATGTTAGGCAGAATCATAGACCATGAGTGATGGTATTGATGTCTCTCTTCCTCTAATTTCAAAAATTGTGCATTCAAAACTTTTTACAGATTAATATTAATATGGAAATGGAGTAAAAGCTAGATCAATGTGTCATATCTCAATCATTTGAATTTGTTTGTTTAAATTCTTACAATAATATAAAGGTACATCATAAAATAGCAATTGTCTGATAATTATAGTGGATTTTGACTGGAAATATTCACCTTTGCAGAAGACAGGCTTCACATAGTTGCTCCATTTTCCGTTGCCCTGACATGTCCACATAATATCATCAGAGACCTTGAAGCCATGATTACATTGTACAGAGCAAGTTTTGCCAAATACAATCTCTGCGTCTACGCGGCTACACTCTGGTTCAGTGTACTGCCCATTTAAAATATCAGGGAGAGCTTGACAGGTCAAAGCTAAAATAAGCAAAGAAAAGATTTGAACAGGTGAAAACCTGCGAAGCACAGAGTTGTTAGTTTGTTGAGCGTACTGCCCATTTACTATTTCAGATAAGGGATCCCATTTCAGAGCTAAAATCAAAAGACATTTATTGGCTTGGTGCTGTTCAATCACCAGTGTCTGCTTCCGTTGGTGTCAGTCCTAAAGAATTTTATGCTTTCATGTGAATCATTTCTTATTGGTGATATCCTAGTGACTTGCTTGGGTTTGGAGTCAATGACTTAATTTCCAAAAGCTGCTGGTTTGATGATGCCATAGGGAATGCTGCACATTAATAGCAGGATTTTTCATGCATTCAATTATGTTGTGCCGAATAGAAAGTAGTATAACATTTCTTCAAATACAGATATCTGATCTAGTTTAGACAATAGAGCATAATTCCGGGAGACTTTCCTGATTTGTTTTGATCAGAAAGAAGTTTTTATTATTAACTACTTACGATCGCATACAAGTTCAGTTCCGGTCCATTTGCCGTTGACTCTGCTTTCATCTAAATCACACATGATGAATTGAGATGTACCTGGTCTTGGAACATAACCAAAGTTACATTTGTTTGTACATAGAGTTTTGTAGAGGAAGTTTGCGGTCCACGGATTAATTTCGCCACAGTTCCATCCATCACTGTGTGGAATATTACGTGGTGCGGGGCACAATAGTGCTGAGAGTATAAAAAGAAAAATAATATTTGGTCATGATGTCATGAAGTCGTAAAGTCATGAAGTCATGATTTAGTTTTTTATTCCTCGAAACTTCACAATAAATGACAGAATGACTATGGGAGGGCATAACACTTACATTGAGTAATTCTGGAAGCGAAGTGCTCGCTCATAAGAGGTATTTCAAGACTACCAAAGCAATATACATAATATATTTATGCAATATTGGTACACTGAAAAAATTGATAGCATTCCTGGATAAAAGTCATGAATAGTGTTAAAAATTATTCCCTGCTCATCTATGAGGTATTTATGGGTATATACTGCACAAGCCCAATGAGATACCGCTACAATAAATTTTATAAAGTAAATTTAACTCAAGATTTTTCTGGGGCAGAAGGAAACCAACTGCTATGGAGGGGTAGTTTGCTACGTTTTTTCAAAAGATCCAAGCAAGCGAAGCATGGGAGAGGAAATGAGTAGGAATGTGTAATTCAATTATGTTGATGCAGACCTAGTAATTTATTTAGAACAGCCTAACTGTTCCATGCTTTTTAATGTTGTGTTGACTCAACTAAGTATATTTACCGTGACATTGGGGTAAAGTGTGACTCATACGACCGTCAATACCACATACTAACGCGGTGATACCGTTGGTTACGTATCCATCATGGCACTTGTAATGACATGTCTGGCCATATGTATACTGGCAAGAACCATTCAGGGAGATAGCATGACGGTCCAGCTGCTCTGGGGTTTCTTGCGGGCATTTTATAGCTGTAATTAAAGATGTTATTTTTTTTGTTGTCAACAAGGGCAAAATCAAGAAATAATAATGAACCAAAGAATTTAACAATAGACATGATTGTGCTACTGGAGATTGACTTTTCATAATAATGAAGACTGCATGGCTCCGGTAAATCCTAGTGCATATACATAATGTGGTGTATTTGTATAGAACTTTGAATATATATATATATAAGTTCTATACAAATTCACCACCTTATGTTCATGCACTAGGATTAACCAAATGTATAAAAATTTCAGAAAATTAAATCACATGGTGAAAATTTTGATATTTCGTTCTTGTTCCAGAATCCAGTACCACAGACACACTGATTTATGCTATTTGAGCCTGTCAAAAATGTTGTTAGACTGTTGGGGCAAGACTTGCATCTCCTTGCTATTGATAACCATTCATTCTGGTATGTTCCTATGGGACAAGCTAAAACCAAAATAAAACACTTAACTTTGAGAAATTGTGAACTTCCCGTAATCGCCATTTTCAAATAAAAAAAACTGTAAAACACTATTGACGATGAAACTTAAACTGAATCAGTTCACAGTGCCAGCTATCTAGCCATAGGCCACTATATCCTAATGTTTCAGGGTTTGATAACTATGGCTTACTAACTCTTGATCAGTTATGATCCGGGAGAGTTGTCCTTTTGTATTAAGTCATTTGATAACTCAGATCAGATCGAAAGTGTATACATTTACATAACTTTTTGTAATGTGTCTGAACTGAGAAACATAAAGTTGGCTAACAGGCTGACACAAGTTCAATATGGGAAATACAATACAAAGCATACTTACGCGAACATCGATCCAGACTCCCATATCTTCTAACACAACTCCCATGTCTACATGCACACTCTCTCCTACCATATAAGGAGTCACAGGTGCATATAGCGTTACCAGTACACCTATTGCCACATAGGCTGTTGGGTAGAGCAATTGAGAATTTCCGGCTCTGGTGTGTTCCTACCACAGTGAATGAATATAATATGATGTAACTGCATTGATGATAAAAAGAGGTAGAAGTTACCGTCATTGTTACTATTTATTGCAAATCTCAGCAATAAATGAACAAATTTTGCTCATGGTATTGGATATCTTGCCCCCAAATATCTAACAATATCCACAATCTTTAACCTCCTGGACAACTTTCAACTGAATTGGGTTTGGAGGTTGACAAACTTATATTAAATGTTGCACCATGTGAACATTAGAAAAAGTTGTAGAAACGTAGCAAAGTTTTCTGCAGATTTGTTGATACTTAAAGATGAACTGGTCTTGATAAAATAATTGTATGCTTGAAGAGCAATTGCAGTGAATGAATTGAAAAGTATTTGCTATGCATGCAAGCCAAAACGCAATAGGTTTTGTGATTAATAAACTCACCACCATGTATATAATTAGCTATATGTGCAAATTTATCAAAGTTTTCCACAGCAAATTTATGCCATCTCTTTATTTCTGTTGTCTCTCGAAGCCCAGCTATACATTTCATTGTGGTTTCCAAAATTACCAATGGTGATCAAAATAACAAGACTCTGCAATAAACATCACATCATCGATTCATTTGCAATTCATTAATCGATGACCTATTATCAATGTCAACGATAAATCCTAATGATAATTTAAGTCATTTAAGTAATAAAGCATTTTATGTCTACTGTAGGCAATTCGGAAATTATTCATTGTATATATGATATCCTTTAATTATCTAACAGAAATAAATATACATGCAAATGTAAATTTATTTCTGTTAACTGATATTTCTGCCAAATCGACACTTTGAAGAGTAAGCTAGGATAACAATTAAAAATCACCTTGTTGAAAGCTTTTGTTCATTGGTATATGGCTTCAGGTGCACCCAGAGACCTTAATTTTAGGATCATATTGCAGAAGAACATTCGGGGAAGCTCGTCCCCAATTCACCCAGCAAGTTATCAATATCCCAAATAAAATCTACTTGTTTTCCATAAACATAGTTGGCAGCCCTGCATGTTTATTCTAACAATCATAATAAAATTATTTATTTTGTAATACTTAGCAAATTTCCAATTGGACAGCGTCGTGATTAGGGGCTGATGAAAAAAGAAAAAGTTTCAAATGTGTTTCCTAAGAAGCATTCCAGTGTCCCCTCAAATTGTCACGCAGATTTTACCTTCATATTTTTCAGTGCCTGAACAGAAGAAGCTGGGTTATCACCACCATATGCACCGGCAGTTATTAGGACAATAATAGGCCTTGCGCCAGTATTTATGCGACCATTCTGTGCGATAAGTTGTCTAGCAAGGTCCAAACCTGCAAATATGTTTATGTTTTCTTTTATGTTTATGTCAGTAATTTATGAAAGCAGTGCTAAAACAAATCATAGCACTATTGAGTGGAAAATTTGAGTAGTATTAGAAATTGTCTCCTCTTGTTATATATGACGTATTTAATATGTCCTATGCAAGTCCAATGTACAATAACCTTCAGTTTCCTATTCCAATGCACTAGTATAGTTACAGTTACAAGTGAGAAAATCAGAATGTCACATTTGTGATTTTTTGTATGGCATGAGAAAGTAGGATGCTGAAGGCAAAGTGAAACTAAACCAACGATGTTTTAATTTGAATCTGCTGACCTGCTTTGATGTTGGTGCCTCCACGGCTTTTCCTACGTAGATTTACCAAGTCATCAAGCAAATCGCATTTGTTGTAGTCTTGCTTCAGCTGTTGCCTTACTTCTGCCGTGCTTTCAAACGTCACAACTCCAACCTGGTGGACATATTTAGGCATATTTATTGAGGATGGATAGAACAGTTATCAATCAGAGGAGTAAATTTGAGTCTGTGCATGACCTTGGTGATCGAATGACACCACACACGGACACGATGTCCAAACCTCGCCCTCTCCAGATTTGCTTTTTTTAGAGCTACATGCAATGAAATTCTTGTTCAGATTTCCTAATTTTTGATAAAACTTTACCTAAAATAAGAATTTCAAACTTAAAACATACAATCCTTGGAAGAAAAGCTGTTTTTCAGAGAGGGAAAATGCCACATTTATAGACAAAAAACTTGAAGTGTTCGTTATATATTACTGTGCTAACATTGTTGCTGAGTGGGACGATAAAAGGTCCCATAACCTCTGATTATCTTATAGTATTATAAATATATTCACCTGAGCATCAGCTCTTGATATGCTGAAGTATTCCAGAAAATTTCTCATGAACATTAGTTCGACTTCGAATTGCTTATCAGATACTCTTCCACTGGTATCCAACACAAATACAATATCTACTACACCCTGGGCATCTTTGTCTATCCAGTTGGCATCTATCGTCAATTGCTCCTCAATCAAACGCTGAAAACAGACAATGTTGAGCTTGTCATCATTCTGTGTAAGGAACAAAGTTATTTCATTGTAAATTAAATGAATGAGGGATATCTGTTTGCCCCTGTAAAGCATTTCATGGCCACATTATCACATAGCTGAAAAGGAGATGCTTAGCTAATTGATAAATGTCATCGAATACAATGTCAGTCACTGATTGTTGAGTTGTCCCAGCGACTTTGAATGTCAGTCTAGCCGCTGTTAAAGTCGAAACTGAATTATTATTTACTTCAAATTTTGGAATATTAGGCTTGAGAACAACATACAGCGGAAAAGTAATTGACTCCAAAAATCTGAGTCTTTTTGAATCATAAACAAGTTTGGCTTGCTGATATACGCATTTAAACACTTACGATAACAAAATTAGTAGAACATTTCTATTTTTTAGACAGAGCAAACAAACGGTTGTTCGTTCTATTTTTGTGAGCAAAGTTGTAAAATGATCATCTTACCTCTCCAAATGTAGCTGACAACACTGTCGGTATTGAAGTGTATGCCACCAACAATATAAAAACAGCAGCATCCGTTCTGCATGCCATGTTCATAGCTCTACCCGATCACAAATGATGCAAACATATTAGTTTGGCACATGATTGCACAGCAAAAAAAAGCCCTATCACCTTGAAAACTCAGTTTTAACATTGTGATTATAACTTTATCAGCGCAGATGAGAATGGACCAGAGGCTAAACTGCCAAAGTGTTTGTCAAACTGTATGATAAGATAACGGTGATCATGTGTATTTAAGATTAACTTGGGATACGTCCAGGGTATTGTGCTCATTAATGACTCACGGTCCATAAAAGCTGTAGTACCTTTGTGAGAGTAAAAAGTAAGGAAAAATTCTAAAAGCTACATTCATTTGTTAATACTTTGCGCCATACCTAACCAGACCAAACCTACTCAGGGCATATAAGGTAATTTTGTGAACCCGAGTTATCTCCACATCTCGAAAAGGCCAAAATTCATATAAATTATAAAGCGAAAAACTTCTTTTGTGGCTGGCATAAAAACTTATCAAGCTACAGACCTCAAATTTTCAGGACACACTCACAAACTGTGTATTTCTTTGCCCCCCATGAAAGTGGAATAATTGCATACATAAGCCGGCAGCAGGGCAGCAATTTATATCATTTTTTAACCGTTTTCCGTAAAGCTGTCGATATGTTGGTAGATATTTTCCTTGTTTACTAAAGAAAATAACCACTATGTTCCTCAGAAGATGAGCAATCCAATGATATAAAAATTTGTGTTGTCAGACCATTTGAAGCCATGCTGCTGCTCAAAAGAAAATGCGCTTCTACATTATTTTATTGATTTGCGATGATTTAGCTGTGCACAAATATGCTGATTGTGTGTGTATTCATCATCATAATGTAATTATGGTAATACAGAATTCATGCTCCATTGAATTTAAGGCAGACACTCTTATTTTGATACAACATGTCTGTGTAGCTCAGTGGATAATTCTCTATTTCGTCAACGCAGAGCTCTGGGTTCGAGTTGGTGCCAAATTTTTTAAACTCTCAATATGGCTATAAATCATAATGATTGTAAAGAGGAATCCTTTTTTGTTGCAAACAAAATAAGTTGTCGAGCTACAGACCTCAGATTTTCAGATCATACTCAAAAAATGCCCGCCATGAAAATGGAGTAGTTGCATACATTTGCCGGCAGCAGGGCAGCAATTTTATCATTTTCAAACTGTTTTCCATAAAGCTTTCGATATGTTGGTAAATATTTGCCTTGTTTACTAAAGAAAATAACCACTGTGTTCCTCAGAAGATGAGCAATCCAATGATATAAAAATTTGTGGTGTCAGACCATTCGAAGCCATGCTGCTGCTCAAAAGAAAATGTGCCTACACATTATTTTACTGATTTGTGATGCTTTAGAGAAAGCTTCTTTTGTAGCTGGCATAAGCAATTATTGAGCTACAGACCTCAGATTTTCAGGACACACTCACAAACTGTGTATTTCTTTGCCCCCCATGAAAGTGGAATAATTGCATACATAAGCCGGCAGCAGGGCAGCAATTTATATCATTTTTTAACTGTTTTCAATAAAGCTTTACGATATGGTAATAGATATTTTCCTTGTTTACTAAAGAAAGTAACCACTGTGTTCCTCAGAAGATGAGCAATCCAATGATATAAAAATTTCTGGTGTCAGACCATTCGAAGCCATGCTGCTGCTAAAAAGAAAAAAATGTGCCTACACATTATTTTACTGATTTGTGATGCTTTAGAGAAAGTTTCTTTTGTAGCTGGCATAATAAGCAATTATTGAGCTACAGACCTCATATTTTCAGGACATACACTGAGTTTCATGCCCCATATATCATTACCCAACCAGCAACATCATCGTATAATTAACCCTGCCTGCCAAATAAACTACATTCATTATTGCTATTGTATTGTTATAGTATAATCCTTTACAGTTCTAGCCCAGTTCTAGTCAATATTATATAATTTGATTGACATTGTATTCAATGAGTTTGTATTTAGATGACCAGGCAAGTTAGCTGCTACAATGAAAGCATTCCATTCGAATTGTCCTCCTCACAGTTTTTGTAAGCACAGAAAACTCTTAGTATTGAGTATGATGAGCCGACAAAATACCTATGTTCAACTCTTCTGTGTTGTACTGTAGGCCTACCCTAAGCTATATCTTGTGCAATCTGAGAATGTAGGCAGCAACTGCATAAATAGAATACATCAGCTAAATTATGCTAGCAGAATTATCACAAAACTTTGCTACTAATAAAAAAGTACAACATCGCTCACCAGTTGAGCGAGGATCTACTTTGTATTAATCGCCCTACATGCCTAAGTGGAGAAAAGTGATATGCGAATGAGGCCATATTCTCCACAGAACTACCGAAAATATGCTGACTGATGCTAGAAAACATACTTGGTGTCAAAGCATGCAGTATTAATACTGATTATTGGCATAGTCTTAATCTACGCTCCTTGGGATTTTTGAGATTGAATGGCTCTGAGCAAGGATTTAGCTCTGAATGCTATGGTATGTGGGTAGAGAGAGGCAAAGGTAAATCTATTGTAAACCTGGTATACAGTCATTACCTGTCTACAAAGGAGCTCTTGATGTTAAACTTTATCATTCCCAGCCATCTCAGTTATATGGTGTACAGGAAGCAATTGTGGCATTTTTCTCTCTCACTCTTGGATGGTAGTTCCCTAGCAGGTGTTGGCACTAGTACAGATAGTATTTAAATGCTAGTGACAAGACAACAACGTTTACAGTAATACATTTTAAGCTGAAAGCTTGTGTGCCACAAGCAGGGAGGTTAGCCTTTAACAGGCATAATGACTTAATTACCTCAATATTCCTTGTCAAAATTTTTAATTATCGAATTAATTGTCGCTGGTAGTTAATCCTTTGTTGAATTCTTGATTGAATGTTGATTGAATTGTTGAATTGATTGATTGAATTGAATTGATTGATTGAATTGATTGAATTGATTGAATTGAATTCTTGATTGAATTGTTGAATTCTTGATTGATTGTTGAATTCTTGAAGCGCAAGGCTGAAAAAATCTGAGCTCCAGAAAAATTGACAATAAATCTGGGTAATTTTCACCCAAAATGAACAAAGGCAAGAAGAGAAAACTCATTTCCAGTAATGATCCTGATGAGGATGATGCTGAGGATAATATCTTCACCTATTCGCTCAACAAGTTGAAGGCATTACAAAAGAAAATCGACTCTACTACCACTGATGAGTCTATCACCATAAAAGGTAATCCGGGAAACATCCAAATTGTCGTTGACTGCAGCACAGCTGTTTTTGAGCTTGTCAGATCTATATTTCAAACATCAATTCAGGAGCAATATCTTTATGTAACTAGGAAAATGAATAAAGATAAGGACAAAAACACAACAGCCACCATATTCACCGTTAAAAACAAGAAGAAATCGGATAGACGCCTTTATACTGCAAACTTTTACCATACCACCTCTAGAATACTGGTGAATGCTATCAAAGATGTGGATGTGTTTATAAGTCACTACTCTAAGCTGGTAGGTGAATTACAGCCAGAAACAATTGCCAATTTAAACGAGAAAGTCCGTTCCTCATGCTCAAATGCAATGGAATCGCTAAAAAGTAAACAAACCAATGCCAACAGCAGCACAACTCAACAACAAAGCACACAAGGTGCTCTAGGGGGATCTACAGTTTCACTGCCAGAGTCTTCTCAGTGTTCCCTGTCTGAGACAATGGAGACTTCTGCTCCATTCGTCGACAGCGCTCCCAGTCATTCCAGGGACAGAGATTGTGGGGAGAGTCCCGGATGTGCGTCATGCAGAACTCTACATGGTGTGCTTTCTATTATGATGGAGAAGATGGACAGCATGCAGGAGAAGATGGACAGCATGCAGGTTAAATTGGATAAAATTACTGGTGCTTTTTCTGAGAGCCCTAGTACAAAGGAATGTCCATCAAATTCCAAAAATACCGTACAACAAACATATCTTCCAACTCAAACTCTTAACACCACACAACAATGGTCATCAGTTGCAAGCAGCAGTAGACAACTCCACAGAAATATTCCTTCATCAACAACACATCAAAACACACCAACACCAAGTTCACCGGCAACTACATCCAACACACCAGATCACATGCCATCTATTACAAAAACAGCTCGTCCAAACAACTTCAACCCCAAGCACTGCATCGTAATAAGTATCAACAAGTCATCAAAAACCTACCAAAACTATAATCAAGACGACATCAGACGTGAGATTAACCGTGAATTCGGCCCAACAATCATAGAAAACATGACGACCTACAATTTCAAGACAGAATCTCCAAAAATTATGCTGCACCTTCGCGATGAAAAGACAGTGACCAAGTTGATAAACACTTGGAATACATTACTATTTGAAAATTCGCAAGTAAGAAAGACAATCAATCCAGAATCAGCAAAAGTCAACACTGGTATGCTGAGAGGCATTCCTATCGATGCTGATGATGAACTTGTAATAAAAGAGATATCACAGAATTTCCCCAACTCTTCAGCTATAAGGATTTACAAAGGGGAAAAGAAAATGCGCATCTTTAAAGTAAAGTTTGACACTCAGGACCAATACAACAAGGTCCTCAGTCAAGGTATGATTTTAGACTCACTTAAACTTAAATGCCATTTTGAAAAACTTCTATGATGGCAATGAATTTTCATAGCGCATATCTTAATATCCGTGGATTGGCAAGCAAACTGGAAGAGGTTCGTTTAATTCTTAGTGATCACAAATTTAGTATACTGTGTTTGGCTGAAACATTTTTGAATGAAAATGATGACAGCTGCCTATATGAGGTACCAGGATATACGATGATAAGAAGGGATAGGCTCTGTAACAATGGTGGGGGATTACTCTGCTATGTCCATGATTCACTGGTCATTGAACATCTGGAAAATTTAGATCTTTACATGGATGAGAGTATAACAGTCAAGGTCAGACCCAGAAGCCAAAAGAGTTTTTTGGTCACATACTTATATAGACCTCCCCAATCAAAAGCATCATGGAACACAGACTTTTCAGAGTTTGTCGAGCGTTGTTATGGTTTGGACGATGAAATTATAATATTTGGTGATTTCAATATTGATTTGCTGAATCCAACTTCGAAAAACAGGTGGTTAGATAATGTTACCTCTCCACTACTGTTGAATCAACTTATATCTGAACCCACTCGCATAACTAATTCATCAAGGAAACTAATTGACCACATCTATTCAAGTAAAAGTGACAATATTGCTAAATCTGGTGTCATCAAATATTCACTGAGTGATCATTTCATGATAGTAGCTTCAAGAGAGATTGATAGAAATGTTAAAATATCTAAACAAAGATGTAAGGTAACATTTTTGGATTATTCATTTGCAACACCTGAAAACATTTTTAACACATTCTCAAGGGAAAATTTTGGTTACGTACTGTATGAAAGATCAATAGACTCAATGTTTGAGAAGTTTTATAGCCATTTGAATCATCTTATATCAAAACTCGTGTTTGAGAAGACTCGTTTTGTAAGAACGCATAATCTTCCAAAATGGTTGGATGATGAGGTAAAAATGAACATCAAAATCAGAGATCAACTCAAACAAAACGGTGATTGGGAAGGATATAAAAAACAGCGAAATTATGTCACTAATATGATCAGACAAAAGAAGAAAAGAGCTATTTCTAATACTATTAAAGAGTCTAAAGGTAATACAAAACCTGTTTGGGATGTATTAAAGAATAAAAAGAAGGAGACTTTCCCTGCGACAAATTTGAGTGCAGATCAATTTAACAGCCATTTCACATCCATTGCAAAATCAATCACAAAGAACCTTGTTGTAACAGATGAGATGACATTTCCCGTATCCAAACATAATTTAACAGACATACCACAATTCACCCCTTTCACATGTACAATAATATTGTTCCACATTCCTGATAGTAAAAGTACAGGACCTGACAGAATTACAGTGAAGATGTTGAAGCTTGTTTGGCCTTATATTGTGGATATTGTCACCGATATGTTTAACAGGGTTTTAAGCAAAGGACAGTTCCCTTCAACATGGAAACTAGCTCGAGTTTCACCAATACATAAATCTGGGGATATAAATAACCCATCAAATTATAGGCCAATTTCAGTCTTGCCTGTTCTTTCAAAAATATTTGAGAAACACATAAATCACCATCTGCAAGAATATCTCACTAAGAACAAAATCATCCATGAGCTTCAATGTGGATTTAGAAAAGGCCATTCTTGTTCAGACAGTTTATTTAAAATTATTTCAGACTCTTTGGTGGAGAAAATTAATGGAAATGTTATGACATTACTTTTTCTGGATTTTAAAAAGGCATTTGACTGTGTATCCCATGTTTTACTACACAATAAGTTGAAGGCTTGCGGCATCGGAGGAAATATATTGAAACTTCTTGACACCTTTCTGACAGACAGAAGGCAGTTTGTTAAACGCAATAATATTGAATCTTGTAGATTGCCTATCACAATAGGGGTCCCTCAAGGTTCAATCCTAGCACCAACTTTGTTTCTCATCTTCATAAATGATTTATTAACTTCATCAAAATCAGACTCATCATCATATGCATATGCTGATGATACAGTGTTCCTGTCATCTAATAAAAACCTTCAGCAACTAAAGGCAAAGGCATCTGAAGATTTAAGTGGCATTTTGGATTGGTGCAATCGTAACCGGATGGTTATAAATGTTCAGAAATCTCATTACATGCTACTTAATATCTCAGATCCGCTTTATGACCTGGAACTGTACATAGGGCATGAAAAACTAAACAGACAGAGAACTACAAGGCTTCTGGGTTTTGTGTTGAATGACTCGCTTTCATGGCAGGATCATCTAGAGTATGTATATAAAAAGGTACAACGGAATGTTTACCTACTTCAAAATTTGAGATACTTCTTGGATATAGCAAGTGCCCGCACATTTTACTTCCAGTTTATCTATTGTCACCTTATATATGGTATCCATATCATTGGCAACTTGTCCTGCAATAATGCCCTCAATAGATTATTTTTGTTGCAAAAACGGGCTTTACGCATTATCGCCAATGTGCATTACATCCCGTATTATCTCATTTCAACCGAATCCATTACACAATCATTACAACTCCTACCTCTTCCTAAGCTTGTTTGTTATTTCACTTCACTTTTTGCGCATAAGATAAACAATTTTTTAACACCTCCATTTATATATAGAGGATTTAAAAACACTACCCAGTTCAATTTTCGTGATAAACATTTACTTTTATATCATACAGACAACCTAAGATACAAAGTTTCTGCTACATACAATTCTTTACCGTTACATTTGAGATCTAAAGAGAAGTTCAGTTCATTCAAAACTTTACTTTTCAACCATATATTATCGACTTGACCAACATCATTGATGATATTATTTCCCTTCTGTTTCTCTTTTTTGTTATAAAAAAAAATTGTTTTCTGGCACTGAGTGCAAAACATTTCGAATGAGATGACTTTTGATGCCAATAAAAAGTATATATCCTACACACACATTCCATTGCACTTGTAACAAGTCATCATGACACACTTGTGGAATTAGAGAGACAGGATGTCATCGTAAGCTGACCTAACTTCCTGTCTTTTGCTGCTGATAATGAATGCGATGAGTTTTTAATTTTGCGAATGTACATGTTTACAATGATGGTTGTTTTGGTGAAAGTACAATCATGATCATTCTTTGACAGAAGAGTGAGGGGGCGGGAAGTTTTAACCTTTTATGAAAAATACTAGATGGTTGACCAAATTCCATTTGTATGTTTTCATCAAATTATTTCACCAAACTCTGCTTCCAAGCTCATCATAGTACAGAGTAACAATGCCAAAAATGAGATTGCTTTGCAAAAAAATCTCTTGCGCCCTTATTATCCGGTATTTGCAACCATGTTTCATTGATTTTCCTCTGCTACTTGGTCAACTACAAGAGCTGAGCCAGACACAACATACAGTGGTTGTATCTGGCTCAGCTCTTGATAAACTGCTGCTAGCTCATTACGATAATCTGTGTGTTTACCCAAAGGGTTAACCATTTTTAAATCTACTGGTACCTTTTAAGTTCTGTGCAGGTTGCCTATGAATGCCAATGTCAACAAAATTAACATTCTGACTGGCTTATCTTGATTATGACTTCATGGGTAAACAACTTGGATAACAGCAATACATCCAATTATGCTTGAACTCAGCTGCTCGGCTAAGATGTTGATGTCAAGTAAAAGGTAAACAATTGGCAAATAGACACTGAGAATCTTGTTCAATTCAATAAGCTAATCCCATTGAAAGTGATCAGGCAGATTGAACTGTACATTGTAGCCATTGAATGCATGCATTGAAAAGTTTGGTGTGTTGAAAGTTCTTTCAACCTAAAGGTTTATCAATGAATATCAAGACTGATTTCACCAACCTACTCCAGATTAATACAATTTTCAACTAAAAAGGTTTAATTTTTTTAACATTTCATTTCAAATCAATTGCATGTAATTGAGTGATGTGGCTAGTATCGGGCAAAACAACATTGATGCATCAGTTCCATGTGGTCTACCAAATACATTTCCTATAAGTTTCGACCATTACGACAGGATTTCCACAATGCAGCTATAGTCTGGAGTTCCAATCAAGGAGTACTTTTACTCCTTGTTCCAATTATTTCAACAAATTCCTGCCAAAGGAATACCCACACTGATATTTATTCTGTTATATATGAGACCGGTAGCTTAGACAGGCGGCTGGGTTGCCAGATTAGGGGCTTGTAGGGCCATTACATCAGTTAGGATTTAGAGCGATAAATAATTGCCTGGACAGTCTTGTAGCAGATAATCTTTCAAAGCTATCAGCTTAATATTATCGCCTGCATTGATATATTTAGAATTTACAGTCACTATGGTTCCATGGGTCGATTTTGTGGTTCACTCCAATTTCAAATGGTTAGAATCCAGTGGATTCTAACCATTCCCATGATGGGAAAAACATGAAAAGAATCTGCCGCGGCCGAGATTTGAACCCCGGCCTCCCGCGTGAAATCCCTTTGAAGGCATTGTGTGCAACGCCGCGAACCATTCAGAATGTGTCGAATACACACGGTTTGGATATTCGCGTCCAAAAAGTCATTCGTCACAATCGGAATTTGACTTTAATGCCATTTCCATGGGGCGATTACTACCGAAATCCTTACATAATCGATCCATGGAACCATAGTGAGTGACCATCAGACATTCCGTACAAACGAGTTCTATTGTGTCATTGAACTATAGGTCTGTTTGATCAAGAAGTAACAGGGGAAGCTGTTACTCCTTGGTTTGATTTACCCTTGCTTCTCTCTACCCACATTCCATAAAATTCGGAGCTTGCGCTCCATGCCCAGAACATCTTCAGCCAACAAACAGCTAATGAAAGCCATCCACGCTAAAAAATCCCAAGGAGCGTAGATTAACCCTTAGTGTGTCATCTATATAATCCCTCTGGTTAGCTATTCTTGTTGAAATTCCTAAAAATGATAAGGGGTTGTAAAAATTGATATATCTTAAAATCTAGAGGGTGTAGAAGGAAAGTTTAAATAAACTTCTTCTAAACAAGATTCCTGATCTATCTATATGACTTTTAACCACCCAGCAATAACAGAAATGATTGATGAGGTATTGAAACACACAAAAAAGTGTACAACTAGAGTTATTTTGTATATATCTGAACACAAATACTCTCACACCGGTCTTACAGAGTCATAATTTGTACCACTGGACAGGGAATTTTGTTTAGATGAGAAATAAAAAAATAACTAACTCTTTACGAGCAATGATACTATCATGGTGATGATTATAGCAAGGAGGGTTCAATATTAGCAAAGTTTATGCAAGCAGTGCCATCGTACTATAAACCTCTATCAATTGGTAAGCTGCTTTGTACTAATTTCTAAAAATTATTAAAATGCCTTGTACTAACTACTAACCAGGATAGTAGTCTTGGACCTCACTAACCAAAAAATGTGTACTAGCAGCACCGATCCCCACCTAACTGCAACCCTCTATGAGCCATAAGAAGCTTAACACAGGGATAAACCGACTTGTAAATTTGCCTGCCATTGCTAAACACAATGCCTGAGAAACCATTCTGTGATCAATGAAGAGGGAGTTCATTGCTGTGATCAAACCTCAATATGTATGTGTGCGCTATACAAATGACACTTCTTGTTTCGGACATACAGAGGTAGACCGACCCTCTCACCAACCTCAACCGGACTCACCCACACAGTTCAGTGACAACGACAACCAAATGTATCATCTAATGATATATGACAAGATGTAAGATCAGTGCATCAACATGAACCTAGTGCTCAGCCTATTTGTCGAGTGATGAACCTTTTGATCATGTTTTGGAAATGAATTGAAAGCTGTTTATTTTAAAAAACAAGTCGTACTCATTGTACTCTTAAATATAACTGATATACATGTTAATCCACAGTAGACATACCTGCATTGAACTTAAGTTCACTGATACCTGAATAGGATGCAAAGCATTGGAATGGAAAATTATGAATAATCGACGAGGTGAGAACAATAAACTGTCAAAAAAAAATTGAATCAGTAGAAAATACTAAAAAGTTTAGATGTTATTCTTGCATATGTAAACCCACAAAACATTGGCATTCACAATCAACAACCCTAGAAGGCCTCCTGCGATTGTCAACAGGATAATAAAATACCAGTAGGTGTAAAGAAGCCAGGGGTTCTTACTGGGCGAGGATGGGCAGAGATGATCAGTTAAAAGTTGCGATAAACTCTGAGCAGTATTTCGTAGTATAACTTACCATGAAGGGTACAACCAAGAGTGATTCTTCCCAGATAGTGATGACGTAGTACCCAGGAAGTGAGCTCAGCACTAAATAGTACTCAATAGTCTGAGAAGCATCTGGAGGCAGGTATACTGTGGGTTGTATTCAGTGTAGTGCTCCAGATCTGGTGTTGTGTAGTTAGCTAGTCAGACTACTCCACCTGCCCTTTCTTTTGGAAGGGGCAGACAACTCTTACTCTATAGCTCCACCGGGTGGTGAAGCATAAAGGAAACAAAGACGGTGAAATATACATTCACGGTCTACGCATAACATCATGATAACGACAATGGGAATTTTGAAAATTAACATGGTTTGGGCCACACCCTTCCCAACTTTCAAAATAACCACCTCTAGTGACAGGATCAGTTTTTGCATCATTTCCTGTTTGGCAACCGCCCGTGCTTGCCAGCGCTAATATCCATTGTCAGAATTGTCTCGGGATTGCTCCTCTGACGCCTCATCGAAGGGCAGCGCCTTAAAGCCAAGCACCTCGTCCTCGTCGACCTCACTTAACTCCAGAGATACAGACTCACGATCTAAAGCGAGCGTCTGATCCCCTTTCCCAGCAGATATAGGCGACTGCTGAAGTTCATACTGAACAGCAGACTCGTCGGTCTCTCCTGCCCTGCTGACACACATCGGCTCTGCCTCCACACTCACTTCAGCAGCATCACCAGCTGGTGATGCAGCCATCTGAGCCGCCGGCACGGGGGCCGACACAGAGGCAGTGCTGACAGGCCGAGCACTCACTCCAGAGCTCGCCGTCAATGTTGTGGCTACAGCTAAGGTGTTAATAGCCGGACCCACAGCAGACGCCTGGACCTCAGTAGCAGTGGAGGTACCAACAGCAACCGCCGCAGTTGCAGTATTGGCATACCACTGTCTCAGACCAGAGACTAGGCCTTGGAGACTGTCGTAAGTGTCACGATTTTTCATAATGACACTTCTTTCAGCCACAAGACTAGCCTGGGCTCTCTCAAACTCCTGACGGAGAGATGAAAGTCTCTCGTCAACTGTAAGCAACTGAGCGTCGAAGTCGGGACGACTCTCACTACCCAGACCAGCTGAACGGGCCAGATTCAGCATCCTTGAGACTGTATCGTCCAAGGGTGCAACCCGGCTCCCGCTCACCATTGAGGCAAAACTGCCAGCAATGGGCCTCCTCGAGGCGCTGCTACTAGCCATCTCGAGCCGCGCTCGAGACGCAGGTGGCTCAACCGACCCAGATGACTCTGAGCCAGCAAGCTCCCTGCTGGGGCTGGTAGGCGCTCCACCACCAGAACCAGAGGTTCCAGCACGATCTCTGATCGACATACGGCTACCCCTCTGTGGGCACTCGGTCCGCAAGTGACCATGCTCGTCACAAAAGTGACACCGTTTGTTGGGACACAAAGCAGCCTGGTGGCCCTGCTCACTACACTCGTAACAGATCAGCTTCTCACACCGAATAGTCGGGTGATCCATTGACCAACATACCTCACACCGCCACCGCCGTTGCTCGCCTTTGCCACTGGACTTATTCTTACGTTTCTGCGTCATCTACACAGGTTTCACAGATTCAGAGGGGAAGGTTGTAATCTGAAAATAAAGAAAACCAAGTGTTAGTGATACTCAAAGTCAGGTTTGGTAGTGGGTTTGACACTGCGTGGGCGAGACGACCGTATTATTGGTGCAGCCGGACTCTCAAGTCTGGTTGAAGTGTGTGACCTACACTGTGCTTCGAACCCAGACCGTAGCAACGACCTAGGCTGTCTTTCAGACACCACATTCACCGGATCAGTGCTAGCATTACTAGAAGCGGGAGTTACAGCAGTTAAATCAAGCACAGGTTGCTCAACTGGAACTTCAAGAGTATCATCTAAGAATACCTCCTGATTTTCAAGTGGAACCACCTTGACATCAAGGTTATCCTCAGGCCTTGGGACTTGCTGAGGTTGTTGTCTAACTACAGCAGGCCTCACGCTATGAGGTAAATCAAAAGAAACAACATCAGGTTGCACACCACAAGCATTGTTACTTACGTCAGTACCATTCTCCGCTTGAACCTGATAATAATCAGCTTCAAGGGATAGCGGTAGTACCTGATCATTTTCATGATCGCTACAATCAAGTACATCATTATCATATAAAATAAATAAATGTTTCCGATTACGTCTAACGACAGAGGGACCAACCTGTACCCAGTAGCTTTGTGGGGTGGTGTCAGCTTGGACTACAATCCCTTCCCGGCCTGGATCAGACGGAGCTTTAACCCAAACTCGCTGATCAGGCTCCAGAGGAGGTAAAAACTTGGCACGAAATTTTTCGTTCCATTTTTTTCTTCTCCGACTCACATTGTATCCCTCAACCTCTTCATACAAACTATAATCGACCCTGAGGTTTCTATTTAAGCCTAACGGAGACCTCAAAGTTCGACCAAACATCAACTCAGCAGGTGTGAACCCAGAATTCAAGGGAGTGTTCCGATATGACATCATGCATTTCTCATGATCCTTGCATTTTCGAAACAATCTCTTGACAACACCTACGGATCTTTCCGCTAAACCGTTAGATTGCGGGTAACGAGGGCTACTCGTCGCATGACTAAAGCCATAGTCACTCGCAAACTGTCGGAATTCAGCGCTTTTATACCCCGGACCATTGTCACTACGGAGGTTTCTAGGGACTCCAAGAGTAGAAAATACTTTCTTGAAGGCACCTATAATCCCTAGACTCATCTGCGCTGATATAGGCACAGCCTCAATCCACTTACTATAATAATCTACAAGAATGCAGTACAACTTATTTTCGAACTCCAGATGCAATCTCAATCCAAGGCCCCATGGGCAGTGGAGTTTCATGGCAAGGCTCATGTTTAACTCTCATGTCTTTGATACAAACATTACATTGATTAATGTGAGTCTCAATATGACTGTACATATTAGGCCACCAGACCACCTGTCGAGCAAGTCTAGTGGTTCTACCAACACCTGGGTGTCCATTCTGCTTATGTGCTCTATCAATATAGACACTACGCAAACTAGCAGGTACATAAAGTCTGTCAGTAAACATAAGACAACCTTTGTGCACGGATAACTTATGACGACAAGTATATAAACATTTCAATTCACCTGTTAACTGCTTGTATCTTGGCCAACCTTCGACCAGATACTCTTTGCATTTAACTGCGACTTCATCAGTCACATTGGCTTCAAACAACTCTACTTCACGTATATCAGGGACTAAGTCCTCAAAAACACTATCAATATAATACTCAACAGCTGCACAGTTTTTTATGCTGGATTCACTTTGAACTTCGTTGGGTCGGCTCAAAGTATCAGCTACAAACATTTTAACACCAGGAGTATGAAAGATTTCATATCCATACCTCATCATTCTCATTTTGAACCTTTGCACCCTCGGTGGTAGATCACTCAGATCTTTTCCACCTAGAATTTGCACCAAGGGTTTATGGTCCGTCTCAACTTCGAACTTTCTACCTATCAGATAATAGTCGAACTTCTCACAAGCCCATGTGATGGCGAGAGCCTCTTTCTCTACCATCGCATAACGTGTCTCAGTGTCAGTCATCTTACGCGAGGCATACTCCACTGGCTGCCAGATATCTTTACCAGATTCCTGGAGCAACACAGCACCAAGCGCAAGCTTGCTAGCGTCGGCTGACACACGATGTTTTTTAGACATATCAAATGCACACAACACTGGGCTGTTGCATAACTCCACCTTAATCAGCTCGAAAGCATTCTGCTGATCGGCGCCCCACATGACTGAGTACAGCGGACAACAGAGTCCTGCTAACCTTCCACTGAACTTGCTTAAGTAGTTAACCATACCAATAAACCTGCGAACCTCATTCTGATTGCGGGGAGGTTGCATGTCACAAATGGCTTTTACCTTTGCAGGATCAGACTCAACTCCTTTTTTGCTAACAATATGACCAAGAAATTTGACAGTAGTGGTTGCAAACTCACATTTGTCTTTTCTCAAGGTCAAACCGGCCTTACTACATCTCTCTAAGACTAATTTCAGTCTATCCCAATGAGTTGACTCATCTTTAGCATAGATTAAAATGTCATCCATAAGACATATAACTCCATCAAGACCAATTAAGATCTTCCCCATGCAACGCTGGAAAAACTCTGGGGCAGAGGATATTCCAAACGGCATTTTACGGAAACAGTAACGACCCCATGGCGTAATAAACGTCGTTAAAAGTTTTGACTCAGGATTCATACTCATCTGCCAGAAACCAGAATTGGCATCCAACTTAGAGAAGAATCTACCTTCAGACACACGAGCAAGAAGCTCACTCACTCTGGGGAGTGGGTAGGGTTGTCGTCGCACTCCTTTGTTGAGAGCCGTCAGATCAACACACATACGAATGTCGCCATTCGGCTTTGGAACAATCGTAAGACCTGTACACCACTCGGTGGGCTCCTCAACAGGCTCAATAACGCCAATAGACAACATTTCGTCAATTTTAGCTTTTGCTTTTGGTCTGAGTCCCGCAGCAATTGATCTCGGGGAGAACAAATGCCTTGGTTTTGTCCCAGGCTTCATAGCTATGCTAAACTCATCAGGCAAACAGCCTAAACCTTCAAATAATTGAGGAAACTCAGTTACAGGCTCAAAAGGTGGTTTGCTGTGAACTTTGGTCACCGCCTCATTAGGCAGCAGCGTGTCCGCGACAGCACATGCAAACCCAGGTGACATTGGTTGTGATTTGACAGCGTTAACCAAGACTAATAAGCCCATCTGTTCAATCTCATCATGACCAAGGAGATTATCCTCAGCACCGGCAACAATGTAGGCAAGAGCTGTAGCAGAGCTAAGATTGCCCTTAACACTAACCACTGTTTTACCTCTAACGTCAAGTGGATGACCACCAGCACCGAGTAAGACTTGGTCAGTCTTATACAGCGCACTCTTCAACAGCTCCCAAGTAGAAAGTTTTAAGATCGAGACTTGTGATCCCGTATCTAGCACAAACTCTACTTTTCAGCCATTGACATCAAGCTCAAGGCGCATCCACCTGTCTAGTCAACTGCGATTAGCATCAGTCCAGGAAACCCTCTTGGGAGAGGCGCTTCCCCGGCGATGTCTACCAGGACTACGACTACGCGTGCAATCCGGACAATTACTAACAGAGACCCCAACTGTTAAGCAATGTCTGCACCGCGAAGCTTCAGTACAATCTCTCTGATGATGCCCCTGTCTTTGGCAATTATAACAAGTGCCATCTGGACAAAATCGAGAGATATGACCTTCCTTACGACAAACGAAGCAAGTAACATCTTTGCTCCGAGAAGGAGAGTCAGGTCCACGCAGAGACTTAGGGTGCTCCGAGGAGCGGACTGATTCCTTCCTGTCGCGGCTGTCATCTCTACTGCTGCGACTTTTACCACGATCAGAACGATCACGACTATCACCACGCCTGTCACGACTGTCATGACGCCTGTCACGACTGTCACAACTGTCATGACGTTTGTCACGACTGTCCCTCCTGTCTGACCTATCATGACCTCTGTCACGACTGGACCGACAACTCCGATCATAACTGTCACGTCTGTCTCTGCCAGACTTATGATCACTGCGAGATCCACGATCTCGACTATCGTCACGGCGACTTCGACCTCTGTCTCTGTCACCACGACTATCACGACGATCACGACTCGAATCCCTGTGGTCGCTCCGACCTCTGGAATCTCGTCGATCATGTCGATCACGGCTATCGTATCTACGATCTCTACTATCGTGTCTACGATCTCTACTATACTCACGTCGCCTATCTCCACTATACTCACGCTGTCTATCTCCACTATACTCACTCCGAGATCCATATCTAACCTCACTCACGGTCTCTCCCTTTGGAGACACAGGAGCTTTGGCAGAACTAGACTCAGGTTGAGTAGAAGTAGAGGCAGACTGGCCTCCTGCTGCATGACTAGTGCTAGTATCACTCTTACTAGCACTATTGGAAACCCTAACAGGGTATACACCATCACCTAAGGCACTTAAAGACTCCTGAGCACCAGTACGGGCTCTCAATGTTTTATTTAAAGAAGCCCAATCAAGCCTATCATTGGCCATCAGCTCACGCTTTAATACATTATCACGTAAACCTCTAACTGCGATCGACAATGTGAATCTTTGCCGGACATCTCCGACTGAAAAATCACACCGCCTACCGAGTCTCTCACATCTCAATAGATAATCTCTATCTGACTCAGCAGATACTTGACGACAGGACACAAATTTGTCTACTTTGACGTATTCAGATTCGTCACGCTCATAGTGGTCTTTTAATTTAGCCCACACTTCTTCAAACGTCAATTCATCACGTCTAAGATCAAGGCCTAGAGTAGACACTGCTTCCCTACTCTCTTGACCCATACATCTTAACAACGTCCAGAGTTTAGACTGCGCACAGAATCTAGCCTCTTTCCTAGTGGTAACTACAGGAGGTTCATCATCACTAGTGATAGTGATGGTATCAAACCCCATCTCAAGCTTCTTGAGACCCAGCGCGAGCTTAAACTCGGCACTCCACTTCTTCCAAGACCCGTAAATATCATTTTCCTCAATCTCCAACATGGGAAAGCCAGTAAAAATACTACCAGCGGCCATGTTATGATCACTGATTAACAATGCAATAATAAATCAAAAATATGATTTAATGTCTACCCGCGGTAAACAGAGTATTGCAATGGACACAAGTTACAGATGCAAGGAAGCAAATGTGGACAACAATACAGATATGAAAAACGTAAGGATACAAGGTAGAGAACAGAAACAAGTCCCTAATTCTCCCTACCCTTACAACACAAATTGATATTCAATTCCACTGAGTTGGATTTGGATTATCTACCCCCCAGCTAACTGAATATCACACAAGAACAAGTTGCCTAGAGACACTGGGCACACCCCAGTACCTTAAAGCAATACACAAATGCAATGCAAGCAATGTAAACTCAGTATAAACTGCAAAACTATTCTCAAGGATGTTTTTTAGTAAATAAGTTTTCAAGCAGTTTTATACAAAAATCTCCGGCAGAACCGGATTGTGTTTTTGGTGATGTTGGTTTGATTGGTACTAATCACTTCCCAATCTCCTACACCTAGTCACATACACCTCAACACCTTGTCCACCTATTTTACACCTAACAACTGTGTGTTACCAGTGTAAAACTCATCTAGACTCCTCCTTAACACCTCACCTCAAACGCCTCGCCTCAACACCTCACCTTATTTCTCCTCGCCTAACACCTACACCTTTGTCACCTATTTTCTCCTCTCCTATTCCTTCTCGCCTCTCCTAATTGATCACAACCACTTCCGACACCATGTAAAGAAGCTAGGGGTTCTTACTGGGCCAGGATGGGCAGAGATGATCAGTTAAAAGTTGCGATAAACTCTGAGCAGTATTTCGTAGTATAACTTACCATGAAGGGTACAACCAAGAGTGATTCTTCCCAGATAGTGATGACGTAGTACCCAGGAAGTGAGCTCAGCACTAAATAGTACTCAATAGTCTGAGAAGCATCTGGAGGCAGGTATACTGTAGGTTGTATTCAGTGTAGTGCTCCAGATCTGGTGTTGTGTAGTTAGCTAGTCAGACTACTCCACAGTAGGCGCAAGAAATGCCCTAAAGTCAATTGATATATCAATACAAATGTGAACACTGAACAGCTTGAAACTTTGATAAAATGAGAGCATGTGCCCATCCCTTTCAATTATCATATTATGGGGAAAGTTTATGTGGCACTACTTTTTGATCTATCGATTCAACAGTGTGCAGAGACAACATAGTGCTGCGCAGATATAAGAGTGTGACTTTTGTGACAGTTCACTATCGGAGGAGGTGCTCATGGTGCATATTTGATGTGTCATGACTGGTGTCCGCTCTATACCACCATGAGTCTCAATTATAGTCTGAAAAGAAGAAAAATGTATATCAATCATCGTGTCATACTTTCAGAGCGATTGTGGCTAAATTAGGGGGAGGGTGTCAACGTGTCGCTGGCTAAAGTATCCTCAATTTGATATACTTGGTATATTCGATATTCACCGCAACCCATCGCCAAAAAAACTATATATAATATGCGTCTAAGTGATGTAGCAACAATCATGAATCAGAGGATTACATTGTTTGACATAATAATTTTGCTGGTGACTCCCAAAATATTGATAGATAAGCATTGGTGATCATTCAAGCCCATACATACCTTGGGTGGGGGGGGGGGGGGGGGGGGGTATTTGTCCCTGGTGTCTCCACAACTTCAGCTCCAAGTGTAACAAAGAGAGCATCAGCAGAGTGTGCTTCTTTGAAGCTGGAGTTATTGGTGGTGGGTGACAAGGTGTGAGAAATCTGCTGAGTATGATGCTCTGTCGTATATCTTCTGGTCACTGTCCCCATTCTACGTTCACTCCTCCAAATAGTAAAACTGTAAAAAATAATCCTGTATGTAGAAATTTCGTGATGTGAAGTCAAAACAACGGTAAGATTGTTGTAGAAAAAAATTATGTGCGGAGTTTGGGACACCATATATGAGTATATCTGTGAGAAATGACCTCCTGACAGCTATCTATTGTATGACGTCTATAGAATATGATGAAGCTATGACTGTCCATTAAACTCCGAATTGAGATGTATGTAGGCCCACGCGGCCACATCAAAACAGCACTTTTTGAAGTACCATACTATCACAAAAGACAAAAGTATGCAAAGCGAAAGCAGATATAATATATATAAGCTCAGTGTCAGGCCCAAGGTGAAACAACACTAGCAAATACTCACTCCGATGGTTTGTTCAAAAGCTTCAGGTGTCATACAATAACCCCCCCCCCCCCTAATTCCCTTCTAACAGAGGCACTGTTGAAGTTTAGATCAGAGTACACAATATGACACAAAAATCATGGCTCAGAATAATTAATTTTAGCAATCAGGAGTGGGGAAACTTTTCAATATGGAGCAGCGTTGGTTGGGTGGTTGGCCATCAATAATGTTAAGTTGGTTGGATGAAGACATATTTCTTCTTTCTTTGATCCAGAACCATTACAAGTTCTGTGATAAATGCCTACATTTCAAGTTCCTCCCATTTTACTGGTGACACCAGAAGCAAATCCAAATGCAGAAAAATTGGATAAAACGATAGGGATAATGACATAACATACACTGTGACATTGCATTGACTAGATTGGAAAGCAAGCACTATGTGCTCGACATCTACCTGACTCTTTGTTAGGTTATTTACTGAGCATGGTGACAAAAAGTAAAACATTCTCTACCTCAAGAAAAATTTTAATCTAATTTGCATATATTTGGAGCTGCTCCCCCTCCAGCCATCAACACAAGACAACATCGTTTTACTTGGATTTTACTAGGATTGGAGCAACCGGAAATGCAGGGGTGAAAATATTTTAATTGACATACAACTTATATTATAATCATGTGAGAATTTGCCAACAGCATTTACAGCCATGCTTTTTTTATTGTTATTCAGCAGACTGTTAGGAATCCGCTACATTTCGCCAATGTAAATTTTGCCAATGCTATGTTTTGCCAATCACAAATCGCCAATCACATTTTGCCAAGGACATTTCGCCAATCTTATTTTGCCAATCACATTTCGCCAAAGATGTTTTGCCAATCTTATTTTGCCAATCACATTTTGCCAAATACATTTTGCCAATCTCATTTTGCCAGTCACATTTTGCCAAAGACATTTTGCCAATTTCATTTTGCCAGTCACATTTTGCCAAAGACATTTTGCCAGTCTCATTTTGCCAATCATATTTTGCCAAAGACATTTTGCCAATCATAAATTGCCAATAACATTTGGTCATCACCCAATTGCCAATTAAGGCGTACAAATATTCGTTCCTTACCATGATGATGGTAAGGAATGCGTACCGGGTCAACTGTCGGGATGGGACGAATCCTATTGGTTTTGAGCACGCGCAAACAGCACTTATTGATTGATCCCTCCTCATGGTTCTGGTTTTACTATCCTCATCCCGTTTTGCTGTCACCATTACCATTACCGATATCAGCTCCTATATTTTATCCAAAAAATTCAGATTTCAGACTAGATCGTAAATTGTAAATCTGGTTTTGTATTTGCTATCATCAAATGTGTAACGTCAGATGGTAAGCCATATAGTTTAGTAATGGCATCATATCTATTCTGGAAATTACTCTTTATGTTTATTGTGCTGCTCGTTCATACATCAATTAGGAACCTATTGAAATCATTTCAATAATATGTTGAATGCACACATTTGTTTTTTAATACTTTATTGGAAGAATTTTCATTCTCAAAGAATGTTTACAATATAAGCCTTGAAAAGAAAAAAAAATTAAATAGTAGATTGACAGAAAAGATATTATCATGTTATCTGTGAAAAATAATGTTGGGAAGAATGAATTTTGAATAAACTGACGGCCGTGGTGGCAACCAAGGTTGAAGGTAAGCTGTTTTAACAGGACGCTATAATATTGTTTAAAAGATTATTTGTTGACATAACATTGACATAACGTGTGAAGTCAATGGCTGCAGGCCAGAGGGCTAGCCTACAGAGGAAAGGAAAATCTATCATTTTTTTTCTGCAACAATTTATTGTATTTCAAATAAATGCACTAAAATAGTGAAATAAAATAAAGCAGCGGCATGGTAGGATAAGTCCAGGAATAGTGAGGCGACCATGTCAGGACAATGAAGCCTACTTTCCACAAGGCTAGCCCTGACACGCAGCCTACTTGGCAAGATTCGAACCACACCCCGCAGCGACGACGCCAAACTCTCACGCAAGGCAAAAGGAGCCTCCCCCCCTCCTCCCCCAGTTGGTATGAATTCAACAGGTTTGCACCAAGTGGCTGTTACGGCCGGGGTTTTGATTTCTAACTCGCCATTATTATTAAAAAGTAACAATTTACTGTATTTAACAATCATTTCAATGGGCACAATTTGATACACAGAAAAGAAAGAGGTCACATAGCTATGTGGGCGGATTTTTGAAGTGAATAGGTGTGATTTAGATGACAATATGCGACATGACCATAAAACTCAATACCATAAATTTAATGTGGATAAAACAATGTGTTATACAATTTGATCATTGTATGAATATCATGATATGGTTGTACACAACGCATTAAAAATAGGATGTGCTTCAATTTCCGACAAACTTTTAAAATATTTGTTTTCATAACTACGCTCTCATCAAGGTGAATGCCGAGAAATGAAGTGCTATTTTTTTGTCTTTAAAACCTGATTTCCAAGTTTTATATGGTACTGTTCAGGATCTAAAATTTGTTTGTTTTTGTATAGTTTAAAATCAATTCATTACTCAAGCACCATCGTTCAATTGTATGACCTTTTTTTAATTTCGTGAGCATTGGAAAGATATATTTGTGTCGTCGGCAAAGAGAATATATTTAAACATTGGCGCGGATATAACCAAATCATTAATTAATATTAAATATAAAATTGGACCTATTACGGATCTCTGATCCGGATTCCTATATCGACCTATTTCATTATACTGAAATGATCGCTGATTTTGACAAATTGCTTTCCGTTTTCTAAATAAGATTTCAGCAAATTACATACATCCTTTTTAAAATTATAAAAAGGCAATCTTTTAATTAAAATATCATGGTTGATGGTGTCAAAGCCTTGCTGAAGTCTGAAAAATATTCCTTGTGTAGTTTTACTGTTATAAAAAATGTCACACAGGTACTCCATTACAATTATTATCTTTAATCTGACGATTGATTTTCACAATGAGTGTTAAACCTTTAAAAGTCTCGTCATATAAAAAGTGACAACTAAAAAAGATTGTGTTTTAAAAATTTGGTAAAAGAATCTTAAAAAGAATTTAAAACATCTATTCTTTGTAAGATATGATGTCCTGGTTAGCATGTGACAGTAACAAAGTGTTTTTGCGTAATTCGGTTCTGTAGTTGGTGGCCGCCCTGGTCTTTAGCCGTGCAGATCGTTGAGATTCTGATTGTGGTTTGGGTTGCAGCTAATGCAGGCAATGATCAGGCATTTTGATTTTGTCCATGTACTTCCTGCATTGGTAATACACCTGTAATTGGGTGAAGGTCAACTTGTTGCACCCATCCTCCAAAATAAAATGATTAGTATGCTGATGACAAATGAGGGTGTAGCCAATTCAAAAGCACTGCTATCAGTGATATTGAACCCTGTTAATATTTTCAGGTGTATTTGCAATGGAAATCTATTGAATTAAAGTTTGAAAATCTTTTTGCAAAATCATTTTTGGAAGATCAATGCATACGGATTGGCTAATGTAAATTAGACCGGAAATGTGTGCAAAATGCAATGGCCACTAAAAAATTCTGACAACCGTTTTTCAACCCATAGTCACCAATATGGAAGACCAGGAGCATACCATCATTTTGAGTGGTCTGGTTAAAGAATTGAAAGAACCTGAAGCAGGCCTATTGAGGTGACAAGTCAACATAGTTTGCATGTAAAGCAATGGGGAAATAAATAGAGGTGTTGGACCTAATAGTAGCACTAGCAGACAATTTGCACAATCAGCTGATTGCAGTAATTATAGCAACTTCAAAGGAAAAACATTATTCAGTGACCTGGCTGGGTAGGTTATGGAACATTTAAGGGTTGGTGACATTGGTGGGCACCGGTAGGGTTGGGCAGGAGGGGGGGGGGGTCGGCTGGTGGCTTGTCCTGTATGAACTAGGTTAACATAATAATATTGGTACTAAGAAGATATGTGTTGGAAAAGAGTGCTGGGTTAGTTGAGCAACATGCCGTCAACTGTTGACCCCTGAATCCGCTCTTGACCCCAAAAACCCCAAACTGCCAGCTGTTAACCCAAAACTTCGAGCTACAAACCCCAAAATGTGAGCTGCAAACCCAAAACTTCATTCATGTTGCAATCCCCAAACTGTGAGCTGCAAACCCCAAAGTGCGAACTGCAAACCCCAAATATTGACCCTCAAACCCCAAGAAATGACCCCCAAACCCCAAAAACTGACCCCCAAACCCCAAAAACTGACTTCTAAACACCAAACCCTCGTGTATGACCCCCAAACCCCAGAAAGTAGGCCGTGAACCCCAGAGTGTAGGCTGCAAACCCCAAACTGCGAACTGCAAACCCCAAATATTGACCCCGAACCTGACCCCTAAACCCCAAAAGCTGACCCCAAAACCCCAAATTTGGCTCGCATACCTCAGGCTGCCAACCCCGAACCCCAATATTACACCCCAATCCTCAATCAATATGACTATACTATATCTTAACCTCATAAAACACTTCGCCTGGTGCTTACAGCACATGAATTTGCACCTGTCGGGCAAGTCCGGACTTGTTCTCTCTTCTTCTTTATAAGACTCTAACTAGATTTAAGTGTGTTGAATTAATGAGTGTCTCATTGAATGCATTTCTGAAGGTCAAAACCCCACCCCATTACTCAATAAACAACTATATCTTTAGTCAATGGGTCATTATTTGAAGTTATCTCCCCGCTTGACAAGGAAAAGTTACTTCCAAATGACATGTATACGTCATACTTTAGCTTAACATCTCTTCTGTCTTATGTCTGTAGACAACCTGAACCGTGGCTGCAGACTTTGCTGATGATGGTCATGAACATTGTATATCTGTAAGCTGCGACCAAAGCAAGATACCACTTTAGAGACCAATAAGGGAGCAAAGCCTGACAAGGTGAGTTTTGAGGGCAACGGTCTTATGGTCAAATGGCCGTGGCCAGTCACGCTATGGATGGATCGCCTCCGAACTTAGCGACATGCTAGCGTACCAACAGAGGTCTTATGTGACCAACTTTGACGACCCGTTACCGTCAGTCCGGTCACTATTAGGTAATACACCTGTAATTGGGTGAAAGTCAACTTGTTGCACCCATCCTCCAAAATAAAATGATTAGTATGCTGATGACAAATGAGGGTGTAGCCAATTCAAAAGCACTGCTATCAGTGATATTGAACCCTGTTAATATTTTCAGGTGTATTTGCAATGGAAATCTATTGAATTAAAGTTTGAAAATCTTTTTGCAAAATCATTTTTGGAAGATCAATGCATACGGATTGGCTAATGTAAATTAGACCGGAAATGTGTGCAAAATGCAATGGTCTTATATATGAGGCCACTAAAAAATTCTGACAACCGTTTTTCAACACATAGTCACCAATATGGAAGACCAGGAGCATACCATCATTTTGAGTGATCTGGTTAAAGAATTGAAAGAACCTGAAGCAGGCCTATTGAGGTGACAAGTCAACATAGTTTGCATGTAAAGCAATGGGGAAATAAATAGAGGTGTTGGACCATTGCTGGTCAATATGGTCATACAGTGGTGTGAGTTCTAAGGCAAAATACTCTGTCATTGTAATCACCTGATGCTGGACTGAAATGATGAGTGCCAATTTCTCAAGCGATAAGAGCTGCACTTTCGATGTTGAACTGAGCAAAGGGTATCACGCAGGGCAGCCATATGTCATTTTAGGTCTAATGCAGCCTGTGTAGAATCGCACTAGGAGATCTCTTGGTAACCCTGAGCGCTTGAGATTGGTGCGCACATAGGTTAGCGATCTGACTTTTTCTCCAACCATATTGATATCTTGACTATAAATGTCAAGTTGTAGTCGATGGTTAATCCGAGGAGCTTGGTTTGGTATTGTTTAGTTTACTAGTGTAATAGCGCGCTTGCTACTTACTGCAAGGCCAGAAGTCATCAATTTGACTTCCACTGGGGGATGCTTTATAGATTGCCTGTTCAAAGCACCATTTTGGTCGTTCTAGTCCCCAGCATCCTTTGAGATGTATGTTATTAATACTAATATGACAATACAAATTTAACTTAATTTGATATTTTTCCATTTTAAGACAGTTATTAGTTATTTCACATGGGATAAGTCCTGGTTATCTTCTCTCTCGACAGGGGAAGCAACTCTCATTCCAACAAATGTGCATGCCAAAAATTTGTTTTTATGTAAAGAATTTTTTGTGATCTTACTCCTGAAGAAGTTTGAATGTGAGTTCTTCATTGGCACTGAGTTTCATTTGCATTCATATGCACTGAGTGCAAAACAATTCTAATGAGATGACTTTCGTTGCCAGTAAAAGTATATATATTGGTTCTACACTCGACCTTGCCTAGTTGTGTTGAGAAGATAACAACATTTTTTGTCTGTTTTCAACTGGGGAAAACCCACCTATATCTATCTACGCTCAACCCTTGAACGTCTTATTACCAGATCCCAAACAAGTTATCATATAGTACAAAGATACAGCCACAAGGCAGGTTCTGCTAACTTTCCACCAAACAATTTTCCCAACAGGACAATTTACCACAGTGCTGTTTTCCCATCACACAAATTTTTCACCGCTAAGTTTTTCCTTCGCAGCCTCTTTGCAAGCTAAGCTGTTCACATTCACAAATACATTAACAATGTTCACATCCAGCCAATACTGGAGAAAGTTATAGCTTTGGAAATGGAGATGCAACATTCGGCCACCATTTTGCCTTAACCTATGCCTGCAAATGTTTTAAGCTCGAACTCTTTGGATGGACAAGCCCAGCAAGAATTGCATGAACTAACCAGCAACAGTCAAGGATGGATGTGAATAGGAAAGATATTTCCTTTCATCCATTATAGACCTCTGATGTTCAACCATTGACATTATATTATAGTATATCAGTGTGTGCTTATAACATATTATTATAATTATTTCTGTAGGTGCCTAATTAATGTATGACTGAACAGCAGAATAAACGTTCATAGTCTCCCCCTCCCCCTGAATAGATATGGTGTCTAATACCAAACTATATTGCTTACTATCTGTCATTAAACTTTAGATCACAGCAAATACAAATCCAGATTTGCGGTTGACATATAGTCTGAAATCTGAATTTTTTGGAAAAAATACAGGTGCTGATATCGGTAATTGTAACGGTCACAGCAAAAATGGATGAGGATAGTAAAACCAGAACAATGAAGAGGGAACGGTCAATAAGTGCTGATTGCGCGCGCTCAAAAACAATTGGTGTCATCCCATACCGACAGTTGACCCGGTACGCATTCCTTACCATCATCATGAAGCATTTATGGAATGAATATTTTTACGCCTTAATTGGCAATTGGGGTTGACGAAATGTTATTGGCAATTTATGATCGACAAAATGAGATTGTCAAAATATCTTTGGCAAAATGAGATTGGCAAAATGAGATTGGCAAAACATCTTTGGCGAAATGTGATTTGCAAAATATGACTGGCGAAATGTCTTTGGCAAAATGTGATTGGCAAAATAAAATTGGCAAAACATCTTTGGCAAAATGTGATTGGCAAAATAAGACTGGCGAAATGTCTTTGGCAAAATATGATTTGCGAAATGTGATTGGCAAAACGTAGCATTGGCAAAATGTACATTGGCGAAATGTCTGCCACCCGACTGTTAGTACTACAATGGTTGTCTGCACTTAGTTTTTGTAATAGAGGAGAACTCCGAAGGCACTTGGGTGCCTTTCTCAAGAATTGGATGTGACAACCCTGTCACAACCATCCAATGAGCTCATTAAAACCCAAGTATCTTAAAACTTTGAACGTGAGGTCACCCACTGGAAGTTAATGTCAAGTGACGGAGTTGAGAAAATGTTGGCTAGCCATAATTTTATTACTTCAAGCCATTTTCTCGAAATGCAAACTTTTCCTATTGAACTAACATTACTCCACTAGAGTAGCCCCATCATGTAAGTGGGGTCCAATGGTATTGAAGTAAATCACGGTTTAATCTTCTGGCAATTTCTGGCGGGAAGCTATGGTTTATTAACTACTGAATACCATCAAATCATCTTCTCATCTAAAACCACATATTATATATATATACAGGTGTGAATATTGAGTTTTTTGAGATATTCATATATCACTCTAAATACAATAGGACGATAAACTTGATATTACATAATATTCAAGATAGTTGTCTAAAGATGATTTGCAGTAAATTACTCCTCTAGCGGAGGTGGGAGTCTATATGAAGAAATGAGAGCAAATGTTAGCTTGCTTTAAAAGTAGCTATTTGTGAATTTTCCCTGCTGCAAATACTTAACTCTCTTAGGGTATACACAATGTTACATTGACTGCCAGCAATTCACATTTCGACACATATTATATAATATATTGACTATGGACCAAATTTGTTTCCCCTGAAACAGCTGAGGTCGGCTCAACAAATATGAATGGCTGAGGATGAATTTTTTTCGCAATTCTTAGTTTTGGATTTTTTTACCAGATGTATTATTACTGATGAAAACCGTGTAAGCCCTCTTTATTTCACCCTATCTAGATATGAAGTTAGGGCACTGAGATCATTGCATTTGGAGCCGGATTCTAACATTTTAACAAATTACAAATAACACAACACTTAAAAGCCAAAATCACAATCTGATCGCTCACCAGGTGAGTGAGCAATACCTGCTAGGGGTCTCACTTTCAAATCGTTCAGTCAATGATTGAACTATATACATTCTGAGCGAGCGATTTGGGAGTGATGTTGTCTAATTGAAAGACCAAGTGGGCAATAATTTCAAGTGATGCGATAGTGATAATTTGCTTTAGTAAAGTATCGCTCTTTCTAATTGAAAGACACCCCTGATTGGCAAACTACAGAAGGCTACTTGTAGTGATAATATCTAACAGTTACTAGCTAGACTTCTTAGTTAGTCTACTCATTCTTCACGACTGAGTAGTAGAGTACTACTCTACTACTCAGTCGTGAAGAATGAGTAGACTTACAGAGTAGTGTGAGAGTAGCTTACCACTTTATCTGATGAATACTTGTTCTTCCTACACTAACTGCCTTCAGGTTGTTTGACGCGGTAGTCAAATGTCAATAGATGCCAACATCCTGCTAATCCAATGCCTCAGGTACGTTCTAAAATGTAAGGTACAGTAATCAAAATCAAGCAGATATAATGTTCATAAAAAGTTCCATAGAGGAGTAAAGTATTCATAGGAGGAAATTTTCTTCATTTTGCGCAGGCTTGAAAAAGCTAACTTCAAGAGTAGCAAACATACACCCACCCTTTTTTTCTTTTTATGGACTTCAACCTTCACTAGCCAAAATTTAATGCTAGCTTACATTAAGTCATCTCAAGACTAGCTAAACTAAACTTTAGCTAATACTTACTCCCAAGGCTATACGTTTAGTTGACTATAAATTAGAAACAAGTTTTATGCTGTTTAATTTTTTTTAGGGCCTGTGACCTAGAATTACCCACACACCAACATATGTTGGGAAGTTAAATGCCCCATGATAACCACAATCGAACAATTGACAATACTTTAAGAGACAGATTTCATTATCATTTCATTCACCCCCCCCCCCTTCCTTCACCTGCAATCTACCTTATCAATCTAATTAGTTAACCACTAATAAGGTTGATAAGGTAGCTAGCAGGTGGAGGGAGGGAGGGAGGGGGTCTTTCAATGAGTATGAGATATGGTTACCAATTGGGCTACCGATGGTATCCTTGATTTGGACAATCAAATACAAATGATCACTGCATCAGGGTAGCGAAGAGTATATCATGACCCATCATGAATCATAATAATGTAACTATTTGACACTCAGACACTCACTCAGTACATCAAGATTTCTCAGGACAGAATTCAAACCACCAAAGGTTCTGATGCGTAACTCTGCCATTATCATGCCATACTGAATCAGTCTTTCTCCTGTATAGTCTGCAACAAATATTTAGTTGATGATGTGATAAAGTATGAATATAATACATTCCAATGTCCTAAGTACATTATTTGCATTCAAATTATTTGCAGTCTTATAACAAGGCTTTGCTGCTACAAGGTTCATCCCTGGACCCTTCAATTTTCTCTGCATTGAGAGCCTGATTCTAGCATGTTGCCAAATAACAAATAACACAACACTTAAAGACCTGGTTAAATCTACAATCCCTATGATGGAAACAGATTTGCCAGCCATTGGTGAAGAAGTTTGTGATGTTATATATCTGGTGTCTTGGAATGGAAACACTCGATCTACAGGTTTGATCAGCACATAACGCCAGCAAATTTGTAGCCAAAATGATCATTCAAGATAATGAGCTGTGGCAAGGAGGGTGGAATATAGAGAAGAGGTGACTTGATGTTGCGAGATGGAATGAGTTGTTCCCTCCATGAAAAAAAGAGCACAACTCCGATAGTCACTGAACTCCTAATTACACTAACTAGCCGGTTTCAATGAAAAATTTTGCTGAGGCCTGCCAGTGTTCAAACAGTTTTACCAAATATATGCCATGATACTTCAACGATTACACCGACGCAATTATCATCAGTTAGCCTACACATATCACCTGACATTTATATCATTATATTACTAACGATGCTCGATGCAAGTGTAACAGTGGAGATATCGATGCTTATAACCCCAGCCATCTCAAGCCTCTCTGGGTCAGTTCCCTGCTGCAGCTTAATCAAATTTTACAACCGAAATTGAAAATTTGATTCTCTGCTTACCTGTTTGAATTGAGTAAGCTGAACGACTATTGATACTACGAGTTGTATCACATCTGCTATAAACCACCCAAACACTCTCTTCTTCATTGTACTGTTCTTAGTACTATTCTGCGGTCTGTGTTGCTTTACAATGTAGACTAAAATACAAAAAATCTGCAATCAAAAGGAGTCATTTCTTGTATCTAGGCCTATCTACTTTTTTCATAAATTAACAAGATGAATAATGAAACCAGCGTTATACTCTAGAGAGCTAGTACCTCTACAACACTTGAATACACCATTCTATTGATGAAGATTTACATTTGGGAAACTTTTGCAATTGTGTGCAAGCTGGCAATGGTCTAGTTTCTCTCAGTAACCAATTTCTCTACTCTCCAACTACAGACCACCATAACCAGTGGTTGTCAGTGGTTGACCCTGAATTAAGGCGAAGTACATGCTTGCAACTCAAAGAGCCCACACATGTAATATTATATGCGATCCGCCCCCCTCCCCGATCACTGCTTATTATAATGAAATGACCACTGTGACGCAGTTGAGACTCTGCACAGCCAACAAATCATTTGAATTCAATACCATTGGCAAAAGGCAAGGTCTGCACTGGTTTCCTTCCTCTGGTGATCGGGGTTGGTATATTCTTTATTACATTATAGACCAGGGAATATTTCAATTAGCATGAGCTGTGCTTTGTAAACCAAAAGATCATTACAACTTAAATACTCAATATCCTCGCTCCTTAGATAAATTTGTTCGCAAATAGTTCAAACAAGAGTGAGCATAGTTCAATTGATAAGTGGCCAATTCTCGAACGAAGCTAAAAGCAGGTCTCGCCTACTAAGCTAGATGATGATGCACCACTTGGTCTTATATGCGCATGCTTGATCAGTAAATAAAGTGTATACTAATATGTATATAGTTTTGCTGTTTGTATTTAAGGGTGACCCCCACCAGTCTCAGACAGTTGGGAATGGTTGACATAAAGCAATAATGATCCGTCAGTTGCGCCGAGGCAAAGCCTATGCACACACTTTATACAAATACATGACCCAGCCTACATAGGCTGTAGTTGTAGTAAAGAGAGGGGGCATTTCCTTACAATGTAAAGTATGTAGGCCTACATGTAGCCTTAGTAGATTAGCAATAACAGTTCTAGACAATTAGTTGCACGAGAGTTGCCCACCCAAACATGCCACCACCAACAAACAACAGAGCGAGGAGTAAGGAGTTAACTCCTTGGACTTGTATGAGCCTTCCCCCCCCCCCTCTTACAACTCTTATGAGTCCTTTTCCTTGCTTGATATTACACTGCACTGTACATTGGACTGGTACTGGACTAAACCTACTACAAGGGGTCCCAGCAATGGGCCATGTAAGGCCAATAACCCTAACACATACGCTGTGTTTCATAGGGTGGCAATGGTGGATTGGAATGTGCTGTGGGATGAGAGAACACAACTCCGAGTAGTGAATAGCTGGCTATCTAATTAGCGCCATCGACCCATTCTTTTTTTGGGGATGGTGAGATGGCTCCATCGGTTAGCGCGCTTGCTATTCACTGCCAGGCGATTAGTGCCGCAGGAGTTGTGGGTTCGAATCCCACTGGGGGAGCTTTCATTGTTGATTGTTCCAGCCCCCAGCACCCTCGGGTGTATACCTCTCCATTGGCAAACTACAGAAAGCTACTAGTAGTGATAGTAACTAACAGTTGCTAGCTAGACTTCTTAGTTAGTCTACTCATTTTTCACTCACAACTGAGTTGTAGAATAGTTATAGTAGTGTACCAAATAAATACTAACTAAATAACATTTATTTACCTGAGAGCTACAACAAATTGATTCAATCAAGTCCATTCACAGCTGTTCTAATTTCATTCTTCTTCTGCTTGTGAAGCTGAGTTGGCTCATCATCTCTTCATCGTGGTCTTATGCATACTTGCCAACCTGTACGCATAAAGCGTTTGTAAACGCTTATTTGACACTAATTGAGTTTTAAACGCAAAACGCTAGTTGTACTCATTTATGGTTTTCCAAACGCCTGTTCATCTAATTAGGCAATCAAAAACGCATCTTTTATCCATACTTGCCAACCTGTACGCATAAAGCGTTTGTAAACGCTTATTTGACACTAATTGAGTTTTAAACGCAAAACGCTAGTTGTACTCATTTATGGTTTTCCAAACGCCTGTTCATCTAATTAGGCAATCAAAAACGCATCTTTTATCTTTAGTGTTTACTTGGTTGTCATGGTTAAATAATAGACTAAAAATCTGGTATTGGCTGCAGAAAACCATGATGTTGATTTACAGTTGACTTTTTACCTGTCCAAGTTTTGCATGAGCCGAATTGCAACTTTTCTTCAATGAGACACAACATAACTAGTAATCCATTGTAGAATATAATATTTAAGGGTTGTTAAGACCATCCCCAAACTTTCTTGGGAGTGTTACTTGTCATAGCATTAGTGATTCTTATTTTAATATTTGTATAGCAGCCCTTATGAGTTTTTTATTCAAAGATAGGAGGAGAATTTTCAGTTCAATCTGTTTCAATCTATTCCTATTGAATTTATAATCATCACAGAGATGTCTCTGTTAAGGTGAGTTGTAGTAATTGTGTGAAGATATATATTTTGATGTAGTTTGGCCTTCAAATCTTCATTTCTATGAGATAATACTAAGATTAAGAAGTATAACACTACATTGTGCAAGAATTGATGTGATATGACATTTGATGTACCTAGGTTCTGCCAACTTCAACTTTTCTTTAATCAGAGTAACAAAGTTGTCTACCTCCTTGTTGGGGTGAGATAACTCGGATCTCCTGCCCCAGTGTTTCAAGGGCAAACCAGGGAGGATGGGCAAACAGGGTTTCAAATAGCCTCTCTTGTCCAGACAGGCTAGGTTACAACAACTTCTCATTTATTATTAGCAGATTGCACCTTACAACGCAAAGGGAAAACGACTAATGTTGAGTGATCTGCACTCCTACGCTACTAAGGACTACTTACTGTGATAATAGCATTTTTCGCGCGTAGCGGGAAAAATTTTTTGGGGCGTTTTCTGGTCATTTGAGGCACCCTGGAGTTTTGTACTCATTTTTAAGCATTTTGAAAATTTTTGTACTCATTTTGGAAAAATTAGGTTGGCAAGTCTGTTTTATCTTTAGTGTTTACTTGGTTGTCATGGTTAAATAATAAACTAAAAATCTGGTATTGGCTGCAGAAAACCATGATGTTGATTTACAGTTGACTTTTTACCTGTCCAAGTTTTGCATGAGCCAAAATGCAAATTTTCTTCAATGAGACACAACGCAACTAGTAATCCATTGTAGAATATGGTGGTTCTGCCAACCTCAACTTTTCTTTAATCAGAGTAACAAAGTTGTCTACCTCCTTGTTGGGGTGAGATAACTCAGATCTCCTGCCCCAGTGTTTCAAGGGCAAACCAGGGAGGATGGGCAAACAGGGTTTCAAATAGCCTGTCTTGTCCAGACAGGCTAGGTTACAAACAATTTCTCATTTATTATTAGCAGATTGCACCTTACAACGCAAAGGGAAAAAGACTAATGTTGAGTGATCTGCACTCCTACGCTACTAAGGACTACTTACTGTGATAATAGAATTTTTCGCGCGTAGCGGGAAAAATTTTTTGGGGCGTTTTCTGGTCATTTGAGGCACCCTGGAGTTTTGTACTCATTTTTAAGCATTTTGCAAATTTTTGTACTCATTTTGGAAAAATTAGGTTGGCAAGTCTGTCTTATGTGTCTGTGAAGTAACTGATTGGTGCCACTGAGTCTGACTGCTGTTCAGAAAGTTGACTACTAGCAATATCGATAACTAACTCAGTGTTCCCAAACACAGATATTGTAATCAGTATGAAGTTATTGAACAGGCCAACAAGAAAAAAGTAAGATGTAATGGGCCAATCATATCAAAGCCTGTGAAAATTCGAAGAGAGAGGGCAACTCTTCATTTTTGGAGGTTTTAACGTGAGAGGGCAATTCCAAACCAGTTACATTATTACCCTGGAGTATGCAGACTATTGAAAATTGAAAATCAATGTTCCCTGTTTTGATTGATATTTAAATAATTGTGTAGCAGTGTAAACTTTGGCAAGAAATAGGCCAAATAAAAGGTTACCTTACGATCCCTCTGCACCCATCTCAACAATTAATTAGTTTTGCAAACTGAGCTAAAATGTTTGGTCAAGATGCGGGACAACATTTGATAAGGTTGAGTGTGCTTTAAGTACCCCCTGATGTGAGGTTATGTTTATTTGCTTAAAATCTTAGATAAAAAACATGTCCTCGGCTGGATTAATGAGAGGGAGTTCATGGCTGGCTAGACAAAATCTTTCCCTTTCGAAGATACCAAAAGTACCTGTGTGTTGAAAAGATGAACCAAAGATGCCTTGGTAAGAAAGAGAGGCGTGATGATAATGAAGTTTAATTATAAGAAAATGGTGATAAGTCTACTCCAGATTTACAGTCTAGTCCTTTAGTGTGAATGTGTTTTCTCGAAGCATGCTCACAATCAGGACAGTGTGTGTTAATGATTAAAGGAATATGACTTCAATCCTATCTTAATCCAGGGTTTGTTTGCTCATTCAACTGGTAGTGAATAAATCAGCTCGTTGGCCATTTGTGGTGTCTAGATTGATTGGGACAGAACAGACTGAGCTTATTTATAAAACTTTAAAAATGTGTGTAAATGCATTCTAAGAATTTCATTTAGGGTCTTATTGCAATCCAAATAAATTCAGCTACCAAAAATAATTGCATAGTTTATGCAAGATTTTTACACATGTTGATCTAACTTGAAGCTAACGCTAACACGACCAGAAGTCATGAGACAAGATATAAAAATCAGCTGACAGTGTGAACACTTGATCATAATATTTTTAAGCATGACTTGTATGAAGAGACTCAGCTGTAGCACAGAAAATAAAATCAGTATCTAACAGTTTATTGGGATTGTAAAGTATTATAAACTGATTGCCAAAATTAGCCTAGGCCCATTAGCTCTACCAATCCAAATTTTTCTAGTAACAAACAATTTAGTGATTATGCTACGATATACACTGCTGTGAATACCGCAGGTCCTATCTACACCAAGTTTGAGGTCAAAAAGTTTTTACTTTGTACAAAAAAAAATAATTGAATTGATAAGTTTCATATGTTGTGTTGTTGTATGTTTATGGTTGTGTTTATGAACAATTTATTTGGTCAGGAAGAGATTGAAGCATTTAAACTTTATCAAACAGGCAATTTTACTTGTTATAACTAAATCTGTCTTCTCTCCTCTCCTCTTCATGTGATTGTTCTTCACTGTTTTGCTCTATCATTAATTTATGGTACCGTATGTAATGAGTTTATAAATTTATAAATACAAAGTAAGAGAAGTGTGCGTGACATTATCGATGGAGCGGAGTGACTAATTCTTTGGTATTAAATTTATAGATTTTTTTTATGGGTAAATAATTAAGACTGTTCAAAATTATTAGAATTGCACAACAAAAGATAATGATACGGCTCTGGGCACTGATATATATATATATATATATATATATATATATATATATTCACTGATTAGGGGCACATATCTGACCCTGAACAAGCATATAGCAATTTATGAATGACTGCTGGAAACAATTCCTCATCTTTGAATGTCCAAAAGTTCAATAATGCTACAGCCGGCTCCTTGTAAAGATTTGTCAAGTAGCTTGCCCGAGTTTTTTAAGATCTTTACTGGGACGTCAGTCAAAGCATAATGTTAAAGCCGCCAGAATTTGAGCTCGATCCAGTTACTGACACAAAATTATATACTGATGTAATTTCTCCACGAATAGCCATACTGTGTATTCGACCTCTTATCCATGAAAGAACATCAATGGCTCTGGGTTATCCTTGACACGAGGACACGTAGCCGTGTGACATGGCTGCTCTGCATACTTTGGTACCTGGTAGGTTTTATGATGGTTACACTTATTTTGTGGTTATGACTTGTAGGCGCTCGTCAAGATAGCAAATTTAATTATTTTTTCATCTTATACCACGGCGCCATTTTCACAAATAGTCAACTGTAGAATCCCAATAGTCCCAATAATATTATGTGATAGTATGATATAAATGTCAACATAATGTGAGTTAACACCGGCTATGTTTGAGAAAATACTGTCTGACTGAAGCTTAGCAAATCAATTTTGTGCATTTCTGAGTAGATCCATTTGCTTGTGTGTTGGTTTCGTTTTGATTGGCTGATGAGTTTTGGTTTGTTATTGTGTGGAGTTGTCTGTTCATGTTGGATTGTGTTTTTTTGGTTATCCAACGACAACAATCTAACACACCCAACCTGAGTAGCTAACTTCAAACAGTTCGACTGAATCCCAGTCTAGTGCTTACCCACTGGTAACAGTAAGTTTGGGGTTTGAGTTTGTCTCAAACTCCCTGTTACCAGTAGTTTAAAAATAATTTTTTGTTGCAATCTATTAGGGGTTGTTCAGTACAGCCATTTGGATACCTTACATGACAAGGAGGGGAACATATCCAGAAAAATCCATAATTTATACTCAGAGGAGGAGAATTTATTTCACTGTACAATAATACATTTATAACCATAATAATTTAACTCCAATCTGCCTGCATTCGGAGTTACTACCCCCTGAAGCCGGCACCGACTCTGTAGGGTAGGAACGACAAGAAACAATAAAAAATGGATCAGACTGTATTTATGTCAGTGATAATTGTTCGGCTTTCAAGTTCTCTTGATTGGTATGTTGCACTTGAGTGCAAAGCCAAATTGTGAGAGGCTATTAAAATTCAAAGATTAAACTATCTACAGTATGCATGAAGATGAAATTACAGTATAGATAAGAAACTGCATGAACTTTGTATTATCTTCCTATCAGCATTGTTATCGCGTCATTCACAATTTGAGAACGTCAAACTGCCACAGGCCACATATAAGTCACAACTTTTGACCCAATCAACACTTTGTAAGACCTTGATTGGCACGCTTTATGAACTAGATTGCCAAGTTCCAGGACCTGGACAGTAAACTATCCCACAAAGATAATCTTTTATCACCATTTCAACTAGCTGCCACTTTTTCTTCGATATGACTTTACTATTGCTATTACCGCCAATTGGAAGTGGTGATTACGCTATGCGCAATTACTTGTTGGCTTTCAATAGATAGTTATTGCAAGGAGTAACAGTTATTGTAATAAGACTTTTTCTGAGAGTTCTACCTAGGGATTTTCTGATCTATTTTCTCTGTCATCTGCACCAACAACATGATTGCACAAAAAGTATTCCTGAGCTTTTTATCAACTTGTAGCCTATTCTTGCTTCCTGTATCGTCAGTTACATTTAATGAGGTATGTACTAGTCAGATATGACAAATATGTTTCAAATGCGTAAGGGCAAATGAGCAAAAGGCTTGATATATTTTGTGGTGCTCTTATTATGAATATCTCAGTTCCTGTGATTTTAATCATGCTTACCTGACAACGGTATGAGTCAGGTTTGCCAATATTGGTTCTTGTTTGTTGGTGAGGTCATGGTCACAAATATCTGTGAAGCAGTTTTGATATGTGCATTAAAATAACATCAGGTGATCGATCTGTTGTTTATAGAAGGTAATAGCAGATGCAATCCAGTATGATGCAAACTGGATAGACAAGGAAGCTCAGCGTGTAGTCGACCTGCTGATAGTGTATGATAACAGTGCCAGTGTCGACGATGGAGAATGGTATAAATCTAAGGAATTTTTGAAGAATTTTTTGGAGTATTTCAGCATTTCACCTATGGATGCTCAGGTTTGATATCCAACTTCAAAGTTAGGGTGACTTTACAATAGTTGTAACAATGTCATGGACCATCATAATCAATACTGCTGTCAGTGCCATTACAACTCATTTGCCAGGTCATGAAGTTTGTATATTTGTTGAAGAATTATTTATAACCTGAGAGGAGTAAATGTTAGCTTGTACGTGCACTTGGTTTTGGCTGGCTGAGGATCTTAGCCAGCTTAAAGTTGGCGAAATTTTCCTCATGCAAATACTCTTTTATCTAGGGTATATTCGTGTTGCAATGAAAATTATGATTCTGTACCATCAATCTTTTCTCCATGGTTTTTCACTCATAACTTCTGAGCTAATTGGTCGATCCCCCTCTTATTTTCACATTATATCTATCAATATCTTCAATGACATATTGAAATTTTTCAAGGATGGATGTGCATAACTTCCGGAGTATAGCTGGATAAAAAATGCTCCTCTCGATGTTGTTTATTTGCTTGCTTAGATTGCTCTCTGCGGGTCACATGACTTGTCACAACATGACGTTATTTCAGTCTAATGAAAGTATTGGCTGTTTATGATAAAAGCTTTCATGGTAGCAATAAAGATAATTTAGGAAATTAATCTTGAGCTATTCTACAAACTTCATGAATTTCCATGTGCACCATCCATATGTGTAGTACTATAGTAGCTATTCCACAAGGTAAAGTGGATCATATCAGTCAGATCACATCTGCTCGGATGGACCAATGATATCAGTCTCACATTGCAGCTTGGGCTTGTAACTTTCGATATTACCAGCGAGGTAAGGATTCAGCTGAAGAGAGACAAAAATAAGTGTGACCTCATCAAAGACATCAAAAACTTAAATAGAACAAGGATCGGGTATAGGACTGACATTGAAAAAGGTAAGTTTCAATTTAAGAATGATGTTCTTCCACAACACTTTTGGCAAGAGAGCTTGTGACATATAAATCAGTGCCTGACAGCTTCCCTATACATGACAACTGGATTGTTTAAACAACATGTTTTGGAGTTATGGTGCTGCACTAATAACCGGTAAATATGTTATTGATGATTGTTTACCCATGATATTAGGTAGGAGAGGTTTGTCCCATAGTGTCAGGTCAATTTGAATCGTTTGATGATCTCTCACAAGAATATTAGTACAATGGGTAAAGAGGAAATCAAATCCGTTCGTTTGATAGACAGCATTCCTAATTTTGGAGGTCACAAGACAAACCTGCTGTCAGGAGTGTCATATCAGATTGCTTTTGTCGCTGTCAGAGTCTTCACTTATACATCCTGAATAAGCACTGTACTAGAGCTATAGTCAACAACTACATAAATTATATCCCAGATAGTCATACATTGACAGTAAGCCATCTGACAATCATGACTAAAAAGGATACGATAAATCAAAAACTTCTTTGTCCTATGTTTTTACACATGGTCTTGTGTGTCATTCACAAAAAAACAACTTGTTGTCAAATCAAAGCTTTGATAATCATGTAATGCGACCAAATAGCAAATACACTAAATGATTGATCGGATACCAGCAGAAAGTGCTTCTTCACTTTCTTTGTGTAGCCTTCATATGGGCATACCATCTGCATTTACCTCACAGGATGGTACTACATAACCCCAACAAAAACATCTGCAACGATACCCTTCCCAATGATATCCATCATGGATTAACAATGTGACTTTTTTCTGCAGGATTGAAGACAGCAAAGGCTGTCCTATTGCAGAGTGGTCGTAAACTGATTGGTGCCAGACCTGTTGTTGTACTGATAACTGATGGAGAATGGAATCAAGGCCAAGACCCTGTGTACTTGATTAATGAGTTCAAGAACATGAAGCCCAAGGTAATGCAACAAGGGTAACCGCAGGCGAAATAAAATGAATAACAACACTGCACACACTGATAAGTTTGTGGTCTAACAAGAGCTTACTGTATATATTCTCTATGATTGTAAAATTTTTAAGATTTACTTGAAAACTTCAAACAGATCATTGATAATACAGTTTATGCAAACCAACTAAGCACGGTTTCTCTATCTCGTTATAGGGCTCTTGTTTAAATTGATGAGTGAGGATATTGATACTAAATACATATTTCACTTTTTTAAACATTGCATTGTACAACTTCTGAATCTTCTCTCATAGAATGCTTTAGTGGTTGTAATCACCATTGGCGCAGGAGACAAGAATGAGATGCTTGGATGGGCCTCAAAAGACGACCGAGGAAGGCCTATGGCATTTGCTGTTGAAAACTTTAACCAATTTGCAGATATAGCACACTATATTCACGGTGGTAAGGGTATAACAATTACCTCTGTATCACCTTATTAATCACAAAAGGTAAAAAGTTGTCGCACAGAATTCCAAACTAAGGCTTTCATCTACCCTATGATAATTTGAAGGTTTACTGCATAAATATTTCGATTTAAAATTTAAATCATCCCTTCATGTTTTTTGAGGAAGTTAGCCTAATACCCAGGCTTGCCCTCATATGCCGGAGAGGCAGAGAGGGATCTAAATATTTTATTTAAGGCTTTACAATCATGCACTATAGATATTGAGTTCCTGGCCCGGTTAACAGAGTGAGCGACTCCACGGTATAAAATTTCATAGCACTTCTTGCTAAAAAATGCCCCTTTTATCATCAACGGCGCCTATGAGGCTTTAAAACCTAATGCTGTACCAGCGCAAAAGACAGCAAGTTGGATCAACATAAGAGAACTGTAAAGGTAAATGGACTAAGTCATCTACCATTGTACAATGTTCTTGACACTGAAAACATATCTATTTTTGATTTATGTGGAAATAATCGGAATTAAAAATATTTGAGAATGGTAACATATTGAGGTCTTGAATCCTCATAGGTGCCATTGGTGAAAAAGGGAGGCAATTCCTTACGCTAAGCATTATTTTTACCCAGAAGTGCTAATAATCTTTTCACTGTCAAATTATTGGATAACTATTGCAGTCCTAGCCCCCATATATTGCTTTGGTCCATCTGATTTCTGCAAGTTCAATAAGGCTAGAAAAGTCTGTATTAATTAGGCCTGAAATGGTCTCAAACTTTTTAGTTCTCAACAATGATAATGACCCTGTCTCAATGAATCATTTATCTATTTGGTGGACATTATAATCAGTGCATTCAATGTTTTCAGGATCCCATCAAAGTCTAACTGTACCTCTGGTAATAGATAAGAGGAAATGCAGTGTTACTTGCAGTGAACAATCTATCTGTGCTTGTGATTCTCTTTCCAACAACGGGATTCCTGCATGTGCTTGTAAAAATGGTCACTTTGTGAAAAGGAAGAATGGCAAAGATGTTTGTGAGGGTGAGTGCTTTCATTTTGGTCAATTCATCGGCTCCGATATATAATCTTTTGATCACACCATCTGGGGTAGCAGACATCTGTCTCTGGCTGGCTCAGATACCTATTTCTCATTCTGATTTCTAAATCATGCAATCAAATTAGCAGAGTCTAGCATTCTCAATAACTGTATCAAAGCAAACCAAAGTGATACTCTCAATTGTTCTAACCTTTGCTGCACACCCAGCTGACAACCAAACTAAGTTTAGGCGATGAAGCCATATGTCTGCTTTGGTATGTTTTTTTTGTCTTGTCATCCCAGTTAACTTTCCAAGTTAATGATGTCACATCATGTACATCCTGCAGGCCCGTAGTTCTAGCAGAGGCAGGGAGGCACTGCCTCCCCCAGAAAGCTAAATACAGTGGCCTAAAAACACTATGATCGAATAATCTATGTCAGATTCGGCTCCACTGGGATAAAAATTTATTTAGTTACATGCCTTTAATTGCTTGGGGAAGAACTTACAGCCTCCTCTACCATTTTTTCTAGACTACGTTTAGTGAGTGGCACTACTAATTGGGCAATAACGAACAACACCAATTTAAACATTCACCCATGCTAAAGCCTTGATCAGTCAACTGCACTGATATATATTATATGGATGAGGGGAACATATCTTACCTTGAACAAGCCTATGGCTATTATGTATGGCTGCTCGACCGCAACTCTCATCTTTTATTGGTGCACAAGTTACGAGTCTAGAATAGCTGACACTTGTGAATTTTTGTCATCTAGCTTGTCTGAGTTTTTGAAGGTTGTCAAGGGGACGTCAATCAACGCATAACATAAAAGCTGCCAGATTTTAAGCTTTATTCAGATCCTGATGAAAAAGTTTTATACAGATGTCATATCTCCATAATTGCCATGCTATTTTACCATTGATCCATAAATTGATATCAATGGTCAACTGTGTTAGAAAAGTATTTATATGTTGGTTAAAGTGTTGGTTAAAATCACAGCATCTTGAGGAATGGGCAGCGAAATAATGGGGTGCATTATCTGCGACAATGTGCTCTCAGTTGGAAGGCAGGCTGGACTTGGATCACACCCTTGGTTCCAACAGGTTACAGTAGTCAGTTGTCCATAGTGGGATTTGCGCTCATCTCTGTGATTCAGAAATTATAGCCAATTCTGGTCCTTTTCAACCTATGAGTCAATAGATAAAGCCTTTAAGGTAGAGGAACAATTTTTCTTCATCAAATGATTACAATTTATGCCTTCGACCTTTACAGTTTGTCCAATAGGAACATACCAAGACGAAATTTTAACGACTGATAGGAAATGTAGCTCTTGCCCCAAAGGACAGACAACTCTCAGTGTAGGTTCAAGCGCCAGAAGTCAGTGCGTCTGTGAAGCTGGTTATTGGAACCCAAAAGACCATTCAAGAAATCCAGGAAAATCTGCAACTCCATGCACGCGTATGTTCCATTTGTCTTAGTATGCGCTTGAAGGTTTATTTTCTGTTTCAATGAAAAGTATTCTATCCATTTACAGACAATGTGGCTTTACACCAAAAAAAATCTGATGCAATCTCACTCACCTCCATCAACAACAACTCAATGAGAGGGATTGATTTTCAAATCTGAACATAGTTATTGCGTTCTCTAAATGCACATGAACTTACAGATTCAAATGGTAAAATGTAGAGTATTGCAAGCAAGTCTGTGGCATAAATTGAGGTATTGATAGTCAATTTTTGTCCCTCTGAAATACATTAAGAAAAATCATCAAGCTGTGAGTGTTTTTATTTAACTAGTTAGGTAAGTATGCTTTGTCAAATAACTGCAGTCAGTCCGAGATGACTATCAGACAGCTATCAAATCAATGCCCTTGCCACATGCCCCAACTGAAGCACTTTAAAAACTTAAACATTTTACAGCAATAAAGTGTCAGAGAGATTCTGCCCATGAGCTGGATCTACATTCTCTTTCTCTGAATGGTTCCTGTCAGTATAAGTATGGTGAGACATGCAGGTATGAATGCCACAGTGGACACATAACCAGCGGTGTCACCCGCCTTGAATGTGGCAAAGGCGGTGTGATGAATTTTCCGCTTCCCAAATGCCATGGTGAGTTTTTCGCTTATCGAATCAGCCCAAGCTTACAACCATGATCATCATCATGACCTGTGGAAATTTTAACAATGACATTTACTATAGGATATACTGGATGATTTTGGACATGCAAGAGTTATTTCATGGTCATCGTATAGAACAAGACCTGTCCCTTGCCCCCTGTCATTGCCTTGTCATATCCATTGATAGCGTTGACAATTGTCTCATTCTGAAGATATATTAATGTTTTGTATGTTGAGATAAATGAGTGAGATTAACTTTCTGATCAAAGATGACTATATCCAGAGAAAGACAATCTGTTTGAATGCCCCGCTTGAAAGAGTGTTGAATCCGCAGAAACTGCCGCGAACTAGCGTGACAGCGGTATTATGTGCCTGCGGCATAATAAAATAATTTATAATAATCGATAAAGATTTTGAATATTTTGGTGAACCAAGTATTTTTTTGTTGTGAGAAACAGGTTTCTTACCATGTACCATTGAATTATTTACTTTGAAAAATCTGCAAATTATGATCAGTTACACCCCTTTAGCTTTTGTACAAAAATCTTTCATTGATTATTGTAGCTTATGAACATGAAGTATTGTGCATTTAGTTGCTGATATTTCCAAAGAACTTGATGTGATTTGAACCTGTGTTGCTCAACTAACAGCCCATCATCTCTATTTTGTTTTATATACTATACAGCCCTTCAGTGCCCAATCGTATCCAAGGTTCCTCACAGCGCAGGATGGAAATGTGAGCGAGACAGCAAGGCACAGAATGGTGACTTCCCCTATAAAACGGAGTGCAGAAATCAGTGTAAACCAGGCTATCTGCCAAAACCTGGAACCTCTCAGTTTATAATATGCGGGCTGGACCTGGTCAGGACTAACGGCAAATGGAGCGGTAACGCTCTAGTATGTGAACGTAAGTTGAACTGTTGTTGTGTGCAAGACAAAGAATATATCAAGGTTTGCCAGACTTATCTGTGCCAAGTGCGTGGTACTTGTTTCGTTATATTACAAAATGATTTTCTTGATATAGTGCCATTCTGTGTACAATGTCACCATTGTTACCACATTATTGTATCACGGACCACCAACACAAGAAATAGCAACTCCAAATTAATGTAGAGCAACAAGGTAGCATACTTCATGCTCCATGCCACAAAATTCCTGCTACAAGTCTATAGAAACACATGCATGTCACTGATCAAATTGTGCCACTTTCTATAAGTAGGACAACTCTACCAATGACTTACATTAAGTCCTGCTTGTACTCTCACTGTTTGGTGAATGAAAACAAAAGATCGGGCTGACCTTACAAATGATCCAAAGTTTGCCAAAATTCTCTGACTGGATGGGACGCATCTTTGAAACTAAAATACATCCTAGGACATAAAAGCAAGCTACCAAATACCGTATGAGGCACTTCTCAGTTGGAAGTGGACGCTAACTTTAGCAAAACAATTGAAGTAGGACAGCTACCAATACGTCACATGCAATTCTGCTAGTACTATTGATTATTTTCTGTGTGTTGTTTGTAGCCCAAACATGTACCAACCTACCAAAGGTATCAGACGGACAGTATAACCTGCTGGAGTGTAGTCATGTAGACGCTGATAGATTTTTTGGTAAAGTTTGCTCTGTAAAGTGTGACCACGGTTACATTATATCTGAGGATATCAGCTGGACCTGCCAGGCTAATGGACAGTGGAGCAACCATGATAAGACTGTATTCTGTAAAGGTAAAATGTAACCTATCCGTAGACGAACAAAGTTTTCTGCAGGAGGAAATTTTAGCCATCATGCACATGTTAGAAATAGCTGTCATCTACTCATCCCTTAGATGTATATATATATTACATAGCCTCCAACCTCAGCTAGCCAAAGTTCAGTGTTAGCTTACAGAAGGTCGGCCTCAAACTAGCTCAACTAAGTCTAGCTAACATTTACTCATATCCGATAACTCCCGATATGTATCATCAAGCTTAACAACTAACATTTCATAATAAAAACATGTTTGATGCTAGCAACACATTCTCATAGACGCCACTCTTCGATACTTAACCTATGTAAGCACTGTGTTAGTTTGCTCACAACTCCAAAAGGATATATCATTTTGTTGTCAACACTTCTGATTTGTATGCTGTAATATTGTAGATGTCAGACCACCAGAGTTCCTGACCTGCCCACAACATCTGACTATGGATAACGAAGAGAGTGAAGGCTACGCTCTGGTGAAACTTCAGCCTCTTGAGGCCTTTGATAACGATGCATCTGGTACCATCACGCAGACACTCACTCTTAAACTGCTCAGTAAGTTCAGAGTTATCTTTTCTTGGCAAAATAGATAATGTGCCTGGGTAACGCTGCAGGTTATAAGTTTTCTGAAGCTGATGTGATAATAATGCGTTTTGGTCAAGGCTATTCAAAAATTTCCGTTTTAAGCAGCTCTTTTGGTCAGTATTTGCTATTTAAAAAAACCTCATTAGATTGTAAGTATGATGCTTATGTGACACATATATTCGATAAAGATATGATATAGATATTGAAATATCTCTTCTTTTTTAAACTATGGGACAACTCAGAAGTTTTGTGCTGGTTTCCATCATATCCATAAACAATGTGAAAAGTTATGGCCATAGGTTGAATATGTCTGTAGTATTTTTGGAACCAATATCTTACAGTTTGATTCATTTCCAATAAAAACTGGCTGATCCTTTTTGTATAGTGTGTGACTTTGAAAAAAATTATGAATGCGTTGCCATGCCATATAACTCACCTGCCCATTTTTAGAACTTCTTTATTTATTTATGTATAACCCCATATTTTTTGTATTTGATCATTGTTGTGTGTCAGAGGTCAACAAATTACATTTTAACTACTCCGTTATCTGTAAACTTTCCAGGAAACCTATTTAAACAAATAAATAATTATGTCGATTCGTACAGATGATAAAGTAGGCACTGAGTACCCTTGTAGTACAGCCTCAAAGCTTTGTGGAGAGGAATACTTCAAGTTCCCTATCGGAACCTCGTCTGTGAACTTTACAGCCAGCGACAGAGCTAAGAACAGTGCTAGCTGTATATTCACTGTCACTGTTAAAGGTTTGTGGGTCAGGTACCAGATTTGTCTTCTTTGTCTAGCAACCGATTCTTTGGATATAGTGAGGAGTTTTTCTTAAAGTGCTTTAAGACCACTTAGAGCAAACCGTAAATATACCGCTAGAAACGAAATCTAGTTTGGCTGGACATGCCCTATTTTGTGAAAACACACTTACTGTCTTGACCATCAATCACACCTATGACATTATATCAGTTCTACTGCATTTCCACACCCTCCTATTTGAAAAACAATACCGGCGACCCTGCGTAAGTAAGAGCATGGGAACTGCTAGCAGATTTTTAGCCAATACAGAACCCGTGCAAATCTACCCCAGGGGCAAGTTTGGTTCCATACAAAATAGGTACAGCTTATATTTTCTCCTTTGAATTAATGTGGTTCCAAACAAAACAATCAAATAAAAATTTCTCTCCTTTGAATTCAATATTTCCTAATTGTCCTCTCAGATATCGAGGCTCCTGAGGTCGTACAGTGTGACGGACCGGTGAAAGATGAGAAAGGATTTATATATGCTGATGATGATGAGAAAGAGGTCACATGGAAGGTATGACATGGTAATGTACTGATCAAACATCTCAAGTATTGGTTGTCTCACCAACTTTTCTGTCAGTTTGACAGAACCTGATTATGTGAGCGACCGACAAAATCATTTATGTAATAATAGAAAAGCGATGATTGATGTCTTGATAGCAAGACAATAGTGACTGGATGACAACACAACATTAGAATGCAACAGCTCTGACCACTGATATATATTATATGGATGAGGGGGTACATAACTAATCCTGGACAAGCATTATTGGTTATTTATGTATGGTTGCTAAACCACATTTCTCATCATTTATTGGTCCGCAAGTTCAGAATCTAGAATAGCTGTCCCTTGTGAACTTTTGTCAAGCAGTTTGCCTGAGTTCTTGGAGGTTGTTAATGGGACATCAATCAATGCATACCGTAAAACCTGTCAGATTTATAGCTTTATTTAGATCCTGACACAAAGCTTTATGCTGATGGCATATCTCCACAAATAGCCATATAGCCAAACAGCCATGATCCATAAATTCATCAAAAAATTCAACATAAGTTTTGTCTGGTAATACCTCACTCTAGTATGTTGATGCCATCGGACTAGTCTAAGTGCTCAGACTCCAAGGCGCAGGGAGTTACTTGCGCACGCTATCAAACTCCTTTGATAGCGTGCGCAAGTAACTCCCTGCGCCTTGGAGTCTGAGCACTTAGACTACCATCGGTCAGGTGATGTGGAATAACCTTTTTCGCAACTTCTACATTTTGAGTCTTGTTATCACTATGATCTCATGCTTCGAATGATTTTCCCCTCCCGAATCGAATGAAGAATGTTTACAATTTCCTTGATGATGAAACTTCAAAAAAAAAGATCTGCTGCCAATAGGATATGAACCGGGGCCTCCCGCAATGAAGTCATTGCCACTATTGATTCATCTACGCCGCCTTTGTGAATCGACATGGTCTCCTAATTTGAATGTGAATGGAAGTTGGCCTAGATGCTATTCCCATGCATTGATTCGCCCTAAAACCGATACGGAAACATAGTACACGTGCTGTTTACTTATTTTTGGCTGCCTGAGTTCAGTGCTATAAAAAAACACCTAAATACAGCAATACCTGCATTCTCATTGTTTCTCTTTTTTCAAACACATCTTACCTGTGTCTCGCACCAATCGGCACTAAACAAAGTAGTTTTTTTCTGTATATTTGCAGCTGCCTGAGTTCAGTGATAACAGCGGTAAACAGGACCTTGAGATCTTCAGTACAGGTAGTCCTGGTGTGTACAGAGTGGGCAGAACTTGGACTATAACATATACAGCTAAAGATACTGCTGGAAACACCGCCAAGTGTGAATTCTCATTCAAACTGTCAGGTAATGTACTACCTGGAATTAATGCTAAATATGTGTAGTTTTACATGTATAAAGAGTCATAGTTGGTATGATCACAGCCAAATAGCCTGTACAGAAACGAAAAACTGCAGCGCACCTGTCAGACTCTCAGTTAATAAACACAGCTGTATCCTTCTGTTTTAATCTTCACTAAAAGACATTTAGCGGTAGAAGTGATTAGAAGGTTAATTTAAAGGAGTTAGAAGCACACTTGCTTTTAACTTTGTTTATAGAGTGCCTGATGTGATAAGTGTCTGAGCATAAATTTGAATAACAGAAGAAAATAATAAGATGACTGAGGAGGAAGAACAATGTATTATAGGCGGAGCTACTAATGAAGACACAAGTTTTCCTGTTTTTTTAATGTCATGTTTTTTCTGATGACATGCAGTTTTCTGTTGATTCTCAGGCGTAAGGTGTCCAGAGCTGCACAGGCCAGCTAACGGTGCCATGGTTTGTGATAAGCTGGCATTTGGAGTATACTGTGTCCCTCAGTGTGAGAAAGGCCTACAACGTCTCCTACCCAACGATATCTTTAGAATACCAGCAGATTACTTCTGCTCGGTGAAAGGAAAATGGCTGCCACATGACACCGTTGGTGATTGCTCATGTATGTACATATACCTCAAATGTTCTGTCTTGGGTTTGGCAATATTTTCTCAGCTTGCGGTATTTGAAGTGACTTGAAACACTTTTAATTGATCGTCATTTTGATAGGTTTATCATGATCCGATGCCTGGAACGCAGAAGTGATATTAGGTGATTCTTAACATTTCGTAATTAACTTTAAAAACACTGCATATATCATTATAGTATTTATATTATAATTTTGTTATAACTTATTATTTATGCGAAAATTCAATTTTTTATTTAACTTTGATGAAATTATTTAACATAATAAATTATTATTATGATTTATTATAACATTTTTATATTTATTATAATATTATTTAAATGTGAATAATTAATTAATTAATTCAAAAACAATTTATTATAATAAATTGTTATTATAATTCATTATGATACATCTTGATCATGATTATTTATACATATAATAAGTTATATAATTAATTCAAAAAAATTAATCATAATGAATAATTATTATAATTTATCATAATAAGTTATTATTATAATAAATTATTAAGAATAATAAATATATATGATTTATTATAACATTTTTTATATTTATTATAATATTTTTAAATGTGATAAATTAATTAATTCTAAAACAATAATATTATAATAAATTGTTATTATAATTCATTATGATACATCTTGATTATGATTATTTACACATATAATAAGTTATATAACTAATTCAAAAAAAATTAATCATAATGAATAATTATTATAATTTATCATAATAAGTTTATATTATAATAAATCATTAAAAATAATAAATGTAATATACAAAAATTATCATTATAATTTAAAATACTAATATATCATAATAAATTAAAATAATAATTTGTTATAATAAATTATAAAAATTAAAGGTTGTCATCCCCATGAAACTTATGTCTCCTTAAACTTTATTGTAAGTTAATTTATCAGGTATTTAGTCTTAACCACTTAACATAGCAATTGTTCTCCCCTGTTAATAACCTTGGAAAAGGTTTTGCAGCTCACCCTGGAATTCCATTCTTCTGACCAATCAGAAGTAGATTAGCTCATGGTCATAAGGTTATACAACCGGGAGTTTCTTTTCTCCTTCATTTCAATCTAAAATTCAAAAAGTGATAAATCAACTCTGGACTCCATCCCTCCTCCCTGTTACAAATATCAAAGTGGAATCAAATACTCAATTGAAATGAGAATGTATTAATAGGTAAAATAAGGTGAGCAATTTCCCCAACTTATGAGCATACTTTTTAACAAATAGGCATAATTAACAGGAGCTAAATCTGTATGTTCCTGTACACTATCATAGTTTGCCTCAGATTTCTCCCCAGTCGGTGTTGCCACTGCCAACCTAATTATATTCGCCCGATGACATATTAGTCGTCCCCTCCCCCAGGGGGGGAGATTCCCGACTATCACTGAGATACCAATCGAGATAGAAACTAGTTTATTATCATAATAATTTATCATGTTAAATTTTTATTATAATTTATTATGATACATTATTATTTTACTTTATTATGATAATTCATATATATGATGATTTTCTTTTATAATTTATAATAATAACTTATTTTGTTATATTATCATAAGAATTTATTATAATAAATTTTTTTTGAATTGATTATATGGATTATAATATATATAAATTATCATGATAACTCATAATAACAATGTATCATAATAAATTATAATGATAATTTATTTTGATAAATTGTCATTTTTTATGATAATTAATATATATTATAATTTATAATTTATAATTTATATTTCTTATCATATTTACATATTATTCTTATAGTGATGACACCAGTGAATGAGGACACACTATCACAGTATGAATTTACCTGGTATGAGGGTAACTGTAACGATGAACAGACTAAACAACAAATCATACAGAATACCATCGATGCACTCGAGTCAGGCGGCCCCAGCTTTGTAGGTCAAGGATTTAAGGCTACACTAGATAAAACACTGACTAAGGATGACTTTGAAGTCTTCTGCGGACCTAAGGTGTGTCTTTCTATGGTACCAGGAGAGAATTGTAATGTAATGTTTAAATACGCAAATATTAATTGCGTAAACAATTAGCTTAAGCAGATCCAGTGGCAGTTGTGTCTCATATTCATTCAATCAACAAAGTACCTTGTAGCGTTTGATCCTTGTTTAAATCACCTCTATATTAAAGTATTGTGTCTCAAACCCGCAAATTTGTGAAAATGTGGGCAGTCCTCACGTATGATGGCTTAAGATTGTGGTCTTGTCTTGTTTTGTCTTCAATGGGGGATAATACAACATGATTGTATTATCAGAGTACATGTACAGGTACCCATAGTACTCAGAGGCCCCGTAAAGCAAGTTTGCTCTTGCATCTAATGGTTATCAAACTTGCATGACTGACGAATGAAGTCAACATGATCTGGAACCTCGATGCGTATTTTGAGTTCCTGGTTGACAGATTGTGGTCACATTCCCAATCCATCCTGCAACATTGCAAACCTAGCAAACAAGTGTTTTTATTTGCATGAGTCTGAGTAAGTAATCCACTCTTCATTTTAGAACGAATCGATTATTCAGATTGGGGGCGGAGCCAGAAGTAGAAGGTCTGCTGGTGTTCAGCCGCAGCTAATCAACATGTATGGTGTTTCTCTAGGGTCAAATTAAGCCTGTATGCTAATAATACTTCAGATTTGATAACTTAAAAAAAAGGCATAATAAATCAAGTCCTTTGGTCCTTTATATCTTGTTTTGATGTTTTGATTTTTTTTCATAACTGCAATAATGACTTCATATTGTGGTGTGTACTTTGTCAGTCAGCACACAGAAAACCACGAACCTTGAGCGACTAAGAATAAACTCAACTGGAAGCCTGATTGTGAACGACTGCCCATTTTTTTTACTTATTTTTTTACTTGTGATTTAAACTTATACTTGCTTGCTGATCAATATGTGAACAAGCAAAAAAAAAGACTTGCAAATGACATTATAATAATATGTTTGAATAACCAGCATTCACATTTTAGCATGATGTAGGTTAGCCTGTCTTGACAAGCTTTGTATGGTGGGTGGGGGGAGGGGCTGATTACTGTAATAAACAGAATTTGCCTTCCGTATTCCCTAAAAGACTTGGCCATTGCCCTTGAGAGAATAACAAGCAAACTAACTCTGAAAATTACGAATACCTAGCACTCTGAAATTCTACCAGCGATTAGAGTTCCATGTGAAGTGATTGATGCGCTGTTGCAAATTTAAACCCAAAGCATGCTATAATTTTTATAAATCCAGGCAAGTAAGTTATATTGAAAGTGGTTGTGCATTACAAATTTGATAAGGTATTTTTGTTTTATACAACTAAATTATTTGGAATTAGCATGTTGTTAAGATTTACTGCAAAAACTTCAAAGTTTAAAACCCAGACAGGGCGAAGATCAGACTTAATTGCTTGTGCTTATGAACATAGTTAATTAATACTAAACTTTTAGATCAAGCGTTTGGAAATTAGCAAAGTTAGAACTCAATTTATTCACTTTAGAATCTCATCTTTTAAAATAATGAAAAAGGAAAAATATAAGTCAAAAACATAGAACAAATACCAAAAATTAGTCAGCTAACATACCTGTGCTGGTTTGTGGCTCAGGGTGAACTGGTTTAACATGTTTTACCACTCCAGCTTTTATACCAGAAAAATGTTGAGAAAAGCTATTAATTACTTCAAAAAAAATGGTTACAAAATATTCTTGAATAATCGAAAATCTGCTTTAAAACACATGTTGTGCGGAGAAAAAGTGCAAGCGGATTTTATTCGAGCTGAGAAAATGCAAGGTTCCACTAGGTGCAGATGGTCAAGTAAATCCCTAAAGTTATTAATTAGTATTATGAAACATGATGATTCGGACATAAAGTTAAACCATACAGGTGACCGCCCTGTTGACCAGAAAGGTGTATTAATTATAATTATGCAGCAGATTTATTTTGCACCAGACAGAGAAAGGTAATCCTCTCGGAAAACCCACAAGTAAGGGCATTAATGGGGTTTGGAAATGGACTTTTTGACAAATGGGCATGACAATTGGTAAAAACAAGAACAAAAACAAGAGCTAGCGAGGAGAAAAGGGTGAAATTTAGGTCACAGAAATACTTGGAAAAATTAGCTTGGGGTGAAAATTGTTTCAAATGAATTTTGCTGTCCATGATGTTTACAGTTATGTTTACATTACCACCAACCAAAGCCTGCCATGACAGGCTAGTGACCTGGAGCACCTATACTATAGATCCCATTTTACACATTCAAAGTCCTTTTTTGCAATGAAGATTAATTTTTGATCAGTGAAAACTCTCTAAGTACATGTGCGGGTATTTTTAGCATGTGCATGATCATTGCCAATATCAAGAACCCTGTGCACCCGCCGATTATATTTCTCTGTACATGTTAATAGATCTTTGTTGGCTGTTTTGAGAATGTGAGGCTAATGAAAGCCTGTTGACTTAAAACATTGATTAGGGAACAAATGTGAAGGGATCTATTCTTAAGGATGATGATAAGTTTGACAGCAGATTAGACTCACCGAGAAAATATCAGCTTATCTTGTCACCATGTGTGCAAACTGCTATCCTGACCACCGAGGGCATGAAAGGCCAAATTTGCCTCTTCATGCCATAAAAGAGTGCTAGAAAGCTAGAAAGCAGTTGGTTAAAAATAACTAAGAAGCTGACCAAAACATAGATGGCTAGATATAAAATTGTTTATCATATTTGGCACATTTTACAAACTGTGCCAAAAGGATATAGATCAGAAGAGCATGCTATAACCAGGGAGGTATTCTCCCTGCTATAACAAGTCATAATTCCCTTTTTTAAAACTAGAAAACCCTCAGCCAAACTAAGAAAAATCCTCCCCTCCCGGTAATAAGAGATGTTAGTAGTATATGTTTTTATGTGTTGATTTTAGAGATCTAGGTCAGTCAATATGAAGAGACACAATAACAAATTTCAAGGGTTCTATACTGACAATTGGCTATGAGTAAAAAATATTTATCCAGTCGATACGCTCAACTCAGGAATACAGTATATTTATTTGATAATGCCATAGACTTAATAATAAACCTAGACAGGACACTGTATGAAGCATTAGCATGGAGGCACTGAGGCACTTAATTATGGTGACGCGACGTCACTGGAAGGTGTAGGAGCAGTGATTTTTACTCATGGCTATCATTGATTTACCGGTCCCAGCTCTATTTTAATGTTGATAACTCAATCAATATCGATCGGAATTTAAGTTTGAAATTGCAATAGATTCATCAGCTTCTGGTGATCATTTTGATGGTCTATTCAGCTTCGTAGCTTAAACATTATCATGAAAGCAAGCTATTGCAAACGGTGTTTAGACTAAAAGCTGGGACCGGTAAGTCAAAGATAGATATGAGTAAAAGTCTCTGCTTCTACACCTTCCAATTTTTTCGCGTCACCATAATTAGGTGCCTCACTTCAATGTCCTGCCTAGACTTATTATCAAGTCTATGGATAATGCTAACATGTTATTTCGTACCATCAACCTGTTGCCATCATTTTTTGTGTCTAGGATGATTGTAACAAACTAGTCTATACCAGGAGAAAAATTCATGAATAATAGTAAAATTTTGATACACTTTGCAAACTGTGTCAAAAAGTTCGGTGAGTATGTGGGACAACACGAGACATAAGATAGCAATGATGCCATCTTGGTGATAGATCAAGGTTATTCACTTCAAAGCTCATAATTCAAGGTAACAAGTCAATCAACAAAATTATTTTAAATGATGTCAAATGTACTTGTGTTTGTTTGTTGAAAATATGAACTTGACTCAATGAGTAAAGGGGAAGGCATTAATCTAGGTCAAGGTTAGGATATTGGGCTATGAGCATTGAGATAATGATTTGATCAGTGTAGTTATCTCATGTGACCGTGATTTCCACTCTGCTTGTGTCAAGCATGTTCTATCTATTGAATGCTGATAAAACTATGATATTGAAAGCAGTTGTCTGCTGCATAGCACAAATGCAAGCTACTTCCAGCTTCCAGCTTCTGCACCCCTCCCTATGGAGAATCTTTTTTTCCTCAGTTTTTTTATTCAAATTATTGATTTTGCAAATTTACCTTCCCCAGTCCCTCGCACTTCTCCCACCCTCTAATGCCACCCACCCATGCTTGAGGTGGGGTTCCCTCTGCATTTGCAGTTCTAGTTATGAATTGGAAGTCATCTGCTCATACCTCTGGAGGGCAATTTTCGAGAGAACTTGCGATGTGGCATGTTATAAGAGTCATTGCAAGTTTAAGGGTACCCATAATGTATGTAGGAGAGGGAGGCAACTTTGAGTTTATTAACCACAAACCCTAAAAAATGTGTGTAATGCAGTATGAATCAATTCAGCCACCAACAAAATATTGCATAGTTTTTGCAAGTTTTTTACACTTGAGCCAACATACTCTCATGAGCCTCTTGAGCCTTTAGTAATGATCAGTTTAGTGATATACCTTGAAGGTCATTGGTCTGACCCACACCAAGGCCACAAATTCATCATCTGCCGGTATGAGAGACTAAAGTTCAGGCCAAGAATTTCATTGGTTGTCTTTAAAAACTTGTTGTTTGTCCCAAACTCTTGGCGCATCAACAACTTGCAACAGACGAATTATATAATGTGCGCAAAATATTATCCATAGACAATAATATTGATAACAATGATATTATCTATGAAGGACAGCAGCCATAGGAAACCTGGCTATTAGTCTCAGTTACATCCTATCTGTACCTTAAGGGAGAGGGGGGTATTCCCTAATACTGTATCAGTTTACCGATGATAAATTAGAGTATCATTAATCTGCAAATCCTGTCCAACTTCTGCAGTGCTAACACCTTAACAAATGGTCTGCGACTGTGACTAATATGTTCAAGCTGCCCATTAATAAACAATGCACTATGTAAATCACACATGATACATAATTGTATGTGTTGAAGTGTGCATAGCCCTAGGGTAAGAGGCTAGCCTTTGTCAAATCACCTTTTTTTCAGATGATAAATCAACATTATTGCCCTTGTATATTATCATATATCCCTGACTGATGTAAAACATGCCAAAGTAGGACATCTCTGACCGCTTCACAGATGCAGATAGGAAAATGAATTGCATCAACTAAATGAATGTTGTAAAGAGAATTTTTCAGATTTTATTTAAATAGAAGACTAGGGCATGACCACTGAAAGTGTGTGAGAGCAATATTCACATCAAGTACTTGAAGTTAATCGCTGAAAATAATATATTTTTATTAACACAAATGTGACAATAATAGCAGTGCCACCTCAACTAATCTTATAATTGATCATTAATAGTATCATAGGGGGGCCTAACCTATACTTCACGAATAGGCTGAGACCTATTCAGAAAAAGGTCACTATATAGACCTCATAGCAACCTAAGCCGCTCTTGGGAGTCGTTCCACTTTTCGTCTATCCCCTGTATATAAGTATATAAGAAATCAGTGGTAGGGTGTTTTTCAAGAATGGACTAAGATGGACTAGCTGAAAAACTAACCCACATATTTTCACTACTATCTGGGTGTAACAGGATTTTTCTGGACATTGAAATTTGTTAAGATAACAGGCTATAATCCCCACCACTGATGGTGGTTAACCAGCTATAACGAAAACCGCAAAAACTGATAAGGCATCTATGTATCGATGTCTATGACTAGCACACAACAACTGCAATCAGGAATTGACAACAAAGATGTTTCATAGTTTAGTGGCAAAACTGTCAATGATGAAAACTCTTTCCAATTTGAAAAGCTCAAATTCCAGGACAAAACTGAAATTGCTGTTTTGATAAATATGGTGGGCGCTTTATTTTCAATCAGCAATGTCTAGTTTGGATCATAGCAGCAACTGACTGGACCGTGTGAATTTGGTTATGATGATTGGTGAGCACCTTACATGCATGGATGGATATTGGAAGTTTCTCCCTGCTTTATGAGAACTGTTAAAGTGAAACCTACTATTTTCCACCTTAGAATCTGCGTCTATCTTTACAATAACACAAATTATGTCGCATATTCGACCCACTTGGGGCCGAATACCCGAGCAGAACAGACACCACTATTTCATTCATTTTGCTCATGTTTATTTTGTATGGAGTTAACTTCTTCCTGTTGAGGAAGAAGGCAACTCCATACAAAAAGTGTTTTGTTTACCTAATCAAATTTATCCACAAGATTGTTCTTTAGAATTTTGTTACAAGCAGATATTAGTTCAATTTACTAATGACTCTTAGTTGAGATGCCTTTCGACATTAAAATAAGACTTTATTTTGATTAATGGTGGAAATAAGTTTAAACAGTCATCGTAAAAAATAAACCATGCTCTATCATACCGTCAAAGTTTCCTGTGTAAAAGGTCAGAATAGGTCAACTCCAAAACAGTAAGTCGTAATACGCTCCAAAATAATAACACGCTCCAAAATAATAGTAATACCAAAATATTGCAGAGTAATATGCTGTTGAGGGCTCTCCAAAAGAACTGCCCTGCCTTGTATTCCCCCGGTTTTTATATGCACCGGGGCTCATCACGGCGGGTGAGAATGGCCAAAAAACCGGAGGTTGCATTTCCCCATCCTCTTGACAAAACCGGAGATTTTATTTAGGTTTTTTGTCTGATAAAAAGGTTTTAATTATATATATTATTTAAATGCTTGCGTTTGAACCCTCCAAAAAGACGGAGATTGGACTTTAATTTATGTCTGATAAAAAGGTTTCAATTATCTATATTATTTTGAAGTGGTTGACGCCGTCTTGTATCACCTGCTCCCATCCTCTTGGCTCCATTCTCTTTATCCGAAACCTCCTGAGCTGTGAGAACTTGAGATCTCACAATTATTTTGGCTAGTTGCATGAAATTTCGATGAAATACAAGATTTCAGAATTTCAACTGTTTATCACATACGTGAAATATATATTATTTGTGATATTTTATCCTGTCAAGTCTTGCTTGGGATTATCCGCAAAGCCTGACTTTGATAAGCCATCTTTTCCTTTAAATTGTCTGATTCAGCTGCTTACATGCTAAATTCCAAATTTATTAGCTGGCAAAATACCTCTGATGATTCCAAGTTTGATTTCATGGATGCTTTAACACTGTCATTGAGATCAAAAGGAAGAAAGTTGTATTGTAGAGCTTTGATGTGTTATATTAAACAATACAGAACAAGAGAAATATAAAAGCTGGAATTCACCACCTCAAGTTGCAAAGCTTGCAAATCGTATTTCCTCTTCTCTTGATTCACAACGTGATTTCTTCTCTAGGGTGAGGTCTGTAATCGACCTTCGGCCAATGCTTTCTGGACAACCTCAATATCTGTCTCTGTACAATGAAGAAATACAAAATGATATTGGATGATAATAATATGTTATCATGTGGCATTTAGTATGTCACTAATGCCACTGCCTTAGTTGCTCTCACAATCTTATGCACATTGTTGTATTTCATTGATTAAATATGTGGATTAATTAAGTTTCTTGATTAAGATGGACAGATGCCGAATAAACCTCCATTTGCATTGTAGATGCAAACCTTCCATTTTTCACAAAGTGAAACTTTCTCATCTAATGTGATTGATTCATGATACAATCTTCAAATAAAGGTGACCACTTTGAAGACTCTACTCAATGGAGCAGGGCAGAAGGTGATGGGTGTTGATGGGTGTTAATTGAACTTTGAAGGGCAAGTTCTATTATAAAAGAGGTAGAATGACCAGAGAAAATTTGATTTAAATCAAGTTGGTTTATTTCACAAGCAGAGTTTTCCCAGACTAAAATACCGAGTGTCGTGTTCACCATTTCATTTTACAAATTTTATCAAAATTCCATGACACTGTGTCTAGCGTTCTAATATGACTCAAGGACACAAAGGTTTGCAGTCTATAACTTCAGTTGAACTTCATATAATATAAAAAATGGCCAGATATGCCAACGATTGACTTTTGCAATGTAAGAAAGGAGAGGATTCAAATACGCACTGCCAGGGATAGGTCGAAGGTTTCTGCCAACATTATTGTTGAAAAGGTCCATTGCCTTGCTTGCGGGATTATTGCCCACATTATAGCCGTTGAGGATGAAGTTTCCTTCCTCATGGGCATCAGCGAATTTCTTGGCCTCAGACTTTCCTATAGTTTGTGTCATACGAAAGTTCCAAAGAGCATGCCTGAATGCATCTCCTACCCCATCGCTAACTGAAAGATTTGGAAATTAACATGATATGGAAATTTACAAGATATGGAAATTATCATGATTGATGAGCTTTTTCTATTGATCATTAAATAATCAATTGTCTTTCACATGTAAATACCTTGCAATTGTCTTATATTGAAACGTTGATCTTTTAAATCTACCTCTACTAAAACCCTCAAGCTTTTGGCAACTTACCAGAAGAAGGATAAAGTCTTTGTGCATCGGCTAAACTTTTCTGAGCTTCTGTGCGTGCCTTGACAGCGTCGAAAGGGTTCAAAATTGCTGTCGCCACCTCCCCATCGAACCACCAACCTGCAATGGATAAATAAGGTTGGGATCAAGGCATAAAGAAGATATTTCTATTAACTGGCTTTTGAAGTCATATTATACAACCATTGACACTTTTACCAGATGGGTTAGGGTCAATCCAAAAAATTCAAATCAACATTCTATCTGTGATCAAAGGTTAAATTTTCTATGAACTACCCAAACAATTCAAAAAAGGCCTGAAAGAGCTGTTTATAATGTTTAGAAATTCAGCATTGAGCTTAACTTTACAAGATCATTGTTTCATTGCCCTACGATTTAAGATCAAACTTACTATTTCTTTGTCTACCATTTGATTTGAGAGAGCGTTTAAACAAAATAGAATTAATTTTATTCAAATAACAGACTTTTGTATGTACCTTACTTTTACTTCCAGTAAAATAACCAACTATCTAAACACTACACGGTCATCACAGGCAAAAACGGGCTACCTGCGAATTAAAATATTCCTGGTCAAACACGTTTTCCAAATTTCTAATTTTCTAATTAACATTAAAATTATTGCAAATATACTTTTATATGCTAAAAATTAAGACAATTCATTTGGCGTTAATTAATTAATGATCAAAGAAGCGGTTCAAAAGATATCGCAAAAACATTCAGATTTGGCTATTTCTTCGGGCAAAAACGGTCTATCTGCATCAATTGTCATTCAAAACGAGTCATTGTTACCAAGCGCAGTCATTACTCAGTTATTTAAAGTCAAAAATGCTCAGTTGGAGTTATCTCCTCCTTACTTTTCCAAAAGCTATCTCCTTCCTACAGTTTTTAATTCAGAATAACCACATTTGGTCACCTGGATCGTTAGTCAATCAGCTAACTATTCATTTATTTTTTTCTGCAAAAAACTCCAAATCTAACAAAATATCTCCAAGTTCATGTTTTTCTGTTTGGGCAGAATTACATTTCGACATGGTAACTCACAGAGATCTGGTTTTTTTTAGAGCATCAGTTCATCATGTTATCTAAATGAGCTTTTGAGGACATGTTTGAAATATTTTTTTAACATATTTAAAATTGCGATTTACTTTTTCATTACGGTGTTTATTTCATCCATCAGCCTATATATTTGTAGTTTCTATGCCATTGTGTACAGTTTCAAACAAATTTTAATTGCCTTTTATCAAAGGAGTGGAGAAATTTACAAATGACAATGGATATGCTATACTGAACTTTAACAAAAGAATATTTCTGTTGATTGATATAAGTTTTCAGTATAGATTGTGGTGACCCATCAGTCACCCATCAAATTCTATCGGAATGAGTATATACCTCAAAATAATTAATCTTCATCATTCTAAATACATATTCAGAAATTTTCAGAATCTATATCCGATTCGATACTCTGTTTGTCTTGTAGTATTGCACTTTTAGCCAGTCAGATCTGCACTTTTACCTCGATAGAATTTTTGATTTATATTGGTTGGTTGGTTGGTTGGTTTATTTTGTCACAAACATTAGGTATGCTGCGAGATTGAGTGTTTATACTGTTACATGAGTAGGGAATAACAAAAAAAAACATAAGCAAAATGAGTAAAGTAAAGTCTGACTTCTAGTGGATTAAAAAATATCTTGTAATATCAAAATCAAGTGTCTGAGAAATGAGTCTTTACCCCTGGCAGTTCTGTATTTAAGGCTGCAATATCTGCCTGAGGGGAGTTTCTCAAGAAAATTGTTTAAAAAATGTTTGTCATCATGTATTATCTGCAGGGCCAGGTTCTTTGTACGTTTTGATATGACTGAATCTAGGTCCCCAATATTAAGACCTAGTCTGTCGCCTTGCTTAAAAAAATTTCTCAGAGTTTTCTTGTCTCGTGAATAAATACTAGTGAACAAAATAGGTAGGCAGTAGGTTAGAATGGATACAATAAAACTTTTAAATAAAATGCAGGCTAAAGGCTTTGTACTCCGATAATTAAAGGTTCTGATGACAAACATTCTCTGATTTGCTTTGGATACAACATTATTGACATGATCTTCAAAACATAATTTGTTATCAAAGGATTATGCAGTGCTAGATATTTTGTAATTCCTGCTCAGACCAAATATATTTTCCAACCAGTATTCCAAGCCCGAAACCCCAGTTCTGATACAAAAATTGGCCCATATTGAGTGTGCCCCGTTTTTTTATACCAATTACATTGCATGTAAGATATCATATCATATTATGTTGAATCAATAGGCTCTAGTGGCTGGCTGCTCATAAATTCACATTTTTGAATTCGTAATCGGTATCGGAATCGTAATTGCATTGTTCAAATGAATGCATTCACGGTCGATTGAGCATGGCTTTCATTGTAATTGAGCAAAAAAAAACTTATAGACCTTTTTTGCCCGAAGCTTTCTGGCTATTTGTGAACAAAAGAAATTTCAAACAGTTTTTTTTCCAATTTCTGGTAGGAGTTTCAGAGAGTTGTTGATAGCGTTAGAAAGCCAAAAAATAGCTTAATTTGAATAACAAAGAAAAAGAAATTTTGAGAAAAAATACATATAGACCTTTTTTGCACGTGATTACCGTATAGCTTAGTATATATTGCTGTAAAGAAGCTTGTCAGGCTTCCTTTCAGCAACATATACTAAGCTATATGTTGTTTGTGAGTCTCAATAATTTGCTGGTTGCAATGTTAGTTATTTTAAAACATTAAGCAAGCAAACAGATGTTCACCCTGATGGAATAGCCTCTCTATTAGATAAGTTTTCACCTTAAAGGGCAACCAAGGTTTCGCAGCGATGCATTAATGGGTAGTAAACACTGAATTAGATTCTTCTCTTAGAATGGAAATAGTATCATAGCGTTATACGGTTAGGACACTCAACAAAGGGACCCATCTGACTGTTTTCTGATTGGCTGTCCCTAGTAGCATGAATAATTAGCCTGAGAAATTGTCTTGTTTACAAAATTGCAAACTGTAATTATACCCCTACAGTGTGGATGATTAGGGCATTTCTAGATTGCTACTAGGGACTGGCTATTTTTGCAAGCCCTTTGTTTTGCAAAAGAAAGCTAATGATGCTATTCCAGATATGGAATTCAATGGTAGTAAATTATGTGCTAGGCAGCATCAGCTTTGTGCATTACGCGACGCAAAACTCAAAGTAGTTGCTGTCTCTAAGCTGGGTAACACTTCAGTTTAGGGGAGGTTCCAAGACATTTCTGTCATGATCATAGAGTACAGGCTAAATAATAACAGGAACAGGAAACTGCTATGTGGTATTCTATTTTAGCTGATTTTGAGTACCTGATGGATGAAATGTTTCCCAATAACTCTGGGTGAATAATCATCCAAATTAGATTTGGTCTTTTTCCCTATTTCCCTATATGCAAAAGGTGCAATCTGCTATCAATCAATGAGAACATGTTTGAAACCTTGGTTGCCCTTTAATTAGTATGGGAACCTGAAACATTTTAATTTAATACATTGTCCATAAAATGATGCAATAAATGCAAAAAATCAACCTACCTTTTGCCGAGCTCAGGATACAAATTGCTATCACCGCAGCTAGTGCAGTTCTTAGCGATTTCATGATATGGTGAAATAATAGGTCTTAGCTTCACAACTCACAATGACCACACTCAACATTTAATGTTTCTTTTATACCACAATCATTTGATGTGTTGATTGTTTATTGGTCAGTGCTCATCAGTGATGAATAGTGATGTGTCGCGGTGGCTTCTGAGGCAGGTGTTTACGCTGACAATCATCATGGTTCTATTGCTCAGAGAGCACAGTCCACAGTGCACAGTCCACAGAGCACAGTCCACAGAGCACAGTCCACAGAGCACAGTCCACAGAGCACAGTCCACAGAGCACAGTACACAGAGCACAACGCATTGCACTGCATCGCACCGCACCGAACCGCACTGCAATGTAATGCACTGTATTGCACAGCTCTACACTAAATTGCACTAAAGATTTTTTTTCTTTCTTGCAAAAAGAAAGTAATATTTCAGGCAGGGTTTGACACCACTTTAAACTGAATCTAACTCCTGTAAAGGAACATTCTATAAGTACTGAACATTACACGCCAGCACTATGCCCATAACACTTATTTGATGAACAAACCACTCAATCACAATCATTGCATCTGAGTTCTCTTTTATTACTTATATTTAAATTTTATCCCAACTCTTCAAATTAATGTTTACCTGTGTTCTATAAAATAGTTGTTATCCTGTTAGCTAATGTCCTTTGTCTCACATTCGGGGGGGGGGGGGATTGTGTTGGCCCCTATTTCAATGCCAGGTTTAAGTGTAATAGCCTGGTATCTGCTAATGTCAACAAATTAAACCTGAGTTTTCAAAACATTGGGAAACCAAAGGCTTACAATGAGTCAACCAATACAGGTCTCTGTGCAGACCATTTGCATCATAGTACGACGTAGAAGTTTGTGCGGTAATCGCTGCAGTAGATGATCAGCTGAGTGTTTTGATCACTATCTCCAACAACCAAACATTGACTGCGAATTTGAATTAGTATATGTATTGACATGCTTGAAACAGTCTAATCAAACCATAGGAGAGTAAGGTTCTTCTGAAGTTATAATCGATGAAATTACTTTCCATTAATCTCTCAACTCATGTTTGTTAGACCAGAATATGACTTGTTGCCTAAAACTTTCTTGTACAATACAATTTAGGAGTATGGTAAAAACTCATTTCTTTTAGCATAGAGATGGAAATGGTTTTCCTTTTGATTTTTGAATAACGGTTCATAAAGAAGGTGAGGTTGAATTATTTATCATCATATTCCTTCAATTTTGCTCCTGAGTGCTTTTTTGTGCACAATGAAGCGACGCATAATTATGTGCCAGACATGAGGTTTCTTTTGGGTGTCCTCACAGCTGAATTCTACTGTGACAGCATAAAAAAACACTTGTTATCAATTCTAGAGGAGCCAGTAGACGAGGCTATTCAACAAATGTATGATGACATGGAAGCTATCAGGCAGGATATGCAGGCACAGGAGGAAGAGAGGAAGAAGGAGCTTGTGCAGTTAACACTAACATTTGCTGCTCAAAAAAACAGCTAACGGAACAGCTCACTGAGCAGGTGACAAAGCAAATAGATGAGATGGGAAAATAGATGATGAAAAAAATGGCAAATGAAAGATCAAGGACAACAATGCGACGGATGGCTACAACACCATTTATCAATACACCCCCGAGGACACAGACACAACTGATTGTTAGACAAACACCAAGCCCAGGTAAGAGTTGTCCTTCAGCAGGCAGCAACTCAAACAACTCAGGAAAGAAAGATTGGGTGCCTACGGAGCACCATGTTATGTTACTAAGCTTGCATGTTAAAGATCTTGCAGCTACCTATTTAAATGAGGTAGTGAGGGAGAATGCCTCAGGTTGTTACAGTTTAATCAGAGAGCTATTCAGCTCAAAGGTCAAAGCTGGTAAAGGGGCCAAGCAGGCTACCATGGAACTGGCGAACATGCAGCAACAGTCAAATGAAAGCGTGAGAATTTATTTTGAGCGCTTTCGTAAGACTGTTGCTCAAAGTGATTTAGATGAGACATCTCCATTCATATTGCTGTATTTCAGAATGGGATTAAAAATGGGCATCAAGGAAACAGTTATGCCATTGACCAATAAAACTCTAACTGATTTGTACCAGGCTGCCAGCGGAGCAGAAACTGGTCCAAAAGCTTCACAGCTGAACATAAATGCATTTGATAGTTATAAGAGGGGATTCAACCAATCAAAATTACCGAGGAGGGTATAACGGTAACACTAGTCAAAACAAACAAGGACAAAGGCGCTGCTTTGTTTGCAATGCGCCTGACCACTATGCAAGGGAATGTCCCAAGGCATTTCTATCAACAGAGTCAACATAATAATAATAGAGGTTATAATCAATTTAGAGGACGCTCCCGTGGTAGAGGCAGAGGCAGAGGAGATCGTGGTGCACACACTATGGCCAATTCTCAGGTCCCTCAGGAGCCTCCAGATCCAGATATTAATCAACCATCTGAAAATAGAGACAATATGTATTATGACGAGTTTGACAACTGTTTATTTGACACATGTGCTATTGATGTGATTGATGACATGGACCATGACGACAATAATGTGGACCACTGAAATTGCAAGTGACACGCCACAGGGTGTTTCAAAGAAAACAAGGACTGGAACAAAAATTTCCAAATCGAGACAAACATCTGGACTGGGTTTTGTCAGCTTAGCTATTTGTATGACCCTCTTAGGTTTTTTCTGTAACGTGGATTCAACAACACCAATGATATGCAAAACTGATCATCCGGTTGCTCAATTCAGATTGCCAAAACTTAGGTCAGAAGCAGCCTAGCTGTAACTGCTCTATAAAATAATGGCACAGACAATTTTTGATGGCAGGAAACTGATCGCATATTATGCTTCATTGATGTTTTCTTCTGTAAAATTCACCGGGTGTACCCAATTGCAGTGATCGTATTTAGAAATTAAAAGGTGTTTTTTTTTGCATTATGTGTGGGGACATAACTCCTATTCTGTGTAATCTTACTAATCTAATCTACAGGGTATTCTAGGTTGAAACTGCATTTTGGGGATTTTGTTGACTTGCCAATTTATTTACCAAGTAAACTTGCAGAAGTCTGCTCGTATTAGATCAGGACAAATTTAAAATTTTCAATAAGTATAATGTCAGATCTTTATGAGGTTAGTATGATACTGTCTTGCGGCAGCATAATCGCAATATTTCTTAAAATTCCATATAATAAGTGAAATGTTAGGAATTCAATATAAGGTGTTTCTAGGGTGGAACAACGTGGTGAATCCAAAATTAAGGTTGTACGCAGTTGTAGCGATCATGTCAGCGGCAGCGCGGCAGCATATCCTCATTTCTTCTAAAAATTGCTTTTAATGAGTGAAATATAAAGAGTTTAAATGAAAGGTATTTCAAGGGTATAACAACGTGCTGAATATAAAGAAATAGGGTGTAACCTAGAACAAATTTTATCCAATTGCCTGCATGCCTATTGCTCCCAATCCACTGGTCACGCCGCGGCGTGACCAGTGGATCGGGAGCCACAGCTCGGAATGCAGGCAAACGGACAAAACTTGGTCTAGTGTACCCAGTCATAGCAATCATGTCAGCAGAAGATCGGCAGCGCGGCAGCATATCGCAATTTTTCTCGAAATCGCTAATAATAATTGAAATGTTACGAGTTACAAGGATATATCTAGTATAATGAAGTATATGATCAGTCCGTGCCATAACAACTTATGCTGTAGCTGCTTCTGGCCTAACTATCAGGTTGTGATCTCAAACGTGGACACATAAACTTGCATGCACCAATAGACCAGGATGTGACTTTGTTCAAACCAAATCTGATTCAATATAAATCCATTGCACATCACTGTATAATAGTCAGAACTGACATCACAACACATACAGGATTTTTTGGTGAGAATAGAAATAGGACAACTACACACACAAATGAACTTGTGACAATGGAAACTTGCAGAAACATGGTACAATTTAAAAGGGCACCTTTTGGTGACATGACTGAAATAGGTGGAATATACCAAACTCAAATTGCAACTGATTTTGAGTATCACACAGGATTTAAGTGCTGCACTGATTATGACTTTTCATCAAAGAATGCTTTTCTCTATGAATCTGTGGTATTTATCAGACATGGTAAAGATGAGGACATGCAGAGTCCTGTGGGTAGCACATCTCACTGTGACTACCATTCAGGTATTTGTAGTTTGTTTGATGAATCATGACTGTTATGGACACGAAGTGAAAAAGAAAAATGTCTCTATTTACCGCATATATTCTATCAAGGAAAACTACAGGACAGGACTTGGCTTTCAAATGACAGGGAATTGGCCTTGACTTTTGCAAACCCAAAGCGTATTCAGCAAAACGAGGACTGTGGCGGGTTCGTAGACATAACTGATAAGGGTGTCGCAGTTAAAGTTGGTGACCTGACTAAGTCAAGGGAGAAACGACAGATAGAGGGGACCGTTTTAGCGACTGAATTGAATTCTAGACTACAGGCAATTGAAATACATGTTTCACAGAATTTTAACCAGATGTTTCACACAACATTTAGGCTAACTTGTCAAAATATGATGAAGATGGCGGATCTTTTACTTGTATCACTTGATGAACATCCTATTCTGGCTGCGAGAGATCTGTTGAATAATTCATACATTTATGCACAGACACTACATGATTTCATAACCATCTATCCTTGTCAGCCAGTGGACCACTATGAGATTATCTCTTCACCAAAACAATGCACGAAACGAATTCCAATGGCTGTTTCATCAGGTGTCACCAACAGGACTATGTGGTTAAACCCTCATAACAACATTCTGCATGACACTCCAAGCCTCATTGATTGCGCATCAAATCAGAAGATTCCAATGGTAATTGATGGAGATTCATTCTTCTATGCACATATTGATGGGACTCTCAGGAGCGCCAGTGGCATTGACAAGCTGAATACGATAGCACTTGATTTTTCTGATTTGGGAAACGATATTGGTTAACTGTCATACATAAACTACTATTATATGATTGGCATTTATGTAGAGAAAAATTTACATTAAATGACTTGACAGGTGCCATGCAATATCACCATAAGATACTTGGGAATTTAATAGGCATTACAGACAATAATAATGACAAATATCAGGGTGGACAATCACAAGTCTTTTCGTTAATGTGGTCAAAGACGGTTTATTTTCATTCCTTTCTGGATTGGGTGTTGTTGATTGAAAGCAGATATGAATTTTCTTTTGCTGTTCACTAGTAAAATTCAGGCTTTGTTGGACATTAATTAGAATGTGTGCTGGCGCAAGACAGTTTTTAGGGAATCCTAGGGATAATTTGAATCGTTACTTCTTGGGAAATTATCATGGAAAAGATAACAAACCGGAGAAGTCTAACATCAATGTCAATGTTACACAGCAAACTAATCCTCAACCTGGACCCTCCCATGAGCAACCAGAAATCACAGAGCCCAAACCATCTGTTGTTGTTTTAAATGAAATTTCATCTGCGAGTGGTAGAGTAAGACCTAGGGCAAGACCTAAAACCTTGACAAACACTAGAGTCACATTGGCAGCTGTACGGCGGGCTAAAGCCAGGGCAGCTAAGAAAATATCAGTTGGTGACATGTTATACAATTTTCAACGGTTACGTCATGAATCGATCATTCAATTAAATATTGACAACGGCTTGTACCAATGCTTGTTTGACACTGGTGCACAACTATCGACAATCACAATGAAAATGTGCAAAGTGTTAATGATTCAGTGTAGGATAATAAGTGCCATGATATCCATAAGATCAGTCTCGGGTAGTGTGGTTAAAGGAATTGGGGAGGTGTATTTGATTGTTTCATATCCGGGGTTGAGCCCAATCAGGGCCAGATTTTTAGTGATTGGGGAATGTAAATATCCTATAATACTTGGTGCTGATAATTTGCGCCACTGTGGGAAGCTTGTGCTAGATTATAGCACTGGTAAGTTACACCTTATGCCATTCAATGGTGGTGAAAGGAAGTCTGGACAGGTCACTTCTGGCGACAATTTATCAATGGATGCTATGGAAAACCGTGGGTACTGCAATGTATTTGCGGACAGGGATGTTATTTTCACTCCAAAGTCTGATAATAAGATTTGTTTAAAGGACTGCAGTCTAAATTACAGCTTATGTATGAACCTACCTTTGTACATGATAGTCTTATGTTTGCCAAAACTATGAATCCAGCTGATGGAATGATCAGATGTAGAGTAATAAATGTGTCCGACAATTATATCAAAGTGTATCAAGGCACACCACTCGGCACAGTTACTCAACAGCCATCTGTACAAATAAAGGATAGTAATCTGAATGAAACATTGATTGGCAAAGCTAAAGAAGACAATAAATCAGTGACTGCGGATCCAATTTCTAGAATTGATTTAGCTAAATCACCGTTGAACACACAAGAACGCAAGCGTTTTCTCTCTTTTCTAGGTACTAAAAAGTCTTTATTCACCTTTCACAAGTATGATGTTGGTGAGGTAAAAGGATTGACTGGGCGGGTTTGTGATACTGGTGATGCTAGACCTGTTAGATCCCCACCTTATACAGTGCCTGTAGCTTATAAAGATGCTCTGAATAAGGAAATTGACAAAATGCTGAAACATAATATCATTGAAAAGGCACCTAATTCCAGTGTTTGGGCATCGCCTTGTTTGCTTGTTAAAAAGGCTGGGACTACTGATTTGAGAATTGTGCAAGATTATAGAAAGGTCAATGCAGTAACACATACCCTGTCAATCCCATTACCTCACCCAGATAGTATCAAGGAGATGTTAGCCGGTCAGAGTGGATTGTTTACCACTATTGATCTCATTGAGGCAACTTTGAATTTGAAGATCGAAAATCCTGAGGATAGGGAGCGATTGACATTTGTCACTCATAAAGGTACGTATCGTTGTTAGAGAGTACCTTTTGGCTTTTGTAACTCCAGTATTACTTTTCAGAGAGCAATGTCCGTGATTTTATCAAACCTTCAGTGGGTGACCTGTCAATGTTTTATTGATGGCATTGTAATATTTAGTGATAGGAATTTAGACAACCACATGCATAGAGTTGGGCAAGTTCTTGATAGGCTGATCAAACATGGCTTAAAAAATCAAACCTGGAAAATCAAAATGGGCTAGATCTAAGGTGCAATATTTGGGAAATGTGTACAATGAATTTGGGTGCAAGCCTGCACCTGGTCTGGTTGACAAAATCAACCGTTATCCAGGACTAACTGATATTACCCAACTCAAGCGCGCGCTAGGAGATATGTCCTATTATCGGACATATATTCACAAATTCTCAGATTTGGCAAAACCATTGCTGGAATTGACTAAAATTGATGCTACATTTGACTGGACGCGATCTTGTTCTGAAAGTTTCAGAGTTTTGAAAGATAAGCTCTCAACATGTCCTGTTTTACGCTATCCGATTTTTGATAGACCTTTTCACATCCACACTGATGCATCGAACTTTGCTATCGGTGCACAGCTATGTCAGATATTTGAGGATGGCTTACATCCAATCGGTTATTACAGTCTTGTATTGAACAAAAGTGAGAAAAATCATTCTACATATGAAAAAGAAGGATTGGCGGTGGTTGCAGCTTGCAAGCACTTCAGGCATTTTATATTAGGACACGAAACCATTGTCACAACTGATCATTCACCTCTGCGTTGGTTGTTAACATGCGACCACAAAAACTCGAGACTGGCCAAGTTTTCATTAAGACTTCAGGAGTATAATTTGAAAGTGATTTACAAACCTGGCAAGGAAAATTATGTGGCTGATGCTCTCTCTAGAATAGAAGTAGCTGATTCATGTGTCATAGGGCTAACTGCTGAGTGCTTAGTTAGTAGTAAGGATGATTTGCTGCAATTTCGTGAGCAGCAAATTACAGATCAATTCCTCAAACAGATTATTGAGTTGCTGACAGACGGTACAAATCCAACCAATCTTTCTCCAGTAGAGCGCAGGCATATCTTAGCTCAGAAACGTTATTACGTTAGGCAAGATGGTGTATTATATTATAATCCACTGGATGCTCTCAGACCTTTACTCTGTGTCCCTGAAATAATGAAATTTGACTTGTTGAATGTGTATCATAATTCATTATTTGGGTGCCATGTGGGCAGAAATTGTTTATACAAAAGACTAAGTAGGAAATATTATTGGCTTGGGATGAGTAAGGATGTTGCGGAATATATAGCTGCTTGTATCCAGTGCAATCAGAGGAAAAGGGGTCCTTTCAACCCTATCTTTCCTCTACAACCATTGGAAACGGAGGACAAACCATTCGCCAGGGTACATTTTGACATACTTGGTCCGTTGCCTTTAACAGAGAGAGGATGTAAGTATATTTTAGGGTTACAGTGCTCTTTTTCCAAATTTGTAATCATGAGGCCAGTTTCTGATCACAAAATGGAGACTGTAGCTGATTGCATGATCGAGTATTTGATACTGGATGTCCAATGCATGGATGTCCAAATATATTTGCCTCGGACAATGCGGCTGAATCTGTTTCTGGTCTAATGAACAAACTGGCAGAGACTTTGAACATCGACAAGCGCACCTGCACTCCCTATATGGCAAGCACTAATGGGCAGGTGGAGCGCTGTTATCTGATGGCTACAATGATTGATAAGGCGCAGACTAATTGGGATATGCTTTCCAAATATGTTGATCATAGCTACAATGACACCGAGAATGCTTCAACAGGCTTTACACCAACGTATCTGAGTTGCGGAAGGGAAATAATTATTCCCTTCAAGCTGGCTGTACCTGTTGTAGATCGTATGTGCTAGAATGAAAACAAAAACCCCGTTGAGGAAATGCATGATTCCTTGAAGGTTGCGTTGGCATTGGCAAAGGATAACTTGGAATGTGCGCAAACTAACTATAAATACTTCCATGATCTTAATACTAATGGACATCAATATAAGGTTGGAGATGTGGTTTACGTCAAGGTTCCCAATGTGGCAGTTGGCAATATTAAGAAATTTTCTTCTTCATATCAAGGGCCTTATCTATTTGTTATGTTAAATGGATTATATGCTGATGTTAGGGCACTAGGCACAACTGGTTTGCCAGTGGGCACTCAGTTCACTACCCACCTGGTGCGTTTGAAGAAAGCTCGGGCACCTTTGACATCTGATTTTACTCCTGCCAGCTATGTATCTGTAAAGAGGAAACCAGCAACTAATCCTGCTGTGGCTGTTCCGGCTTCTAACTCCGCTACACCAGCTCAGAATAATTCTACTAAGACAAGTTCACATGGCTTCAATCTTCGAGCTAGGAATAACTAATCCCTTCACACATACACTTATTACAGCCTATGCTATTATTATTCAATTTATAAATGTATATTGACTTGATAATAACCGCTATAAACTGCTTTATTGCTATGGCATGGGCAGATACAATAACATTGGTGATGTTTGGCTGAACGATGTGACATTCAATTGACATGTAATTGTGCCCAAAAATTATTACCCACAATTAATACCCAAAATTATCACACGAGCTTATTACAACAAAAAAATGAAAGAAAAGAGAATTGGTATCTGAGACGAAATTGGTCCCACCTGAATATTTTTAGTGCGTTTTGAGTTGTTGTGCACTCTTTTGGCTGGCCACTGGGATTGAGCAATCTCTGTTTTGTGGATCTGGAGTCTTGAGGCTCTATGGAAGAATGGTATGGCGTATCCTGGACTGGAAAGTTGCTTGGATGGAAACATTGCACACTGTGGACATGCAAAACAGTGCTGCGTGGATTTGGAATCTTTACACTCTATGGACGAGTGGTATGGCGAAACCTGGACTGGAAAATTGCTTGGATGGAGACATTGCACACTGTGGACATGGCAAACAGTGCTGCATGGATCTGGAATCTCTCTTCTGAACTCACTGAGTTCAAAGAGATGGTCGTATATGAAGGATAAAGAAGCCAGGGGAGTTTCGCGCCTCCTACTACTGGTCTAGCCGAAGACTTCCATCTCTGGTCTGTGTCACAGCTCTTGATTGTCAAAATGGGCTGTACCTGTATGCATTCAGCACCTGGATTTCCGATGGAGTGAAGGATGAATCGGCATGGTAGTGGAATGTGACGGACATTGTAATGGATGGTCTGAGTGATGAAACCCTCTAGTATGACTGGATCAGACAAGTGATGGAGTGGAATAATAACCCTTAAACCACTGCTGCCACAGCTGGCCTTTGCCCAGCATAGCAACCAGTCAAAAATTTAAATAGAGAGTTGTGGCATCAAAACATCTAGCCAGTAGCTTTGAATGGAGTTATATGAGCTCTCAAAATGTAGTATCTTCTTCCCCAGCCATCCACCATTAGTGATGACATATGTTGAGGTTGACCAATCAGGTGCCTTTAAAATCTAGCTGAGATCCAACATTAATAAAAATGTTGGATCTCAGCTAGATTTTAAAGGCACCTGATTGGTCAACCTCAACATATGTCATCACTAATGGTGGATGGCAGGGGAAGAAGATACTCCTTACATTTTGAGAACTCATATAACTCCATTCAAAGCTACTGGCTAGATGTTTTGATGCCACAACTCTCTATTTAAATTTTTGACTGGTGGCTATGCTGGGCAAAGCCCAGCTGTGGCAGCAGTGGTTTATGTTAAGTTTAAAGATATGACATATTGACATTGAAACTTGAGAGGGGAGGGATGCATTCAATTGATAGACAACCATAAAAACAAAAAGAAATTGCATTCCTATGTATCTATGTTGTGAACGAGTTTAGATGAATGTGGTTACGCGTAATGTGAATCCTAGTAGAGATTGTGAGTATGAGGAATTTTATGTATAACATTAGCTAGTTGCCTTCTCGTGTACAAGAGAAGACAACTACAAAGTATCACAAATATGTTTAACAGCATGAATGAGAAGCCCTAGTTCATACATGAATGAACATGGATGATTAGGGAGAGTGAGTGAGGTATTAATAGCAAGTAAAGAGTTTAGCTCGGGGACTCTTGATCCACCGAGAGAGCTGAGCACAACAAAAATATTAATTGGAGCTGAAATATGTGGCAGCAGGACCCAGATATCTAGCCACATATTCAGTATTAGATAGTATTATAAAACAACCAGAAAATAACAACAAAAACAGCAACAAACAACAACAAACAACAACAAACAACAACAAACAACAACAAACAACAACAACATGATTGCGTGATTGTGCTTGCGAGTTAATATCTTGTTCTGTTTATACTTGTATATGTTTTCTATCATGACATTGTCTCTCACCCATGTTTTTGTCTATCTCTAGGTTCGATATCACCGTAACAGGACAAGTCGATCAGGATTAAATTACTTTGATGGTTGTCGATTCAGAGGTAGAATAGTGTAATTCGGTGAGTTGTATATTTATATGAATTGAGCATCTGCCATTAACTAGTTGTTAGTGTACACCCCAAAGTGCACCATTTCAAGTGTATCATCTACATGTATTTAGTGGCATGAATCACCTTCATAATTAAATTATCTATAAAATTTTAATATCTTAATATCAGATACAACCAATGCATAACATAATATTCTTTACATTGAGCATTTACATGTAGATTAGCTGATTAATATTTTTAATGAATACATTTTATTACTTTCAGAGACAGAATAGTCCTTCGGACTTTCCTGAGTAAAACCATACTAGTGCGACTGATCCCTATGATGGTAACCGAAAGTAATCCAGTATACACAGCGGAAGCGTTAAACCCTGATTTGAAAAGGCAGTACACTTTTAGTGAAGTATGAAGTCTACCCAACCTAATGACCTTCATTACACAACTAAGACAAGTCATGTTCTCCTACAGTAAAAGAGGACAACTCCTGATACGTCAACAGAATGCACCAGAGATGAACACTGAAGGCTGATTAAGAACCAACAACACCACATCAACAAACACCAGCCTCCTCAACAACCAACATACCAAGAAATGCCCAACAACACCAAACAACGTCAAAGAACAATCTAAGCTGAGAGATAACCCTAGAAGAACCAAAAACCCCCTTACCTAACCACAATAGATCTTCGCCAATGTAGAGTACTATGTGAGTAATGGTATTACCTTAGTAAGAGTAGGCTTGATCCTAGTTCAGCTGTACTTCTCAGGTAATCTCCAGTTACAAGTTGCACCTTCAGGCTCTGCACATAGACTGGTTTCCTTCCGTATTTGACCTTCACCTTCTTATGATGACCTCATACACAATCACGTGATGTTCTATCACTACATCTCCCCTTTAGTTTTCACCATATAGTAAATCCCCGACAGGTGCAACGGCACCATCAAACTGGAACAATCAATCTTCACACCACGCATCAGTATCTTTGTATGTATATAAATGTCCATGCTAACAACGTATGTACAATAAGTATATGGGAAAACTAACAAAAATGAACAGAACAATATTTACATTTGGACGAACAGTGGACGAACATTAATAAGAAATTGTCTTTTCTCTTTATTGTTACGTGGTGTATTTCAGGATAACTCGCTGAAATTCCACAGCCCATTCGTCTAATATCTGCTGCGTAACATGTAGTCCGTCTCTTAGGTACCGGTCCCGGAATGCATAGTGCTGTTTCTTCCTATGGAAAATCCTATTATTAAGGCACGGTGCAAGCACATTGTACTTTGTATTGAATCTCATGATGTGGCGATTCTCTGTCGCAACATGACCTCTAATCTTAGCATTCCAATCGTTATAAAACGATGTCATTATTGGGCGTCGAGCTGTTAGTCCATTATACATCGTAAAGTTCATGGGGAATAGCGGACAGACAACTGGAGAAATGTGTAGAAATGACAGCTCGTTATAAAATGGTGCAAATAGTTGATGTACTGTGTGTAAGTTGTGACCACAAAAAGCAACTTCCCTTCTACTTCTATGGAGAGAGGTAAACCTCAATGGTCCAACTAGAATATACACATGCTTATTAATGAACAAGCGTCTATTGTCAATCATGTACTTCCTGGCCCCCTCCCAATCGAGACCATTTATAGATATTACTTCAACATCTGGTATCGTGAGACGCCTCACTAGAGAGTTACCCAATACAATAAATGTCCTAGAGTTCATCTGTAAATATAAATGAATACGTGATTGATTGTGTGCACCGATAGAAAAAGGAACAAAAAATTTGAACATAAACAGGTAGACTTAGCTAGTATTCTTCCTCATAGCGTTTGGGAGCTCTGATGGGTCTGTTACTGCGACTACGTTTGATAGGTGCAATGGCACCTGCATATTGGTTGGCAGCAAAAGCTACCTTAGACTGTTTAGTGGCAATGGCCACTTTGGACTGGTTGGCGGCAATAGCTACCTTACATTTACGCCCTACTTCAGGTGCACTAGCACCCAACGAACTTGAGGCAACGGCCTCCGTAACTGGTGGCGAGGCAACAGCCCCGTAAACCTGTTGTAAAGGCGCAATAGCACCTTTTGACTGTAGAGGCGCAACGGCACCTGCGACTTGTTCCGGTGCAAGAGCACCAGTGACTGGTGTTGGTGCAACTGTACCAACCGGACTTTGATGCTCGTATCGTTCAGAGGCCACAGCCTCTGTGACTGGTGGGGAAGCATAAGCTCCCGCCAAATTATCGGACGCGACTGCTACCTGTACTGCCGATGGTGGAGGTATGAGCTCTTGACCTTCTCTTCTGTTTTCAGATACTATAAGTGTTGTGGGATCAGGGACCTTGGTGATTTGTGCTCGATTTCTTCGTAGAATCGACCCATCTTTCTCCAATAACACTTCTCGTCCATTCGTTCCCACAACTATAGCTATCTGGGGTTTTCTCTTCGTACCGTCAACAACTCTGACTTGCTGCAACAATCTCAAAGGACTTCTTTCCCTCACAGCGAATCTTTTGTTGTAATTAGTTGCTAGACGTGACTGATTGCAGTATCTTTGGATTTGAATCGATTCACATCTACAGATCTGAAGTTGTTAATTCCCATAGAATTGAGTCCTCTTCCAAAGAGAAGCATTGCTGGTGAATAACCATTTTCTAATGGTGTGTCGCGATAACTGCAGAGTGCTGCCTGTAAATTGATGTTTTTGTTCAAAAACCCTTTAACTGTTTGTACTGCTCGTTCAGCTTCGCCATTACTTTGTCCTCTATGCGGAGCTGAAGTAATGTGAACTACATCCCATTTAGTAAGAAACTTCTGGAATATTTCTCCTTTGAAATATGTAGCATTGTCAGTTACGAGTGAGTGAGGGATGCCCAACATACAAAACACGTCTTCTAGCTGTCTGATTATGGTCTTGGCCTCACAATCTTCAATGGGTCTTGCCACTATATATCTGCTATAAAAATCTACTAGCACTAAATATTGGATAGAATCTTTCTCGCACACATCTGCTGCCAGACGCCACCATGTCCTATCTGGAAGAGGAGTCTGAGCAATCGGTTCTCTTGCTACATTCCTGAATGGAATACAGCTAGTACACATTTTTACCAACTCTCGTATTTCCGCTGTCATCCCTGGCCACCATACCAACTCTGTTGCTCGACGAATGCACTTTGATTCTCCTTGGTGACCTTTGTGGATGTCCTCTAACACTTTATCCCGTTCCATTCTAGGTATGTACACTCTATCCCAATAGTATATAACTCCATCAATCTCCGTGAGAAAGTCCTTGAACGTAAAATACTTCTGCACCATTGGGTTGACTTTGACATACACTGGCCATCCCTCACGTATATACTGTAGGAGTATAGTTGACTCTTCGTCTGCTAGTATTGCTGCTTTGATTCTATCTCTTCTTCTCTGTGATATGGGCAGGGACTCTGCTATTTCGCTTACTACCAGCTCGTTAGTGCTTTCTGAATCCATTCCACCAGGTAATGGAGCTCTGGATAACGCATCTGCTAATACTAATTTCTCTCCTGGCGTGTATGATATCGAGTAAGTATATGCCATCATCCGTAATCGAAATCTCTGCACTCTAATAGGTAGCCTAGCCAATTCTTTATCTCCTAACACCGATATCAATGGTTTGTGATCTGTCTCTATCCTGAATTTTCTTCCTGCTAGATAGTAATGAAACTTCTCACATCCCCAACAAATTGCTAGAGCCTCCTTTTCTATTTGTGCGTATCTCGTTTCCGCCGGATTCATCGATCTTGAAGCGAATGCCACAGGTTTCCAACTGCCTTCCACTTTTTGCAATATAGCAGCTCCTAGACCATATGAGCTAGCGTCTGTACTTAGCAACGTCTCTGCTTCCAACTGGTAGGGAGTGAGCGTTGGAGCTCTGGCCAGTTTCCGCTTTAACTCTTCAAATTGTCTTTGTTGTTCAGCGTTCCATATCCACTCTCTGTCTTTCTGTAACAGTTGTCTCAACGCTGAAGTGTCTTCTGCCAATGTTGCTGTGAACTTACCAATGTAATTCACAATTCCAAAGAATCTACGTAATTCCTTCCTGTTCTTTGGTGCAGCGAATTCTGTGATTGCTTTAGTCTTCTCTGGATCTACGTGAATTCCTTCATTGTTGATAATGTGTCCCAAGAACTTCACTTCTGGCTTGCTAAATACACACTTATCTGGATTCAACGTAATACCTGCTGTACTCAATCTCTGTATCACTGCTTCTAACCTAGCATCATGTTCTTCTTGTGTTTCACCACAGATAAGTATGTCATCCATCTGACAGATCACACCTTCCAACCCTTCCAATACTTTTAGCATTTCACGCTGAAAGATTTCTGGAGCAGATGATATTCCAAATGGTAATCGTCGACAAAAATACCTCCCGAACAGTGTGATAAACGTTGTCAGTTTCTGGGCTTGCTCGCTTAGTCTTAGCTGCCAATAACCTGAGTTTGCATCCAGTTGACTAAATATTTTCGCACTTCCCAGGGCACTTAGCGTCTCTTCTGTAGTTGGTAATGGGTAGTATTCTCTCAACACTGCCTGGTTCAGTCGGGTAAAATCAATGCATACGCGGATACTTTGATTTTTCTTTGGCACGACTATACAGGGCGCGCACCATTTTGTTGGAGCTTTTATTTTCTGAATAACTCCCAATGACTCCATCCTGTCAAGTTCCTTCTTTAGAGGTCCACGTCTTGCTGCTGCTATTCTTCTAGGTACAGCCTGTGCAAACGGAATTGCGTCCTCTCTTAGTGTTATATTGACTGATGTTTTCATTGATCCAAGTCCCGTGAACAGTTTTGGAAACCTATCCACCCAAGTATTCTCACTGACTGAGTTTATGAACTTTATGAGATTCAGCTTCTTTATTGTAGGCTTTCCTAGGAGAGGAGTTACTAAGCCGTTGACAAAGAATATAGTTTCCTCCACTTCACTGTGTTTAGTCTTCAAGGATACTATAGCTTTTCCAGCCACTTGCAAGAGTTGATTCCCAGCTGCCCTCAACTTCTTGTTTGTAGGGGTCAGTTTCATCCTCAGCTCCCTATTAAGTTCGGCCGGTATTGCTGTAACTGCTGCTCCTGAATCTACTTTAAAATTTATTTTCTTGTTATTGTTGACTGTTATTTCTGAGAACCATGCTGAATCTGTCTCTGTAACTGTATCTAGTCATAAATCATCTGCTAGAAATAGGCTGTCAGTTTCCTCAACCAAGTGATCCGTCATTCTTGAATTGAGTTCACTTATCGATTTACCCTTCTTTTCACACACTACTGACTTCGCCCAGTGTCCTTTCTCACTGCAGACTTTGCACATTGTGTGTTTGGCTGGACAGATCTTTCCTCTGTGAAATGATTTCAGACAGAATTTACATGGACTATCTGCTGAAGGATATGCTGCTGATGAATATTCTGCTTTCTTCCTGTAGTCTTGTCTGCTACTAACATAGTCGATGTTCTCATCATTCCCTTCGTTGAATTTTGATGTCTGCTGATGGTTGCTGACCCATTGTCTGGCCTTTTGTATGCACTTGTGGAGATCCAAATCATCTAAGTCGATCAGGTATTCACGTAGTTTACTATCACGCACTCCTACTACAATTCGATCCCTCACCAAGTCGCCTTTGACCGTACCATATTCACACTGATCTGCTTGGTTCTGCAGCTCCACGATATATTGATGAATGCTTTTCTCACCTTGTTTCATCGTGTTGAACTTCGCTCTTTCGTATATAACGTTCTTGACTGGTTCAAAATAGTTATCAAACATACGGATAGTGTTTTCTAATGTTTCCTTCTTATTCTCTACCGACTCATCATATTCAAACTGAGCATAAATTGGCACACTCTCATTACCCATCTGCACCAGCATGTTAGATATTTGTTCAGGCTCAGACATAGCAGCATATTTCTTAGCAATCTTATAAATGTCAAATTGCATCTTGAATGTCTTCCAGGCAGCGGATAAATTACCACTGGAAAAGTCTATTCTCTTACAGAATTTGTCGTCTTTCAATCCTTCTGCCATTCTCTATTAGTCATTATATACCTTGTAGATAGGGATCAATGTTCTTCTAATCATAAACTGAGTTACGGTCACTTTTTCTCATGAAAGAAAATTTTCCCGCCAAATTTTTCTAAGAGTAATTGGCCTCTGTATCTATTCAAGTATTCCCAGAATGACTTTGACTTCTGGCACCATGTAGAGTACTATGTGAGTAATGGTATTACCTTAGTAAGAGTAGGCTTGATCCTAGTTCAGCTGTACTTCTCAGGTAATCTCCAGTTACAAGTTGCACCTTCAGGCTCTGCACATAGACTGGTTTCCTTCCGTATTTGACCTTCACCTTCTTATGATGACCTCATACACAATCACGTGATGTTCTATCACTACAGCCAACTACATCATCGACTACCAACTACTCAACAATTCCAGAAGCTAACATTACCACAAGTTACAACAAACTCTATCGGCTTCGCCTGAGAGGGGGGGTGTAAGGATGACATCAGATGTGAATAGACAAATTCATATCATCATCAATAATATGTCATCATGTTTAAGAATGTGCCAAGATTCAAGACTGATTGTGCTGTCATCGAAATTAATTGATTGAATATTCATTTGCTCACTGTATCTTGTCTACCTTTTGTTACCATCATATGAACCAGTGGCGTATATTAGCAATCACGGCCCACAGAGTCTGACTAATAGTCACTGTTAATAAGGTTGTTGTGGGTTCGGATCCCAACAAGGTCAGTTTTTTTTCAAATGGGTGCTTTATAACTGGAGCATTTTTACCGTAATCTTCTACTGCTATTGAGTTGTTTTCTGAAAGTACCCAACAGCTCAGTGAGCTATTGAAATACCTCTCTGCTTGCACTATTTTGCTACCGATATGCACCCTCCCCGCCACGCCTACGGCGTGTGGATCGGGCTGCGCCCGATCATTATGCTCATCTCTAAAAAGTCAGTGAGTGAAATTTTTTAGAATATACGCCCCTGATATGATTTTATTACTGCTGTATTACTATTTGTTTAGATACTTAATGTCTCATATATATAAGAAGTTTTACTATCAAATAAACCACTTAACAAGTTACAACGAAGTAGCGTAGTACTTCTGAGTGAGCACAAATACCCACAACAACTTGTAAGGACAGCGCACCCTTACACCACCATGTAAAGAAAAGTATTATTTGCTCCTCAGCTCATCGGTGCAATTAGTTATTAATCTAACACAATTTGAGCACCTGACATGATTTATTGTATCTGTGGCATGCATTGACTCCTCATGACAACGCATGACCAATAAGTAATTTATAAACCATCATTAACGCTCAGACCTGCCAAGTCTCACAATTTTGACGTGAGACTCACGATTTTCCCCCTTTTCTCACGATTCTCACGCTCATCTCACGACTTTCCCCCTCTCACCTGCTTCAAAACCTTCTCTGCTGCTTATAAAAGTCGTTTTGACAATCTGACATTAATTCCTTGAGTCTCTCAAGTTAGTTTTCTTTTTTGTATGTTGATTTCCTGTCTAGCTCTTTTAGTGAGCCAAGCTCAACCCTTTGTTCAAGTGATAAATTTGTTTCTATTGGGTAGCACCATGTTCAAAAGCCAATAAACTATCAGCTAACTTCGGTGATATTTAAAGTGCTCAGCTCTCTGATTTCAGAATTCTGAATTTGTTGTAAGCTGAATAATTTAGACACTAGACAGTAAAGTAACATTAGCAAAACAACAATGCCAAAGAAATATGTCAAGTATAACAAAACAAACAACAATTGGAAAAATATTTCAAGAGAGCCACAGAAGACTCTGCTAGTAGTAGTACAACAATAAGCACAACTGCTCCTCCTGCCTCAACATCTGCATCAACCAGTGCTGCTGCTGAAGCTCATGATGATGCTGATAGTAGTTGTAGTATTAGTAGTAATTTTGGGGATGGTGATGCCAATACCAGCCAACACCTACAGCCAAGAAAAAGGTGAGTGTTCTTTAGACTTAGTTCTAATTTTGATTTGGTACAATAAGAAATCATACATGATTTTGAAAAAATGACTGCAAAAATTTATAAAGAGCTTGAAGACACAAAATCTCAGAATGCCAGGTATGAGAGGAGCTGTAATGTCATCCTCCACAAACTGGTATTGATTACTCAATGTTTCAAATAATTTTAGATCAATCAATTCAGCAGGTATTTCGTACTGGCATGGTTGCATGGTTACCGTACCTTTTGTTGTTAGATTGTTCTTTTTGTTCTTCACTTACGATGCTATCTCAGTGAAATATGTTGATGTCGCCATGATGATGATGTGGGACAAAAGCGTTTTTTACGTATTTGCACCCATTTTTGATATAATCTATTCTCTAAACTCTGGTCTACTGCAAGAAGTTTACCACACGTTATGCCCCTGGTAATTCAAATACGGGCAATACGCCACCAGAAATATAACATGCTTTGATGACAGCTACTGGATAGAAAATTACAAATGACAATTGAATTGAGAGTCCCTTTTGCCAGCTCTAATTTAGTTGACATGTCTGTGGTTTTGCAAACTTTTCCACATATATATTGTCCTTTTAGACCAGTGGTTCCCAATTAGGTTAGATGATTTCCCCCTTCCTTACCACCATGACCTCCATTCCCCCCCCCTTCCCCACCTATTCCATCCCAACTTGTTTTCATATATATCATAGCGTGTTAGATCTTGTTCTACAATCTACATGGTTTCAAATAATCAAATATCACAGTTTTATAGTTTTTTTATGAAAACTTTGATTTTCTGAAAATGCAGCCAGCTGGGGGATTTTGAGGCATATCAGAAATTCCCCCCCTGAAAATTGAAAATTCCCCCCATTTGGGAACCACTGTTTTAGACCAATAAAACTTATGTTGTAGCAATTGAAATATTGTCAGATTCTGATCACGATAGCAGTAGGCCTACGACGCCAAAAAAGATGAAGAAGAAGTCCGGCATAGGGCAATTGGGGGCGGCTGAATACAAAACTCAGTACCAGCCGGAATGGACAAGGCTATATGACAACATAGGTTAGTCGATCATGAATTATGAGTTGACATGATTTTATCATAGATTATTATTGCAGGTAGACTAACGTGCTAATCATGGTGCCGGTGCCCGGTACAGACTTAACACCAGGTACCGTAAGTCAACACCATTAAGTCTAACGCCGGTAAGGCAGGACTCTATTGACTTGATTATTTTCTTTTTGTTGTCATTGGTTTAGTTGTAAAGTGGTAGTATCCAAACATAGACTGGTCTAACGAGCCTTAGTGAACTTAAAGAAGAGTCACCTCCTCTGGATAATTAAATATTATTGCTTACTCAGGCCAGCTTGATAGACCAGGCTTGTTTCATTGAAGGTCCCGCCAGAGATGTCTACCACTTCCGATGTCTTGTGTGCAACAAAGATATTTCCTGCAACCATATGGGCAAGACTGATGTGGAGAGGCATTTGAAGAGAGATGGTCACATAAAGGCTGTAGCTGAACAGAAGTCGCAGCAAAATCAGACAAAATACACAACTACAGACAACAAGGTTAGCATTTCATACACTTACACAAAGTGACAGAACCCCCCATTAAGTTCATTCTGTCCACATTAACAAGGAAATCCATATAATAGCCTATCTCAATAACTATTCTGCAATGAATGAGAACTTCCTGCAATAAAATTAATAATATATACATAGAAACGGCTGGTAGAAATGAGTAGGGAGCAAGTAGGTGAGTAAGTATTCCATACATTTAATATTTTTGTAGACCTTAGTTGCAGAGCTGAGGGGGACTAATTTGCTTGTGTAGAACAACTGTTCAATCAACTTCAGCACATCACTGGCCGAATGTATACGGATATCATATAAGACGTATAAATGTGCTAAAACAAAGACAACTGCCCTTATCGGTGCCCTAGCTGATGAAGGCAGGTAATATGATATGAGACATTGTGATTTGAAATGTGACTAAATTTACACATGCCAGTAAACATGTACTCCGCTATTGTTTTTTGATTCAATGTACTTAACAGAGTAAATAGCTAGGGATGTCACAAAACAGAGTGGTCTTGCCTTGGTGATTGCATATTTATGATAGCTATGAATTTCTATTTGAGTGTCGTATATATACCGTACTCGATTTCTGATGGTATGTTTTAGATCTGAGTTGGTAGATAAGATGAAGGCTGGCCCATATAGTATAAGCACAGACGGCAGCAACGATAACGGCTTAAAGAAAATGTACCCGATGGTTATCACAGTTGCTACTGAGGAGGGCCCACGGACTAGATTTCTGGACATGTGTACAGGAATCAGCTCGACTGCTGAAGGTTCGTAAGAGACAGTGTGATGTTAAATTTAAGAGCAGTGCGGGATATGATATGATAGCTCACATTTACTTGTAATCCCTTTGTTGCAGTTAATACAGTTATCTGATGTCAATCTAAGTGAGTCAGACTAAAAAAATCCAAAACCTGGCCCTAGAATTGAAAATGCCAGTCTGTATTTGCACTCTCGTGTAGGGAGTGGTAAACACACTGATGATAATGCATTGTATTACATTACACCAATAGAGGGTATATCTTCGATCATTTGTAATTCAATAGGTATCTTGACATCATGACACTATCCTCTTTTCAGCTATGTACCAAGGTCTCACTTCTGGATCGTTTTGCCATACCTCTATCGAACTGCGTTGCTCTCGGCGTAGACAATACAAACAGCAATGTGGGAGCTCACAACAGTCTAAGAACACGTATTACATCTGAGAATCCCTCCATACATGTGGTAGGTTGTGTCTGTCATATCCTCCATAACTCCGCCAAGAAAGGAGGTGAAATCCTGAGTCTAAGTATGAGGAGGCAACGAGAAGATATAATCCTTAATACTTGGCTTATAGTTGTTATGACTGATTGCGCTTGTAGACTGAAAGGAGGGTATGTGGTCCCTTCCTTCAATTTTTAAGTTTTCATTTCAGGAGTCACTTGATGTAGAAGAATTCGTAATTGACATCTACAACCATTTTGTGAACTCTCAGCCGAGGAAGCTTGAGTTACAAAATTTCTGTGAATTCGTGAACACCGACTACAAGAAGGTACTCAAACATGTCGTCCCTAGGTGGCTTTCACTGGAGCGCGTAGTGAATCGAGTCGTGGATATGTATGAGGCTCTCAAGAGCTACTTCATTTCAACGAGTAAGCTGCCAATTCCTATATAGAGTAATTTAATTTCCTATTGGTATTGGTCTAGTGGGTCCATTGTGGATGTACTAGTGAATTCTGTATCAAGTGGTAAATAGCTGTCACACGACAAATATCTAATGAGTTTTATTTTAGATGATGATCTGGTTTATGGAACCACTGCTGAGTTCAGACTCAATCAGCTGGTGGCTTCAGGAGAACTCCCTTCTGCAGACAAGAAGAAACTGATAGACTGTTTCCGTCGATACATGTTTAGTATCTCATCACCAATCTTCCACTAGATGAGGAGCTACTCTCTATAGCAAGATGGCTTGATCCGTCAAAGGTTTCTGATTTAAATGTCAAGGAAGTCATCAAAATGGCCTACCGGTTGGTATTACTCTACAATTAGGCATTAGTCTAGATTATTGATTTTTTTTTAAATGATTGTTAGATGAAGGTTTTGAGCCTTAAATAAAGACAATTTTCTTGCTTGCTGGTTCTTTTGCTAATAAAACACTCTTTCGGGCTCATTGGCACAAGGTTTTTGAAGTTGTTGGCAGAAAGTAATTACTTTTAAATAATTTGTTGCAGATTTTCACTCAAAATTCTGCCTTACAGGTACAGGAAAGTCTACCAATGGAGTGATGTAGAGATGGACAGTCTACGTACATCTCTGATCATGCTCAAAAAGGACTCGGATGTGGCAGCACTGGTGGAAAGCTGCACAGTGAGTGCGTAAACAGACGACGGAATAGAGAAGGAGGTAGACTTGGTGAGGTTCTGGGGTGAGGTGGGCAATCTCCTCCAAAAAGCGGGTAAGAGGCATTACAGGCAGGTCCAGTCGCTCGCCATGCTCATGCTGGTCATACCTCATTCAAATGCTGGATCTGAGCGCATCTTCAGCATGATCAACAAAAATCTTAGACCTGACCGTTCCTGTCTGGACAAAGATAAGACGCTCAACTCCATCATGATAGTCAAGAGCAGGGGTCTCCCATCGGACTTCATACCATCAGCGAAGCTCCTTAAAGCTGCAAGACAAGCCACTACCCTCATGCTTGAGGCCAAGTAGTAACAGTACTAGCAGATACTAGCAGTAACAGTAGTCTTCCTTTGAATAGTTTGAAATGCCTAGCTCTGTTTCAATCACAGACCTGATTCCATAAATGGCTAGCAGATTTATTCGGTCTCTGGGTCTTTTCTAATTTTTTCAGAATATTCTCAGTATTAAGTAGCTCTGTTTCAATCACAGACCTGATTCCATAAATGGCTAGCAGATTTATTCGGTCTCTGGGTCTTTTCTAATTTTTTCAGAATATTCTCAGTATTAAGTAGCTCTGTTTCAATCACAGACCTGATTCCATAAATGGCTAGCAGATTTATTCGGTCTCTGGGTCTTTTCTAATTTTTCCAGAATATTCTCACTATTATAAACCAGGTTTTAACCAACCAAGCTATTATTTTGGCATGGCCTGATTACGAGACAAATGTAAATGAAAATGAAAATTGTTTTATACATGTATATGGATATATGGATTTTCTTTAAATCCCAATGCATAACAAAAGACATTATGATACGGTGTCGGTATGTGAGACACAGTGTGTACAGTACAATGGAATACAATATTACTGGCATTCCTACAGTTAGGCATTGTGAATGTAAACCAAGTATCCATGTAACGAATTCATTATTTCTTTTAGTGCTATTTGATGTCTCAACTGTTTATGTCTCACCATTCAATATATCATGTCTTATCAACCGTCTAGAGCTGCATCTCCACTCTGCGTCCACCTCACCATCATAACCCTCACACTACATACCATGTTGTGTTACAAACCCGCCAGTTAATGTTGGTACCAATTAACTCACATGACAGTGCATAATTCACTTTCAGGCAGCAACTTCACATGCTCAAATATGGCAGCCTAGCATAATGTGTTGGCCTATACCATGCACTAGGGGCTTCATATTTTACCCCGAAGAGCAGTTTTGACGTGCGATTTTTGTCCCTAACAGCAGTTTTCACGCGCGATTTTTTCCCCTTTTCCCAGTCTCACTCCAATTCCCCCCTCAGGGGTTGGCAGGTCTGTTAACGCTCTGCAAGCTCTCATTTCTATCAGTAGGGGATGTTTGATTATTTTCTCAATGACAAAACATGGTATGATATGCCTTTACTTTTCTGAAAATATAGAAGGCCTCAGCCTTGATTGATTATCAATTATTTTAGTAAACCAACCGATAACAGCGGCGTGATGTTGCTCTTCAACTTAGCTACCATAGCAACAACTGTATCACCTCTCAAAGTTGACTTACTGAACACAGGAAGCAAATTTGCTCTCTGGGGGTGACTCACCTCTTAAATCACAATTTGTCACTTATCCCCTTTGAATTCCATATTTATATTCCTTGGAAGGTGTGAGTTATGATTTCAACTTTGTTATAATATGATGGTATTTGACGAGTTTGGACATGTTTATCCAAATCTGTGGCCAATAATACAACATAATCTCCACTTCGGCAATCAGATAATAATTTTTTTATGAATGAAACAGAGATGTTTCCGGTTGACCTTATTTGATCACCAATAATGTGGGAATCAGCAGGTTATTTCAACCAGGGAGTTTGGGACCCAAACTCCCTGTTTCAACATCAGCTGTAAAAAAGACAGAGTGAATTGTCTTCCTGGTGATGATAATAAAGATAAAAAAAAAAGATTACTCTGTCAGTCAGACTTCTTGCTCTAGATTTGGCTGACGGTGTTTACTTTAGTGTGAGCCCATGAGTAGCGGTACAGTGCAGTGTTTGGAGGTGAGACTGTTACCAAATGGTCCACTGACACAATTCATTGTAGCTCACCATGCTTATCCAAAATGTCCCACCACAATATGGCAGTTAAGTATTACATAATGCCGCTGAACTATTATATTTGGCATCAATTTTTCTCGCTGTAAGTGAGAAAAATTGCTCACTGTTCGATGTTGATATTTGTCTTATCAAATCGTATAAAAAGTTAGTTGTTACACTATTACTTGAGTTGTAGTATTTCAATTGATTTCAATATTTATTTTCTGGTTGGACAAACCTGCTTTTGGTCAATGTGATCTCAGCGTGCACAGAAACAGTTTTGGCCCTGCAGCCACAGCTAGTAATCCATGACAGGTTTTTCATTCAATGGTCGCTCTCTTGAAGGAGAAATTCATATAGGCGCAAAAATTTCACACCCAGATGAATTGGAGCGTTAAATATTAGCGAGGGAAATAGATTGGTCATTGCATGCTCCTGCCTATCAAATAATATTCAGCTGCTTAAGCCGCAGGTCTAGGGACTTAGGCAATCTAGATAATGAGGCTTGTCAACCATCTACCTTTGCAGCCAATCAATTTCTTATAATTATTTTGAGATGTGGCCTTTCTACAGCGGACAACTCTGACAGTGCGGGTGGCGCAATGACAGTGTGGGTAGTGATAACCACTTTGCGCATGCACATGCGAACCGTCGATGTATACATTTGTCTCGGCACCATAGGTCTTGAATTAATTCACCTATGCCGAGTACCCAAATTGGGAAGCAATGAAACCCAAAACTTAGGAACATCTGGGCCTAGATAGGACTGGGCTTCAGTCCAACAATTTGAAGTTATCTACACAGATTATTTACCATTTATTTACACAACATGATCAATATCAAACACAATTCACAATACAGACAAGGCCTCATTGTTAGCCTGATTCCCAGGCTAGGCCTAGTTGAAACGTTGGCTTTGCTCACTCATAACCTTGAACTCTTGGATTTGCCTCTCTTGATAAAAGGCAGCGCCACCATAGCTTTGCTTAAGAGATGACTATGTCACAAGGCTTTCCTGAAGGCGGGATGGTATTTTATTATGCCAAGCTGATAAAATGCAATGTCCAATCTATACTTTATTTTTATGTTTGTGTTTTTAGTATACATAACAGGATCATTAATGTATACAGTGCAGCATTCAGACCACCGCAGTAAATTTAAAAATGTTTAACAATTTTAACAACGCATCAATGACTAACACACTTCCTATTGCAAAGGTGTCACGGTTTTCGAATAATATTCGTCAGGCAGCTTTGACTTTTTTTAGTCACAACTCCTGGGTTATCAAGTTACCTGACACTGCAGAAAACTTCCTTTGTCCCAAACTTAACAATTCTATCATGCAAAATATTTGACCTCGACCGTTTTAATACAACAAGTTTCAAATGCAATACAAAAAATTTAACTCGGAGGCTAGTATTGTTCATCTCTACCTGAGAACTTTACAGTCTATGAATTATGACACTCAAGCGTATAATCAACGATCATTGATCATATTGGTTAAACAAAACAGCTCAATACCAGTACCAGAGTTTCATTCTATTTTGAAACACAGAAGTGACACACAAAAAAACACAATAAATTATATATTATCAACAACATAATTGAAGGTACTTAAAGGGAATAAAAAATTAAATAAAAATGTTCATTTTTTTTTCATCATACGAATATTTAAGAAAGTTGGAAAGAAGTGTGAAATCTGATCTAAAGTTTTTTCTATATGGAGAGAAAATTATATCTGACAAAAACTTTGAAAAAAATTACTCTTAATCTTTTAGTTCAACGGATATCAGACATCTAAACAGAGGATGGTTCAATAAACTGTTGCCAGCCCATTATTTATTACAAGACTGAAAAGTGAAAGCAAAGTGAAAGTGAAAATTTGGGAAAGATAGAGATTGGTAATTATTACTTGTATCAATATCTAGCCAAAAGAAATCATTCTGTAAACAATGAACTGTCTATAAAGCACACTGCGGAGGACAAACATACGACCACTTTGGAACACACTCACAAGCGTCCAAACTGAATATTTCTGAATCGCAATAAACTGGAGATAGAGATGTAATTTCAAAATAAAATCCACAGCTACTACCTGGAAAAGGCTGTCTTGTAACAAGTAATCCCTCATCTAAGATGTCACAGGTGCATCGTACTGGAACAAAAATAAAACAAACGACATGAAAATGTGATAAGATGGAAACAATAACGCAACACAGAACAGCAATTTAACCACAATTGAACTAAAACCTTATACTGATTTTTCATGAAATGTCTAGATTGGGATAATTGTCTAGCCAAAGTGACATTTGAGTGTGTAATCCCCAAAACTTCAGTTTTGTGTTTATGATAAACGCATGTGTATATAAAATAAAAGAAACCCATATCCAGTGCCTCATAACACTTTTTTCAAAATAGGTTATTTTGGAAAATAGAAGAAACGGTTGAATCAAAGTCCTGTCTTCAACCACATATGTGTAGTAAATCCAGTTGCGCATGTGCATGTAACATTTTTTAGTTCAAGTCCTGGAGAGGTCTGATATTTTCCTTAATTCTGTTTTACTACTTGGTGGATTACTACTTTTACCGACTTCCTCATTAAATTCCCGGTTGTTACCAAAAAACAAGCAAAGAGGTTAATGTATAATCTAATATTTTTACATATACCACAATTATAACATGCTTGTTGCCCGAGAGGCCCAGTTCGAATCCCGGTGAAGATGGACTATTTTTAATACCCTTTTGGCGTCTATATCATTTTCAAGATATTTTGTTTCAAAAACGCCATTAAAAATAACAAAAAAGGTTGACCAAAAAGATGATTGCATTAACATTTCGTCTATTTTTCTACTTTGTGGTTTAACTTGTTGTGTTACTCAGTTATTCAAAGTCTAAAATGCTCTGTTGTAGTTATCTCCTCCTTACTTTTCCAAAAGCTATCTCCTTCCTACAGTTTTTAATTCAGATATACCACATTTGGTCACCTGGATCGTTAGTCAATCAGCTAACTATTCATTTATTTGTTTCTGTAAAAACCTCCAAATCTGACAAAAAATCTCCAAGTTTGTGTTTTTCTGTTTGGGCACAGTTTCATTTCGACATGGTAACTCACAGAGATCTGGTTTTTTGGAGCATCAATTCATCACATTATATAAATGAGCTTTTTAGGGTATCTTTGAAATATTTTTTTAACATATTTAAAATTGGGATTTACTTTTTCATTACGGTGTTCATTGCATCCATCAGTGCAGTGGCAATGTTGCGCAAGGCAGTGCAATGAGCCTATATATTTGTAGTTTCTATGTCATTGTGTACAGTTTCAAACAAATTCTAATTGCCTTTTGTCAAAGGAGTGGAGCAATTTACAAATGACAATGGAGATGCTATACTGAACTTAATTCTATCAGAATGACTATAGACCTCAAAATAATTAATATTATTAATATTCCGAAACATGGTTTGGATTTGGCTTTTTCAGTGGATACTGTTCAACGATAGCATTTTCAAAATACACCCAAATATTTGAGCTTAAATTTTACTCGAATGTCATCCCAATATTTTTATTATTGAAAAAGACTAATGTAACTATGCTGGATGCGTATAGGATTGTGATAACTGTGTGTCTGGAGGGCTCACCCTTAATAACACACATGATATTCTTTGTGAAATATTCTGCTGCATTTTCAGTGAGCTGGTATCTGTATGGTCGACCTTGGTGTATTTATCACCATTTAGGTATTGCAGTCCTGAAATAACCATTGACAGCATTAATGTTACGGTTGAATTTCTTTCTGTCTTTTTCAAAAATCGGACTGCATCTATACTGCAACAAGTTATAATGTTGATACTTTTGAGGATTCGGTTAGCCAAACCGGTGGGCTGCCTCAAGAAACAACAAATCTGAGATGGCCTCCAAACAAAATTGGAAGCAATTCTTCATGCAATGCATTGAAACGATCCAAGTATAATTGAAACCTAAGCTGGATGAAGATATCAGTTAGAGCAATTACAGACATTGTTTTCTCAGAGCAAATTTTCTAATCCTTCAAGAAAATCTTATTTGTCAACAACCAGTTGTATTGCAGTATCATATCATATTATGTTGAATCAATAGGCTCTAGTGGCTGGCTACTCATATATTGACATTTTTGCAATCGACCATCACACCTTGTCGACATTCAATTATCACACTCTCTTTAAGCGGTCCACAGACGAGCTAGAAAACTAGAGCTAATATAAAATAAAATAGAGCTTGAAATTGTAGCTTTGCTCATTATCTCCTCATTTTTCACTGCAGACACAAAGCGTGTTTACAAGCTGCGATATAATCATAAGGTTAGCTATCAGCCAATGATATTCCATGAACAAAGCCTTTTAGTGATTCCCGTCATAAACATGCCACTGGATACTGCTAATTAACCAATGAGACTATTCTCTCGCTGGCAAACATTGCCCTAGTATAATCTGCTGCGAGAAGCCGCTTACTATAAAAGGGGCGGAACTTAGACCACTAAACAAACAGTTTTCTCTCGCTAAGCTGTAATAAACAATCGCACATGTGCAGTCCCTCTTACTAAACAAAAACATGGTCCATGCTTCTAAAAAGTTATACAAGGTTGCGATCTCTTCACTCTTGGCTAGCCGGGTAAACCTTCTTTCGGGAGTTATTGCACAATCAAGTAGAGGGTGCCCTAGGACTGCATCTATACTGCAACAAGTTATAATGTTGTTACTTTTGAGGATTCGGTTAGCCAAACATGTGGGTTACCTCAATAAACAACAAATCTGAGATGGCCTCCAAACAAAATTGGAAGCAATTCTCCATGCGGTGCATTGAAACGATCCAAGTACAATTGAGACCTAAGCTGGATGAAGATATCAGTTAGAGCAATAACAGCCATTATTTTCTCAGAGTAAATTTTCTAACCCCTCAAGAAAATCTTATTTGTAAACAACCAGTTGTATAGCAGTCTCTGTGTTTCATTACAGGGAAAGAATTTGTTACTGTTGTGTCTTTACTATCTTTTCCAAAGGATTTAAAGGTAATGCAATATTAGAATATCCTGAGGATAACCTTTGTGTCTCAAGACTGATTAAAATTTAAAGTTGATTTAAATCAGATGTGTTGTCACAAGCCACATCCCGGAGCATAGGCGGCGAAATTTGTTGCCTTAGTGGCCAGGCCACAATATCTGCGCCAGGTTGCTCTCGGTTTGCAGGCAGGTCGGAGCACACCTGGGTGCCAACCAAAGCCCAGTAGACTATGGACCGCAGATACATTTGATATGAGGCCCTTTATAGGGCTTTTTAGGGTTCAATGATTGCACAGACCAGGGGTACATTGTGGCAGCATCATTCAAGGATTGTAATAGTTAATCCTATTGTAAAAACTGCCACAATACTGCCTTCCTAGCTATACCCACCGTATCAATTTAGCTAGGATAGTTAGGTGTAATTTAAGCATATAACATCAAGTCTAATTGTGGAGTAAGGCTGTACAAAGAGAAATTTTTACGGGAGAGCCTGCATATTCTATTTTTTACTGTAATCAAAAACTTTGAATTCAGTTCATTCTCCAGAACCCTATAATTGTGACAAATAGATGAAAGGAGTTTTTGGCATCAAGCTTCCCATAACTTTCCCCTTGACACAAAGCTTGCAGGTACCTTGACCAAGGAGTAAAAAACTCTTTCCTTGACTATTGTTAAAAAATTTACTCTGAATCCCTTTACTCTGTGAAGCAGTCTATCCACACGCTTGAAACTAAGATGTTTAACACAGATAGATAGATGGGGTGATAACTCTATACTGCAAATGAGCCACCAAATCTCAACAATAGGAGAAGACAACTTCTTAGCCTAAGATTTGCCCAAATTGACTTTAATGAACTGAGTAGACACATACATAACATTTACGATTATAAATTGTACACAATTATATACTAGAACTGATAAGATCAGAGACCACCGAAAAGGAGCAAAACTATTCGGCTCAGTTGGACAGATCATAGCTTAGTTCACTCATGGTTCACTGGTCAGAGTGAACATATATACGATTCATTTGTCTGTATTCAGAGTTGCTCCCCTGTCCATTGGAGGAAAAACAACTCCGAATTTAGGCAAATTGATCAATATAGAGCATGGGTTGGCAAACTTTTTCTAAAAAAATTCCACATTTTACACAGGCTCACCACAATTAGGCGCAACATATCTTTCAGGTATAAAATCGGAACCGGAGTAACAACTATGTACAACTGTGAACTTCAGCTCAACAGAAATACTAATTTAAAATCTTGTGAAGTTTTGCATGTGTATGGAAAAGGGCAGGGTGGGTGTGGGAGGGGTGCTGGCACCCCTCCGCAATGGGGAAGTTTTTTGCGAATGCCTGTAAAATTAGATGCAATCTTGAACATTTCAGCGATAAAGCAGGAGCATTTATAACATGAAAACTTGTTAAAACTCATCTGCATTTCTTGTTCAAGGTGACAGATTTGCTAAAAAAAATAATTACTATGATATTCACGAAAAATTTTATTCGAATTTCCAAAGGTCACCGTTGTGGGTTATTTTGAAAATAAAGCACTTGAAAAAGGAGTTAACACCAATACAGTTAAGATGATTATGTCTAGAAACGGCTTTGGTAGCTACATGCTTAATGCTGAATGGCCACTATCTTGAAATATATTGTGCCTACATACTTGAATATCAAGATTACAAAATGCGAGATGGGAATCAAAATTAATGTGTAATATATATCTTTTCAGACATAAGGCCACAATCAGCCGGCAAAATATTGTTCATTAGGCCGCACTAGAAAATAGGCCGCAGGTTGCAGACAGCTGATCTAGAGGTATGCAGGACTTATACTTCTACCCAATAGGAATTAGCAGTGAAAAATTCTAAAATCCGACAATATCTCACAAACACAACTATGTCTGAGAATTAAACCCACAGCTTTTTTTTCAGCCCATTAGGTAATTGTTACTGAGACATAATTCATCTCATGTCATGATGTATGCTGCCTGGTAAAAAAAGAACTGTGGCAAGCTTTTAACGAATAGGAATATCTATGATTGGTGTTACACGTCACAAATACAACGACACAACAAATTATACAGGCGATTTGGTCTAGATAAAAAATTAACATAATAAGGAGATTGCAATTGCCGCTATCTGAACTTATGACAGGCCGTCCATGGGCAGCTACTATAAGAGAACTGAATAATAGTATAATCTGTGACAAGTTTGCATGAATGAATGAAAATAATTAAGAAATCATAGCAATAGCTGCTGTTATTTAACTCACATGGGAGAAGTGTAAAGCAGATTACATGACAATTATTTTATGAGATAGCTCCTAAGAGCACAGAGTTTAACAATGGGTATATCTGCCCCCTTTAGTGATTAGCCTTCGAACCTTGGAAATTTCTATCAAAGCAGATGGCTTTGAACCATTGATAATACTATTAAAGCAGATTTTAGACGCTTTGCTCAGGCACTAAGGCTTAAATGATTTGCTCAGGTATGACTGTTCTTTTAGATATTAGCCTTTGAACCATAGAAATTTCTATTTGAACAAATTTTAACCATTGATATTTCTATTGAAGCAGATTTTACACATTTAGGCTGATTGCACTGATGATTGATTGAGGATTGCACATAGACAAAACATTTTTATGCAATCTCATAGACAAAGACAAAACTATGTCTATGGGATTGAATAAAAGTGGCTAGAAAAAGCCAAAAAACCTGTGCTGTCTGTTGCAAGTTTTCTATGTTATAGCATCATCTGCTGTTTTTCATACTACTCCCAAAGGGAAGATCAGGTACGAATCTAGTTATCTTGACAATAATTGAGGATGGATAGGCAAAACTGTAGGTAGTTTTTGTGTGCAAAAATAGGGCTCAGCTGCCACATAAGTTGTCAGAAGTCCCCTATGAGAACTGCTTCATGGGCATTGCCATAATACCACCTCAAACTTCGTTTTCGGTGGGATTACATACAATCATGCATTACATAGAAATATATATTACATGCAATTATATGTTATATACAATTATATATAATATTTAATACATACAATAATATAATATATACAATTATATTTATAGTTATATAATATATACAATTATGCATTATATACAATTATATATCATTCACATTTATATACAATGTACGATTGTATATAAATATACCACAATTATAACATGCTTGTTGCGCGAGAGGCCCGACTGAGTTCAAATCCCGGTGAAGACACATTTTATTTACATATCATCTCTTTTACTACTTGGTGGTTTAACCTGTTTTGTTTTGGTACCTATTTATTGCTACTTACACCCACTACATCAATAAATTTTACCACCTCGATTATTTCGCACTGAGCTTTGCAAGCTTTAGCGGCCCAATGTGGCTGAGAGGTGGGAGTGTTTGATCTCAGCCAAAGTTAAAATTCCGGTGAGGCCAGATTAAAGAAAGCAAGGAGGGATCATGGGGAGGAGCCCTTTTTTATATTATATATACAAATATACCATAATTATAACATGTTTGTTACGTTATATTCTATGGCTGTATTCGCCAAAAATAATTGTGGGGAGAGTTCTGCCACATAATAGGACAACCTACCTCATAGGTGGCATGGATAGGACAGCCGTTTTATTTTGCACTCATAATGACTTCGCCGATTGGCCATCCATCATAAACTCAATCGACAACCTGAGTGTATGTCATCCACACCCTTGAAATTTTGTGGCGTTTATGATTGCGGCATTTCTAGTGTATAAGAATTTTTCTTCACATACACCATAATATCAGTGAATAGCAATTAAAACATGATTGCTGTTTGCACCCTTCACCCTAGATCGAGGCACAACTTACAATAAATTAGAGGCGAATTACATTTAAAAAATCAGTGAGATGTGCTCGAGGTAATCTGCTAGCTGTAACACATTTGATAGTTCACAAAATCTCCCAACCTCCTCTTTTCCTAAATAATTATGTTGAAATACTCATTCAAGTCAAGAACGGTTTGAAGCCTTTGACGATGAATTGGAAACTTCCTTGGAGCTATACGGAATTCAATGAGCACAATTTTTTCTCAGTGGCAGCAGTAGTTTAAGGTTGATACACCTATCCTAGCATGATGCATTAAGAAATGCTGTTCCAGCAGTACGCTAAAATAATGAATGACTCATCTTAATTGACGGGCAAATGATCTTCCATAATCATTTGTTTCTAGAATGGATATTATTAAAGGATTATACCTTGAGTTGTTTGCGTTTGAGTTGTTGTCGTTGCTGTTGTTGTTGGAGTTGTTGTAGGTTCAGTTGTTGTAGGTTCAGCTGTGGTTGTTTTTGGTCCTAGAATAAAAATCAAATCATGAAAACTCTACTGCTTTATCCCCACAACTATCATATAGACCATTAAGACCATTAAGACCATTAAGACCATTAAGACCATTAAGAAATGCTGTTCCAGCAGTACGCTAACATGTTGAATAACTCATCTTAATTGTCGGGCAAATGATCTTCCATAATCATTTGTTTCTAGAATGGATATTATTAAAGGATTATACCTTGAGTTGTTTGCGTTTGAGTTGTTGTTGTTGCTGTTGTTGTTGGAGTTGTTGTAGGTTCAGTTGTTGTAGGTTTAGTCGTTGTAGGTTCAGTTGTTGTTGTTACAGTTGTTGTAGGTTCAGTTGTTGGTACAGTTGTTGTAGGTTCAGTTGTGGTTGTTTTTGGTCCTAGAATAAAAATCAAATCATGAAAACTCTACTGCTTCATCCCCACAACTATCATATAGACAGATCTTCCCGATGACTGAAATGTCAACACTTCTGTTATAAAACTATGATTTGCATAAGACATAACGTTATGCATTGGGTCATTACACTGTGCCATATTTCCATCACGTGCAGGATACGGGTATAAAACATAGCATAAGATTTGATTGTGATAGAAAACCCTTGTTTCTTTCCCAGTTGTACAAAGACTTCTTCAGTTGCAGGTAGCGTTTAACATATTTTTAAATCAGGGCTTAATCAGTGACCATGAAAGTTTACAAACAAATTGCTCAAAATCTGGTGAAATTGGATCATTTTTGTTTATGTTAAAGGGCAACCAAGGTTTCGCACCAATGCATTAATGGGTAGCAAATAATGTGTTGGGCAGCATCAGCTTTGTGCATTACGCGATGCAAAACTCAAAGTAGTTGCTGACTCTAAGCTGGGTAACACTTCAGTTTAGGGGAGGTTCCAACACTTTGCTGTAAAAATTATAGAACACAGGCTAAATAATAACAGGAACAGGAAACTGCTATGTGGTATTCTCTTTTAGCTGAGTTTGAGTACCTGATGGAAGAAATGTTTCACAAGAATTCTGGCTGAATAATCATTCAAATTACATTTTGTATTTTTCCCCATGCAGAAGGTGCAATCTGCTATTAATCAATGGCCATCAATGAGAAGTTGTTTGAAACCTTGGTTGCCCTTTAACACAATATAATAAGCGCTGCAAGTTTTATCTTCAATCTTGCATGGAAAATATTTTTCTTCACTGCGTGATTACTGTACTTATCATGTTGAATATATCTTAAAAAATGAGTTTTATGTTCGATAATAGTACTAACAAAGGTCATGTCACAAAAATTCCCTCCTTCATCTTACCTTAAAATACTCTACAGTCTCCCGTTAAATTATTTATTCAGCATTCATCCCAAATAATTTATTTTGGGGAGAAAACCGCAACCTTGCAACACCTTGCCAGAGGCATGTTCAATAGTTTGAAACGTAAAGGTGAACATTCTCTCGCTGCGGAAACTTGTTGCAATAAATATATTCGCTTACCAAGACATGAGGTCCCATCACTTCCGAGTTGGAAGCCTGTCGCACATCCACAAACAAAGCCACCATTATTGTTGCTACATTCACTTTCACAGTTGTTGAGTTCGGGGCTTGCGCATTCATCGATGTCTGTGATAAAAGAAACATCAATAGTTTTTTGCTGTTGATACCATGTTTGAAGATTGATAAACACTTTGTTTATGCTTTTAGTATAATCAATAAAAAAGCTACAGTTGGCCTCATTTGAGTGCATAAAGTAAGATTTGTCAGTTTCCTTTACAGAATTTAAAATTTCAAAACCCTTGGATGTCATGTAGAAGATAAATGTATGTCTATGATTAGTTTGATTGTCTGTCAACTTGGTAATGAATTATCCTCTCTACTAAGTGCAATGCTTTTTTATGACAATCGTCACTCATCTATGATTCAGCAGCAACAATGTTGGGCATACAAATTGAACAATTAGTTGATAGAAGGAGTAGCTAGGTAGATGCATTTTTTAATTCTATATCACAAGTCTTCCACAGTCCAATCAAAATTTTAAATGATAAACTAGATTAGTGGTAAACGCATACCTTCACAAACCAGTTTTCTTCTTGCATTGATACAGCATGACATGCCAGCCTGGCAGGGGTTCTTACTGCAAGGCGCACCATAACCAGCCTGATCAACAACTCCTCTAGGGGGAACGTTGGGTGTATTCAGCTTCTTACACTGTGTAGGCTCCTGAGCCACTGCTGTGACCACCAGACATAATATCTACATGAAATGAAAAATCCAAATTCAAAGATAATTCATGTGTTATCAAAAGAATCAGAAAAGAGGGACATCATTGGAAAATTTTTAAGAGCTTAAAAGAATGCCATAACATAAGCTCTTATGAATTCCAAAACATGAACATAATTAATCATAACATTAAGGAGAGGGATCATTGTTTATTAGCACTGATAAAGCATTGCATGGACAGTGCACAGTGCCTTCGGTCAAATAATCAATAGATTATGCGATTGGCTTTCATAGTGGTGGAAGAAATACATTTCTATAAAAATATAAAAGTGGCAATTAAATGGGCTTTTACAGTACTGTCAACTCAAATTCCAACTGATACTCTAGTAAAGCGGACCTCAGAAGACCTTTGAATTGTTTCACCATTAAAAAATTGATCATCTACAGCAGAATAAGCTGCCTGAATATAAAAAATGATTATAACTGATGGTAGCATTTAATGTTAAATGAAAACCTACAAATATAAATTTATCTGCCTGAAAGTCATCCGGCTGTTCAGGCTTCAATGTGAAAACTAAAGTTTAACTTGATAACAATACAGGGAGAAAACTTACAATGAGCAGTGTAGCTCCGAATCTCTCCATAGTTTTAAGAGTGCGTAAAACGGCAGCAGATAACTGCAAGACAAAATATGAGGATTTAATTGTGTTCATTGATTCGTACTGTCTCATTTTGAGAAAAAGTAGATTTTGGATAATTACCCTTCTACTGGTAGGTTAAATGCAGGGAAAAAGTATCCACACTCAAGCTATATACTGATACACTATATATCAAGGAAACAATTCCAATGCACCAATTATGATGTCATTGGTTTTTTACAATGATACCTAGTTTTGTGAGCAAATAAGCAGCTTGATGCCGAACCATTATAGAGCTGGAACTCTGAAACATATGAAAATTGCAATACTAAGTTCAAACTACTTACGTCTTGCAACAAATGGATCGATCACTTCTTGTCCAACCCCAGATGATATCTAAAGGTTCTGCATGCTGCATCAGCTTATATACCAATTGTCTATGTATCATATTGCTTGTGTTCACAAAGCTTGAAAGTAATAACAAATATCAATAACAAATAACAAAATAATAACAAATAATTGCTATAATTTGCTGAGCTTTTTGTGTGGCATGTTTGGCAAAGTCATCATTTTAAATAATTGAAGCAATTTGAGTTACAGTAAATGCTGAAACTTAACAAAATGATGCGTTCTAATTCATCCATAGTGTTTTAGCGCTGTTTGCAAGGTTTGCGTTTCAGATAATATATGAAGATAATCACACAAAATCACATTCATCATAGGTTACATATTTCAACCTGAAGGAAAGGCAACATGTTGGCTCTCTGATTTGTTTGAGAGACGGCCAATGCAAGGTTGTCATGATACTTTTAAGAAAGTATTTTTTTATACATGTATGATATTGCATTAAGTAGAAAACTTTGTAATTTGGGTCGAATTAGAAACCAAAACTTGTATGATATTATGTTAGTGGTCTATATAGGAGAGTGAAGTTAAGATGGTTAATCAACAAAAAGTTCAAGGCCACCTCATAAGTGAAAGTTCCATTCGACCTGGCATTGGCTCTCTCACTCAACCAATCAGGGCCAACATATTAGAAGGATACAAATGAAGCTAAAGCCATGAGGCAGTTTTCTATACTTTTTGAACTTCTAATCTCGATGAAGTAAATATCAATGTCAGAATCCCTTCCTCAGAGTGGGATCAAGTCAGGAGATTTCTGAAATCGGGAGCATTTCAGTAAGGTCAAGGTCTTGGATTCTGTTGGTCAATAATTTCAGTTCCTTCTCATTCAAATTAAAACCCAAGTGATACAGAGACTTAAAATTGTCAAACGAAGCTTTTTCAGAAGACATGCGAAGGAATTTTTTTAATTGATGAGGAGAGACCAGAACCATGGCTTTCTCTTTCATCAACTGTTCAAAATTTTTAACCCAACAATTCTACCTCCCTATTCCAAAGCAATGACTACCTCCAAAAAGTAAAGGCCAGTTCCTGTAGCTTTGGGCATACAAAATTCATTCTGAGACATATGATTGTTTTGTATCTGGTTTCAGATTAAGGTTCTACTTTCTGACTTTAAAATGACTTTAATTTTTTCAGTAGGGGTATACATTACAGCTTTAAACAATTTATGTTGAAATTCGATATTGAGATAATCATTGAAACTGGGTGTTCACCAAATTGTGATTCAATTTAGATTAAATTTGGTTACAAAATTACAAACAAATGGGCTTGAGCGACATGTCAGCAGCTCCCAATTATATGGGTGTGTATCACCACACATAAGTCATTTTCTTGCGATGTTTGTGTGTATTTTGGTCATGACTATTTCAAAGAAGCTGAGTAGCAATTCCAGGAAAGGATCATACAGAACTATCTAATGACATAGTGAGAAATCTTCAAAGGTTTTTTCCCAGACAATGCTTCATGAGTAGCTTCATCTATTTGAGTATATCTAATCGGCCTGAGTGCTTGTGCTTCAATTTGTATCTAAGAAAACCGGCTTAAAAATGATGTGATTAACGCTGCAATTGATGATCCTGGTGGAATACTTATTTAATACATACATTTTCTGGTGTACAAACTTTGGCAGTGGTTCACAGAAAATCCGAATCAAGCATGGGCATCATGACATGAACCACTATTTAGAGTTGTCTTGTGGAATTGTCTTGTGGAATTGTCTAGTAGAGTTGTCTTATTGAATTCAACTACAGCTAAAAATTGGTAGGAAATTTGCAATGTTTACAGGACCGATGATAGGGGAAACTGTCAATACTGATGTCAAGCTATGAGAGACTAAAACCACTAAAATAAACTTGAGCCAGGTTTCTACAACATCAAAATCACTTTCACATGAGTTGAGTTAGAGTTGTTTAGAGATGACATCACCTGTACACATCTGCATCTGAGAAACTTAACAGTGAGATTGCATTATACTTTATTCATGGGGGACAGAGATTCTCTAGAATTATAGCTGTCAAATAGACAAGACCTCTCTTTTGGCAGTATATCCGCTACATGTTAACTAAGGGAGATTTTTTATCACACTGGTAGTATGGCTCAAATATCGGGAAGCTCCCAGCCAAACTAGATAGAAAGTTCTCACGCCTTCCTAACCAGTAGCTCCAAAACTTGTCATCTAACACCACTTGGTTACACAGTATTTGCCATAATGAGCTACTTGAACCCCTTCTTACTATCTGCAATCAAGAAATCAATGAATGCATCTGTCTTTGAACTATACTTGGTCTGCGGCTAATGATGGTAATTTATTATTGCAACAAGTGATTCAAGATCATGTTGATGTCTCTTGTTTCTGAGCTAAAACTGGAATCAGGGATACAGATAATAATGATAATGATAGATAATTACGCACTTCGATGCATGATTTAATTTAATCCGATCTAGATCTGATACGTGCTCCCGCCCAAAAGACGCAAGACTGTGGGACTGTGACATTATGAGTATAATTGCCAAAGTCTGCTATAAATAAATTCTATTTTGCAATAACACTAAATTGTGACCTTTATTTATTGGATTGCAATGTTAAACAATAACCCATATAGGACCTTCATCAACTCCTATCATGGTCAGTGGTGGAAATGGGAAAAAATAAGTGCCTATACACCAAACATTGAGATAAATCCAACGCGCAGCTGGCCGCTGTGGGGTGGGTCCGGGAGGGGCGCAGCGCCCTCCCGATGACAGGGGGGAGGTGCGGGGTTCTCCCCACAATTTTTTATATTTGTGCCCTAATTACAGTGTTTCTGGTGTATATTTTTGAATTTTTGAGCCTGAATCTAAGGGCATGTTTTGACTGAAATGAGAGGAGGCAAAATAATAGTCATAATAAAATAAAATGCTAATCATATGAAATAATTGGAAACTCAGTCTAACTTTTATCAAATGAAAAAAGTCCGAAAAAAGATACCGCAGTCAGCAATTCAATGATGCAATAGGCTAGTAGATAGTGCTGCCCATGGCATTGAGACTTTGGGCTGAAGCAAACAGTAAAGTAAAAGTAAACAAACCCTACAATACAACATAAACAAACTTATCCAAGCATACAAAGTGCACAGCAGTGATAGGTTATAAGTGCCTATACACTTATTGAAGCTGTATAGGCATTGATGTGAACTTCCTTTACACCGTATAGGCCCGTATAGGCCCATTTCCACCACTGATTATGGTAGAGAAGATAATGTGGTAACTCAAAATCTAAAAAATCTAGCTAAATATCAACAGCTGAACCAATATGATCCAAAACTTATCAAAAATGTTCTCATTATTTATAAATCCGCAATGAAGTCAAGAACTCAGGTTTCCTCACTAACTGTATCTCAATTTTCACTGAAGGTTTTCTGTATGTGACTGCTATGTAGGAAATCTCAACAAACTATAATAAAGGATAATTTGCAATGCTTACCATAAAGAATTAGCACCATCAAACCAACTCAAGATGATGGTATATTAATGCAGTAGGCTGGTATCGAGGTGCCTGGCTAAAGCCTATGATACAAAACTCTTGTAAACAGCAAGATCAGTGCGTACTAACTTATTCCAACTCTATACCTATTATACCTATTCCATCCTTATTTTCAGAATACAAATCGTGTTTTGTATGGTCGCTTACATGTTCCACATTTATTTGCTCAATTCTCACATTAGACAAAAAATATCAAAAAATGTACATGAGTAAATTACCGATGTGCGAGGTAGTATATAGTCATCTTCACACAAAATATTCTTGACACAACTCTTACATAAAACTTATGAAAAAGAACTGACTTTGTAAGAAAAAAAGTGCAGTGCTCACCTAGCGACAAAATTACTGATTGTGCCTATTGTGCCACAGATATTTTTGTTGATTCTTTATGCATTTTGAAAAGCAGATAGGGTTATTTCAGACCTCTGACTTAATGACTAAGAATGCACAATGAGGATACATCAGAGCTTTAGTCACATAATAACATCCCTGCCATTATTTAGTCAACAGCTGAAAATTCAGCACACTATCAAAACAGGACTATATACTTACCTGGCGTTTAGTTTATTACCAGATCCGATATTACCATGTGATAATAAAAAAGAAATGGCTGCTCTGGGTAAAAATGGTACTAAAATACTTTCAGCTTACATGAAAATTGTTGTCACGGTATGACATAAAAAAAATCACAAGGGACATAGTAATATTTACCATAGACAGTCAGAACTTTGTCGTGGTCATTGGGTGATCTTGAGTGACTTTTGAGAGGAGATTTATGGAGCACAAATTTAGGCTAGTAGTAACTAACGTTAGAATGATTATAAATGAAAATAATTTGGACAGTCAGTCCACTGAGGGTGGGATAGTCTTAGTCAAAGCAGTTAGTTTTGTCATAAAGAGTTGTCTATAAAATATATATGGGCACACAACTTCAAGCCAAATTAGTTTAGATCGACTATCAATAATTTTATTCATATTCTGACTTTTTTAATGACTTTAACGCACATTGGAAATTGCGTATTGCGTTAGGTGGACTGGTATTGAATCATTTTTCCCTTACTGTTGCGCTGCCATATCCTATCTAGTGCAGGGGCGTATATTCTAAAAAATTTCACTCACTGACTTTTTAGAGATGAGCATAATGATCGGGTGCAGCCCGATCCACACGCCGTAGGCGTGGCGGGGAGGGTGTGTGTGTGCCAATACACCGGGCTTTTGATTGGCTTGTTGAGCTCAAGGCCAAAAGTCAAACTCTGTATGTACAGTAATTCCTCATTTATAAGACACCCCCCTTGGGAAAAGTAAAAATGCTCCAGTTATAAAGCACCCATTTGAAAAAAAATCTGCCCATAACATATAATAAATAACCCATAACATTATAATAAATCAGTGATTACCAGGCAGACGCTCTACACACTGAGCTATTCAGCGTGGCTTGCACACAGTAATCACAGATTTTGGTTCACCGATATCCGTGGTCCGTGATTGCTAATATACGCCACTGATCTAGTGTCAGATCAAGTGTCAGGTCAGGTCAGTGTGCATCTGCTGCTGGTAATCATATGCAACCCAGTACTAACTAAGATTAAGATTAGGTTAAGATTCTCAAGCAGTGGATTATATCTGACCACTAAGTAAAATATTTGTACCTTCCAAGTGCCTTCTGCAAACACACATCCAACTTGTCTCAGATTCATTCTTGTTAGTTATTTATGTATTTATTTTTTATGCGTGCTACAGTTGTTGAACTGCAATTTGTTCAATAGCTGCCCTTCGATCTTGATTAGTAGACCCTGTTTATTTGGTTTACAAGGGCCAGAGAAGAACCGGCCGGGGTACCAGCGGATCATCTGGTAGACTCAGCTACCTCTCTCTCTCTCTCTTTCTCCCTCATCAGTCAGCATGTACAATTGTGCACTTTTATCATTTTGTCATTTTTGTTTTTATCAACCTAGCAGTTTAAAGGTAAGACCATGCCATAAATATGTTTTTTTTTTGTTTTTTTTTAAATAACCTCACCGAAAACAATCTCATATGGAAAACAATACCATGTATATTAAATTTTATGTTTATTATTCATTTATATTGTATTTTTTACAGGTGAATGCATGTAATAGTCAGACAGTCACTTATGATAAAGTCATGTCAGATTCGCCTGGTAAAAAACTGATTGTGTAAAAAGTGCCGGACATAAGGAAAGGTAGTTCTCATTCTCTGCATTATGATTTCACAGTGAACAGGGTGTGCAATACAAGGATCAAACACTTCCGTCTGAGCGTGATCAGTCATCGTGTAAAATTGGGCACTCAAATAACTTTGTGACACTAATGATATATTTATTTTGATATTTTTGATCAACTTAGCGGATGATTGAGAAGACCATGCAATGTTGGGCACAGAAGTGTATCTCCGGCATGGTGACTCAACTCTGACTGGAATGACTATAGTTTCTTCTGTAACCCTACTCTGCCAGCACAGCTATATCAATACATACATTGTGTTCATCTTTATATTCTGTTATTCAGTATTATATTTTTGTTTTTATTTGTTATTACATTAAATATATGAGTATAAGCATTGATCATTCTAATTGAAAGACCCCCTTGTTATGTGTGACCGTAGGTGTAGAGGTGGATATTTGAATTTTTCGTCTTCTATAAGATATGCTTTATCACACTCACTAAAATTATATCATTATCAAATTATCAACATTATTACTTAATTTAGATATTAGACCACCAAAATTATTAGAATATATTAATTTTATTAGAATTATCACTTAAATTATTACACTCACTAAAATTATTAAAATTATTAAAAATATTACACTAAAATTATTAAGTATAAGTACAGAAATATCAACTTAATGGAAAACTTATGACTTTAGGAATTTTAATAGGAATCTAAATGAACTACTCATGTAGAGACAGATTAAAAAATGACTGGTTAGCCCTAATACTTAATCGAATCGAAGAATCAAATGGAAGAGAAGAATCTAAGAACCGCATCGAAATGATGAACTGAATCGTAGAATGGAATCAAAGATTCAAGATTATCTTATAATACTATCTTGCTAACAAGGCATGTATACAACACTCCAACAATGCATAACATGTAATCTGAAAATTCCAGGAAATTCAGCTCACAGACAGACAGATCAAAAAATGACTTGTAAGCCCTAATACTTTACTGATATCAATCGAAGAATTGAATTGAAGAATCAAATGGAGGAGAAAACTCGAATCGAACAGAAGGATCGAATCGAAGAGAGGAATGCAAATAAATAATTGAATCGCAGATTCAAATCATCTCATATTATTATCTCGCTAACAGAGCATGTAAACAACACTCCCACAATGTATAACATGTAATCTGAAAATTCCAGGAGGTTCATCAATTGAAATCCTGGAGTTTTGAGGTGAACACTTTGATTTTGGTGTTATGTCCTTGTGACAGAGACACTATTGCTGATAATTCTTAATAACTCGGTGCGACCGTTGTAAATTGCAATGAAAATGAGAGGTCCAGGCACGAGAACGAAGGCTATGTTTCTTCTATCATTGATTTTGACATGTTATTTTTGATCGAATTTATGTGATCCTATATTGTTAGTTCATTGCTACATTTCGTCATAAGACCAAGGAGCTATCTAACATAACTGATCGGGATTATCACGATCTATGATTGTTTGTCTTGGCTTATTAGGTACAAGATGTGAATAATGAATGGCACTCTATAATCCCTGTCTCAAAAGTCACTCTCAATTCACCTGACCTTAGTCCATAGTCGTGGGTATGACGATGGTTAATATGTTAGTTCACTTTTTGGTCAATGCTTATAGAAAAATATCTTGCTGATAGCAAAATCAGTTTCCAGGTGAAACTCTATTCTGACACCAAACAATGCAATTACCTCCAGAATTATAACACAGCCAGAAATACAGAGCTGATCTTTGTTGAAGCATCCATTAATTCTTCAAAGAATCTATATTGACTCACCTGAAATAGAGAATGAAAGCCAACTTTATCTACAATAAATTGCATCAGTCAAGTATAAGCTTGATCATTTTGTCTCCTCTCAGCTTCGGTGAACGTGGTTATATTAAAACTTTCTCACATAAGAAAAAGTGGTGTTAAAAATCTTTAATATGAAATCAACAGGTAGAAAACAAGTTCAAACAAACAATAGTTGTTTCAAAAGCCATATCATTGATCAACAGAGAAACTTTGTTACACAAATCATTGCGATGTGAAGTATAAATTCATCATAAATACATCATACTTCAGTCTCAGTCATTTAATTTCTCCCCCTTCACCTTGTAAGTTTAGTTGGATGATGTTGCTAGTAGCTGTCATCTAACAAAAGATCGACTAATGCAAAGTATATGACAGAACACGGGGGGGGGGTGAGCAAATTTATTAAGAGTTGCCGCACCAGCCGTGATCTTTGTTACAACCATCGGACCAGCAGGGTTTTTGCATTAAACTAGTTAAATATGCATGCCACATGCTCTCACCAAGGAGACAAGCTTCTTACCCAAAGATGTTAGTTTTTAGAGTGATGACTTGGATGTCTCATCATAATATACAGGCACAAGTAGATATTGAACCCATCACCATTTACTTTCTCCTCAAAACCTGTAACAAGAACGAAGATGACCTTTACAATAATTGAGATGCCCAGCAGGCAAGCCCGAAGGGCCGTTTCAATATCTAGATGGCTCTTAGCTTGCTCTCTCAACTAAAAGCACAATTTGGGTAAAACTTCTAGAAAAGCAAATCAAGATGATATTTATATATGTATACTTAAATATAATTATCACCGATCAATGTAACACGAAAATGAGGTCTTGTGAATAAAAGAAGGAATGGAATTAAATAAATTCAAATTAAATTAATTAAATAAAATTAAATATTTAGAAAAAATGTCAATACCATAATGTATTATTCTTCATTCACTGTAGTAACACATATTGTAAGATAATATGTTGTGAGGCAGACGAAACATGAAAAGCACGTTTACCAACCGATCAGAGTAAGGGGTATGGCTGCTTTTCCCAGCTAGTATTGGTGATTAGATAAGGATTCAACTTTGTGTGCTGGGATTCTGCAGACCTGTTGCTATTGATCTGTTTGCTAACTAGTAGATTATTATTCGTCTACCATATTCCTCATGCTAAAAGAAATATAGTTTACAAGGATTCTGTTTGTAAGGGAAGCAATCAAGTGAAGACACAAATTTGTTTGCTGCATCTGGAACTATGGGATGCCACTATGAAACAGCTCCTTGATTGAGAACAGGCTCGCTTTTACAGGGCTATAATTCCATACAGTTTAAACTTACTTTTCCTAGGATGAAGTGGGTCGCCCACATAAGTAGAACCTGTAAAGCACTGACAGGGAAAATATTGATAATTCTGTTACACTGACACAAAACTACTTTTATAGTTCCACGTCTGTCTCTCCTCGACTGACAATAAAGTACCACTCTGTGAGATGATATGTTATGATGATTGCTATACCGACCATCTAATCTGAAACAATTATTGTTTCAGATTAGATGTTATTATTATAATTATTATTGATTATTGATTATTATTATTGATTCATATTAGATATTAAGTCATCTATAAACTGCAGAAAATAGTTTATTGCTTTTTTACCCAATAAGCCCTTTCAGATGCATTATACTTACAGTTTCACAGATTTTTTTCTTCTCAGTGAGCAAATTTAGGAGTGAGTTGGCCTCATTGAGCACACTGATCACGTGATATACTATTGCATGTATATCTCTGATCGATAGAGAGTGAATTAATTCACTTAGCTTGAGTGCAGCTGGAATTCAGTATTTAGGAGACGTATGGATGATTACCCAAACTTTTGGATATACACTTATCATTTTTTCATTCTTTGTTAAAATATTCTAATTTATAGTTAGAAAATCTGATATCACCTTTTAACAGTTTTAGAAGAGCATTTAACACATGTTTTTGACAAGAAAAGTGACATCGAAACTGTGTATTGCTAGCCTAAGCTCAGAAGAGAGAACTAATAATGCAGAGCTAGGTAAATCTGTTTCGATCATGTCTGTTTCATAAAATTAAAGTTGTCCTCTTTTTTAGCCAAACTTAGGTGCTCAATATTTGCGACAGAAGCTCTATCGATCAGAGATACACATACTAATAGTGTAATCTCTAAATCAGTGTGCTCATTGAGAGATCGAGGGGGAATCTGGCTTTAAAACCCCAACTCAATTCAGTTCAGAAACAGCTCAGTTCTCCTTGCATATAAGTTTGTGAACAAGGCCTTGCGATAAGATTTCTAGTTACATAGGAGTTATAGCTCCATTCTGAATCAAGTGATAACGCTGCATTATATGTTAATCAAATGCTTCAAGTTTCATATGATTAAATACATTTGATGGTCAGGAAAAGACTCAGCAAGCGACATGTTAGAGTAGCTTCGAAATGGTAGTGAAGCGTGGTAGTCGACTTCTGAGTACACTCTCTATCGCTTGTATGCTGCAATCATAGACAAATCTATGTCTATGTCTATCTATGTCTATGCATGGTTGCAATAATCAACATTGCTACACAAACCAACTTTAGCCATTCATCATGGATCTCTTTACCTATCGATATTAATTATCATGCCTAAATTCAATTATTAATTATTGTTGGTTTGTTACTCAATCAGAACGTATGAAACCATTGCTACTCAAAAATTGCAGCATTGAATCGTTTAAAAGATAACACAGACGGGATAAAAAGATTGCTGATACTCTGTGCTGCCACCCCATCTTGGCATCTATGTTAGTATGTTGTAAGAACAGCGTCCTAACCAACTGAGCTACCTCATATTATTACCAGAATAATTATCATTATCAGAACCATAAGAACTCACATTTTTCAGGTTGAATTTTGCTTGGTCATTAGAATTTAAGATACCGCTCACGTACAATAGAAATCATCATAGCGATCATGAAAAACTTCTTCTATTTTTGATGATTGCCCGATCAGTTATTTACGACATGCTGATGAAGTTAGGTGATGCACATTGTCACAATGTCTGCGACTTGCATTGTTGGGATTGTATCCTCATGCTGAAAGGACAATGAAGGGAAGATGCACCAAAATATCACATTGGCTTGTGTTAAAATAAGAATTAATTGCAACTCCCACAGAAACAATGGGGTTATTAAAGCAGTAGTTTTGAATAAATAAAAGGTGAAAACTCAAAATGAAGTGTGACACAAAAACTAGATAGCATTTATTTCACAATACAATTTATTAGTGTTTCTTTGTGGTGCAGTTTGTGTTATTCTTAAAGTCAGCAAGCCAAAGAAGTTTCTGGAGCGTCTTCTAATTAAAAACAGCCAAAATCACTATCTGATCACTTTAAGTTGTGTGAGCAAGACTTTCTAGTGTCTGGTTCCCCAATTTGGGAAGAAATGTATCTGATTGAAGTGACACACTCGAAATGGTGCACTTTTGGGTGTACACTAACAACTAGTTAATGTCAAATGCTCAATTCATATAATTATACAACTCACCGAATTACACTATTCAACCATCAAAGTAATTTAATCCGGATCGACTTGTCCTGTTACGCTGATGTCAAACCTAGAGATAGACAAAACATGGATGAGAGACATCGTCACAATAGAAAGCCATATGCAAATATAAACAGAAAACGATATAAACTCACAACCACAATCACACAATCATCTTGGTTTTGTTTACTTAGCTGATTGAATTTTCTGTGTCTTTTTCTGTAGGTTTTTGTTGGTGTTTTGGTTGGTGTTTTTGTAGGGTTTTAATTGTTATTATGATACTATCTAAAACTGAATATGTGGCTAGATATCTGTGTGCTGTTGCCACATAGTTCAGCTCAAATTAATGTTTGATGCGCTCAGTTCTCTTGTCAGATCAAGAGTCCTCGAGCTAAGCTCTGTACTTGCTATTAATACTTCACTCATTCTACCTTATCATCTATGTTCATTCATTCATACTGGTAACAAATTTGTAATACTTTGTAGTTGTCTTCTCCTGTACACAGGTAGACAACTAGCAATCGTAATACATAAATTCCTCATACTTTGAATCTCTACTAGCATTCACATTACGCGTAACCACATTCACCTAAACTCGTTCACAACAAAAGACCGAATGGGATGCCAAGATTTTGAGCAAAGTGGTAGCAACTAGCAGTTAAAGTGGAACTGGAAGGGCGGCAATGCTGAAATGATGTCGGTATTTTGTAGACCATATAGACCATGCCGGCCCGTTTCCATAATGTGCAGTGACCACAACTCTCAAGTATTTCGCATTATGGAAACCCAGTAAATGTTTCCAAGCTTGTATGAAAGCCAAATCTACTGCTCTGAGAACATGTCTGTTTTCTCATTATTCATTGTGATAAGATTTTTGATACGAAATTGTAAAGGTAGATCCATTTTACAGCTTATGCAGTGACCCAGGCTGTCTTGACAAGCTCTTGCTCAAGACAGGCAAGCTATGACCCCGTCAGCAACCTGTCATGTTACCACATTTTTGGAAACATAGGACAAACAAAAAAGTAATGGCAGATTTATAGTCTAGTTCCACTAAAATAATGACAGCATCTCACTGATTAGAGCCAATCAAAGATCGATTCCTAAATACTTACCTCCCATAAAGGAAGGAATACAGCGTTTCACATGATAAAAGGATGTCTGGCTGATGAAACAATCATAACACACAACCATATATTGCTAAAAAACCTAGAACTTTCATTGGCAGTTGCAAAGTCTCGTAATTGCCTTCTTCCGATAAATGAGATGTCACACACACACTCTTGACTGGTTGGCCAGCTCTGTCACTGATTCAGAGTTACACCCTCACATCAATAGAAAAGGACAACTTCCATATGAATAATAAAGATCTTGCACCCACATACTTCTCCTAGTAGAGGAGCAAAGAAAGGGAACTGAGTGCTCAAGGACACCTACATTATGCTAAAATGTGAACACTGATAATACAAACATATTATAATGTCATTTTGCAAATATTTTATTATTTTTTTCGTGTACACATATTGATCTGAAGGCAAGTGTAAGTTGTAATCACAAGTAAAAATATAAGAGTAAAATAGGTGGGCAGTGAGTTCACAATCAGGCTTCCAGTTTGGTGTATTCTTTGTCGCTCAAGGTTGATGGTTTTCTGTGTGCTTACAAAGTACACAACAGTATTGCAGTTAAAAAAAGAAATAAAAATATCAAAACAAAATGAAAAAAGTGCATAGGACTTGATTGATTATGCTTCTTTAAAAGTTATCAAATCTGAAGTATATATATTAGCGGACACGGGCAGGTTTAGTTTGACCCTACAGAAGCGCCGTACATGTTGATAAGCTGTGGCTGAACACCAGCAGACCTTCTACGTCTGGCTCCGCCTCCAATCTGAATAATTGACTCGTTCTAAAATGAAGAATGAGTGAATGTATTTTTATGAACATACATTATCATGACAGAGATGATAAAAATCGTTTGCTAGTGATAGTTCCAGTTTATGTCTTATGCATAAAATAGTTGTTATAAAAAGGCATAAAATAGTTGAAAAAGCTTGACTGCATGCCATCTGTTTGTTCGGCAGCGTTTTGGTCTAAATCTGTAAGCGTTTGAGAGGATATCCTTGGGCTTTAAAAGCAATCCTGTTATGCAACGGGTGGCACTTATCATCCAAATAGTACTGAAATGTTTACAATCAAGACAGAAAATAAAATAATTTATCTGAGGTAATTGTAAAGCTATACATCGCTTCTCATACTCAAATACAGAGAGGATAACATTTTAATCAATACCGATGAGAACACTTGTTTACTGGGGCTGTAATGTTATAGGATGGATTGGGAATGGGACCACAACCTTGAGTCATCATAAGCTAGAATTACCCACATTTTCACCCATTTTTTTGTGGGTTTGAGCTGCAATACTTGATTACAGAGGTAAAAAGGTAACAAGGTACTGTTTATTGCATCAAAGAGACTAATTTGCCCATGATCTCTGCTCAAGCTGATTGTTCACGAAAATCACACCTCATATAATGATAAAGTCTGTAAACGTTATTTTCCTCCTGTAATCAAAAAGACCCACCTTAGGTCCACAGAAGACTTCAAAGTCATCCTTAGTCAGAGTTTTATCCTGTGTAGCCTTAAATCCTTGACCTACAAAGCTGGGGCCGCCCGACTCAAGTGCATCGATGGTGTTCTGTATGATCTGTTGTTTAGTGTGCTCATCGTTACAGTTACCCTCATACCAGGTAAACTCGTACTGTGATAGTGTGTCCTCATTCACTGGAGTCCTCACTGTAACAATAATATGTAAATGTGATAATATAATATAAATAAATTATAATCATAGTTTATTGTAATAAATTAATTTTAAATTATTATTTAAATTTAATTTTTTCAAATAATTAAGTTTTAATAAAATAATAAATAATATTGAATTGTAACATATAAAATTATAATAAAAAATACTAATGATATATGAAGCATTTTTAGGATTGTTACGAAATGTTAAGAATTACCCTATATCACTTCTGCGTTCCAGGCATCAAATCATGTTACACCTTTCAACATGATCAATTATTAAATTTAAATTAATTTAAAATCTAAAGATGACAACTGTGTCACAGAACAATGAAAGATCTGATGTCTAAATACAACACAAAAATGCCTCTAAGGACGGCTCACCGATAAAGATTACCGTATGTACACTACTAGAACCTCATTACGTCTCAGCCAATGGTTTTATACAGGCTAAGGTCGTGTAATTGTCAGATAATGGCAGTTATATTTAGAGCTTTTGGAGCTTCAAGCCCCTTCAAATATTTCCAAACCGATAGCTGAAATATAATCCCAAACCGAGGACAGAACTTCTGATGTATATATACATACATGAGCAGTCACCAACGGTGTCATGTGGCAGCCATCTTCCTTTAACCGAGCAGAAGTAGTCCGCTGGTATTCTGGAGATATCATCGGGAAGGAGACGTTTCAATCCTTTCTCACACTGAGGCACACAGTATACTCCAAACGCCAGCTTATCACAAACCATGGCACCATTAGCTGGTCTGTGCAGCTCAGGACATCTTACGCCTGAGAAAATAAACAGATAATGAAACTTATGGCTGCTGAAAATTTCTAAAATGGATATCAATGCATGTTGTACATTGATATCCATTGATTCGTTTTTATTTATTTATGCATGGTCTTATTTGTCATTGATTTTGATCGGCAATAATAAAGTATATATAAACATTAATGTGGGCAAAAAAAAAATTAAAAAGAGTAAATTTGTGTATAGCCTAATTAGAGTTTTCAGCTTTTCAGTTTTCTTTTCCCTCCTTGATCTTATCATTTAATTCATTCCGTGAGATAAAAATTTATCTGAAAGGGTTCAGACACTTATCACATCAGGCACTCTATGAACAAAGTAAAAAACAGTCTGCCTCCAACTCATATAAATTTACCTTCTCATCACCTCTACTACTAAACATCTTCCAGTGAAGTTTTCAACAGCAGAAACAACTGTACGTTCCCTGAAAGTTGGGATGACATGTTGCCTACAGCTTTAGTGTCTGCTCAAGCTATTTGGCTGTTATTTTCCATTTTTTCATTTCAGATCATATCACTATAAATATGTATGTATACAAGACTACATATATTTAGCGGTACATTACCTGAAAGTTTGAATGAGAATTCACACTTAGCGGTGTTTCCTGCAGTATCTTTAGCTGTATATGTTATAGTCCAAGTTCTGCCCACTCTGTACACACCAGGACTACCAGTACTGAAGATCTCAAGGTCCTGTTTACCGCTGTTATCACTGAACTCGGGGAGCTGGAAATAAGTAAAAAGATTATAAGTATAAATAAAAATAAAATTTATAAATATATTTTTTTCTTAATAAAAATAGAATTAACAATTAAATATATATAAAACAAACGTAATAAAAAATAAAAATCAAATACAAAAAAATATAAAATAAATATAAAACAAGTCGCGAAAAAGATTATTCCACTGCGACATCATCATACTAGGGTGAGGTTTGACCGGACAAAACTTATGTCAGATGTGTTGCATTCAAATATTGTGTCGTCACAGAGTCACTATTGCCTTTCCAGGCTACTAACGAAAACATCACTTTTCTATTGTAACATGTCCTCTCATCGGGCGCTCACAAAATCAGCTTCTGTCAAATTGACAGATTTTCGATCAATACATTACCATGTCATACCTTCCACGTGACCTCTTTCTCATCATCATCAGCATATATAAATCCTTTCTCATCTTTCACGGGTCCGTCACATTGTATGACCTCAGGAGCCTCGATATCTGAGAGGATAAACAGGATATTTTTAATTTAAAGGAGAAGAAATTTTGTTTTACTGTTTTGTTTGGAACCACGTTAATTCAAAGATGAAAATATTAGCTGTAGCTATTTTGTATGGAACCAAACTTGCCCCTGGGTGAGATTTTCAGGAATTCTGTATTGGCTAAACATATGTTATTAGTTCCCATGCTCTTACTAATGCAGGGTCGCCGGTATTGTTTTTCAAATAGGAGGGTGCGGAAATGCATTAGGAACTGGTAAAATTTGTTATGGGTGTGATTGACAGTCAAGACAATAAGTGTGTTTTAGGAGAAAATATTTTCTTCACTATATTATGAAGGCCTATGGACTAAAACTTACTCCTTGGTGGAGTATGCTATTGGCTCAACATGACTGAACAAGTGGTATTCAGAAATGTCCTTGCGGAATGCTTTAGAACTGGAACAATAAATGTCATTGGTGCGATTGAAAGTCAAGACAATAAGGGAGCTTTCACAAAATAGAGCTTGTTCAGGCGAACTAGATTTCGTGTTGTATGATATATATATGGTGTGCGCTAAGTGGTCTCAATGGTCTTTTAAAAAACTGTTAAATATGTCAGAAGGATCTTACCATTAACGAAGAATACAATTTAATTTTAAGACAACGTAAAGGTACCTGACCCGTATACCTTTCACAGTGACAGTGAATATACAGCTAGCACTGTTCTTAGCTCTGTCGCTGGCTGTGAAGTTCACAGATGAAGTACCGATCGGGAACTTGAAGTATTCCTCTCCACAGAGCTTTGAAGATGTACTACACGGGTACTCAGTGCCTACTTTATCATCTGTATAAATGAACATACAGTGTAAGCTGGTTAATTCAAACTTGATAATTCAATATTCCTGGTAATTCAGACAAGGAAAATTGGTCATTTCAGCCAGATCTCAATGCATTTAATGTCACTTAATTCAAATTTTTATGGTCCCCAGAGGTTTGAAATAAGTGAATTGCGCTGTAATTATTTATTTGTTAAAAGAGGTTTCCTGGAAAATTTAGAGACATCAGAGTAGTAGAATATTAATTTGTTTACCTCTAACAAAAAGGGGCCATACATATATAGATGATGAAGTTCTAAAAATGGGAAGGTAAGTTATATGGCATGGCAACATATTGATCTTTTTTTTCAAAGTCACAGTACTCGACAGAATAAGTTGGTTAAAATCTGTCGGTTTAAATGTTGGTTAAAATCATAATGTGTATTTTTATTGGAAAGGAAACCAAACTGATTGGTCCCCAAATGATATAGCAATATTCAACCTAGCCATAACATTTCTAATTGCTTTTCAATTATTTTATGATGGGAACAAGCACAACATTTGGGAGTTGTCTCATGCTTCAAAAGGGGAGATGACTCTTCAATATTTTCAGTACAATTTTTTTTACAGTTAGCTCAATTCTTCAACTGTAGTGCTACATGATATTTCTATATAAATATCATATCTATATCGAATATCTGACAATATTTGACATGAGCACTACGCTGACAATAAAATGATGTCACTTTGGTAAGCAAATCCTAACCAAAAGATTGCATAATAACAGAAATAATCAAATAGCGATGACTAAATTGCATGTATCACTTATATTGCACAGCGCTACCACGACCATTCTATATTGTCAACAAAATATAATTCTCAACATACTGAGCAGCTTAAGAGTGAGTGTCTGTGTGATGGTACCAGATGCATCGTTATCAAAGGCCTCAAGAGGCTGAAGTTTTACCAGGGTGTAGCCTTCACTCTCCTCGTTATCCATAGTCAGATGTTGTGGGCAGGTCAGGAATTCTGGTGGTCTAACGTCTACAACATCAGAGCATTTAAATCTTTAGTGTTGGCCATAGATATAAAAAGGGAGCAAGATTGGTCATCGTGTGCTCTTGCCTTTCCAATAATGTGATGGCTACTTTAGCCTCAGGTCTAGGAATTTTAGCAATCTAGACCATAAGGCTGGGTATCAGGTGACTGTCAATAAAGGACCTTCCTATCTATACTGTTTTATATCTATGATGTTGACAAATAAAATGTATCGCTGAAAGTTTGTGAGCAAATAAACATAACGCTCACATAAGTTTACTATCAAAGAGTGGCGCCTATGAGAAAATGTTTCCAGCATCAAACATGTTTCATTTTAAAATGTGAGTTGTAAAGCTTAGAATACACGCGGGAGTTATCCTATAGGAGCAAGTGTTAGCTAGAGTTAAGCCCAGCTAGTTTGAGGCCAACTTCATGTTAGCTAGCACTTAATTTTGGCTAGCTGAGGTTGGAGGCTATATATAGTAAAGAGGGTGCATAAATGTTAGCTAGCTTCAAATTTAGCTATTTGAAATATTTACGAAACAGGCCTATTGGCTAAGATCAAAGTGTCACTGTCAATGGCCGATTAGTGCCAGTTCATTTTTGGCAGCTTGCTGCACACTTATGATGAGGAGGTCCTCAATGGCCTCACCTCTAGGATGCATTCTAGTTTTCTAGAATGTATCACATTCTCAGTATGAGGATTAGGGCACCTTGCGTCCCTCTTTAGGGGCAGCCCAATCTTCTGATTCTTAGCAAACAGCAAGATAACAAAACACAAGCAAGCTTATTGAAAATAGGACAGTAAAAAGCCCAGAGATTAAGGCAATTAAGCATAGCCCAAAATCCAAAAATCATAATTCAAAGACAATTGCGGAGTTGCACCAGGACAAGCCTTACCTTTACAGAACACAGTCTTATCATAATCGCTCCACTGCCCGTTAGCCAAGCATTCCCATTTGATATCCTCTGAGATTACATAGCCATGGTTACATTGTACAGAGCAGACACTGCCGTAAATTCTGTCCGCGTCTACATGACTACACTCCCTCAGGTTATACTGTCCATTTAATACCTCAGGTAGGTTGGTACATGTCTGAGCTACAAACAACAAGCAGAATATTATTTATTTAGATATTTTCTATTTTCTAAAAGTTCATGATTAAAGTGAATTGACCTCACATACATTAACATGGATCTAGAAAAATCAGTTCAATAACAACATATAAGTTTAGGGTGGTATATACTACATAGTAAGTGGGATAATGAGAGTATGGTAGCGTAATCAACAGTACTAACAAGATATCATGCCATGTATTGGTAGCTGCCATTGGCTGAGCAAAGCTTTAGACAGTTTATGGCAGCTCGCTGCTCGCCGTAGGAGGTCATTTATAGTCTCACTCAAACTTCTATGATACATTTTAGTTTCAAAGATGCGTCCCATCCAGTCAGAGGACTTTGGGCAAACTTTGGATCATTTAGAAGGTTAGCCCTATCTTTTGATTTGTTCACCAAATAATGATAGTGCTAGACTAGCAGGTTTTCATGTAAGTCAATGGTAGTTGTCCTACTAATGGAAAACGGCACGATTCACGCAGTGATACACCAAGGAGTTAGAGGATGGATACATACGACATGCATTTGTTTCTCTAGAGTTTTAGCAGGGAATTTGTGGCATCAAGTTAGGGAACATTTCTCTGCTAGCTAGTTGCTCTTCATTAGTTTGGAGTTGTGTTGGAAGTTCTAGATAAAAAAATGTGGCAACAATAGTGGCTTTGTGTACAGAATGGCCATTATATCAAGATTGTCATTTTGTAATTTAATAATAAACCAAGTACTATACACGTTGCACTGAAAAGCCTTGTCAACTTTGATCTAATATATATATATCCTTGCACATAAATACAATTAAACTTACGTTCACATACTAAAGCATTTCCACTCCATTTGCCGTTAGTTCTGGCTTGGTCCAGTCCGCATATCATAAACTGAGAGGTTCCAGGTCTGGGCAAAAAGCCTTGCTTACACTGATTTCTGCATTCTGTCTTGTAGGGGAAGTTACCATTCTGCGCCTGGCCGTCCCGCACACATTTCCATCCATCGCTGTTAGGAACCTTAGGCATTATTGGGCACTGAAGGGCTATATGGTAAATAAAAAATACAGTTGATGGGTCATTCAATTAGCAACACAGGCTACAATAAAACCAAGTAATTTGGCGTTGTCAGCAACCGAATGCATAAATGTGCAAGTATATATCAGTGCGTAAATATTATACATTCATAAACTGAAACAGACAATGTCAAGCTAAAGAGGTATAAATTTATGATAATTTAATTGTGGATATAAAGAAATCAGAGTGCTGCTTTCTGAACCTGCTGGTACAATACAAATTCTATTCCTGGCAAAATTATTCAGTTCGCCAAAGAATACAAAACCTTCATAGACAATTATTGATAGGCCCTATACAATATTTACCAAAGATGATACACATATGTTATAAATTCAAATCTAACAGGTGATACTAATAATATCATGTTAACTATCTCACCATGACACATGGCAGGTGGAGGATTCATTTTACCATCTTGCTGACAGGTCCTCTTAGTGACACCCCCAGTAATGAATCCAGAGTGACACTCATAGTTACACACTTTACTATATGTGTATGGACAGGTGCCCTTCAGTGATATCGCGTGCTGATCTAATAACTGGATTGAGTCCCTCTGGCATGTTACAGCTGAAAGCGAGCAAAAATTTAATCAAGTCAAACAAAAATATTTTTGTTTAGGAAAAGGCACAACATCATCACACAAACCAATTGCAGAGGTTTACACCGTGGGTTGAGGGTTGGAACAATCAACCTTGAAAGCTCCCCCAGTGGGACTCAAACCCACAACTTCTCCGGCACCAATCGCCTGGCATTGAATAGCAAGGGCCCTAACCCGCTAATCAATTGAGCCATCTCACATCCCCATAAAAGGACTATTCATGAGTCTTGTTCCGTTCCTCTTGATAATTAACTTCAAAATATTTAAGACCACCAAGGAGTACTCCTTGAGGGCATCATAATATTATGTCAATGTGTGTAAGCTGGTCAATACAGTGTAAGCTGGTTAAATCTGACTTTATCATTCAGAACTGCTGTTGATTCCGACAAGCCCTTCAGCCAGAACTCAATGCATAATTATGCCACTTAATTCAGACTCTGCTTAATGAGGACAAATTTTTGTGATCCCAGAGGTTTGAATTAAGTGAATTTATAATATTTATAATTAGGCTGTGTTTTTCAGAGTTATGTCCTCTTTGTACAATTATAGATGAGACCGGAAGTTTTAATTAGATTGTAGCTAATCTTACCAGAACATGGAGGTTTCCTGGTCTTATCAGCAGCATTCCAGAAGCCGACAGCACAAACACATTGTGAGTTAGACTGAGAACCTCTAGACATGGTGGTCTGTCCGGCGGCGCAATTCTTACACTTCTTGAATATGTTCCATGTCTCTTCCTGGTACTGACCAAGAGGACAGGCTACAAAAAGCCATTAAATTAGCTGAGAGTAGGGAGAATAGAGGGAGAATAGGGAGCGGATAGAGGGAGAAAGTAGGGAGAATAGATTGCTGTTGTTATTGCAAACCCTCAACCAATGAATATGAGCCAATCAAAATTGGCACACAGAAAACTGAAAATCTAGAAATCAAAGAACTAGTACTTGAATCTTTACTGCGTCTTCACATCTGCTGTGATTGCTGTCGAAAACGCTGAGGAAAATGGGTTGGTCTATTTCCAACAACAGCTCATCACCATCATCATTATATCAATCAATAACCGTAGAGGAAAATTAGAGATTTCTTTCCGTCTATTGAAGTGTGATAACTCCCAATCAAGTCAAGCAAACTTGTAACCAGACCAATACAAACATCGCAATAATGTACTTTTCTCAGTGGAAGAAATTCCAACTATTTGATGAGTGAACTTGAAAGGGTGGCGCTTAGCTTAGTTCACACACTTTGAATGCAATGATTCCCCAAACCATCTCAATCTGTGGTCAAATTATCCACTCTTCTAAAATTGTATGGCACAAATTCCCATGCACAGCCAAAGACAGAGAAACTTACTATCACAAGCCTCTTTGCCAGAAGTTGGTTTGACGTATTTGCCAACTGGACAGGCACAAGTTGGATTTCCCTGATTGGCCAGAGTGTCACATGTGCATTTAGCTCCTGCACTGTCGATACAGCGGCTGCCGCAGTCCGTAGGTGGGATCGGTATGTATTTACTGGTGTGTAACCCTGCAATGTACAAAGTTATTAGTTGCAGTAGCATTGTGTACCTTCTGCGTTACTTTGAATACAGGTGCCTTCAATTCTTTCCCTAGTTTTGTGCAGTACTTTCGGGTACTGTCAGGCGTTACCTGAATTTGGATGAGTATATCAAATATGACGGAAGTATCATGGGGTATGTCATCGCTTAGTCAAAATTAGAAATAATTTCACGGGTAAAATTATGAAAACATTATCTGTAACACAGAGTGATTTGACTTTCGGTTTTTTTAAAACACGATCTCTTTTAATACAAGGTGTCACTTTTTATGTAACAAGACTTTTAAAGGTTTAACACTCAAAATCAATAGTCCAAAAAAAAGATAATAAATAATAAAATGATGCCATTAAGCCTATCAAGTATAGTTCACTCAAATTATTGGGCACATACCTTTGTGAATGTAATAGGCGATGGAGGCAAATGCATTGAAGTTCTCCACAGCGAAAGCCATAGGTTTGCCTCTGTTATCTTTACTGGCCCAGGCCAACATCTCATTCCTACGTCGAGGATTTCCGACTGTGATCACAATTAGCAGTGTCTATGAATAAAAGCCTTATCTTCATGATGATGAAATATCAACAGTAATGTTGTAAAATATAAGGCAAAAAAAGTGAAAGAGAATAGCAAATAAAGCGCTAGTTGCTTTTGATTTAAAGGCAAGACCAAGCACCCTTTATGCATCAACAGAGCCCAGTAGTCAACAGTATTCACCAGGCACAAGAGCGAGGCTGGCAAAGATGGTTTTTGCTAATTAAGCTATCGTTGGTTTGCGAAATCAAAGTTGAATTCAACTTATATTAACCAGTTTTTTTGCTTGCAGCATTTGTTGCATTGCAAATCTCATGGTAGCCAGTCTTTACAAGCTTTTTTGGAGACAGGCTAACTCATGTATAAGTGTTCAAAATTACAGCCTTACATTCTCAGCCTTGAGTTGAGTGACTGTGGGTTGAGGGTCACCGCCCGTATTCCAATCACCATCAGTTATGAAGACAACTACAGGTCTTGCTCCAACATTACGTCTGCTGTTACTACGAAGGATAGCCAGGGCCTGGTCTAAACCTGGTTATGAATCACAATTTAATAATGATAATGTTGTTGGTTAAAAAATGCAAGTTTGTCTCTGTCCAACGACTGAGAAATACAGGTGCCATATTCGGCGCCAAGTTACTCTCAGTTTGCAGGCAGGTCGGAGCACACTAGGGGCGTCAATTGAGCCCAGTAGACAGTAGAGTGCAGCGGGATTTCAACCCAAGACCTCCAACGCTTGCACATTAGCGGGCAGGCGCTCTAACCAACTAGGCTACCTGGTATTGGATTTGAGAACAACCGGAAAAAACTGGAGAATAATTCACATATCCTAACAAAATTTTATCAATAGTAAGTCGGTGACCTTCAAAACACACGTACCTGTCAGATAACATGCACCTTAATACAGTATGCCAGATGGTTAGGTTTTGGAATGAAATCATAATACAACTCTATTTGCCAACAGAAACAGATATTTTTTAGTTCCATATGATAGTAAAAAAAGAATTATTGGATATTACCTCCTTTAGCATTGGTTCCACCTCCAGTTGTGGTAGGAAGCGTGTTCAGGTCTTTCATGAACTGACACTTGTGGTTGTCAGATCTCAAGGTGATCTTATACTGCACGACGTTCTCAAATAACACTATTCCAACCTGAAGAAATCAGATGAAAAAATATGACAACGTGATGAATTATCTCTAGGTCCTAGGCCAATATCTTGGCATAGGCAGGAACTCAGTATGAATGGTATATAATCATGAGGAAACAACACGCATCATCGAAAGCCTTCATCAACTAAGGCGTGTTTTTTAGGCTGCGGCTAGACGTTGGTGTATTTGAGCAGATGCCAAGGGCCCCTATTTGATCAAATACAATGAAAACTTGAACAGGTATGTAAAAGACTCTCGCGCACGACATGGTGTTGCTGATTTGTCTAGTATGGTGAACCCTGCTTGGGGATCATTGAAGCCTTCCATGAAGACAAACCTTGTATCAATATTTTTCTTTGCAATTACACAGCACAGGTTTCAGTCAAATGCAAATAAGAAGCAGTATACCAGACTCAAACCCAAGGATGATCAGGGAAAAAATGAAATAATATATTTCTCGGTTAATTGTAGTATTTAGTGAGAGCATTTAGAGTGCAAAGGTTTGGCAGTGTTGGGTAGATCAGCCCCCCCCCCAGACATATCTTTCCCTGATAGTTAGCACTAGAACATATTCTTGTGCCCTTAGTATTATTTTCTACTCAATTAGGGGGTGGGGAGTTAACCAACCTCAATTGACTTGAGATGTTACCACTGGAACAATTGATTCAGTATTCAGCTTAACTATCAGAAATACATATGTGTCAACCTCATGGCTGCGTTTGGCTAGTGTGTGAGTAGACCTTAAGAAAACAAGATAGAATTCAATTTCAAACCTGTGTATGCAGAGGGGCAATGCTGAAGTAATCAAGGAAGTTCTTGACAAAACTTTTTGCCTGACCAAACTGTGTGGCGCTGACACTTCCAGATCGATCCATCACGAATATGAGATCTACCATATCCTTAGCTTCTTTATCGATCCATGTGGCATCGTATTTAACCTGGTCGGCAACTGCTTTCTGTTAAAATTGATATGCATAAGAAAACAACTTAGTAATCGAAGCAGTGTGCGCCTAATAATTACAAGTTTATTGTAATCATTGCGCAACTGACTACCTAGCTCACTCGGTCGGGGCCAGACTGGTAAGAGTAATCTCGGCAAATTAAAAAAGTGCCAATCGCCAACTTGTTCACTTTTTATCGCGCTAATCACATTCATTTTCAGGATTTATTTCTCCTGGTTCTTGGGGTCCGTAAGCTCTCAGGACGTAACACAAGGGTTTTGATCCATATTAAGTATAACTTACCTCAGCGAATGATACAGACACGGATTGATGAATACACAAACTCGCGACAACCAACAAAGCCAGAGCTTGCATCGCTCTAGACCCCATCTTGCTCATTCAAAGTCCTCTTTTGCAATGTAGATTGAAACTTGGTCAGTGCAACGTTGATTAGAGGAATACATAGATCATCGCTAGCCTGTGCACCTCCTGTAAATCGACTCAGTACAGGTTTCAAATTTCATATCTGGTGGGCACAGTCATGAACAGATTATCCTTTGCATGAATTGAGAATTTGAGGCTAACTGATGTTTGTTGACAGAGAACATTGATAAGGGAAAGTGTCTCAAGGGGAGGAATCCATCAAATCTCAGGGAATGATCACTGATAATCAGTGATAAGCATAGTCACAGATTAGTGTGTAAACAAGTCACTATCAGCTCCATATGTCAACATGTCAATGCATCTTACAACTCGACAACATAGGGGCTAGATGATGAGGCCTCACTGCAGGCAAACAGGAAGCTTTGATGATAGTTGAGAGTTTCGCTGCAAGGAAACAGAAAGCTATAATGATGGTTGAGGGTTTTGCTAGTTTTAGCGTGTAATACTTAGTGGCATTCCATTATATGCCACAAAATCTTATTGGTTGCTGTTTAACTAGATTCGCCCAATGCTGCATTCATTCAGGAGGAAGGGCATTCATTGTTAGATTAGTACTTGAGTAATCTCATCCACAAAACCAGTACAAATATTGTTACAAAATAGCTGAATATCCACTGCATCCTCTTTTAAGACTTGTGGGCTAAAATCGCAAGTTTTTGTCTCTGTTCGAAGACTGAAATAAAGGTCTCTTTAGGGCGCGGCATCCATGTCCGGCGCTGATGTTGCTCTCAGTTTGCAGGCAGGTCTAGGCACACCTGGGGCATCGATTGAGCCCAGTTGGTAGACTGCAGCGGGTTTTGAACCAGAGACCCTTGCGCGTCAGAGGGCAGGCGCTCTAACAAACTGAGCTACCTCCTACTCCTTGTTTTAAGTAATATCAGTAGAATGTCCCCATTGTCGCCATGGAGTTGGTGGACTGCATTTTGATTTTTCCTAATAATAGCAAATTTTAATGACCTGATCATGCCATTTTGGGCATATTACATTCCATACATTCCATTATTTGTCATATGTCACCTTTGTGTGTGTTTTGCAATGTATCATTTTTTATTCTGTGAAATTTGTACTAGTTTTGTAAAACCTAAAATAGAAGCAAAAATGAATTATTTTTTAAATATAACCACAAAAATCACAGCAGGTAAAATCTTGTTCTCGCCTTTTCACAGAATGATATCAGGATTTATTTTGAGCAGTGAATTTGGAATTTGGCCTTTTTCGTGCCATACAATCTAAGGAAACGCCTTTTGGTGTTTCAAGTCAAAAAAGGATCTGAAAAAATTTTCAGATCACCGACATTTTTTATTATAGACTGATGTGATCCTGATAATAAAACATGTTAGCCACCAGTCACCCATTGTGTATGATCGCGAAAACAAAATTCAAAGTCTTTCTTATGATACAAAAACATTGAATTCCAAATACCGTCTTGCCAAATATCTGATTTCTAATCATTGTAGAATTCCGCCTCTATCTCTACCTCATTTTCCTCTTCACTCGATCATCATTTCACCATTGTTGTCTCTGTTGAGTTATTCTGTTGAACACTGGTGTACCTGAAACAAAAAAAACAATTTTTTGTTTCTAATTTTCTTCAAAAATCTTTTTAACTAGGGATTGCTCCCCTTTTCGCAGGCCATCAAGACGCATCTGCATATATACCTAAATTCAGGGTTGGCTAAGCATGGAGTTGTGGACTCCCAAAAAAGAAGTGCAAGGTTTTAATAAAATATAACCAATAATATGGTCCAAATGAGGAGTTTTAAAGTAGGGATTTTGTCATGGTTCACAAATGACAAAAAAACTTATCAGGCTAATTCGTTCATTGGCATAGTTCACATAATAAGGAGTTTAGTAAGTCTGACTCGACCCCATCCCCCCTCAGAAAGGAAAACAAAAGTAAAAATCAATTTGCTTCACAATCAGAACTATCTTCACTATGATGTTTCTGCAAGCAGTTGAAACTGTGCACCGAAGAACTCAGATGATCAGATCTCAAAGAAAGGCTTTCTCAGCAGTGATACATACATAAATACAAGGCACAAGTACAGCTGCCTCAATGAAGATAGCTTCTGAAAACAAAGCTAAGAAACTGATTGTGTAGAAAGTTTGACAAATATGCCAATCATAACTGCTGCCAGTGCATGCAATGTTAGGTTATCGGATGATGAAACAAACGTATTGCAATGGATGCGTCCAGCAGGAGAAAGACTCTATAAAGTTGAGTAAAATTTGTGACCACACATACGACCTCAATCATACAGGAACCTCTGTAAAGATGGCGGTGAACAGCATTGTGGAAATGTTCTCACAATCTGAATCCAGGACGTATGATGTATGATAAACATTGCTTTTAGAAGATGATGACTCCAAGGCTTATGAGACAGTGGCCGATGCCAATACCTATTCTATGGATAAAAAAAAACCTGAGCATACTGAACACATACAAAAGAGGATGGGAGAAAGGGCTAATTAATCTGGTAAAATGACACACAAATAAGGAGTTTGTTGTGGACTGGCAGAGAGAACTTCCAAATAAGATTCGCACTGGAAACTATATCACTGACTTGATTAAAAAAGGCAGACTGGATTAAGAGTCCATAAAAAGGATTAAGGGTCACAATGGCCGAGCAATCAGAAACAACGGATCTGTGAAGGACCTGCAGGAGGCGATATGGGCCGTATAGCATCAGAGAAAGGGCGATCATGCCAAATGTAAGAATTCTTGTGCAGCCATTCGCTAACAAAGTGAACTAACAAAAGCTTACGTGGATCTGATGAAGCCCGACTTTGATAGTCCAGCAGCAGACTCCCTTCTTGAAATGTGTGACCATGGTGGTACACAGAATAGTAATGAGTAGTTGACCCATGTCAAAAATGCCGAGTTGAGTGTAGTTGAATCAGCTTGTTGTAAGGCAGTAATATCTCAGGGGGAAGCACTTGGGAAGCTTGCAAGAATGAAAGAGATGTGGTAAAGACAGGCATGGCAACTTCAATGAAGTATTTGCACTGTAGGCTGATTGCATTGAATTCTCATGTTTTAGAAGGGCCAGGACTAGTGACATTCGTATAAATAGCATTCTGGCTTCGCTCAACGACAATTATGAGCACTTGTCATCTGAAAACTCCCCTCATGATGGCCTGCTCTTCGGATCCATTCTAGAAGGAGCCATGAAAAATTTTGAGACAACAAACAGGTTGTCAAAGAAACTTGCTAACAACAGTCCGGGCAAAAATCGAGGAGGTTAATTAGACCTTTTTTTTACTCCGTGTCAACTACTGTAGTCGCTGTCCCAAAGAACGGTATTGAAGTAAAAAAGAAATCAAATTAGCTGTGGCCGATGCCACCATATATCTTATAACATCGGTTTCATTTGCGGCCTTACATGGCGTAAATCTCCCTCAGTTCCCTGTAATTGTCTGCAACATACCCTAGATAAGATGGGTCATAAAGCTTATAGAATACGGTGACTATTATTTGGTAAAACAAGTTGATTTGTATGTTATTATCTTACACTTTTATGCTTTTTATGTAATTGTATACAGTGCACAGTAATTGATTGATATGTTATTTTTCCTCTTAGCATGGGCTGTTAATTCTTACAACTCTGATAATGGCTTGCGTTAGGATACGTTCCATCAATCCATAGTGTAGCAGTGTGGAATCTTTTTTCTTTGTTAGACAGTGAAGATGATAGCGAGGAGATGGAGGAAAAGGAAACATATAATGTGGAGACAATCCTCAAAGAAAAATACGTAAGTTAACATTCTAGATACAACGGTCTTTTATTTCCCACACTGTCAAAAACTTCTAACTCAGTCGAATTCAGATTTTACAGTGTAGCAGGTGCTCTTGGTATTGCATCGCAACATCAGCAAATATCACTATTAGGGTTGTTTCTCAAAGACTATCCCCTAGCAGTTTTCCAAAACAGGACCGAAGACTGCGACAATATGAATGACCTATTTTCATATATGTATAAGATTTTTGAGCCACTAGTAAATGTGTCACGGCATAACAAAATGCAATCTAAGTCGCATTCACTATAGTTATAATGAGTCATTGAAGTGGAACTACTTATAAAATGACATGTGCTCATGTTTTGACTTTTAAGTTGTTTCTGACCAATTAAAACCTCCTCTTTCATTCTAGAGTATTTTTGAGCCAATCAGATAACTACAAGTATGAGCAAAAGAGGTTTGAAAGCAACCCTTCCATGGTTACTATGGACAGCCTAAGTTTCTTATGACATTTTTAACAATCAGAGGACGGGCGTCGCGCTACCCACCCGCACTAAAATAAAAAAAGTACATTCACACAATCCTTGTTGTTTAAAAATGGCGTCTCAAATGCTGAATTCAGATGATTTAGATGAAGTTTTAGCAGAGTTTGCTGACATAGATAGGGAGTATTTTGACATGAGTAACAGAGTTCTGGATATAGAGAATGAGGATGATTCTGATAGTGAAATGGGCACAGCTGAGGTAAACATAAACCCTGAATTGAACCAAAGAGAAGTTAATGAGCAACAAGGTGAGCCTGCAATTGTAAATGAAGAAGATGGACCACTGATGGCTAAAATCAATCATCGGTGTGAGAATGAGGACAATGATGAAGGAGTTGAGCCTCTTAATGAAGAACTAACATTAGCTCAAAGGATAGGCTGTGTCTGTGGGTGTGCTGGGAGGATGGATGTAGAGGTGATAAATGCAGGAAGAGCTATTGCTCATAGTCTGAGCAAAGAATCCCTTGACATGATGGTGATGGGGAAAGTAAGTGTCATGATTCAGTGTGGACAGGAGACTGTCAGCAAAAAGCGCAAGCATCAGAAGGAAAGAAGAAGAGTACGCTGCAACTATACACATGAGCGTGAGTTGCTATCTTATGTATGTTATTATATTGCATAGAAACTAATGTCAGGAGAGGAGGCGTGATAGCGACGGATTATCATTGATTTGTCTTTGAAAACATTGTTTACAGAATCAAGTATTTGTCGCCCCATGTTCGAGTACATGAATGCCGTTGGACAGAGGAGACTTGATTCTATCATAGCCTCGTACGTAGAAAACAATTATTGTGCACCCAGAGAGTTCAAGTACAATGTGGGGCATGGAAGAAACAGGAAGGCGCTGACACTAGAGGAATGTCGGAAGATTTATCACTATTTGCAGACGACAGCCAAAGTTCACGGACTTGATATTCCAGGTTGAATGCCAGGTACTTCCAAATAGTTTCTCATCCCATCATGATCTCAGAGCATCATTTTTTTCCTTGCCCTGCGCTGAAGCAATCTCAAACAATTATCCTACTAATGGTTTCTTCTTTCAGATGTGAGAGATAATTATGAAACATACCAAGTGGTTGTTTTACCATGCGATTTCACCAAGAAAAATATCCATGAGAGCTATACACAGGCCGCTGCAGTTGCTGGCTGGAGACCTGTCTGTATCCGTTCCTTCCAAAATGTGTGGAAGCGACTTATGCCTAACCTTCTCATCTCAAAGCCCAAGTCTGATCTATGCTGGACATGTCAGCAGAACAACATGAGAGCATTAGAGTAAGTTGAAATGGATTAAATCAACAACTAACAAATCCAAGTGCAAGAGCCATGAGGGTGAATAAAGATAAATGTGAATTTTCGGTGAAGGAGGTTAAATTTTTGGGCCATATATTGAGTAGTGAGGGCATTAAAGTGGACCCGGAAAAAGAGAGAGCAATCAAGGAGATGCCGGGCCTCAGGATTTGAAGGCGTTGAAACAGTTTCTGGCTATGGTGAATTACCTAGGGAGATTCAGCCCGTTGCTCTCGGAGTTAGAGCTCCCATTGCGTGAACTGGTGCGGGCCAAGAATGACTGGTGCTGGACATATAGGCAGCAGGAGAGCTTCAACAAGGTTAGGGAAGCGATCGTCAAATCGCCGGTACTGGCTCTGTTTGACTATGGAAGAAGGCATAGAGTTACGGCTGATGCGAGCGCCCACTCATTGGGGCAGCATTAATGCAGGAAAATCAGTTTGGGGAATGGCAGCGGTAGTATACGCTTCAAGAAAGATGACGGAGACAGAGCGTAGGTACGGCCAGATAGAGGAGGCATTGGCAATTACATGGGCCTGTGAGAAGTTCGATTTCTACCTAGTTGGAAGAACGTTTGAGATAGAGACAGACCACAAGCCTTTAATCCCGCTGTTAGGCAGTAGGGACTTATCGGAATTGCCTTTGAGAGTCCAGAGATTCAAGATGAGACTGATGCGGTACCAGTACAGAATCTTTCATACCCCGAGAGACGGGATGTTTGTAGCTCATCTTCTGTCAAGACCCCCAGATGGGAAGGAAAGGGTGAAGATACAAAGAGTAGAAAGGCATGCACGGACGTACATAAATGCCATATCAGATGTAAGTCTGGAAGTGGTAGGGAAAGCAGGAAAGACGGACGCGGATTATCAAGATATAGTTAGAGGAATAGGGGGAGACTGGCCGGAAAGGCTATCAGCAGAAGGGTGGAGAGTAAGAGCGAACATAGATATTTTGAGTATAGTGGAAGGATTAGTGACGTTGAAATCCAGGATATATATTCCTTAAGAGCTGAGAGCGGGAATCCTCACAAAGTTACATAGTGGACACCAGGGAATTGTGAAGACAACCAGACGCGCCAGAGAATCAGTATGGTGGCCGGCCATACACAGGGAGATCAAAGAGATGGTAGAGAACTGCAACACGTGTATAAAGTTTCAGAGAATGCAGCACAAAACAATGAAACCAAGCGAGTTACCAGAGACAGCATTGGAAGTGATAGGGACGGATTTATTTGAATTCGAAGGCCATTGGTACGCTTTGTTTATAGACTATTTCTTGAGGTGGAGAGAAGTGGCAGAAATGAGAAGCCAGACAGGAGATCATCTAGTGCGGAAGTTTCGTCCATTAATAGCTCGCTACAGGGCTCCAAAGGTGATCAGGTCAGATAATGGGCCCTGTTACATTTCTAAAGAATGGAAGGCACTGATGGAAGAATTTGCAATTGAGCACCAGACCAGCAGCCCATACTATCACCAGAGTAATGGTATGGCAGAAAGAGGAATAGAGACAATAAAGACTGTATGGAGAAAAGAAAAGGAAAAGTCGAAGGCGCTTCTAGCATACAGAACAACGCCTCTAGAAAGCCTCTACCGACCAGATGAACTGATGATGGGTAGGAGGCTGAGAAACGAGATTCCATCCTTAGGCACGGTTGGGAAGAATAAGTGTTACTTCGCGGAGAAGAATAGGGAACTGAAGGAAAGGCAGAAGAGGGACTACGACAGAGGCCACCGAGCCAAAGTAATGGAGGATCTGGCTGATGGTGATAGGGTATGGGTGAAAAGAGACCACAAAGATACCAGTAAACCGGTAGTAAATCAGGTATAGAGCTGAGGAGCCAGATAGCTATTGGGTGGAGGTCCAAGGTAAACTGTTGGGAAGGTCAAGGGCACACCTAAGAAAAAGGACAAGAGAGGCAGAGCTACCAGTGAGCAAAGCAAGGACCGAGGGAGCTAAGGAAGATAGAAGAGTGATTGCGGGAGACGGACCGGAGAACCATAGTTAAAATTGGACTTCAACTAGATTTTTCTCAATTTCCATTTGTTCTTGATTTCAGGAGTTTGCAGAAGCTACTGAGGAGTACGATACGGTGTGAGGAAGAAAAAAATGACCCAGTAACAATCATACTTGGCTGTCAAGTTAGTTGATGTAAGTTTATCAAGCGGTACATTGGAATTTGCATTGTTTATTGACATCTATTATTATTTTGTATTATTGCATTTATAATGGTTATTTTGGTATGCTGATATTATGCCCGCATTTTCTAGCATAATTATAAAAATGAGATTGAATAATTATTGACAATGTTTATTTATCATTATTTTAGCTGCCGCTCTACTTTGCTCTATGCTATGAATGTTTTCTCTACTCGGATAATTAACAGTCAGGATAGGTAATTATTGTAAGTTAGTGTAGAGAATTTCAACACACAAACTTTAACTTTACCCAAAGTAATTACACAATTTTACTATTCAGAACCACAAGTATGTGTAAATAATGAAACTTAGTTATCAATAGCTCTTGAATAGTGGTCAGTGAATCATAGATGTTTTGATGACTGTAGTATAGATAATCGTTTATTTTGATTTGAGAGGCTTCACATTATGATACACCACAAGCTGTTGCCCCAATTCAATTGTTAGTTTTAGAGAAGACGCCACACCGAACAGCCACATTTTCCTCTCAAACTTTTTCTATCACATACACATACACATGACTATGACATACATCAACTTCTTGTATCTGGTGCCTTAATTCATATACAAACGTCATCTATCCACACTAAAAACAAACTATAAATACGGAATAATTAACACTCTCTGGTAAAAACGCTACAAGGTATAATTTTACTCTTCATTTTGCTATTTGATATTTTTTCAGTAACTGATAACCTTGTTTTACTGTCATCAGATTTATGTACCTGCAAATAATGACTACACTTTAATTTTTGAGCTATTAATTTTGAATCCAAAACATTTTTATTCTTACCACCTTTATTGCACCACATTTATTATATTTACAAACTTTTTAGTGTCACGAGTTAATAAAAGAGCATAAACAACCTATACAAAATCTCCGTGATATAAGCTAAACACCAGGGAGCTGTTACAGTTAGTTTAAGAGGAAGATTTCAAATCGTGTGTCATGATGTGCTTTTGCTGGATTTTTGGTTGTCTTATTTTTGTCCATTATTTTTGCATTGCAGTTTGTTCTGCATTTTATCCTCGTCATGATTATTGACTCAATCACTCACAATGCTTTTAATTGTAGAGTAAGATTTCAATACATATATCAGCTGCTACAATCCTGTCTTTTGTGGGTCCAGTGATGGCTTTAGTTCTTACGATAACGATTTTCCTGCTGTTACCTGCAACCCTCCTTTGAGTGTAGAAGTGCCATGTGCACCTTGTCGATCCGCTGATATGAGAGCCAGACTCTTCTGAAGAGATTGATAATCTTTATCTCACAATTACAGTAACACGACCACCAGAATTAGTGGAGACAGTATTTTTAAGGTTTAATTCAAGGTGGAAGTAAACTTGATTACTTGATTATTGTGATGATTATAGGGCATTATTAGATTCTATCAATACAATGGCGAGCTTATAAGAACACTTTATTTGGCACGCAGTTGGTTTTCTCGCTTAGTCCAAACTATTCATGTCTAAGTGCTAGCATGATTCAGATTTTTATTAGTATAAGTATAAGTGATCCACCAATTCAGTTGGTAAATTCAAATACATGGATTGTTCATTCCTCCTTTAGAATCAACAGGTGCTCAAGGAGTCAAGTCGCGAGATGAACCAAAAAAGAAATCAACCCATTACCGTAACATAAAGGGATTTAATACAGTGAGAAAAATTACATTGGAGACTGAATGAGACACAGGAACTGACTCTCGCACTCATATTTGAATAAAAAAAACCACCCCGTTTCAATCAACAGATCTAAAGCTGCAGACCAAAAAACTCAATAACTTTAGATAACCTTTCGTTTGTCAAAAATTAAAAAGTCAGGAGCTGTTCCCTCGGTTCAAAGCAGCAACGTAAGGGAAAAGTGTGTGCCGATGGTCCTGGACGGGAGGAATAGTCTTCTTCCTCCCTTACACAAATAGCAACTGAGGAAGTTGACTCTAGATGATTTATCATTTGTTTCATAAAGCTAACAAAATCATCCGAAGCTTTTATAATCGGAATCATCAAATAACGGAAAGGTACCAAATTGTCAAAGGTCAACAAACACAGAGATTGGTTGTCATGACAATGTCTCAACTCTGTAAGAAAAATGATGGAGATTATAAGGAACCCGGGTCATTAACATCACATGAAAAAAAACGATGCCTGCTCACTTTAAGAGACTCAGTCAGGCAAGAACATCCCAACAAAATTCATAAAATAAAAAATTTTAGTATCCAATAAGAATAAGTTGCAACAAATAGTGTAGCTTCAAATAAGTGATCACAAATATCCACCTCATTGTAAGGACCACGCACCATTACCTCAGAAGTGGGATATTAACATCTCTGGTGTCAGAAGTGGGATATTAAGAGTGTTAGGATGTAAATAGCAATCAAAGCTCCTGCCATACAACAATGTACGACAACCTGGGAGGTATAAGGCATGACATGCAGGCCCAGGAGGAACTGAGAAAAGAGGAGCTGGTGCAGTTGCCAGTGAAATTTGCTGCTCAACAATAACAGATAATGGAACAGCTCACTGAACATGTGACCAAGCAGATAGAGGATATGGGTAGAAAAATGATGAACAAAATGGCAAATGAGAGTGCAAGGACGACAATGGGACGGATGGCTGCGACACTAGTAATCAACACACCGCCGCGGACTCAGGCACAGCTGATAGTGGGAAACACCAAGCCCAGGAAAGAATGATTCATCAGCAAGTAGTAATTATTAGACTTATAAATTGTGCATGTTGAATTATTGGTAATCTTGGACACCCTATTGAGTTAGTGGTAATGATGATAAAAACAAAGTGAGTACATGATTGCTATTCTTCATCAGGGGGCTGAGCTTTGTTCTTTGATTGTTGTTGTCAATTATTTTGCCTGTTGTGAATTGCAGATGGAGGACAGCATATGCTGGGACTGCATATATAACTGCCATACGGAAGTTCATCAAGGATCACCCACAAGTAAAAGAAAACCGTCTCACAACGTCTCAGATAAACAGGGAATTCGTAAAACCTCAAACAGAAGGGACAAACGAACCGTTCATTCGTTGATTCAATTCAGGTATGTTTGCAATGATTATTCATCTGTTCGATTTAGTATGCTATGTAGGAATTTGCGATTTGTTTGATGTACCCTTTTATATAATCTCTTTACCAATTGTTATCCTTCGGTCATCACAAAGTAATTGAACTGTAAATTGATTTCACAAAGTAATTGAACTGTTATTTGATTTGAGTTTTACGAGTTAAATACAACACCTCAACTCCGTAAATCCTGTCACATCACTCGAGTGCAAAAACAATATACTTCCTACATTATCAGCTATCTTAATGAGAAGAGGTGAGATGTGCATTATACCATACATGCTAAGACCCAATCCTGACACAATGTTCTTTCTGTTTAAAATTTCCCAGACAAGAGAATAACAGCATGCTCGGCCCCAGAATTCACCATTATAGCCTCAGAAGATACACGGTTTGCAGAGCTTGAGGTTCCTTTACTAGAAGGAGCGGGTAAAATGAAATTAATACCAGGATTATATCCATTTGTTGCTAATATATATCTTGTACCTTTTGATTGAGTGCCCATGTTGATACGGTGTTGTGACCGCTGCCTATATAAATGAGAACTTTTATTATGTATCAGTTAGATAGTTAACTAAATTAAGTTGAGTTTTATACTTATTTGTTATACTTTATTAAATTTGTTATACTTATTTTTTATTTGAGTTTTACTTTTAGTTGACTTATTGCGCTTTTACTGTGTTTTAACATTGATTTTAATAGACATAAAAATATATAAGTATTTTAGAGAATTTTCAATAACTAGACATCAATTGTGCATTTTGAATTAATGGTAAATTTAGACACCCTATTATGTTAGTGATAATTATGATATAAAACAGACAGTGAGTAAATGATTGCTATCCCTTATCACTAGAAGGGGGCCAAGTGATGTTCTTTGATTGTTGCTGTCAATCATTTTACCTGTTGTGTATATTGTAGACGGAGCACAGCATATGCTGGGACTGCATGTGACTGTCATACAAAAGTTCATCAAAGACCACCCATAAGTAAAAGATAACCGTCTCACAACGTCTCAGATTGACAGGGCATTCATAAAGCCTGAAACAGAAGGGACTAATAAACCGCTCATTCACAAGTATATTGGTAAGAAAGACCCCGAAACAGCAGTGCCACTTGTATCTCTTAGTCGTCCTGGACAGTCGCCATGCTCCCACCATGAGTGGGGGTCAGAGATTTTGTGGAGATTTTAGAAAATTCAAAGATCGTAGGAGCTGTCTGTCTCCTGTTATTAATGCTTTTCCACCAGAACGTAAATTACAATTTTTTTGCGAATCTTAAATGATGTGCTCTTGGCCTTATACTTATATCATACCAGTACACAGTACTACCCCTTAACCAACCAAGCCCTTTGTACTATACATTAAAATTTCCCAGACAAGAGAATAACAGCATGCTTGGCCCCAGAATTAACCAATATAGCCTCAGAAGATACACGGTTTGCAGAGCTTGAGGTTCCTTTACTAGAAGGAGCGGGCAAAATGAGATTAACACCAGGATTATATCCGTTTGAAATACACACTGAGAAAGTCAACTGTATCATAAATATCAGAGTGATGGGTGTGTTTCACTTCTGTACCTTTTGAACATTTCCCTTGTTGAAGGTCACGGTTTTACCCAAGCCATTCTGCTATGACTAATGACTTTTGTTGTTCACCAAAGTCACTTGACCAAGCCAACCTTGCCTGTATAACGCCATGCCAATTGCACTTGGAGGATGTCCGAGAGTCCCCCTTTTTTTTTTGCTATTATATATCTTGTACCTTTTCATTGAGTGCCCATGTTGATACGGTGTTGTGACCGCTGCCTATATAAATGAGAAATTTTATATTATGCCGGTTAGTTAACTTAATTGAGTTGAGTTATATAATTATTTTTATACTTCGTTAAGTTTGTTATACTAATTTTTTATTGAGATTCACTTTAGTTGACTTGATACGTTTTATTGTGCTTTAACATTGATTTTAATAGACATAAAATAAAGTATTGTAGAGAGTTTTCAATAACAAGACTTATTAATTGTGAATGTTGAATTAATGGTAAACCCCTGGACATCCTTCTATTCAGTTAGTGGTAATAATGATATGGAACAGACAGTGAGTAAATGATTGCTATTCCTCATCAGGGGGCTGAGTTTTGTTCTTTGATTGTTGCTGACAATACTTTTGCCTGCTGTGTATATAGGCTTCTTATGGTGAATTGCAGACGGTGCACAGCATATGCTTGGATTGCATAATATAACTGCCATACGAAGGTTCATAAAAGACCACCGCGAGTCATCACCGACCATTTCACAACGTCACAGATTAACAGGGCATTCATAAAACCTCAAACAGAAGTGACAAACGAACCGTACATTAATAAGTATATTGGTAAGAAAGACCCTAAAACAGGAGTGCCACTCTGACGGTTATATATTGAAAAGTTTATGAGCTGAGAGCTTTTAGAGTTTCATTTCTAATTTGAATAGACTGGATATTTTAGGGATTGCGCAAACTGACAACCAAAGGAGAGATATTTTAGAGTTATACTAAAAGGCAAAATCTATATTTAGTCGATTCCGTAGGAATTATGATGGCGCATGCTCGGCCCGAGAATTCACCAGTTCAGCCTCAGAAGATGCACGGTCTGCAGAGCTTGAGGTTCCTTTACTAGAAGGAGCGGGTAAAATGAAATTAATACCAGGATTATATCCATTTGAAAAACACACTGAGAAAGTCAACTGTACCATAAATATCAGAGTGATGGGTGAGTTTTATTTCTGTACCTTCTGAACATTTTCCTTGTCGAAGGTCACAGTTTTACCCAAATCATTTCATTATGACTATTGACTTTTATTGTTCACCGAAGTCGCATGACCAAGCCATCCTTGGCTGTATAACACCACGCCAATTGCGGATTTAGGAGAGTCTCCCTTTTTTTTCTTGCTATTATATATCTTGTACCTTTTGATTGAGTGCCTACGTTGATACGGTGTTGTGACCGCTGCCTATATAAATGGGAACTTGTATATTATACCAGTTAGTTAGTGAACTAAATTAAGTTGAGTTTTATACTTACAGTCGATTTATTTGAGTCCTTATAGTTGACGTATTGGGTTTTACTGTGTTTTAACTTTGACTTTTAATAGACATAAAATAAAGTATTTTAGAGAGATCTCAATAACTAGACTTATTAATTGTGCATGTTGAATTAATAGCACATTTTGACATCTATTGAGTTAGTGGTAATTATGATAAAAAACAGACAATGAGTAAATGATTGCTATTCCTTATCACTAGAAGGGGCTGTTATGGTAGCGTCTACATAATTAGTCGTCCTGGACAGGTGCCATGCTTCCACCATGAGTCAAAAACCAACAGTTGATTTATCACTTGTTTTTTAAAGCTATCAAAATAATACAGAGGTTTTATAATTGGGATCATCAGATAACTGTAAGCTTAAAAAACACAGAGATTGGTTGTCATTTCAACGTCTCAACTCTGTAGAGTATAAATGGTGACAATGTAGCAATTGAGAAGCTAGAGTGTACTGGCCATGTCCAGAAGAGGATGGGCAAAGCTCTCAACGTAGTAATTCTGATAACAAATCTAAAAAGTTTGTTGTGGACAAAGAAGGTCGCCTACTCATAGGAAAAGCAGTAGCCAACAAATCTTGTGCCGAAAATGGCACCAAGAGACTTACAAAAAATTAGATATTGTCAATACAAGGTTACTATGGTGCTGCTGTGTATGGTTACACCAGTATTCAAGGCTATATGGGATATATTTCACCAGAAAACTGGTAATCACGACAACTGCTCAAAGTGGTGCGCTCCCCACACCGGTGATCAAGAAAAAGCCAAAGAACATGTTGGGGAAGCACTGGAAGAACTTGTTGACTTTCTAGAATCTTGTCAAACCGCAATGAAAAAATTACCAGATTACGCTGTCTCAATGAGAGACGTGAAAACGAAAACATTCTAATGAAGCTACCACTTTCCATAGGAAATCGCTTGGTCAAAAGGGCAACTAATATCGAGGCTAACACTATGAATTTACTATCTCTATTTGATTTCACCCATTTCTTGACAGAGGAAGCTGATGTAGCTAGTAACAGCCTCAACAAAGACCTCGCTAGAAGAGCAAAATCATATTGCAAATATAATGGTCACAAACAAATCAAACCCCCTCACAAACCGGACATAGACAACCACACCACAGGTAGATTTTTCAGCTGGCTAAAGAATCCTACGATGACATAGAAAAGTTCTTTACTGACAACAATCTATGTTTTTCATTCGCAAAGCCATACCACAGCATGAATAAGTGCAGGGATTCAGACTCATGCACTACTTGAGACTAAATATTCATCACAATCAACATCTGCAATATCAACAACACCAGGTGCAATGTTTGAGCCCAAAACGTCTTTCAACCACTCGGAGTACACGGGTTCAATGTGATCAGCAACCTGACTTATACCACACAATGCTAATAATCTTTCTTATGTTAATTTTACATTATATATATATATATATACAACAATCTATTATTATATTTACATTTCAAAGACAACTAGTTTTTATTTTAAATAATAAATTGTGATGAAAAACTTTCAGTTCTGCAGTTTTTGTTGTACATTTTAGTAACAGATGGAAATTATGTTGCAATTGTAAGATTGAAAATATCAGTGTCCTTGTTTTATTACCCATCACTAGGTCATGTTTTATATAGCCACACAAACAACCATAATCATCCCTTAGTTTAGTTCTAGCGCATAGTGAATTATTATCAAAACAAAAAAGATGTTTTCAGCATCAATTGTCACATCAATGTCCTGGTATAGGTGAATCAAGCTTCCGTTAGTTTTATGGCTGCCGTTTTTGACAGCAACATGTTACTTTCTTTGTTAAAAATACTTATTTTGCAATAATTATGATTCAGTGTTATTAACTGCTAGAGTCCTTCATTATTTCTACAACACTTTTGATACTGGTCATTCTAAGTCAAGGCATCGCTCGATCAAGCTGCCTAATCTGTTACTCTGAAGACTCTTAGTCTCACTTACCAGTCTCAACTAAATCAGACGACTGAGTTTTTATACTAACCAATCTACTTCTGTTATTAAACTCAACCTTTACTGCATATCATCGGAGAAGGCGAGCAAGGTATTATTTGCCTTCTAATTTGACAACTTAAGAACAATTCACCTCATGCTTGCATTCAAGCTTATTTGATCATTATTTGTTTTCAACATAATTGTTACATTTTCATTACTATTTTAACCTGTCAATTTATACTGTAATGCTGACAATCACTTAATGTTTGATTATCATATTTTATCGCATAACTATTAATTCATTACAATTTTCAGTGTCTATGGTGTCTACGGTATAGTACAATAAAATAACCATCAATCAACCTATTGACATCTGTTGGACTTTAAACTAAATCTCCCGATGTGCAGTACAGCAATTATATATGAAAAAACACTCTGTGAGATAGATGATAAAATATTCCTTTACATTATTGTTGTTTACCCTCACACCAGCCGAATCATACAGACAATGACAGCCAGAGCCATCGGGAAGGCAATCGGAAATAATATGAGACTCCAAGATGAATCCTGCCTAATTATTTAGCTGGTTGAGAAGCTGCCGAAGGTGTTATGGGAGTATCACTTGTGAAACGCACACGAAAAAAGGAAAAATCAGGATGTAATAAAGGTTATACCCTGTTCACCAAGTGCCATTGTGCTTGTCTGTGTCTACAGAGATGCATGCCAAGGCTTTGCCTCCAAACTTCCAACTCATGCCCATATCACTACAAACATCCTTTAGGAAAATACTCAGCTATAAGCCTGAAGAGAGGCCATCAATGGCAGAGCTGATTGAAGAGCTAGGCAGAATTACTCTGTAATGTGTATGTGTGTGTTGTCATTGTGTTTATGTGCTATACTTTTTCTAAGCATAATTAAAGAATTTCAGCCTTGGGAGGGTTATGTGAGGTAATCTAATCTAATATATGGATTCTCCATGTCTTTTTACATCTGTAGATCTAAGTTTCAAGTCTCTGTGACCATCATGTGAGGAATGATGACCTGAAACAGAAGCGCTGACTTTATTGGTTAGAAAACCTTTATTTTGGGAATCCCTTTTTCAAGTTGATGTGGAGGCGGAACCATACATCATCGGAATTACTATGCTTACAACCTGAATATTGATTTTTTATGTTGTTTTCTCATGCTGAAATACATGTAGTGTCTTGTAACCCCCCATTATCTTCTAGTTGGAGTGTTAAAATATCCTTTAGTGAGGACTACATTAACCTGAATCCTACTTTTATAGCATTTATTTTGGGTTGGATAGAGGAGTGTTCCACAAAATGTTGCGCGAAATATTAAAATAGTTCTAGTGTATGCAGGTCAAGGTCATGATCACATGTAGACTCACATGTAGACTGATATAGTAAACTTGCTTGCATTGCTACTCTATCTAAATATGGCTGCTAACAACCTAGAATCACAACCTCAGTTAAGTCTCAAACGAAAAAAGCCTTCCAGGAAGTGTGCTGCTGCATATTGTGAAGCACAGCTCCACCTCTACTCTTGGCCAGAGGACAGGAGTTCATCAGATGCCTGGACATCATTTATAAGGCAAAAAGAGAAAGGTTTCTAACTGACAGGCAACAACAAGAGAATATGCCGCAAGCATTTCAAGGAGGAGGCTTTCTCCAACATGTATGCCTATGCTATAGGTGATGAAAATGGGTAAGTTATCCATAATCATATTGCTCAGTTTGGACCACTTTTTTTCAGACAGTATTGGGGAATCTGCTAGTAAAACCCATCAATTTGACATAGTTTGCTTTGGTTCTAAGGCTTTAGTTAAATTGTATGGAATAAAGAAGAAATTTTTGAACAGGTTTAGTTAGACTAGTTCAAAGTTAGGCCTGCTCAAAGTGACTGACAGACTGCTTCTACTGCACCTATCACATTCTAAAGGTAAGTAGGGATTACTGGGCCTGCTTTGGTCCTCTATAGTTATTAGTCAATTCCCTAAGTTATATGCAGAAACTCTTAATTCCAGAACGAACAAGTTGTAGCTGGATACGTTTTGAACAGATTGGGCTACTTCCCTGGCTCACAACAGATTGCCTCAGTGTTTGATGACATGATTCATACCGACACTAGTAGCACCAGCCAATTATTAAAGGGATGCCAATGCAAAAGTGACAGCACTCCTCTGTTGGATTGAACAGACTCCTTCACTTCTTTTCTAATTATTATAGGTTCTTCTCTAGCAGTGTATATTCCACTCCTGCCTACTATTTATTATACCAGACGATCAAACAGGAGTCGCCATCCGATGATAATCACATACAACATAAACTAAGGAACCTTGAAACTGAAGAGAGGATGCCTCCAAGTCGCCGAAAGGGAAACCACTTCAATGTTGGTGAGTAGCAAATACTGTAGAATAAGTAGATTATCAATGTAAATATGTGAACATTCACAACTTTAACTAAATTATAGTATCATATTCTTGGTGCAAGTAGGCCTAGGCCAACGATAATGAGTGGTTGCCTCTTATATCATACACTCATGCCTATTATTCATTATACCAGACGATCAAACAGGAGTCGCCATCCGATGATAATCACATACAACATAAACTAAGGAACCTTGAAACTGAAGAGAGGATGCCTCCAAGTCGCCGAAAGGGAAACCGCTTCAATGTTGGTGAGTAGCAAATACTGTAGAATAAGTAGATTATCAATGTAAATATGTGAACATTCACAATTTTAGCTAAATTATAGTATCATATTCTTAGTGCAAGTAGGCCTAGGCCAACGATAATGAGTGGTTGCCTCTTATATCATACACTACTCAGTTAGTTTCAGTGCTCAGACTTTTTTACGTCACTGTAGTGGTGCACGCTATCAACCACCAACACTTTTAATGGTTGATAGCGTGCGCAACTACAGCGACGCAAAAAAAGCACTAAGACTACACTAGAGTGTGTATGTAAAGACCTGATGCCTATGATATCAATTCAATATGTGTATTTCATCACCAGGGTCGCATCAGAAGACATCCCGGGAGCTAAAGAATGGTTACAAGGAGTTGGCAGAGACAAAGAAAGAGCTGAACAAAATCAAGCGCAAACTTGCTTATCAGGTAGGTAAAGAATTGTGTACTCTGTCGATAACCTTATAGCGAGCCATTGATCTGTCCACATGAGAGCCCGCAGTTTTTATACTGGTCGTCAGTAGTAAATACGCTTTGATACACGATGAACACCACTGACCATTACAGTTAATGCAAGCAGAGCTTTGAGCTTCTGTCAGCTCGCTTGCACTAACTGTACAGGGTTTGATTTACAAATATGGCAATAATCAATTACGAAATTACTTTTCCTTGTTGTTGGCACTGATTATTTATTATTGATGCCTGAGCTGCCCATGTGTTATTCATTTAAATTAAAGTATATTGTTTATGGCTGCTTATGCTTGTTACCGATGTGTTTTTAGAATGGGAAAAATCAGGAGAAACAAGCTGATCTTGAGACAACAAAAGTACCATACTGTCGCCCTACTGGAGTATACAAGGCGAGTCAGCTTGATGAGTCCGGAGATAGAATAGCCATCTCAAGAACTGCAGCATGGGAGCGCAACAAAGAAACTGAGAAGGCATTAGAGAAGATACATGGTGTTGATCATTCAGCGGAAGGAGCATCGGCCCATGTGATTTGGAAGAGGGGCAAGAAAGACAATATTCTGTCCCAGAGTAGAATGATAAAGAAGTTCCGTACTAAGCCGACTCTACTCAGGAGCTTGAAGGTATTATACAAAGGTGGTGTCACATCAAAGCTAAAATATCAGTCGCTACGTAATAACACTCTAGATTTACTTCCGTACAGAAAAGTTATCCTTGAGACCGAGAAGATCACAAAGCCCTCACTTGATAATTTTACATCCATCGATGGCCACTACGTTGATCTTCCGGCCCATCTTGTGAAGGTATTGGAGTTGTATTTGTCAATGGATGCAGACCAACAAGTGGAGTTTAAGTTGGATTGGCTTGGACGGCCACGTCACTTTCAGGTGGCCTTTGCTTAGCTTCAGTGATCGGACGAGAACTGGCGTTTTCAACGTGATATGGCCGTATACAATTACTGACATTAATGTTAGCTATTTTATGCTTGGATTCAGAAATTCTAAAACAGGGGCAGCAACTCTCTTTTTCCAAGAGTCAAGCTCCTGTTTGATGACTCTTTAAATCATTTTCATATCATTTTCGTCTGTGTGCAAATAAATCGGTGACCATGAACTGGATTTTTGTGCCATATCATTGGTATTATTATGGCAACAATCAACTGAACACAACATCACCTTCAGCTTCATTGTTTAGCATTATGTCGCACTACACGCCACACCACAGAGCAATACTCAACTGGCCAGGAAGGAGGCAGCGAGAAGTAGGATGTAAAGGTGAGATTCTTTATTGATTAAATATGGCAGCATCAACGGTAATCTAAGCACATGACTAGTCCACACTTTTGGGGGGAAGGGGGGAATTCGAGAAGCACCCTGAGCCATTCAAATAGTCTCTGTTGTTATATAAAATTGATATTGGCACGTTTGATTTGGTCACGTAGTTGGTGAAAGAGCAAAAGTGGGCCATCAGAACGGCTGCAAAAGAACATTGTGTGGATAGGATGACGTTGACAAGAATCATTGCCAATGACAATCAGCTAGGCTTTAAGAAGTGTAGTCAAGTACACAAAGTTGGACAGAGAATCTCAAAGCAGGGTGGTTTATTCATCCCAGTATCAAATTTGACGCAGCGGAACTTTAGATAGTCCTACTGTTCTGCAGATCACTTAGGCTCTAATTGGCTACATTCCTTTATGAAGAACCATAGACTGGCACTTCGTGCTCCAGAACCTACATCATTGGCTCAGCAGGCTGGTTTTAACCGTGAAGCAGTGGGTGGATTTTTTTCTCAACTGTCAGATGTGCTCGAGGGGCTCTATCAATCCTTGCAGGTGGGGTATGTAGAGCCACTCAACAAAAATTACTACTATGGCAAAAGAAAATTCACGATCTCTTCACCCATTCACCTACATCTAAATTACTTCAAAACCCTTTCACGGATGTGCACGCCAACTTTTGAGCGGAAAAGATAAAAATAGCTAGAGCTATCGCTAAAAATAGAAAATATGACTCAACCTACCCCTCTTTCCCCTACAGGCGCAGGCAGACCGGGGCAGCTCTCTAAAAAAGACGGGCTTCCACAAAAAAAACACCAGAGCCTTCATACCATGATAAAATATCGACCAACAGTGCAATATAAATACATACTGTTACTACTATACTGCATACAACTGGACGAATCACTCTCTGCGGTGACTGTCAAGAAAAAAAAATTGTGAGAATTTGGTAACTGACATAGTAGTTGTAGCATCACATTTTACCCAAATAAAAAAGAAATGAACAAAAAGAAACAAAGAACAAAAGACACCTACAGACCAAGACAGAAAGTGACCGTTATTGTGAGTCAAATGACGCTTGTCTGCATCAGTTTGAATCATCTGTACATTGATGCTAAATGGAAATTATTTTTGGCAGTTTGGATTAACATCTCCACATCAAAAGCCTGACGCTGAGCGTTCATCTGTCATTCTATTTCCTTACTTTAAAAAAAAGAGGTTTCACTAGCCCATTTGTTTCATATCCTAACCAATATGCAGCTTGAAAAATCCAAATCCAACGTGACCCCCCCCCCCCCCCCCGCCGTGAACTGTCAGAACATTGGGATGACTGACCTTGTGCGAGTGAAGCGTGACTAGGGTGGTAAGATAGGCTGTCCCTGTACATTGTAAGAGACAGGTGCTCCCTTGTTCTGCACCGACTTACTCGAACTGACAGGCTGCTTTAGATCTGCTTGCCATTTTTTCAACCTGTTAACAACAATGAAAAAACATATTGGGTAACACTTGACTATTTATCTAACAGATTTTTAAAAAATATTTCATTTTTCTGAAACTGGCTCAATCCGGCGGGCACACACCCAGCAGAAGTTTCCTAGATGGTTGCACTGAACCAAGCCAGTTATTGTATACTCAAAATTAAAATAGCTGAGTAACAGTGCGCCTGTGGGAGGCGGTCTGATTGTTTGCAGGTTGCGGATGTTTCGCTCTGTCTTTCCGGCAGGCGACTGTGATGTTGAGTGTTCTAGTCAGGCAGTCCCTGTTCTAGCTTCGTGCTATCTGGCTGTCCCATTGCCTTTTAACTTTTTATATACCTTAATACCATTCTACTTATTCTAGTTTTTATAGTAAGCAAAAACGACATGAAAAAAAAACAACAACCCAGACTCTTGAATCTGATGCAGAAAAACTCATTCATACACAAGTCTAGGGATTATAGTACAGTATTTGGTACTCACTTATCGTGGTGTTTGGCTATAGCTGCATCCTTCTTATTAATCTCAGTTCTTAGTTCGGTACATTCCTCCATCAGAACCTGCTCAGGCCGAGCATCTGCAATCTACAAAAAAAACCACTGTGAGGTCAACTGTCGGCTATCGACTATACAAGAAGATATCATCAGGTTGTAACTGAAAGAAACAGGGGCGACACTCCACTGTTGATTGAGGGCTGGTTGATTAGTTTTATTTTTTTGAACAGTGAGGTATTATCTCTCCCTGTCTGATCTTTGAGAATGGATGAAAGGCTGCGAGATGCTCCAAACAATGATCAAATTATGCTCCTCCAGGTAAAAATTACGTTTAACATTTACCAATTCCAAAGTAAACACAGCAATAGCAATATTAATAATGAGATGTCTTTCTCGAAGAGACGCAGACAGCAATTTTCTTTCACTGCCACACGCAGAATGTGATCATGAACCAACCTTAACCTTAACCGCGCATATGCGCATTTGCTTTTAGCTAGTGATATTAGAATGATGCATAAATAGCGATATTCATCTGATGTATGAAGATGTTAGCTGACCTGTAAATGCTTCTGTAAGAAGAACTGTTCACATGTTCTGGCGGAGTCTATAAACCTCTCCACTAGTACATCTGTATCCTTCTTAATCTCCTCTATTCCAGCTCGCTTTTCATCGAGCTTAACACAAAACATCAGAAGTGTTAGCATGAGGGAAGTATAGGCAAGGTGTACTATGGCACTCGTGTGTCACAAAGAGGAAAGATTGCAGAAGGACAACACGATTTGAAGACTACCCAAATACCAGTGCGTGTTATGGCCAGGCAGTTACTTATGATCAATCAGATTTGGATGTCTATAACATGCATTGGTTTTTGGGTAGTCTCTAATTGTAGTTTATAGCTCATATTTCTAGAGTAGTCATAGTTGAGATTCTACAGTAGGCCTACCTTCGTAAAATATTTTCTCATATAGGGGGGGGGGCTACCACTGGAACTGTTTCCGTTGTCACTTTTGCCAATTCATATCTCATTATATCATATTCCTCCTGAAGGGCATATAGGTAAGTGTCATGTTGTGTGAATTAAATGTGATTGAGGTTTGTTCATCTTACCTTGTCTAGATATTTGACAACAGAGTGATAAGCATCCTCAAACTCTTCAACACAATTCTTATTACTCTCTACCTTCTCGATAGACATATTCACTCACTGTACTGTATATTGTTGGCGCTGATAAAATAAAGAAAATAAATCCAAATTAATAATGATGAATTATTATCACAATCCTCCTATCTTGATCCCTCTACATGACTGACACTGTTACCATGACTCTTTCATAACTTATTAGATTTCATTAACTTAGGAGCGCTGCAGAGACCTACTTTGGTTCAAAAGAATACCAACTCTCAGCCAGGAACATAAAGTGGATACAATTTGAACCCCTGTCACCTGCTGTGCTTTTCCACAGTAGTGCTCTCACCCAGGGGTAAAGGAAGCCCCAAGCCAGTCTTGACAAGCTTGTCAAGACAGGCTAGCAGCATGGGCTCCCTTCATACTCCTGAGTCATACTCAGTCATTGCTCTCACCAATCACTAACAGTAACAGCTACAGTACAACAAAAAGGATTCAGGAACAAAATGTCATCTTCTACTTTCATATTTTTTATTGCAGTAGTAGTTGGTTGGAAGCCAAGCCACAGCACCATGTTTTCATTGATTATTGACAATAATTTATAATAATAATAATGTTGGACAGCTAGACCAACCAATCCAATGATTATGAATTGATGAAGAATGATCGAATGAACCCCTCAGGAGAGTAGTAGTTCACCACAATTCATTCATGGTTTGTTGGGCTTAGCTAGACCAATCACTTACCACTACCAGTTAATTTGAAGATTTAATTTTTTGCAGAGCACAATATTTTACATAAATATATACCAATTATAATTTTCATAAAAGAATAGAAAATTTTACTTACCTGAAGAAAAATGGCTTTGTGAAAATTTGCCTGATTGGCTCAAAGTATAGCCAACCTACATTAACCCACTTAGATTCGGTATCGTAATGATAATTCCTATTCTTTATTAAGCCTTTATTCATAGCGGGAAAGATTAATAGGCAGTTTCCAGGTCACTGCCTTTTTGTGTCAGGAGATCACTATTGTGCATGTGGCACTAGCAGCAGAATTCTTTCCAAACAAGCATTTGACCTAACACCACACCATGGCATACAGGTAAGAGTTGGCTATTGAATATACCCACTAGCTGCATGTCAGATGTAGTTAATGCAAAAGAAATGCATTTTCTTTAGGTACCGAAAAAGAGGAAGCCAATACATACTACTAAAAGTTCAGGAAATGGAAATGAGTATTCAATTCATCATTCATCCTATCTATGGATATACACACACACAAATAATTACTTCCTTCCATCAGAGCTGAGATGTAATTCATTTGTTGTGGAACTCCTTGCTCTTTGATTATTGCCTCTTCTGTGTAAAGCCCCTTTGCTAGTATGTATGTCACTTTGCATTAGGGGCCTGTGCATGAGTGATACAGTGTAGCAGGCACCAGAAGATTGCATGATGATGATTATCTTTACTTTAGGAAGTAATGAATTATTCATGGTCATCATTGATGCTGCAATTACATTTTGGCACCTCATTATTCTTTTACCCCACAAAATAAACATAAGGGGGTGCTGACAAGATAAGGCTACGTACGTCTAGATGCAAGAATAGAGTCGTGACATCCCATATTGTAACCAAATAACCCATTTGCCAAAGACCATAACCTTTCTATTCTCCAAGGCAGATACCCTTCGTGTAATGCATGGTTTTAAAAAATGATCATCAATTGAATCACAGATAATTGACAGTCATCTGTGATTCCTTATATATCATATAGAAGGAGATTATTCCCTAACACGACAGACAGCTTAGTGATGCATCATCTAGTTGCAGATTTCCGCAGTTTGTTGACTAGACTTTTACGTAGGAAGATTGTAGCCACATTACCTTTGCAACAATCAGTGCATACATTGTCTACACTCTTTTCTGCTTACAGAAAGAAGTTTGAGCCCAACCAGGAGTTGACCGATCTGTTCAACAAGCTGTGGGATCTGGATGAAAACCGATGTGAGCCTGGGGAACATTACACTCTCAACAAGGGAGGTTAGTAGCCAAGCAAATAGATAAGCCTAGTTATGTACTGTTGACAAATCAACAAGGGAGGTTAGAAGGAGAGCGAATAAATATCTTTATAAAGTATTTGAAGAGTAAGGTATTTGCAGGCTGTACTCTATTTCACATTTATTATACCTATTTGAAATAGCTAAGTTAAATGCTAGCTAGCATTCCTTGACCCCTTTTCCTTTATATATACTCCCATATACGCTAGCTAAGATTAGGTGCTTGCTAACATTTAGTCGCTCCCCTAACTAGCTGAACACAGCAATGATTCTTCAAGGGCAGTAAATGTTTGTTAAGGAATCAATTGGGAAAAATTCGTTGAGTTCCATCTTGTTTCTTATTGAAATCGTGGATTTGGTTTTACAAACATATGTTGTTGGGGTTTTTGTCCTGAGATGGAGATTGAGATATAAATTCTGGTTGGTCCTTGTTTAATCTTGATTTAGATCAGTCATTATGAAATTCTTAAACTTGCATTGGCTCAATTGGTTCCTAATCTCACCCTGTGTCTAGTTTCCACGCCCTAATATGACAGGTATAATGTACCCACATAATTAATGAGGTCAATGACCGACCAGTGTTTTCACCCCTCATTTCACAGCATGCATAATGAGACAATGAAAACAAAAATTTTGCACTGAATTAAGTTTGAGTTTAAACTCGGTCACTATACTACAATTCTGAATCAAATGTAATGTTAAAACAACAAATCTGGAAATTCAATTCATTCTGTAGAAACAATAAACTGTCGTATCCTTCTACCAATTTTGAGAATCTTTTGCTTTTCAGTTTCAGGGTTATGATAATTTTTGTCGTACAAATAAACCTATGAGTGGTTTTATGATAGCCGGCTTTCTCGTCTACATATTAGCTACATAACTCGGTCACCTAAGAGATAGTTATTTTGTCCTAAAGATTTTCTCAATTGCTAGTGTCGTGATCCAGCCCCCATTCATTCAGCCGACTCTAATTTAATCTCAGCCGTACAAACATGTGTTTGACAAAATCGTGTTGATTATCGCTAGCCGGCTTGTCCTATTTCTGATAGTGGCTGCGAAATCACCATCACTATGAAATTAATCACATATTTTATCATAAATCAAGGTGTGTAACTATGGTGTTAGAGATATGGTGTTTTGTTTTCAATTATTGCGGTAATATTATACACTTTGAGGTGGCGTTGGAGCCAAGAACTATAAACAGCCATGAGTCCTGCCCATATTTCTGCAAAGCCGGTTATGCAGTTATATCAGAGACTATAGATATCTATATATATATATCTATAGTCTCTGGTTATATCAGTGACTATTTTAGAAGAATTTTAGCATCCTTAATGTATATTACAGGTTTACATGTACATATTTTAATTATGATATCATACCTTTCTACCAGTATTTTCATCAAGTCAACGAGATCAACTTGATGGAAGTTTGTTGTGCGTGGGTAGTAGCCACATTGATGATTCAAATTTTGAAACTCTAATAAACCTTGTTTTTCTTCAAACTAAAACCATTGCAAACCAGGCACGATGAATAACAAGGTAAAATTGGAAGGCTATGGCAGTGGCAATACCAGAGACTATAGACTATATCTATAGTCTCTGGCAACACCACAGATTCCTTCTTGTGCCCTCCACACAACGTGATCTCAGCTAAACTATTACTATGTCATTTATATGATCGTGAGCTAGCACCCTTTTCAATTTTATTCACTGACAACTATGGTTTTATACTCTGCTGTCAACAGCTGACAAACAGGGTCTTGGTCTATTAGGATGAGCAAGATAGTTTAAGCCGAGTCCTTCCACATCTTGTGAACTTGACATCTATAAGTTTGCCGATTCCTTCATGCTATGTGGGACCTCTAGTTGAAATCAGCCTCCCCCCTAAATGAATTAAAGAAAGGAGCTTGTGTAACAATAATTGCATTTGCAGCAAAATGTATGTTCACTAATGGTAAGTGCTATTTTGCTTTAATATTTGATATAGCCTAAGCTTCATAAACTGTTCACCATACATTATACAGGGTACCTGAAGAACGCCCGAGATCTCACTACTGACCATGCTGAGGATCCCCTGTTTTCCTGGGTAGATGAGGATACCATCTTTGCCAAGCCTACATATAAACGTAAGTGAAAACAATCACCACCCCTTCATTCTAACATAAGAACTTTGGTTCTCAAGCTAGGTAGTGCTCTTATATCTGCTTTGCTTTTGTTACTGAATGTTTTTGACTCAGACTTAGCAAACTGTGCATTGACCTCTAACAGTTATTACCTTTCATCTCTCGCCAGACGTTAGACTTTATCGTGTTGCTTTTGTGATTGGAAAGGTTGGTCTACATTGCCAGGGAGGCTGTGACCTGCGCGTTACTCCTAGTTAGCTAGTTATTCATTCACTAGTCATTCCTCATTATCATGAGTTATCCAGTTGTGCCCTCAATTTTTCTTTCTATTTCTTGAAAATTCTTTGAGATTTTTGTAAATTAATGACCATTCCTACTGTCATCTAAATTTTTTTCAGCATTCACCAAGTACCCACACCAATCACGCTATATACCATTGCATGTAAATCTCTGATCGATAGAGAGCGTATTAATTCACTTAACCAGAGTATCATATCAAGGAATTCAGAGTGACGACTGACGACCTGTGTTCAACTTTATTAATTAGGGGCGGGTACATGTTAGGTACTCATACTAAATTGACACTGCCAATCAGAGAGTCACATGATAATGGTGTCAGCGTGCCGTATAACTGTGTTACTTTTTTTCAGCATTCATCGCCTTGTTTGATAACTACACCTCGGAGCTCGGTGAGGCAGAGAATGTTACAAGGGAAGAGTTCAAAGAAAATGTTCAGTAAGTAACTTCGAGCTCAGGCATAAGGGTGGCTGTCATTGCAATATTTCATTTAAATTTGTTGTAAGTTCGTAGTGAGTGAAGTGAAGTGAATAGTGTCCTAAGAGAGCTCTAATTTGGACCTATTTTGGAGTTGCCCTCTCTTTGTTTTGTACTCTTTTTAGCAAAAACAATATAGAAAATAAGTTTGAGCTCACAATACTGATGGCCTTCTTTTTGCCACTGTGAGAAAGTTCACCACAAGGGCAATTCAAAGCCCATCCCTCCAATGGATCCACGAAGTTAAACCCTATCGATTATAATTTGCTAATTAGCCTTAGTATCTTTCACAGTATGAAAATTTATAATGAGCTCTATTCAATGCACTGTATTTGTTTTTTTGCAGGTTCATTGATGCTATATGTGACACTGAGCTTATGAAGGAAGCTCACAAATTCCTTGTGGAGAAAGGAAAAGCACCAGGTCCAGTCAACGACTTCAAGAAACTTCTGTACAAGCTTTGGTTTAAACTTTACAGGAGAACGAAAGGAGATAGGTAAGTGAAAGGCATTTATTGCCTGAAAAGGTAACTTAAAGACTACTCATGTAACTTAAAGACTAAAGGACTTAAAGACTACTCCAAGACCAAAGCATGTTATAGTCAGGCAGTTACTTATGATCACGTTGTGTCAGATTTGTATGGTTAAAAAGTTCAATGCTCTACTTGGCATGAATTATCGATGGTGGAAAAAGTGCCTTTCGTAAAGGGAAAGTAACTCTCATTCTCTGCATTATGATTATAACTGCCTGACTATAACATGATTTGGTCTTTGGGAAGTTTTCAAAATATTAAACAGAGCAGCAGCCTGGGAACCTTGGCTAAATTAAAGGCTGTTGACGGATGACTTTATTTTTGACACAAATTACACGCTGTTTTTAAACCAAAGATAAAGCAGGAAGGAATAAGTTGTGAGTCAAACTCAAGTTATGACTTGCGACTTAAGCTCTCAAGTAATTTTTGTCATGATAAACTGAGATTCTCAACAAATGGTCGTGCATGTTGATGAATGCCGGGTCCTTTTACCTTTACATTATAACCTCCAAGATAATCCTAGATCAGGTAGTTGCTCCCATTTGGAGTTGCTACAACACTAGTTGCCAGTTACTTTCTGGTAGGGGCAGTGACTTGAAACGCCAGCAAATTGATATAAATATTTTGATAGAGGAAATTCCGAGCCAACAGCCTTCACCAATCAGTTTTTTGGCTTTCTCTGTTCTATGTATTTCATATAAGCCTATGGTATTATGTCATATATATATAATAAGTATATAATGATATTATCATATTATATATTCTCCTTTCACAGAGACTTTGACTCATCTGGATTTGAGCACGTCTTTGTTGGTGAGATTAAAGGAGAGGATGTGGTTGGATTCCATAACTGGGTCTGTTTCTATCTGCAGGAGAAGGCTGGTAACATCGATTACCACGGCTACTTCAGAAGAGGAACTGTGAGTGCATGTGTACCTCGACTACTTACTTACTAACTACTTACTTACTTACTTCGATTACTTACCTACCTACTTACTTCCTTTACTTTGAGTGCATGTTTAATTCGCTTTTTTTCTAAACAGGCGTTCTGACGCACTGACTTGCCATAACCTAGTAACGTAATATGAACCCATATCTAATTATAGAATTTGATTTGACCAAGAGTCAATAGTCTCTAAATTTGACTATGAGTTTGTCCTTTGATTATCATTTTGGCACAGTGACTTTTAGACTTTCAATGTGTGTTCAATTTAATCTAAGAACCTAATGTGCAGCTGTGATCCCTACCCTAGTTGTAGAAGTTGATCTTTTGACACAGTGACTTAGAGATGGTTATTCGCTATAGCTGTGTATGTCCGACGATTAGAGTCATTCTAGCCCAAATACCTAAGATGTTCCTACTCCTACACCACCCCGTGACATCAGATTCTGAGGCTACTTGAAAAATTACATGCTCTATTTTCAATACAAAGTCCTGGCTGGAACAAGTGAAGATATCCACAATTTTTATTTCACTTTTTATTCTAACAATGTAATTGTAATCACTGTCTAATTCGCTATCACAAGTACTGGCAGGAAATTCGAAGTCCATACAGAAACAACAAATAAAAATGATTTTTTGTGAAGCATTTTTTCTCTGATTTTCCTTTTTTTTATCCGTATTTAGTCCCTTGAGAAGGAGCCCAGATTCATAACCCTCCAGTTCAGCTGTAAGAACGGACGAGGAAAACCAATCGGTGGATCCTTCATCGGAACTAGCCCAGAGTTTGAGGTAAGGCAGAAATATAACATACGATATAAATATTACGTATTATATCATTTAAATATTATTTTGAGAATATTTATATGTATTTGTATGATATTACTGTCAAAGTCGCCATTCACAAATTATTGTGCAAAGCATGAAAAATTAGTAGTACTTTGTAGTGTGGGCAAAACAAAGAAAGATGCAGTTGATTATTTTTGAAGTGCTTTGCCTACTCTTTCATGCAACTGTCTGTATTGATTTTGTATGATTTTTATTAAAGGTGGCGCTGTACACCGTATGTTTCCTGTTGGACACCGGCTCAAAGCATCACTTCCAGCTCGATGAGTATGATGTTGAGGTCACCGTCTACGGTCACGCTGGGGGCATCGGCACTGCATACCCTACCTCGCTCGAGTAATCTCACCAAATCTAGCTAAAACTTAGGCTAATTCAGCACATTTAGTTCAGATACTCCTACTATGCAGGTTTAGAGTTATGTTTTGTGGCGGTCTAGGGTAGCATATTCTTGGTTCTTTTTTACAATACTCTTGCATATCAGGGTTGCATAATAGTCGGTTGTATCCAGTCCTGGTAACTGCATTCTTGCTAACTAAAATATTTTTCCGGTTATACTGATTTTCTGGTCAATGATAAAATAGTGATTATTTTCGGTTACATTCTAGAATTTAGAAGTTGTCTTTTCATACTCCAAGAGAAGACAACTACCAGTCATCATGAACAACGAGTCAAGATCTTGCCCTCTGATCTATAATTTTTGTTTTTGTACTAAGATTTTTATACAATTGTCTGCCTTTGTAATGTGTTGTGTGTCCTTAACAGTCAATTAGTCTTCCTGAATAAAATCTTGTTTGGAAATATCGGCTGTTTATTATCCCATTTTAAGCTGAGCAATGAAAACTAAAAGTTTATAGCTTTTCGTAACATATAATGAGTTTACTTTAGCAAATGGAAGACAATCCATTTATGTAAGTCAAGCTCTAGATACCTGGTTAAAGTCTAATCGAGTCTGCCGATTACCACAACATAACTCAATCCAATCCAAACCACTGTAACACCAATGAACTAAAGGTTCAGTTCATTGGTAACACTGATTTAAGCTGCTCTAATCTTGTTCATCATTATTGACTGAATGAGTTTTGATATTCTAGCTTGAGTAACTGGACTGCTTTGTTCTAGGTATAGTGGCACCTGATGTCTACCATCCCATCTTGTTGATCAGTAGGAGACGACAACCTCTGGTCAAGTGAAATTACTAGTATGCCTTGATAGGAATGGCAATGTGCAAGACAGTGGCTCAACCTTGGACAGGTTCTATTTAATTGGCCCGCTATTGATTATCATCATTGTTGGTTATCATGAAGTTGTCCTGAGCTTATGATTGGCCTTCGTCTATCATTTATATATCTATGAGCAAGATTCATACATAATAACACTAATATTAAGTTTGATGTAATGTCAGCAAAGACCAATTCAAATATTGACACATCATCTACCGTTGGAAACCTGCCGCTTTACTGAATATGAATACATGAACAAAAACTTGATTAGATGACGTTGCGCTATGTAAGTGAACAAATTAGGTGAAAACCGTTTTTTTTTTTGTCAATGCAGATGGACAATAATATTTATAAGCTCGGCAGTTTTCCAACCGTATATGATATGTTGATAATTGGAGCGGTCATTGTCTGCAAATGTGGGAAGGCTGTCTATACAAAAGTGAAAAACATCCAGCAAATGTCCCCATCTGCAGCAGAACCAATTAACTTGTTTTTGTATACTTTCCATAGTTTGTTTTTTGCATCAGACATCATTTCGCATGTATCGATTGCGAAGCAGTTGTGAATAAATTTCTTTTCACACAAAACAGACCGTTTAACTGTGTCTTATACAACATCAAAAATATGGGTCAGTTCCAGTAGTGTATTCATAGGGTGGGCCAGGGGGCCATGGCCCAACCACTTTTTCACAAGGTCAATTTTGAAAAAACTCCAAAAATTGCCATAAATGTTATAAAAACACATCAGCTCTATTTACGTTTATCAATAACAGGTGCTCAGGGGAGCCCCTTATGTTATATGTAGGGATTACGAAGCGATAGCACTGGTGCAGCTGTTAAATAATGGCAACCTTACCTGTAACCCTAAAATCCCTGTTGCCAATCTCTTCTCGAATTTCATCTCAAAAAAAGGCAATAATGCATTTAAACTGACTCTGAATTTTGAAATTTTCCTGGGTGCGGGAAGGCACTAGAACGCCCCTTCCGCACCAACATTGGCCCTGGTTCTGGTGAGTTTTCATTTGGTTGACACCTGCAATTCCTAGTGGAGTAATGGTAGGGGCTATTAGTCATAAGGCAAGGTTTATGAAGGTCAAACGTACCTTCAAGTCAGAAAATTCCAATTGTGCAGAGCAGAAAATGATGACCGACTTGTAAAAATCATAATGAGTCTGGGGGCGACAATCAGTGTTTACACCACACAGATTACAGGAAACAAGGGGTGGATGTTTATTGCCAAACCATATCAACACATATGTATCGGCAAAATCAATTTCAATGTATATGAAGGCGTTGACTTCCGCTTTAATTATGGTTCCCCTCAAGCAATTGAGTTGCACATCAGCCTTCTCACATGGCCAACACAAAACAAGTGGCCGTGTGAGAGGGGAGTGGCACATTCAGGCCCGTAGTTATAGGGGAGGCAGGGATGCACAATAGAGATGTCTTCCTTTTGGTATTTATATCATTAAAACCCCAGACTCCACAGGGGGATCTCTTACAATAACCAACTTGGTGTTACTCCACACTCTCAGGGATTTTCGCCTTCCCTACCATTTTTCCTAAACTACGCCCCTCCGCTTGCTTGCCTGGTAAGACCGTATCATTTGTAACCAACTCTGATTGCATTGCACTGGGTGAAGTTTGGTTGTTTGGAAACCATGAATACAATTGTGTTCGGTTATCCACTATAATTTGCTCTGACAGGTGGGAGACAGATATAATTTACAGGTGAAGGTACTGTCTCTTAATAATAGTTGCTGAACCAGCAATACAATTTAGACTTGACACTAGAGTTATCAACCAATTTACCAATTGTTTTATTTAAACATCTTCCCTACAACAGAAGAAAACACAAAAATTAGGAAGTATCATTTATTATGGTTCACCGTAACGTTTGGTATTAATCAGCTGCTCCCAAATTGCGTTTTAATTTTTATGTCAAGTTTAAATACAATGTTTAAACAGAGAAACTGTCGAAAAGAAGTTCAAAACAAAACATGAATGATTGCAATTACAAAAGCACATTTACATTAACATTAACAATACCTAACATAGAACAGTGTCCAATTAATTTTAGAAAAGACTAAGCACCGGAAAAATATGTTTCATAGTTGGGCGTCTGTTTGTCCTCAGGCAATACCCATATTCAAACTCAGACTACTTTGGAGGCTAAACCGTCCTAGTCTATGGGCCTAGACTATGTGCCTAGACTATGTTTGAGTTAGTTCTTTTGGCACAAAATCCATCTGGGGTTATACGAAGACTGAGGGAGACCTGATTCTTAGCTATGCGTTTGCTGTACATACCAAAGCTCTAGCAAACTATGGCCAGGACATGAGGAAGTGTCTTTTTGAAAAAAACAGCTAAATCACCATCTCAGTACTAAGTAGGCAATGTTTTTAATCACATAGACTGAGTTCTGAGTTACTAAGACTATGTCTTATTTCGTCTTAGTATGTCTCAAATAAGGCTATATCTATATTATAGACAGGCTCTGTAGCTCTGCTAATAGACTGAGTTCTGAGTTGCTATGAGGGTGTTATGCCGAGGTACCCTGATCGTATCCGCAACTTTCCGCAGATCTCATCTCCACATGATGACTAGTTGTTCTAGGGGAGACAATTCTATAAGTCTCAGGTCTCTTTTTAAGGCAGTAGTATGTGAAGTATACCACTAGTATGAGAATAATAACCCAAGCTAATATCACTACGGCCGGTATCAAAACTTCTAAATCACCTTCTCCCAGCATTTTGTGAGGACTTCTGTGCTTTGAGTAGTAAGTGGAGAATTAGGAGTTATCTTCCTTGCTCTGAGTGTCCAGACAACGTAACGTTATTCTAACCTTATTATAAGAGAGCTATTTCCTAGAAAATGTAAATGTGCAGATAAACTTTGTACTCAAAACCTACAGGTATTTAATTTGCTTGTTTTTCTGCAAGGCTGGTCTCATACCATTGATGAAGTTTTGAGTTTGTTTTCTTTGGCTGCCTTCCGGGTGTATGTAAACATACAATAATTTAGATTTTATCTCAAGTAGCCCTTGAGATGGAACTGTTATGGCTGAGCTGGCAAACTTCTTCTCACTTTCTTGATTGTAGATTAAATGTCCTTGAGTGTAGCATAGTATATAGACTGTCTTGACAAGCTTTGTTGGTGGGGTGGGGTTGCTACGTACTACAGATGTCCACAGAATCTCCTCAGACGATCTGGGGCTACGAGATGATACCGCTTGCGGTCCTTCGAATAATTCTTCGTAAATGTAAAAATGTGAGTGCTAGTGATAGCCGCTTCGTTATAACATGTTAGCTGTGGTGATTTTGGTTAAATCCGGCGTGTATCTTGGGCTGCGCTCCTTGGACTGAGGTACTAATCTGATCTAAAAGAGGAGAAGAGAAGTTGAGCAGAGTTTATCTTATCCATTCCAAGTTACAAATGGGAGGATTAAGTAGATTTCCTAGCACAGACCGACAGAAGCAAGACATGTGATTATTTATGTGTGGAAAGGATTTAAAATAAACTCTGTCACTCTGTCCAAGACCAATAAAACTTTTCAACTTCAAACACCCTGTTGACAACCTGAGGACAGTTGAGAAGTAAACAATTGCCTGGGCAGGCTGTCGTTGACGGGGGGTGTCTCCTCTCCCCCCCCCCCCACAACCTGCACAGGCTAAGTAAACACTGAGTACACTCTGTGAAGCAGATGAGAACTGAAAATTCCATTTCAAATTAAAACAGAGTAATTGGGATAATTTCACATGATTGCTCCAGATTTCATTTCAGTTCTCAAATTACCCACAATAACTCAGGGAGAAAAGCAACAAAAGGCCTATCGAATAGTGTCACATATCGAAACTTCATTATTATTTAAATGCCCATACAATAACACTATGCATCACCCTTATAAAGCATTTTTTCTTCAATCAACTCAAATGAAGAGTTACTAAATCGGATTTGAACCTATTCACTTTATGACATCTATAGAAAAGAAAGTTAAATTGATTTGATCTGAATGTTGAAGAGAGACATAAGTGTATTCTACTATCTTTGAGTGTATTCTACTATCTTTGAGTGTATTCTACTATCTTTGAGTGTATTCTACTATCTTTGAGTGTACTCTACTATAATGGGATGACCCAGTTCTAAGCCTGTAATTGAACATCTTTGATTCTAACCTACAATTAGGAGGCTACGTTGGAATGTAATACAATACAATCATTCAGGATGTAGTTACATGACGTATTTTAACTTCAGCCCCCCTTACCCTCCTCTCCTTCCCAGAACATGTTTGTTCCCTCTGTGGTGGCAGAGGGATATGGCAATGGTGGGGTATCGAGGCGCCGCCCGTATCAGGCGCTACCGACGACTTTTGCAATATTTCTCCACCACCACAGATGAAAAAAACATGTTCAACTCCTTCTCAGTCTGCAACATTCCATCAAGATTTTTAATGACTTAATAATTATTATGTCTATGGGTGATATCATGCAAAATTTGTGGAATAACAACACAGGTGATTCTATTTGTATTCTAACAGTGCGAGCCCTGCACTTTTATCTCCCCTCTCTCTCTCTCTGTCAAAAATATTCCACCGTATTTTGCTATTATAAAGTAAAAAAATTCCTATTCTCCCGCCCTCTCCTCTGTTCTCTGTCTAAAACATTCCATGTATTTATTTTTTTATAGTTTGAGCTCCTTACTTTACCCCCCCCCACCTCTCTCTCTCTCTCTCTCTATATATATGTAGAGTTTTTGGTATGAGTGTTGAGTGTAGACTAAGCCCCATACTCTTGAGCTCCTCTTTATCCTCATCTATCCCTACCTTTAAACCCACTCTCTCTCTCTGGAACATTCCATCGTGTTATTTTAGGAAGGCCTGATGATTAGCATAATTTGTGGAAAAAAACAAAATGGTTGAATCATTGAAATGAAATGGGGAATGAAATTTGACTGTGGTTCCTATTTGGTAGCATGATACAAACTTTTTAGGTTATGGAGAATGGTAACTGGTGATTCTCTCTAAATATAGAACTCAGGATTGAGTTTCAAAGTTCAATTAAAGTTTACATATTCTATATCTGTGACATGAGAAAATCGGAATCCTAAATTAACCAAAATTTCATGAATAATCGTTTTTTTAAAGTGATTGAATTATACAAAAATGTATTTTTCAGCTGGTTGACACATACCAGACGGTGATGGCAATTTAAAAGAACCAAAAGAACTGGAATTCCTGCCATACTGGTTGCAGTGGGCCTAAATTACAGGGGCTTGCGGCATTGAACCACCTTAGAAGTAGTCTAAGTCCCCCAGACTTTTGCCCCTCCCCCTCCCCCGACCTTAGAAGCCCTTAGAAGCTGAAACGTGCACAGATAGACAGACTGGTTCAATACTAGAAGCCCAAAAACGGCACCAAGGATAAAATACGTAAAAATATTGTTGGCATGAGTGTCAAATTTGCATTAGCGCCTAATGGCATGACAAAATATCATTAATGTATGAAAGCTACCATCTATGAACCAGATGAGGCGCCATTTAACCCTTTGGAGGGATTTATTTAAAAAAACACTTGCTCTGACTTGTCAGGCTTCTTACTATGGGAGACACACAAATCAAACCACCTGTCAGAATTTGACAGATGGTAACCGGTAATCTCTAATAATGGAATGCTTGTATGTGGTGTTGCTCTGGTCAGATTATAAGTGAAAGAGGAAAATCTCCCTTTTGTGTTTTGTGTTAAGGTTAATGGCCCCTCACTTAACTAGTTTTTTACCTTTGCTGCAGAGCATTGAGTTTGTCATTTTTTTCAGAATTGCCATGGAGCCAGACGATGACAAGCATATTAGTGTAGACATTCATTTTGATGTACCTGTCATTTATGGCACTTGAACAAAGTGCTCTCTGAGCCAAAAAGACGCTGCGCACCATTGGGAAATGATCAAATACAGGTATTGAAAATGTGTAGCCTATGCAAAAACCCTGAGAGACTTATTTAACAGAACACCGATATCAGAACAACTTCCTGATAATGAAGTCCTCAGTACGTTATAATGATTCAGGTTTCAAGTTCAAACAATTACCCTAAAACTAGCTTAGCAGAACTCTAGCTAATATTGAGCCCTCTAAGGTGATTCTCTGCAATTGTCTTTTAACAGGTGTCAACTTTCTTGTCCTTGCAGCCTATCGCCAAGTATGTATAGGTTTAATGCTTCCAGTATAATCAGGCCCTATTGTTTTAGTTTTGAGTTGAGGCCCTTGAGTTGTTTGCCCAGTCACCACAAATATTTTACTAGCTAATCTCAGATATCAATTGTAAAAACAGTACATGGAAAAGACCCTCCCCCCTCCACTGAAAACAGCGCAGCCACATTTGAGCTAATTTTTTTTGCGCCAGACGCCATCAATAGTTCTACTCTAGAGACCTCAAGTCTCGCTGGATGAAACGTTTGCCATGTTGTGCAAGCTTGAAGTAGTGAATTTAATGCTAGCTAACATTTACTCAACCTCATCGCTTAATATCTAAACTCCAAACATGGCTTGTCAAAATTAGTCCTAGCTAAAATTATGTTCCCGTTCCCCAAATTACCTATATTTACTCCCCGAGGGTATGTGCAGACATGCTCAAGATTCAGTCGCGCTGATATGGGATTATGCTCTATCATGTCAGATAACACTTGTTATCTCTCTGTCTCCCTGCACAATCCGAAGATTTTTGCTGGGATAGAGCTAATTTTGTTTTGCACCTCATATCGGCTTTATCGCAATCAATGCATGTGCTATGGTCTGATAAGAGTGCTGTTGCTTCCACTTATCATAGCAAGTTCCCCAATGAGCTGAGAGTGTGACAGCATCGAAATGACGTGAGCACACAATTAGAATAATAATGTCAGCCAGTGCACAGATATAAGTTTATAAGAGTTACAGCGTGTGACCAATATACGTTAGTGAGCCGTGATACTTTTTTCATTTCACAATGAAAAGACTGATTGAATTCCCTCATAACCAACATGGTAAGAAGAATTGCTAACCTTATGACAAGTCCAGTCAAACACCAGAATCGGTAAGTCAAACTCAGTTGTAACTAACATAACACAACAGGATAAACTTTGGTCTGGGTCTTTATCGCAGGTAGACCAATTCGTTGGGCGTTCGTAGATAATTAAGTCCAACTTGCAGCAACCTACATCAAATTTCAAGCACCCAGTGCATTATCTGAAAGCATACCCCCGACAGGGGCAAGAGTCTGGGGGGGGGGTTAGACTAACCTCTAGATCGTTCCTGGTGTGTTATATTGTTGTAATCAATGACAGAAGTAGCCTACCTGACAATACAATATGGTTCCTCCCGGTTTCTTGTCTATCTGTGATTTTGTGCTAGTCCCAAGATATTAAATCAAAATAGATTCAACTTTGTCACTGAATTTTTAATCCGTTGTTCACATTGAGCTCCTGGATAGAATTTTCACTCCATGAATGAATGATGAGCCGTGACGCAGTGAGAGTAAGTGGTTGCGCTTTTCACTCTCAATGAAGCCTACATGTTACAGTATATCCCTGACAATATGCTTCACTTCATTAAATTGTATGATTATTTTGTTGTCGATCAAAAGAAGGAGCGTTCGCCTCAACTTTATGTTAGTTTTGACCGCCTGTGGTTTAGGACGCATTTTTGCTGTTGATTATTGGCAATAAATCTAGGATCTTTATGTTGTATACAAACTGAATGATCGTGTCAGTAGGCTCATGTTTTAATTCACAAGTTGAAAATGTTCTTGTTTTCTTATGCTACTTTGTCCAAAGGCATTGAATACAAGGAATTTTGCTGCAGGCGATGTCATGGAAATCCGCAATTGGATGCCTAAACATATAAATTGTTAGTTGTACATAGTTGTTGATGGTTTCATTTGATGCCCTCATATGAAGAATATGCTGATGTTGAATATTTAGTGGAACCAGACACCAGTCAAAGGATTTACTTTAATGCTATAGCTTTTTAGCGAAGTCTTACAGTAGCTAGGTGGAAGTAGGATAATCATCTAATCACTCGCCCTATTATCAGGTATTTTATTCACCAATCAAGTTTACAAATATGCCCAGGTAGGATAAAATAGGATACCATAATATTCTATAATCTCTTACCCGCCCATGGTATTCATTACTCACAATTAATCAAGTAACGAAATTAATTTCCCATCTCTTACGACGTACATTGCAGAGCATCTCAAAACTTGATCGATTGTTAGGTCTTTACCCTTGTAGGTAGGGTGCAGTAATTGGTGTTACCTAACAATGATTATGATCCAATTACGCTTATCGGTGTTCTATTACATGGTTTACTAGATGTGGGCAATGTTTTGGGGTCCAGGGAACCTGTACATGTAATCGAGGAGCCTAATTAGGCAGCACACATAATAGCCAACATATGTACACACTATGCTATAATGAGCTGTTAATGGGCTGTTATAAACTATCTTATCATAATATTTAGATATGGCTACATTTTTATTGTGCCCGTAAAGAGCCATTGCTATACGTGAAATTATTCCCGACTCCGATATGTAGAACTGGTTGAATATAAACACCAGAGGAATGTGTGTTAAAGACATATGAGTATGAGAGTATGTTTCGTATGTGATTGCTGAGTGATTTCAATTATGTCAGATATCAAGGCATCATGCCAGATACACAGCTTTGCAATGTGTATAAGCCTTCCTTGTATGTTGTAAACCGTGTCCTCTTCGTTTCAACATCAAATTTAGCAGAAATTTTAAACTGACAAGGGAATAGCTTAAAGGTGAAAGCAACTTTTGCAAAGCAAAGCGTTTGTCTTAATAAAAAGTCTCCCCTCCTGTGAGACCTATTTCATTTGCAACAGAGCTAATGAGGCAACAAAAGTAAAGCAATGTCGTCTGGTTAATTTCCAAAATGGCAGAATGTGGAAGTTAACATTTATTTATTATATAGAGGAAGTAGTGCTTTGCACTTTTCTTTTATTATTGTTTATGCTGTAAATTTAGTTTAATCAAATAAAAGGTCACCGATGAAAAACACCCACACAAGCCGATAAGTCGAAACATGAGTCAGCACAGCGCCCGCTGTCGAGAATAGACCCAAAGGTGCTCAGCCAGACCAGACATGGGATTGTTCCCAGATCTTGTCCAATCCTCCAAAAGTTACCAAACATCCCACAAACTACCTGAAAGAAGGGCTCATAATGAGCCCATAGTCACTAACAAGTGGTTCACATGTTGCAGAACAAGTAGATGCATATCATATCCTACAATAAGATACCCAAGGTAACTCATACGGCAGGATGTGACTAATAAACAGACCTTTTATCTAGATGTATTTCTTTGCAGTTAAACATAAAAGAGCTTCAATCACTAGAACAGCATCTTCCCATGCTGCATGCCCTGCTCTGCGGCGGAAAGGTAACCACAAAGAAGCTGGGTTTGTATCTGTAATTCGTTCTAAATGCCCAATGCCAAACGAATTTTGTGCTCTAGGGAAAGTGAAATAGAAAACTAAGACATAATTTGTATACACAACGCCTCATTGCTTCATTAATTTCAATTAACACCTCAAGAACAAAAGTGAAAATGTCGAAGGGGTCAAAGTTGTCTATAAATTGTATATGATACCCTTGCTTTCCAATACTTTCATTTTTTATCGTAACTTGAGACTCCACTTGCAATCGCAGGTCACAAAGACCAAAGTGCAACAAGATGAACGCAGCTTGCAAACAATTACTGGAAATTTTGATCTGAATCATCCAGCATTCAGAATTGCTTGGTTTAAAGAAATATCCAATTAATTTAAATATTGAGAACAAGTTTGACATACATGGCAAGTAGCTAGCTGGATGTTATGATTGACTAAGAGAATAAAAATAGCTTATTGTTGAAGGAAGGAAGTAACCAAGCAGAACATGCAGCTTTTGAACTTCATTCAGGTAAAAAGAAGCCCCTCGTTAGTAAAAGGTGTCGTCATCACTTCCACGAAATCCTGACATAAGGTCTCTTGGAAGATAATAATATATCAATTACTTCCTCAACTAGTAACATCCTAACATTAGTTGAATCAAAATTTTGTTAAAGTTAGTACAGCAGCATTTCAGGTCATTCTGGCCGACCAGATTGTCATCTTTGACATTTACAGAATTGTTTCCCTGAAGTTGTCCCCCTTTTCTTTCAGGGGACACGACTATCAATAGTAGCTCATATAATGCTCTCCAACTCTCATTTTATTGTTAAATTTAAAACAAGTTTGTTCCCCCTGGTGGCGGGTGAAACATAAAAAGTTGTGTTTCATGGTGTCGTAATTCCCAGCTTAAGCAATATAATTCTGCCTCCAGAGGGAACAGACATGTTCTAGGTTTAGCACTGCAAGGAGTTTGATTGCATCTAACCCTGATCTAACTCATACATTGTAGCAGGGTGGGTGGGCAAGTTATTATATACTCAATGGTATTATGGTAGTTGTGTCCCCCGGCAACAAAAGAGGACAACTACAAATATATTACGGTTTGTCTTCTTTCTGAATGACAAAAATCTTCCAACGCTAGGAATCAGAATAAAAGGAACTTTTTGAGCAAATAGATTTTTCATCTCTGTCTAAGCAGAATACAATTATATGTAAGTAATCTAGTCTTATAGTTACACTTACCCTTTCACCGGATAACAGAAAACATAAAAAAATGTGGAAAAGTTTGCAATTATTCCAAAAATACAAAACATAGAGAATATCATATAGGACTTGGAGCAACATACATAAGACAGCTTGATAAGTACCTAATTTGGATCACATTGATACGGAATATCAAATACGGTACCTTAAGCGCAATCTTTGTTTGGTGGTTGGGGGGAGGGGAACCACCCACCCACTGAACAAAGTTTGTCAAGGCTAATAGAGTGTGGGACAGCCATATAAAACTAGAGCTTGCAGTGTTTGTACCAGCAATATAAACAAGTACCAGTTGATAATATGCAAAAATGTGTTAAGCATGGATGGCAATGATATTGTGGAGGAGGAGATACGCAGGTCCAGGATATTTGTCGTAAATCATCTCCATTTTATATAATAGACAGTTTTCTGAGCTCTAATTTAGGCCTCTATTCGGAGTTGTCCTCTCTCCGGTTAGAGGCTTAAATAAGAGCTCAGAAAACTGTCTATTGATGAACCCATCCCAGTCACTGGTATATATTGTGTGTGATGTCTTCACTCTCGATAGGGTTACCAAGTACTTGAGTCTTATTATAAACACATGCAGGTAATTTAATCCCTCTTCTGCACAGTAGCCCAGACTTCTTCTGCGGGCCTGGTTACTAGGCCATACTTACGCTCCACAACCTGACCCGGCACCAGGGACACCTGTAAGATGTAAACGTAAGTGTAAATCACTTTTTAGCTATCCTTACAGTAAGTGAAACATATTATATAGTAACATACACATGAAATTCAATGTAGTGCACCCCTGTACAAGGTTGGAGTGGGCAAGCTACGCTATTATCCGGAGAGCTCACCTGACTGGGATTTGAACCAGCAGCCCTCAGATTGTCTAGCTTGAATCCAAACCACTACGCCTTAACAACATCGTAAGCAGCCATCCCATCATAGACAGTTAAGTGTTGGAAGTATTGGGTTCGAATCTACTGACTACTGGGCTAAATTGATGTCCCAGGTATGCCCCGACCTGCCTGCAGACTGAGAACAACTTGGCATCGAATACGGCGGCCGCTCCCTTGAGGCTCATTTATTTCTCAGTCCTCGGACAGATTTGGGATTATAACCCCCCCCCCCTAGACAATACTACCTTGAGGCTCTAAAACATTACCTTGAAGTTTTTGAGTATAAGTATTAGTAACATCTGTCCTTCCAGCTCTGACATTCTGTAACCCGGGCATTTCCTCTTACCGGCAAAACCAAAAGGCTCAAAGGCGTAGGCAGGCAACTTCTCATTAAACCTGTCTGGGTTGAACCTACAAATATATTGACTTAGCGTTTAACTTTGACAATTTACACAAAACTAAGCCAAGGTCAACATTAAAGAATCTTGACCTGTGAATTAAGATTTACCAATGTGCAGCTATTGAACAATGATGAATAATACAGTAGCTAACTAGCTATGCCGATGGTCTATAGACTAGAACCACCTCGACAACATTGTGAAACCTAATAAAGACATAAGGTAATCTAGATTTGATTTCGGTGAATCACACAAATTCAGTAACAACAGTAACCATACCTTTGACACATATATTGGAGCTTTACCAGTTTTATGATGTTAAATAATAGTTGTTTATATTGATAATTACCAAATAATATATTTTATTAAATATATATTAAATATGTTTAATTGAATACATATTAATTATAATATAATCATAATTCTTAATAATAATAATAATAATAATTGTTTATACCTGACACAGTACCTATTGACGGTGAGTGTGTGAGTTACACACACAGTAATGTGTACCATGCAGATAAGACAGTAAAAAGGTGAGCTCGCTGCTCCTTCTTGTACTGGCTCAAATACTGAACTGACTAGGTTGATTAAAGGTTGATTAAAGGTTGATTAAACCTTTAATCAACCTTTAATCAACCTTTAATATACCTGGTCAGTTTAGTATTATTGTAAGCTCCCTCAGTTTTCCCTTATGATTATTTAATTTTTTATCACTACCTCATATACTTTACCGATACCGACAGAAATTAGATTTCTTACTGGGAAAAAATTTGGATAAACAATAATCATTCAGTGACTTACTCTTGTGGGTTTTTAAAAACATCTTCATCATCAAATATAGTACCCATAGCTGTGATTACTGGTGTCTAAAAATAGAAAGCCAATATACAGTACTATGTTAGGGCTAGGAAGAAGGTAATAGAAGAACACCAATAATATGGAGTAGGAGATGGCTCCCAAAGACTACTGGGGTTTGGTTGGCCCCCAGGTGTGCTCCGACCTGCATGCAAACAGAGAGCAACCTGGCGCAGATATTGCGGCCTTGTCGCTGAGGCAATGAAATTCGCCACCTATGCTTTGGTATGAAGTGTGTACCAAGACATTTGATTTTTTTTTATTGCAAAATATGTGAGGTGAATTTCAAAATTATTTGTTGCCCTAGTCCTCCATTGTCGTAGGATGCCACAGCCAGCAACCCACACAGAGCTTGAGCATTGCACTACTGCAGAGCATGAATGTAGAACTTACATTTTTAGGGATCTTGTGACCACCCAGTACACTATCATGAGAAGAAACTCGAGAAGCGAACGGGGCTAGCTTGGCAAATCTCATTGTCTCATCCATGAAGTTTGTCAAATATCTACAATAGAAGGAATTAACCTGTACTGAATAATAAGAGAATACCTAGCTTTTTCATAGCCTGTCTTGACAAGTTTTGTTTGGTGGGGGGGGGGGGCTCTGTTCTCCCCCCCCCCCCCCCGCAAAACAAAGCATGACAAAACAGGCTAACTTATTTGATTCGTTTCTGTACACCAGTACTGAGTAGACGAATCTCCAAACAAATTCCCTTCTTGAACCACAAACATTTACTACCATGTTTTTATACTGATTATGTCTATTGTTAGACCATATGAATAAGAGACAAACAAGCTCTGTTAATATTGATATCCAAGTTTTCTTTCTACACAAATGAACTTTAGCTTAGAACTATCACAAAACAAGATGCACCTCTGTTAAAAGACACCTGTCAGCGGACACTTGACAGAGGTCACCTGTCAGAGGAAACATGTCGGAGGTCATCAGTCAGAGGACACCTGATGCTTCATATAGCTTACTTCATCTTTTTCATTGTCTCAGCTGTAATTGGACCTCCACTGTAGTGTTTCTGCACTTCTTGGTAGCATTTCTCCTGCATATCTTTATGTTTAGCAAGGAAGTAGACTGACCAAACTAACACTAAAGCGAGATAGAAATATATAGCTTTACATGACATATTAGTCATTAAATGATATTTAATTAATTAATTAAATTAATATTTAATCAATTTAATTAATTAATAATTTAATTTAATAATTAATAATTTAATTAATTAATATTAAATGATATATAACCCCATCTCTCTTTTTAACCCTTTGGGAAACATGGTAATTAAAGACTTCCCAAGGATCAATGTATGTTATAGTCAGGCAGTTACTTATGATATAGTTGTGTCAGATTCGTATGGTAAAAAATTCAATGCTCTTCTTGTTATGAATTATTGATGGTGGAAAGAGTGCCTTTCATAAGGGAAGGTAACTCTCATTCTCTGCATTATGATGTCACAGTGAACATGATGTGGATAACAAGAATAAGCCCTGAAAAGTTAATAGTTTCACATTGAGACACGTCTTCAACCTCAAGTTTGCTCACTTTGCTATATCTCGCATTTCTTTATTTCCACCTGATAAGCCCCCCCCCCCCCCCCATTCATTGTTGACTATTTAAGTCAAGTATATACTGAGGCTAGATACTTACAGTAGGCGGTGGTGTGAGATCCACCAATCAGATAAGTGATGCAATCGTCAAATATCGCGTCCTCATTGCTATATGTGTCCAGTAGTACATCTATAAATTTAATCAGATATAATTAAACTCTATAAAAATAATAATTCATCAAAAAATCATAGAGCAAAGTAAAACAAAGAACTTAAAGTTAGCACAATCTACTATGTTATAATTAGAAAAAAGCCATATTGTAGTACACCAGTCCTGACAAAAGTTCTGCTTAGAGCAGCTGTCAGCCCACTACAAACAAGAGCAATATTAAACCTCTTATTCAAAATCATGATCTATAAATATAATAATTTACAATCACACTCCGTTTCAAAAAAATAACAGAACAACAAAATACAATGGACTAAAAATTAGTACGATCTAACATTTACCAAATTGACAAAAGTTATATTTTAGTACGCCAATCCCAACTGGGGCAGCCAATAATATTTCTGGTTGTGGCAGTTGACTACCCAATACAAACTAGGGCAACATTAAATTAATTTAATTTTCGTGCTTCAATTTACTGCAAATGGTTCAACACAGTTTACATACAAAATTATCACCATCCATAGGCACTTTAAGTTTTGAAGTTTACTAAGTTGTGGAACAGTAAGTCAAGTCACATAAAACTTACCGATGAATATTTTATCTTCTGGAGCCACTTCAGTCTTCTCTCTCTGTTTGACGATTTCGCCCACAATCTTCTTCAGCCTCTTGAGACCTGAAAGTGGAATGTGAAGCACAAGTATAAATTCAAGTTTAAACTTTAGTTCAGTTAGTCTGGTGCGGACTTGATGTTAGCTAGTATGACTTTTCATTACCTCAGGTTGCAGTTTTTATGAAGCAATCTGGTTGAATAAATGATAGCTTTCCGTAAATATCACCATATAAAATTTTCTTTCTGCAAATAATTTACTCCCTGAGTATGTACCAGTAGTGACTTGGCGATTTAATTTAATATTCCACAGCTTGCGCCTGTGGCTACATACCTGCTTTGAACTTCTTTTCGGTTTCACCACCTTGCTTCATTGGTCCATCAACTAAGGTGTTCTCCATTATCCAGAAACACTGCAAGAGATACAAAACGTGCATACGGTGTTATCGTTCAAACATACAAAACAATGTAGTTTAAGCGCTTAAACTGTGTCGGGATAGCTGGCAGTATCATTTCATTATCAATGATTTTCCTCACGTTGTTGGGAAAGTGGTTGATAATGAAATGCTAATACCATCTATCCCGGCACAGTTTAAGCGCTTAAACTAACGCATTGATGGGCCCATCATGGATACACATACTACTCTCTGAAATTATGTTATTGTCACAGAACTACGCTGCCCTGAGCAAGCAAAACACAGTATCTGTGAAATTTGTAATTCCAATTTAAAATCAAACAAAGAGATGCAAACAATGCAAGCTCCAAAATTCGATTTCTGAATAAAGTGGGTTTAGGAAAAAAGAAAATGCCAAATAATTTTTAGAGGAGAGGCCAATGATCACAAATAATCCAATGATGCAAATAAGTGAAATTTGAAAATTATGTCAGTTACAATGTTTTGCCAGCAGCTAGCAGTCTTCAAAAACACAATTCCAAAACTGACCATATCATAGTCCTCTTTGAATTTGACGATAGCCTCGTCAGAGTTGAAGTATTCTCCAAAGGCGAATCTAGTGAGAGTTTTCAACACTAGAGCCGACATGTGCATAGATAGAGGGATGTGCTGATCCGATCCTGACATACTGTTCCATTTAGTTACCAACTCATCACAGACCTGGAAATAAATCATTATGACTGAATAATGAAACGGGTTAAGTCTGTCTCTGTCCAAATACTGAGAACTATTAGCGCCTTACAAGACGAGTACTGACATAATGGTGAGAAGAATTCATTCAACAAAAACAATAGTTTAAGAAACACTCAGTATGATTACCTTTTGAAACATGGGGAACTGGGCGACGAGACTTTGTTGAGTATAAGATCTGTCGTGTAATTTCCTCAGAGCCTGTGCATCTGGGCCATTCTTAAACTGAATACTCTGCTTACCAATAAGAGGCTCAAACTGAGTAAACATCGATACTACAATAAATGAACATATTACAAAATTTGTTGATAAAATCAGCCGAGACCCCTTCTTTTCTCAAATGCTAAACACTCTAAAGGAATAAGTATAAGAGTTAAGGTGTTGAATATCTGCTAGCAACAGTTCAAGGGACCTAGGATGGGATTTTATAGAAATGAAGGAGATTGAGCATATGTTAACTGGCAATTAACTTTGAAGCTATTAAATGCACTTGCAAAAAAGCAAATTTTCGCTACTGCCAGAACTATAATCCTTAGTGGTATGGTTTTGTATGTTATGAGTCTGGGGTCTTTTCTGTTTGGGATTAGGTCCGTGACATTTAGTGTAACCGAAGCACTTAGACACTAATCAAACTCTTGCCCACTGGTCCGGACGCCGCCAGGCAAGAAGTTTGGGTACATAGCACTCACCTGGCCGATCGAAGACATGAGAGATCTGTTTGAAGAGCTCAGGGCTGGCTATGCTGACCACAAACTCTCTACCTATCCAGAAGGATGTGATGTGTCCGTGCTTCTTGTGCAGGTCAATAAGAAACTCTGTCATACTTCCAGCCTTTGATATATCGGGAATGTTTCCATCGCTGATCAAAAATGAAAATAGAGATCATGTCATGTTTTGGTATATAATGCCTGCTTGAACAACGCATGTGGTATTCAATGAGCGTTCAACTAGCGTTATGACTCATTTTAGGCCATCAATTATATAGGCCTACTATGGGCGGCCAATAGTTCAATGTAAGTTGGTGGCTTTCACAAAGCCCAACCGCAATCACTACGGAAAAACTTATACGATACTTCTATGCACATGAATAAAATCCTGCTTGTGTCATTGAAACAGCATAAAATGCATATGAGACTTACGCTTCAGTAGAGGGATCGAGTCCAGGAATAGTAGTCACTCTTTGTGAACCCTGCAAAATATGATACAAGGCTTATAGAGCAGAAAACTATCATGACGTTTGTAGGCAATATTCGAATGGGTAATAACAAGGGTAATGAATCAATATTGACATAGCTGTTGCGAAGCTCCTACATTATTACCAATTTGATAACAGACCGAAGAAGAACGCAAGCGATAATGGTCATCACTGACTGCTGCAATTAAGGCAGCCTTCCTCATCTGCCCAAGCAAGGAGTGAAAGGAAAGATCTTAGTCTGGAGTGTCTTTCCCTCTGGATTGCATTATTGCATGTTATTGAATCATTTTGAAACAAGTCATATATATACCTGGCAATGCTACACAATACATGAATGAAGAAGAGCAATTGGTAACTACACTGTAGTTATAGATCAAATTCAAGGGCAGACACATACAAGTAACAGTACATTATTATATACAGTTAGTTAGTTATTATAGTGAAGTGATATCATACCAACAGCAACAATGTTTATACTCTTGTTTTGTTAGAAACTTACAGGGTACAGCATGTAAAGAACAACCAATAGTGTCAGGACCATCAGCACAGCAAATATCACAAATGGCAGCAACATATTTGCTGCTCTTTCCTAAAATCACCTTTGGCAAAGCAGCAAAGAAAATATGACAAGTTATCAGGAAAAAAAGAAATCTGAAATGTGGCAAAAGTTTGCAGGATATCAAATCTATGAATGAGGCTATCAGTGAGCTTCCCTTACTCATGAAGAAAGTGGATTTCGGTCTACAGTGATTTGTTTCCACAATTGATAACAACTCTTAGAGAGAGATCAAAGGCTATTAATAGTCTAAGACTTAAATGTACGCACACAAACTTTCCTCGATTTGTACAATAAAAGATTTATTACAAACTGCCACTACATCTGGTCCATACTATTCAAAACAGAAATCCCAGATTTGAAAACAAAGACTGAACATGAAACAGCCTACAATAGAATAGAAGAAAGTAAACACCGGTCATACTCTGCTCAGAGCTGAAGACAGAATCAGTATGAATGCTACTGTGGCATTTACACTACCTATTTCCTGTCAAATTTGTCTTGGAAAGGTTAATACTCATACTATAAATATTAATTACTTTATTCATGTTAGCCTGCCTTTGCTCTGCCTTCATCTGTTTTATCATATTTTGGTTTCTACTCTCTATTTATGAAGTCAGGGAGCAACCTGGGAATAAGCACAGGATATGCCTCAAGGCCATTGATAAGCTCATTTTCATCAAGCTGTTTTATCTGTTGGCCACCACCATTGTTGTAATAAAAACATGCTACTACTACCATAGTCTGAGCCCCCCAGACTTTTGCCCCTCGTCCGACGGCCCCCAGGGAGTTGCTCCTTGCCATTATTCCATTATCAAGTGACGATTAATTTTCTCTGATTAAGATAATTGAACACCATGATTGTTTTCCCATTGAGTTGAGATTCGTTGTTTTAGGACCGCACTTTACCGTTCTCTATGTATTGCAGCTCTCTCAAATTTTGTGATTCATCGGTTACTACTAAAATAGTCAACTATTTCACCATAGGGTAATAATCTTTGATTCTATTCTATGTATTTGCAGGTGAAAGAGCCTGTTAGCTGTGATAACAATCATGTTTTCTGTCGAGCCTGTATAGTTATATGGACCAGTAAAAACGAACACTGCCCAGCATGTCGAATACCGATCACCACAGAGAAACCGTTCCGAAAACTAATCGGTATGTTGATATTTCCATCTACTGTGTTATATTCTGTGTTAGAAGTGGAAAATATGAGGTAGGGGGATGCCAACCAGGACGGGGGTGCAGCTGGCAACCTAGGCCGCCTGCAAGCTTACTAACAACAAAAACAACAATGCAGTTACTAAATCATGGGCTCAAGCTTGCAAATCCATGGCTTATTGCCATCGTAATGGTTATGATATATACCTTAGGGGGACAAAGTAGGAAAGGGGACATCATCCCTTTGCATCCCCCTAAATTATAACACTGGTTATGCTTCAGAAACAGTGCGCTTCACTTGATTCCAACCTCTGGGAACTAACAAATGTTGTCCTATTTAACCAAAGTTTGAATTAGGCGATTTTAAAATACATCGAGATTTGGCTGAATTAATATTATGTCTGAACCCTCTGTATGATAATCGTGTATGTGTTGGGTTCTTATCTCAAGTCAGATACCAGCTCAGCATAATTTTGTTTCTGAACCAAGAGAAAGTAGCAATGAGACAACTCATTTGATTTTAAAATCTGGCTACCGTAATCCTGATTGAAAATGAAAATCTCCTAAATACTGCTCAATTTGTTAGATATAAAGGATACATGAATAAGATGAAACTCTGTCATGTTACTGTTGTATCTCACTAGTATTATTATCATATTTTCTCATCTCATTAATTGTTCTATGATAAAAAGATTTCATTCCATTTTCTCTATTTCCCAGCCACACGCTTATTTCATAGTATATGTTTCTATTTTAACATTATTATCTCATGTACAACGCCTAGAAATCATTGCTTCTAAACAATTTCATTAAGCGTTCTATTAATAAACTCTGTCATGTTGCTGTTGTATCTCACTATCATTTCTGTTTGTACCTCAGGTGGACAAAACCTCGAAAATGAAGAGAAAACAGGATTTTCTCAGCCTATGATAAGAAAGGCCAGAGTAAAGGCACTCTTCAGCTCATACGAGGTAACTAAGATCAAGTATCATGATAACATTCATCAAGGTCGAATAAGTAACCAACTGTCATATCATACAAACTGTGACTATTGGCTTATCAAGGTCGATGTAGGAGAATGTTGGCACAAGTGATAACCGTGAATAAAAAGAAACAATTTACTCAGTAGTGACACATATTACAACCAAGTTGAAAATTTTTGTTATGAATTAAGAAATAGGGACACATGAAAATCGCTTTTTAAAAAGCCAAGTTTGTTAAGATGTATGATATTTCTAAGATTCTTGCGGAACCAAGCTCACCTCCTGTTTTGTTATTGTTGGTGATTGATGTGGTCTGTCTTTTTATTCGGCTCTTTCTTTTCATTTATATAAATACAATTGTTGTTTCTTGGGAACACTTGTTCACAATGTTTTTTCCGTAGGAAGAAATCCAGCGCCTGAATGATAAAATCCTTATCCTTGAAGATGAGAACAGCAAACTGATATCTCAAATTGCACCTACTGCGGACAAACCAGGGCTAGAAAAGGATGAAAACAATAAGAATGATAGTCTGAGTGAAGCGGACAAGGAAACACTCAACCTGCTCAATGCAAAACTGTCAGAAGCCACACAGCTGTACCAGAAAGTCAGCAAAGATATTCTAAAATATCAACAGGTACTTAAATTTTTTAATTATATTTAGTGAATGAACTTTTTTCGAGGCTTTCTGATGATCATTGCAATTGTTGCTCCTAAATGAAATCAATATATTAATATTATGCATTTTTATTGAGGTTTTCATATATATATATATATATAAGTGTGTTATAAAAAAAACAAAAATAACAACTTTTTGACCTCATTAACATAAATATCAAAATTAACATCATACCCAAAAAACCTGGCAGATGTCTTTTAGTGTTGCAGTCAATCATTTAATTCATTTCTCACCAATGGCTTTAGGCTGGTGCGTTTTATAGGTAGGTCTGCCAACCAGACAAAATAGAAAAATAGAATATGATCTAATGTGCTCATAAGATTGCTTTCGTGTTTTAGGAGAATGCGGAGCTGAGACAAGCAAACATCGATCTGACACGAGAGAACGATAGAATGAGATATGACCTTACTCAGAAAACACCAAGCAAGTATGTCATTTCTATATCTGCCTGACGACTTTGAAGGTTAAAAGGGCTCGGTGACAGCGGGTTCTATTTGGATGCGATGCAATAAAAATCATCAAAAATCTTCTAAATCAGAGTTATTTTCTCCTGTTTCATGAGAGGACAATTCGAAAGTGTGAGTAACATTTTTGTTAGATTGACTTGAAATGCTAGAGCCATAGTGAAAAACATACCTGAATTTCTAAAATGTATAGATTGTCCCTCTGCAGCTCTGAAATATGCTAACAATATTGATTTGTCCAAGAATTCAAATTCACACTAATGCTGTTGAGTTTATGATTGTAAGGAAATTTAGCAATAAGTGCCCAAAGCGTTTTTTTTTCATGTGTGTTTATTACTAGAAATAAAATTGATAACATATATAGATAAAGTGTAATTGAGTAGGAGAAAGGCAAAATAGAATGAATCAAAAAATGAAGATAATTGCAATCGAAATATGTTAAAAGTAAAGGAACAGTCTGAAAGCCTGCGGTTGTGTATATCAACGGTCTAACCTTTTTGTCTGTCTGTTGTAGAGTTGGGAGGTTCACAGTGGCCGCTCTGGAGTCACAGATTGATAAACAGAAGAAGGAAATAGAGAGTTTACATAAAGCTCTCTCACTTAGTGATAATCATATAGAGAAATTACAGTCTCAGGTCAAACTAAACACAGCCCAACAACCATCAGGTAGGTGCATGGCCTCGGTTTATATCAGATCTTGTCAACTTGACAGAAATATAAGTCTTCAAAAAAGACGGCTCAAGCATCTCTAATTGGGAGTTGACATATCAACTTTTCTTTCCTCATATGTAATGCATAGATTATTAAGTTATCTAGTTCCAATTCGAATTTCAACTAGTATTCCTGAGTAAGGCCGGCGCTTAATGTGGACAAGCCAACTCCGATTATTATTTTAAAATTATTGAGCAACAAATAGTTGAGGGGTTGCCTGCTCTTTTATGGATGTTTCATGATTATGTAAATATTACATATATATACATTATATGAAAGCATTAGAGAGGTGGGACATCAAGCAAGTATTTTTATAAATGAATTAATTTTGATATTTATAGGAAAACTTGATCAGCAACAATCAGTATCACATGCTGCTGCTTGCAATCCACCTTCTAGTAATAAAGATGTCAGTCACACCTCAGCAGACAGCAGACAACAAAATATTCCATCATCCACAGATAATGGATCAAAAAACATGACATCTGTTACTAGGGTGCTGTTTGATAGACCGACCTCTGCTCCTGCACTCTCATTGGCTGATAGGCCGACCTCTGCTCCTGCACTCTCATTGGCTGATATACAAGCCAGGGCAGCAAGACAAGCGAGGAAGGCTGGTGTCAAATTTGAAAATGATAACGGGAGTAGGGAACGGGGTTTGAATTGTACAGAGCAGCGTGATCATTCTAAAACAGGTTCAGCCAGCCTACGAGAGTTCAACACTCAACATGACGATCGAAATCAGAGAAAATATTTTGTAAAGAATAATGACGCGGATTCAAATACTCATAATGCACAGAAGCTTGGGAACGATTCTCATGGGGTCAGAGCAGCTCACTCACTAGTCGATCAGAATCTAACTGCTGTTGAGACAATGTTTGAGAAACCATCTAATTCAATATTGAAACAGCCCAATAAACCTGTGGGTCAATGGGGTAATAGTCCAGTAACTCAACTTCTAGGGTCAGCCCCGCCCACCTGTGACCTTGAGACTGGACCCACCACGCCCACTAAGCGACGACGTTATGCTGATGACACTACGCTACACTTAGATGTTCCAAGTCTTCCTAGTACACCATCTACTAGTATGCGCTCACTCAGTTTAACTCAACAAGAAGGGACAACTCTACTTGAGCAGTCTGACATATTGACAAGGAGAGATAATTCTCAATCGATGCAACGTTTCACACAATCCAACATATCCATATTTGAGTCTAACCCTTATGTGGCCTCTACTTTGCCGTCAAAAGCCATATCATCAATCAAACAGAACATATCGCGATCAAATCTCCAATCTACTACATCTAGTACTAGTTCCAACATCACCCATCCTCAATCAATGTACCACCTTCCACAAACTAACGCATCTACTTCTAGAGACTCTCAGTCTACACACCATGTCTTACGATCGTACGAGTACGATTCCACTGCTACCAGTTTTGAAGGTCGCACAAATGTCACAGCTGATAACTCGATATTTGACGAGGTTGAGGCTCAGGACTTGACTATGACTAGCGACTTCACTGACTGTCTCAAAATATTACAAGCAGCTGAGAGGAACGTGAGGGATCGCTCAAGCCCGAGTAACTGATCACTTTTTTTAGACTTTCAAAGACAAGAAGGGACAACTAGGGCGGTCTGACTTTTCTACAAGGAGAGAAAATTGTCAATATATGCAACATTTTACACAATCCAACACATCCATACTTGAGTCTAGCACTCGTTCATCTAGAATATAGGACACAATCTGGGAACTTCCATCATTGACAACGGACATTCTATGTCTATGTCTCCTTCGGTCAGGATGCAGTCGGGCAAAGGCAAGATTCTGGGGGCTTAGACTAGACTTCCTACAATTTTTTATTTTGGTTTTTGTGTTCTTTGGGTCGAAATTTAGTTTGTTGCTTGTGCAAACACTTCTATCAACGTTAGACCGTCAGCTTGTTCCAAGTATTCTTTAGTTTTCTCTGTGTGAATTTTGATGTTTAGAGTAAGCATGGAAAGTGTTTTCTTTTTTTTGTACCACTATTAGTTTGATGGATCATGATACAGATCGTGACTGCGTAGATTGTAAAAGAGCCTTTGGCCTAATGGTTATTCTTTATGATATGCAATTATGCAACGCTTAATATCAACAACCTCCCAATAACATTTTTTGATACAGTTTATTAGAATAACATTTTTTCACCATCATGTATATCATAGTACAAATTAATGAATTGTTTTGACTAGTCATATGTCAGATTGGGTGTCAGAAGTGAACTTGACAGCACAGACTATCGTCATAATACAAGTCATCAGAATGTTACTGTCTGCTATGCTGATTCACTCAAGGGTGTGGCACCAAAAGGTATTTCGTTGCTACTAGGTGCCTTTGAATTGCAAACGAGGAATTAGACCGTGCTGAAAATGTTCCATGGAATAGTTCCTTTAGATAGTCTGAAAGCCTGTCGACTATGAGTAGGACGATTGCAGTCTTATGATATCAAGTTGTCTCGATCAGATGATGTAGCGTGGACAGCATACAATCCAGCCCTGTAATAAATTGAACAGAAAATAATAATATCCAGTTCAACCAATGGAGACATCCACATAGATCAAATAATACCACATTTAAATTGCCCAGCTTTCATTTTGAAAAATGGAAAGATAAATTTGTACAATTGTCGAGCTCTAAACATTGAGATTGAGTTGGTATCTTCTCACAACTGTACAGGGACAAAGAAATTAATTTTTTCCAGCATCTACTATAGTTATCAAAGACGCATGACCGTCACATTTTGGTTTTCTTGATGGCAGATGGTTTATCAAGTGAGTTTTTGATCTTGGGAATTTTGTAATTAATTTCAATTCTCTAGCTGTGCCAAATATGATTAAGAGGAGGGATGCAAATGCAGATGCATGTCTTAATATTGGTGTAAGCAAATTTTTTTCCAAGACAAAATGAAAAACCTAACTCAACCAGAAGATATCACAAACATGAATGTTATTTTTCTCAATAAACTCTCAAATTTTACCAGCCGCTATCAATGGTTGTTCACTACCAAAAAACAGGCAAAATTTTAATGCTTTAACACCCTTACCCCCTATCCTCGAATGTGTAAGTCCTCTGAGAAGCAGGCTCTTGTTTCGGGAGGCTACTAGCGCTGTTAGATCGATGTCTTCTATTGATACTAGCATAGGTCTGCTGCTGAATCTGCTCGGCAGCATGCGGGGTCACAATCGTCTGTAAATATTGACCATCTTTTTTTTTACCTAAATATAGTTCTTTCATAGCCTTGTGATCCACCGCATTCAAAACCATCAAACATTTTGAACCCTCAAATTAATCGCGTGAAAGAACTATATTCAGGTAGAAAAAGATGAGACCAACTGCGAGTGTTTGGCAATACATGATATAATTAAAGGCAGGTGTCAATATCTCACATCTGAATTAGCTCAAACTTGGAGTCATGATTGAGCTCACACTACTTAGGCATTACCAATGTAGAAATAACATGTACAGATGAAATTTAACAAAAAGGGCTATTTATTTTAGGAACTGTCTACATAAAAACTGGGTGGATACAACTCCCTACTATTTACATTTATAAGAGGGTAATTGCTTACTTTCTCCGGGTAACTCTTTAGAAGCTGAGGTGGGGCGTGGTGCATGACCTTCCTATTTTCATCAGTTCTCTTCCATTCATCCATAGCCCTGTGAGATTGGTCCAGCATAGACTTGGTATTCTTCAAAATCTGTTGAAGCTAGAAATCAGCAGTGAAACTTTAATGAACATGATAACTTTCTCAAATGCCATATGCATTAGATATAATTTGGCTGTATTTGGAGCTGCTTCTCCTCTTGAGTTGCCAGCGGCTTTCCAGTAGTATTGCAGCGACCCGAAATGCAGGAAAAATGGATGAAGCTAAACAGTAGAATGGTTCCTAACGCTATATTAATATTAAAATTTGCAAGAATTTCCTTATTAACAATGCATTGATGTAATATTGGTAATCATAGTGCGAATAAAAATATGATCGCTATGCTACAGATTGGCTGCGTGCTTTAGAATTTTGGTTTTATTTATATATATATATATTTATGTGGATATTGCTTGATCCCATGACCAAAGTCCAAAGGCTGCTGCTCTGCTTCATCAGGAAATTCTCAAACTACCTGGCTTGTCATTTAGATTATTTCTCAGTTTTTTTTCCAGTTGCGCTGTTGTGTTGATCATGCAATGAGCAGTTTGGGAAGAGAACTCTGTCAGAAAGGCGTTGACTCTCATTTACCACAGTTCTAAACCAATGAATACAACTCAGAAAGCTCTTAGAGTGTCGGCTCTAATTGACCCACCCATCAGCCAATAAGAGACAGCTTAAGATTCTCTTACCTTGTGTTGAATATCAAAGGTCTTTGTATCCACGTTCTCGTGATGAGAGTTGAATTTCTTCTTCGCGTTAATGAATAGTAAGATGATGACAGTAAAGCCAGCTATAAACAGAACTAAGAAGAGAGCTGAAGCTGCTGTACTGATCCCCACCAGTACCTCATCATTAGTAGTGTCAGCAGCAGCGGCAGTGTCATTTGCTGACATTGTTCTGTTCTACTGAGTTTTCTGCAGGATGCTGTCAATATAAAGGAAGAAAAATTATATTTTAATGCGACGAATATTAGCTGTTCATTTAACGAGATTACTTATGCAACTGAAAAAAAAACCAATTATGGTATAATTTTGTGAATGAAAATGTATTTTCTACTATTGTCTTGGTTGCCCAAAACATGTTCTTTTTGTCATACAACGTGCTTTCTGTTAGGTTTATATCGACACCATGAACATAAGTATATAATTATTTTCTAGTGGATGCCACTTTTTACAGTTATAATCACAATTTAAATTACATTTCACTAAATTTAAATTTATATTCACATAAGCGACTGAAAGTAAAACTCAGTAGGAAATACCATTCAGAAATGATCAATTCCACTTACCAACGACAAGATCACAGACCAAAAGCAGTACAACCAGGCTTCTGTGTGCCAGCTTTCTGAATGGCTTACGGCTTACACGAGCAGCAATGGAATCTACCACAATGCCAACGTCAGCATGACTGGAGGTATACGATTTTTCACGAGCAAGTCAAAACAATTGGGTAGCAACATCAACCCTAGTGGCATTAAGCTGCCATAACTACAGCATACCATACTTTAATTTTCCCTTCTGCACAGTATGATAGAAATACAGCGTAATGAATGGTAACGGCCATTCTGCGAATGCTCAGCTCTGGGCATGAGCTGATCTCTGCAAAATTGAGTCTCGGAATTCCAAAGCCATCTGATTGGCTACCTGCTCTGGTGACATATTCTCCAAAGCGTGCGGATTTGTTATTAATAGTTATCCTTTATTGTCATTATTAGCTGAATTTGATTGACAGTTTATGCAGGGGATATCCCATTTCCCCTTTCCAAAGTTGCAATCAGAACCCAAACTTAACTCATTGTTCTTGCACATGCGCAAATTCAAGTCACGCATGATGCATACTTAGCCTTACGACACCTGCTTGGTGGTATTGATAGCCTAGTTTATCAGTGATCTACATGCCCAGTCAGATCACGAGAGTCAGTATGGGTAACGGTATTAAATCATTGAAGCAGCAAAAATAAAATGTTATGCTAAACTTAAGCAGTGAGGTAAAAAAACTATATATATGAATGAAATCTTACAAAGTAAATACGTGGAGAGATTTGTGGTAGTGGCATATAAAATCGTCTAGTCTGTCTAGTGCCAACATGGCAACAGTACTTTATTACAACTTTTATAGACGTTGATGTCACAAGACGATGCACTGTATTGTTTTTTTATTCTCTGCATGGTTATTTTTGTCCCAGTGATCTTGATTATAAGATCTACCATATGATAGATCATATCTATATAATCAAATTAATATGTGGCTGACATTTGTTTGTTATTTTGATCTTAAATACAGGACAGAATATTTTGTTAAAGATAGAGGTTATCCTGGCTATACTGCATCATAATTTCATATCTGAATATCAAATATGTCCAAACAAAATTTAAATTATCATCATTATTATTACTATTACGTTTATTCATCAATATATAACGATAGAATGTTTAGGATGTGTTTGTCCTGCTCATTCCTTTTTATTTATTTATTTGGTCTCAGATTTTGATTATATATATCTTTATATATGCAACTATTATTAGAAGACACACATGTGTCCAGCAAGCTTGTATCACAGAACATCATAAGTTTTTAAAGGTTTCCATTCTTCTTTCTTGTGCACTATACGTATGTGTCGCCTCAGGTCTCCTGTTCTCCACGTCGTGTAGCTGCATTGCGGACAGACCTGAGCGGCATTCTTCTTGTGTGTGTTAATTATATGAACCCGGAGTACGTCCTCAGAGCCAGCCGTGTAATCGCATAGAACGCATTGATGACGCTTCTCGACTGGATTATTATGCACGTTCCGCAGGTGTCTTTTCATATCAGATATTCTCATTGTCTTGTATTTGCAGTGCGGACATTTGTTGACCCCATGGTTTTTGACCATGTGATTTTGGCGGATATGAGAGTTTAACTCCGCTCGCCAAGTTGCAGTGTGGGGACAGTACGGACACTGGTGATGTTGAGTTTGGGTTAATGGGTCCAGGTTTTTACAGTCAGAAGGGCTCTTGGCCCGCTTTTGCATAGCGATAGAAGGCGAAGATGGATGGGTGCTTATCGTCTGTGAAGGTACAAGCCCATTGATGCCTTCCTGAGGCCGCGGTCTTGTGTCAGTGAGATATTGTGAATTAAATTGTTGAGTGACAGTAGAATTATGTTGACATACACCTGGCGACGCCCCTCGACTAGTATTACATTGCCTGGCTCTCGTTTGTTGAGCTATGTACCCATACAGTGGCTGAGAGCAGCATTGGTCGCAACTGTTCCTGGTCTGTCCTCCCAGACTGTCATTCAATTCAGGAAAAGGATAAATGATCTGTTTATGAGCCTGACCTTGACCTGTTGGGCCATTGTTAGTATTGTTAGCATGTGTTATTTCCTCTGTTGACTGATAATAGTCTTCAGATTCAGTTACGTAGTCAAGCTGAGTCACCTGAAGGTTAAGGTCGTTAGCTTGTAAATCCTCTGTATCATCAGTTCCGTATACAGCCACACTCTCATTATCTGGTTCGACTAAAATAAAAGTAAATAACAACCATTAAAAAGAGAGCAATGCATTAAATTTTACAATAGACTTAATATGCTTAGTATATTGAAGACTATTTTTATAATAATAAAAAAAAACCTGTAGAACTTCCGGGTAAAAGTTATATATAGTGTTGGAAATTGTCCCGCCCTGATCAACTAAGATGTTGTATGTGGTATGTACTGTACAAGCCCAGTAAACTGCCACTCCATTATGTATTTTACCAACCTTTGTTGGCTTTAACATGATACATTTTATAACTCCATACTACTTAAAGTTGATGATTGATCTTTTGTCATAAAAATAACAACTCCATATTAAATTATCTTATTCATGTAACAAATAAGCTACTCCTTCATGTAACATATCTCATTTTGAAATGATAACTCCCGAAAACAAATATAAATAAGCGCGACAAACCTTTAATGATGACACAACTCTCATCCACAGCCTGACTAGCCTGTTGAATGGTATCTCCATTTCTAGTTGACTCCGCCTCGCTGTCACAGTATGATGATGTGTCTAACTCAATCGTGGTGGAGACTGGAGTTATATTTTTTAACAATAATGGTTGATTTACATCAGGTCTTAATTGAGAGTTATCTTCCTTGCTAAGTATACAGTTATTTGCTGTGCTGTTCGGAGTTGTCTTACTCTGTATGTTTCTGTTGACTAGACCTGATATTTGCAGCAGAACATTCAGCTTGTCTTCAGAGCATGATTCCAACCTGAGCAACAGAAAATGAATCTCTAATTTACCAAGACGTCATTTCCTAGTCAGTGAGATGGATATTGAAATCTATAGCAGGGACAATAATATTCCAATATTTGGCCCTATAGGTATAGAAGAATTGATCCATGAATCGTCATAAATTGTTGTGCAGGCAATGTCAAAAAATTTTTGCAGGACCTTTTAGTATTATCAGCTATACAATGATTACAAATTACAACTATTTTGCAGAGGTGTTTAGGTATGCTGGCAGAATATGGTTTGTGGTATCCTGCTTTAATTGCTGTCAGGTCACGCCACAGTATGACAAACGATTAGAGACAGACATTCTACATCCTTTCGGAACTTGAAATGCACAGGCCTTCTGCAGTTGGTGCAAGTCCAGTGGTAGAGTGCTCCAGTGGTCAAAGCCTTTGCTCTCTCCAAGGTAATGAGATATATGGCTAAACTCAAAATTCAAACTATTCTCATATTCCCTCAGTGGCATATTTTCACAAACAAATGATTGATTGTGATAGAATGAAACCTAGTCTTCAAATGTGGATGGATGAAAACACTCAACTCACCCTGTTTATAGGATCAATTTGACAATATTTTTCTGAAGCACTCATGTCACCACTCAGATGCAAACTTTTTTATGAACACTTTTTTTAAAGCAGATGACCTCTAGTGATATCATTGTACTCAGGTAACTAAGTACTTTTGTTTTACTAAATAGCATGAGTACCATGATATCACTAGAGGTCATTGGTCACTCTTGCCCAATCATCTGTTTTAAAAAAACTGTTCATAAAAAAGTTTGCATCTGAGTGGTGACATGAGTGCTGCAGAAAAATATTGTCAAATTGATCCTATAAACAGGGTGAGTTGAGTGTTTTCATCCATCCACATTTGATGACTAGGTTTCATTCTATCAGAATCATTCATTTGTTTGTGAAAATATGCCACTGAGGGAATATAAGAGCAGTTTGAATTTTGATTTTAGTGAGCCAAATATCTCATTACCTTGGAGAGAGAAAAGGCTTTGACCACAGGGGCACTCTACCACTGGACTTGCACCAACTACAGAAGGCCTGTGTTGAAATGTGAACAAACATTTCAACATTCATAACAAATCAATTGATTGGGTTGTAACGAGGATTGAAAATGGAATCCAATACCGGCATACAGTAATTGTTATCTTGAGATACGAAACCATGACATGCTCCACTCACCTGGTTTGTCTGCAGAATCCATCTCTGCACACGTTTTCCTTAACATCAGGTATCAGATCTATGTCTTTACTGTCTGTACTGGTATTGTGAGATACGGTGATAGGGTGCTCATCTGCACCTTTATGACAAAAAATTGTCCAAATATAATTTGACCGTAGCCATGATATTAATTGTACATAAAGTTGTGTGAGAGTGATAGTTTACCCAATCAATCAATCAATCAATCAATCAATCAATCAATCAATCAATCAATCAATCAATCAATCAAATTAAGATCTCTTGAGGAGTAAATATGAGTTGAGGCCATTCAAGAGGCAAGGTTACCATAACCATACCTGTTTCTTTGTGAGCTAGCTCTTTGAACAATTGTATCAGAAATCTTTGGGTTTCTGAGTCAAAGCCCTCAAACTTATAATTGAATCCCAGCTGCTTGGGGTGTATCGCTAGAACAGCTATCTGATATCCTTCTTTGTGTGCCGCTGTAACCTGCAAAAATCCAACAATACAATGTAATTTTTATCGAGATATAACAATGAGCCTTCTATGACAGTTAGTTGAATTAATAAACAATAAACAAGTTATGGGATAATAATCAAGCAAAGATGGGTAAAATGTGCATCTAAATGGAGATTGAGGGTATGAAAGCTACTGTGAAGGCTGTATTACATGTGTACCGTTGATCTTGTTAAGTTATACGCTTGCCTAGATCATTGTTCCAACCGATCGTTAGTCCCGACTGGATGAAGCGTCAACTCTGGTCTGGTCCTAATGCTGTGTCATGGGTGAAAAATAAATGGGTCATTTCTTTGATCACCAATAGGCAAAAGACACGCGATTGTAAATCATAAATGGGTATTGTTTTTGATTGCTGTTTTTGGGAGATGGAGAAGATTCAATTGTTGGCATTAAAATCTCCAAGCCAACAGTACAGTCCCATTTCTATTAACCATTATTAGAAGGCCCAATTTGATTGTGTGATTCAGATGTCAAATCAATATTGGGCTATTAAGCTAAATCAGTCAGTTTGATCCTAAAAAACGCTAATGAAAAACAATTACGAGTTACATAACTTGTCATTGATAATGGGTGTGTTGACAATCAAAGTCAAGATTGTAAATCTAGGTTTTCTTGTTAAATTTTTATCGAACATTTTTCTACTATGAACAGTACTACAACTTTGATTTCAGAGATCCTGATTTGGTGAAACTCACCGCTGCTGACAGAGTGTAGAGTTGAAGGTCGAAGTCGTCCATCAGTACCTTGCAAGATATCCTCACATCATATCCACTGTAGCCTGTAGCAGAGAAGTGCATGATAAGGCCAATTTATGCAAGTATTTAACCTAGATAGTTACAGAAGTATATCAGCAGCCAGTTCAGCTGTACATATGTAAATATTATTTGAGAGTGATGATCATGAGCTCCACCAGGCCTAGCTGTAATACAACTACATGGAGTACTTTTACTTTGGTATTATTGCCTCAACGACCACATTAGATTAAGTAGCTAGGAGTGAGAGATGATGGTACGTTCAAAAGTAAAACGTGAGTTGCATGGTTCAGTAGTGGGTCAAGGCACAAGTATGTATGTATCTGTAGTGTATGTATGTATGTATGTATGTTATTTATTGAGCTATGTTGTTTTGTTTTGAAAGAGGTGAGAGCTATTTGTGAGTCAGCAAGGAAGATAACAAGTCTCAGGCATACTGTATTATCATTCATACCATAAATTAATATCTCTTACCAAGATCTGTGTACTGGTTACAACATATACATCGGTCAGATGGAAGGAGTATTAGTATAATGCTGACAAATTATTCAGGTTCCAACTCAAATCTGAATGATTGGAAATTACTTTACTCTTCTAAACAGGAAGTTACAATAAATGGAAAAAGTGTGCCTGGCAGCATGTGGAAACAATCGTGATTGGCTCGTCCTTACTATATTCAGTACTGATTGGCAAATAACAATTCCAGATTATAGAGTGGAAGTTGCCTCCTCATAAGATAGGAAGGGGTAACTCCCCTATTTATACTACAGGATTACCTGGGATCAGAGAGGTTGGGATAACCATTTTCATATATGATATTATTTTATAGTAACAATGGACATGACAAGACTTAAATTCCAATTAGTTTATCATTAACCACCCAGTTTTACCATAGTATATTTATGACTTAGTAGGCCAAAACGCAAAGAATCAAGACTTTGCATAACAACAGTTCACTTTTGGCCTATTGAGTAGCAGTAATATTATTATACATATTACACATCTTATGCAAATAGAGAATGCCAAAACTCACTACAAATTATTACCATTGCTATACTTTCATTATCTTTTTCTATGTATGCACTAAAACATGATATAACATAGACTGAATTAGTTTACTGCACTATGCAAGCAGCTCCTTGGTTAAGCCATATTTGATTGCAAAATTTATATGTTTTGTTTAGGATTAAGGAGTTGTTTACCTTCTTAATTGGGAAGCAAAAAATTTGTACAGCAGCAAAATGATAATTACGAAGTAAAAATGCTAGCAGTGTAATTGTCGTGGTTGTCAAATCCAGAGTTCTGATGCCAGGTACTTTTCTCCCAAAACATGAGGGAAAATAAATATCGACGTGTATAATATAACATACACGTTATTCTCTTTAATATTTAATCTGATAGAAAATCAGTGGTTGAATAAGTCTTTTTCCATCAATCATACAAACAGTTAATACTGAGCACTGTGTTTATGATGGTTTAAATCTGAAATTGTCAACAATGTAGGGAAGACACAGTTTGAGGGGGTCTACATCGAGCTTCGCTATAACAAACTCTATCTCCGCGATGATTCCTCAGGCTTTTCTAGTCTCTCAAAGTGTTTTCTGGCATTTTTAATATTCATCAGTGTAGCCGCTGAAGCTGCAAATATAAAGATATAAGTTACAGAGTATTTAAAAATATCCATGATATGAAATTCCACTTGCTGCCACCATATAGTATCTATATTGGTCCGATAAAGTTTTTGAGATGAGACAGTTTAATACATAAGTCAGGCATGGCTGTACATAAACGGAATGAGAACCAAACAATGATACCTATAAACCTCAGTAGGGGAAACGCATCATCTTTGAATAGCTAATTAGCAAACATAATTAGTCTGATATGGCGAAAGCTTTCTGCTTTTAACGAGCATAATAGAACACTCTTCCTGCATACAGTAATCCCACCGAAAAACCGATAGGTTTGGAGGTGGTATTAAGGTAATGCCCATGAAGCAACTCTCATAGGGGACTTCTGACAACTTATGTGGCAGCTGAGCCCTATTTTTGCACACAATAAACACCTACAGTTTTGCCTATCCATCCTCAATTATTGTCAAGATAACTAGATTCATACCTGATCTTCTCTTTGGGACTAGTATGAAAAACAGCAGGTGATGCTATGACATAGAAAACTTGCAACAGCCAGCACAGGTTTTTTGGCTTTTTCTAGCCATTTTTATTCAATCCAATAGACATAGTTTTGTCCATGTCTATGAGGTTGCATAAAAATGTTTTGTCTATGTGCAATCCTCAATCAATCATCAGTGCAACTTAATAAAGCCTAAGTGCCTGGGCAAAATGTGTAAAATCTGCTTCAATAGAAATGTTGATGGTTAAAATTTGCTCAAATAGAAATTTCTATGGCTCAAAGGCTAATATCTAAACGAACAGTCATACCTGAGCAAATCATTTAAGCCTTAGTGCCTGGTCAAAGCTTTTAAAATCTGCTTTAATAGTAGTATCAATGGTTCAAAGCCACCTGCTTTGAAAGAAATTTCCAAGGTTCGAAGGCTAATCACTAAAGCACCAGTTCATAATAAAGCCCAATTTATGTAGCTAGGCTGAATAGCTCAGTTTGTAGAGTGTCTGCCTTGAGCTCACTGATTATTAAGAATGTTGTGTGTTCGAGTCTCATCAAAGTCAGATTTTTTTTCCAAATGGGTGCTTTATAACGAGCATTTTTACCGTAAGCGTAATCTTCTACTGCTATTGAGTTGTTTTCTGCAAGTACCCAACAGCTCAGTGGGCTATCGAAATACCTCTCTGCTTGCACTATTTTGCTACCGATATGCAAAAATTTCTGTGGTGAGAGGGCGCTAAAGCGCCCCTCCCCGCCACGCCTACGGCATGTGGATCGGGCTGCGCCCGATCATTATGCTCATCTCTAAAATGTCAGTGAGTGAAATTTTTTAGAATATAAGGCCCTGGATATACCCATTGTTAAACTCTGTGCTCCTAAGAGTTATCTTATAAAATAATTGTCATGTAATCTGCTTTACACTTCTCCCATGTGAGTTTAAATAACAGCAGCTATTGCTATGATGATTTCTTAATTATTTTCATTCATTCATGCAAACTTGTCACAGATTATACTATTATTCAGTTCTCTTATAGTTGCTGCCCATGTACGGCCTGTCATAAGTTCAGATAGCGGCAATTGCAATCTCCTTATTATGTTCATTTTTTATCTAGACCAAATCGCCTGTATAATTTGTTGTGTCGTTGTATTTGTGACGTGTAACACCAATCATAGATATTCCTATTCGTTAAAAGCTTGCCACAGTTCTTTTTTTACCAGGCAGCATATATGACATGAGATGAATTATGTCTCAGTAACAATTACCTAATGGGCTGCAAAAAAAGCTGTGGGTTTAATTCTCAGACATAGTTGTGTTTGTGAGATATTATCGGATTTTAGAATTTTACACCACTAATTCCTATTGGGTGGAAGTAAAAGTCCTACATACCTCTAAATCAGCTGTCGGCAACCTGGTCTATTTTCCAGTGCGGCCTAATAAACAATATTTTGCGGGCTGATTGTGGCCTTATGCCTGAAAAGATATGTATTACACATTAATTTCGATCCCCATCTCGCATTTTGTAATCTTGATATTCAAGTATGTAGGCACAATATATTTCAAAATAGTGGCCATTCAGCATTAAGCATGTATCTACCAAAGCCGTGTCTAGACATAATCATCTTAACTGTATTGGTGTTAACTCCTTTTTCAAGTGCTTTATTTTCAAAATTCCAGCACCCCTCCCACACCCACCCTGCCCTTTTCCATACACATGCGAAACTTCACAAGATTTTTTAAATTAGTATTTCTGTTGAGCTGAAGTTCCTTGCAACATACCACAGCTTTTACAAATAAATCTGTTTTAGTTTGTACATAGTTGTTACTCCGGTTCCGATTTTTTACCTGAAAGATATGTTGCGCCTTATTGTGTTGAGCCCGTGTAAAATGTGGAATTTTTTTAGAAAAAGGTTGCCCACCCATGCTCTAGCTAGATCAATATTGATCTATTTGCTTAAATTCGGAGTTGTTTTCCTCCAATGGACAGGGGAGCAACTCCAAATACAGACAAATGAATCGTATATATGTTCACTCTGACCAGTGAACCATGAGTGAACTAAGCTATGATCTGTCCAACTGAGCCGAATAGTTTTGCTCCTTTTCGGTGGTCTCTGATCTTATCAGTTCTAGTATATTACAGTAAGAGAAAATTGGAAGATAAGCTCCAGTAAAAGTAGGTATGTAAAGCTTGATGAAACTGCCAAAGAAGCCAATTTTAGCGTAACACCCCCCTTGACTACTAATTTACAGTTGTATGAAAAGGTAAGATATAGAACAAGTTTCATCCAGTTTGCCTGCATACTTGTTGTTCCTCTTCCACTGGACACACTGCAGGCAAAAAGGATGCATCGTGACCAGTAGAGGGGGAGCAACTCCGAATGCAGGCAAATGGGATCTTACTTGGTCTACGTGAGATACGTAGAAAGATTCCAAACTTATGACTGCTATGGTGTGTTCCTATCTATACACTATGTGTGCTCAAGGGAGAGATAACTGATTACAGCAAGTGAAGAGATCAAAGATTTTTGCTGAACAGGCCCCTGATAGTGCTGATCAATTGATTGTATTTTTGAAAATGGTTGATAAAAATCAAGTTGTCATTTCACACGCCACATCCCAAAGCATGGGTGGCAAATTATAAGTTGCCTTACGAGCTAGGCTGCACTCAGTTGCTCTCCGTTTGCAGGACCGTGGGAGCACGCCTGATAGCCCGCCAAACACCAGTAATTGATGGACTGAAGTGGGATTGGAACCCATAACCTTCAACATTTGCATGCTAAAGGAGCGGCGTTCTTACCAACTGAGCCACCTAATATGATATATACAAACAGCCCGCTCATAGGAACAACACATATAAGAATAAGAAAATATAACATAGAGCTCAGTACTTACATATAGTAGGGTCTGACATCACCACCATCACGTAAGTGTTTGGTGTGAATAAATCTATAAATGCAGCGAACTCTCCGTTCCTGTCAAATAAACATTAGAAGAATAATATGTGCTTCTCAATAAGATATGTAGATAGATATGTAGGATAACAAATTTAGTAGATAAGGCCTGGTCCTTTCGTATTTTCAACTGACTGTTTGTTTTGTGTTTTGGTTGTCATATAAACTAAGGTGTTTGATTTTATGTCGGAGCGTGTATATTTATTATGTTACCATTGTGTATTGGGTCGTACTAAGGACTGATAATAATTTGTGATAAGTAGGCTTATTTATATGATCGGCAGCATGCTAAAATGATCGTGTGACCTTAACTAGTGGTCTCATATTATGATGACAATAGTACAGGCAAGAGGGTCTGCAGTCCGAAGACCAACTAAATATCTCATTAAAAGCTTATCACAATACAAAGACCAGACAAATCTGAAAGTATGATGAAAAAATGGGATTTGTCAGTCCGTGGTGTTTGTGATAGTGGACAATCACTGATCGGAGCAGAAGATCTGATATTCCTTGTTATACCATGGAGTTGAGGATAACTCCCCAATTATTTCCTTTTAAAAATAAGATATTAGACTCAATTCTCATATATATTTACATATCTATTGTATAAAGAATAATTTATATATCTTTTTTTTAGTCGTCAAATTTCTAGTGACTTGAGCACAATTAGAAACTCTATTATCCAGCAAATTACCATCTGTGAATAGATACCTTACAGATCTTACCTGACTTCCATACTTTGGAATGACGCAGCTAGTTTGCTACAGCTCAGCTTGAACTGCTTGATTATATTAGAAATCTTCTCAAATCTGTGAATGTCTTTGTGCTCTTTTATTGTACAATGTGATATCACCTGAAAGAGCAGATACAATAAATAAATTTGTCTAAAGTACTGACACATATCAATAAGGGTCACTAATTAACATCTAAGCATTCTTTTCTAGCTCTATGGGACTTGCATGAGGGAAGAAGAGGTAAGAATTTTTCATTCAGAGGTCAATGCAACATGGAAAAGACTTTACCGTTATTATGATCAACTTGGTGCTAAATATTGCAAACCATCTTCAACTTTAAAATCTTTCTGGGAAGCGCTTTAAAATCACAAGTTGCACTTCTTTATTTTATTAGAAGTTACTATAATTTTATCTTTCCGTTAACTCATTGTCAGATTTTATGTACACTTTTATTTTATTTTTTATTATTCTACACCGAATATTTTATCTCACATTTTATCATGTACAACGCTTAGAAATCATTTTTTTATTGTATAAACAATTTTATTATGCGTTTCATAAATAAACTGTATTATTATTATTATTATTATTTTTCATCACACCGATCACGCGATATACTAATTGCATGTATATCTCTGATCGATAGAGCATGAATTCTTTCACTTAGTAAGAGTGCCATCGCAAGGAATTTGGTGTGACGACCCGAGTTCAATTTTATAAATCAAGGACAGGTACATGTTAGGTACTCATACTAAATTGACTCTATCGATCAGAGATACACATATAATCTCGATGTCAGTGCGCTTTCTCATCACTAACCAGGAATGTAGCTTTCTCAAAGAGAAGCACTTCATCAGCCTCCAGTATCTCAGCGAACTGTCTCAGGTTAGTCTCCAGTTTGTTAACGTTAGGTATGAGTAGATATACTATAGATGACCAGGCTCGATACAGCGTCTCGTCCCAGATGGATGTGGCAAAGCATTCACAGGATAAAGGCTTAGATAATCTCTTAATGTCATCCTCGCGCTCTCGGAATATCTACAATCATGAGAGGTATCCCATAATGCATTAGTTTGATTTCGAAGATAAACCAGGGGTGTCTTTCAACTAGAATTAGCAATGCTTTACTACAGCAAATTATCACTATCACATCGCTCAAAATCATCACTCACTTAGTCTTTTAATTATTCAAAATCGCTCCCAAATCGCTCACTCAGAATGTTTATAGTTCCATCATTGAGTGAGTGATTTCTGAGCGAGACCCTAGCAGGTGTCACTCACTCATTGAGTGAGCGATCTGTTGGCTATCTGGGCTGTTTTTTATTGAATGACCCCCAGGTTAGCGGTAACATGGAACCATTAGGCTCAGATGATTTCTTAAAGTGGACGACAACCACAAAAGTTATATTTTGATATTTGATGTGTAATGGTGTACTACTTCTAAATTTAGATGTTATAAATAAATGTTGAATTTGAAAATTTTAATTATTTCACTTACAAACTCTCTTTCACCATTTTGTTTCAGTAACACAAATACCGGTACTCTCGAAATAAATATATTATTGGAAAAAAATTATGTGTAAAATAATTTTTTTCCAGAATCGAAGCAGTTATCTTTTGTGTCATTCAAAATATATAAGCAGTCATCTCAGTTACAAAATCATTTACAAAAACAATATTATTGCTTTCTATAACAAAAATTAAGCATTTTCTTTGAGATTATAATAGCCTCTCAACTTAATTCAGTTTATTGCAGCCATGGGGTGGAAGGGCTACTGACTGCCCTGTGGTACAGATCCAAAGTTTATACCTAGGATTTCTATTGTTGAGTATGCTTCCTACTGGGGAAGGTTAATTGCAACTTTATACGTATTTAGTGGTGCCAGTGTTGTCTTCTACTTTAAGCTGTTAAAGGTGGATTGATGAAGGGGTTGGCCAGGAGTATAGAGAGGATTTGGTCTTGCTTGTAGTACACCATGAAAAAAGTCCAAGACCTGAGATACAGACTGCAAAATGTTGGCAACTGAGAAGTGAAGAACGGTAACAGTATGGTGGGCATACCAACAGATTATTTCAAATACACATATATATATAAATTTTCAGGCCTCTATGATCTATTATACTAAAAGGGTCACACAAAACAATTGAGCATAAGGTTATTCATAAAATCAAAGAGATTGACTCATTTTGGTCCAAACTGTAGACTTAATAATAAACCTAGACAGGACACTATATACATTATTTATCTATATATATACAAATATTTTTGCCTTAAACTTGTATCAAACTGTTTACGTCAAGCTGCTAAATCTATTGTAATTTTCAAACTCAAAATTCAACCAAAATTGATCGAGTTATCAACAAAAAACCTGGTATATGAGCTGCAAGTCAATTATAACACCAATGCTACTACAACTTCCGATGTCGTTACGTCGCCTCACAACTAAATGCCTCAGTGCCTATGTGCTTGTGCTCTATACAGTGTCATGTCTAGGTTTATTGTTAAGTCTATGGTCCAAACTGATATTTTTGTTTTTTTTTTATATATTTTATTTTTGTGATAACACCAAACCTGTTCACGTTGATCTTCTTGCACGAGATCCATTTTGTGGACGAGACAGAATATTTTGGCGTCTTTAGAGTTTGCCATTAGAGCTTCAAGACACGACTGATAGTAATGCATGTCTTTCTCCAGTTCTCTGCTCTCAACATCAAATACATATATCAACACCTGTCAACAATACATATTATATCATATCATATCAAATGTCAATAATAATGCCAATGACGATAACATAGATGATCCATGTCATACATCAAAATATATGTAGTGCCTTTTAAATGTAGTACGCATGCTGCTACACAAACTAAATGATGAATGACGAATATGAAGAAAATATGACAAAAAGTCAAACTAGTATCCGTATTGAGTTGTCTTTCCTATAAACGAGGGAGAACAATTACCCATGAAGAAGATCGAAATTCATGAATCATCCAATTGATATATCAATTTATTATACCGCCGTAATTCTAGATTATAATCTAAGAGTATTACATGACAAAGGGTGAAGGTATAGGACCCATTTAACTATAGAAACAGTATAAATAACAGATCTTGTAGCACCTTGAACACTCGCAAGATACTGAATGGAACGAGTCAACTCAAACGATTTACCTGCTCCTTGTCAATAGTATGATCCTAATGGGAAAAAATTCTTTTTATTAAGAACATGTAAAATGCAGAAAAAACTAACCTCAACATGTTTGAAGATGCTATCTCGTTGACTCACAAAATACTGCTCCATGAAAGCCTCCTGACTGGAAACATAACATCGAAAAGTAAAGAACTATCAACCAATATCATAGACACTGTATCATTGAGAGCATAGATTCATCTCATTTGTAGCTTAATTGAAATATGATGGAGTTTTTTTTTCATGCATTCACCATCAGATAATTATGAGTGTAAATTATTTTTCAATGATCATCACATCATATATGATGTATCTGACAATGAGTAATTTTATACAGGTTGAATAGGAGCCTGTGTTGACAAGCTTTGTCGTGAAGAGGGGGGGGGGGGGGGTGGCCAACAAAGCTTGAAAACTGAATTTTTTTTTTAAGCAAAAGGCCTACTTAAAAACGAGACTCAGCAGACTGGCGTTGACAGATTCTTGTGTTATCAATAGCAATAGCCGTTTAAACTTCATACCAAAAATCTAATATATTTTTTTGGTATTTTTATGTTTATCCTTTTCAATAACTTAGATTCAACACCTAAATCATACATATAAAATTTAATTATCGACTGCATTATATGATAAAATTCATGAATTTGCAACACAACAAGTGGTTGACAACGTATTTTTAGACCTTTTTATTCCAAAATAAGCAATAAGCATGTATGAGAGAGTCAAGTGATATCACCGTATGTTATCAATGTAAATTTGAATAACCAATTAACTTACCCTCCACAATCCCACAGATTGAGAACGAGATTACCGAGAAATCTGACATGAGAGTGCTCTATATCAACTATAAAATAAAATATATAATGAAACAGTGTAGGTAGCTGCCTTATATGAAGTGTTTGAAGAACACAACAATTAGGCATGTTAGAGAGTATCCCATAATGCAATATTCTGGAAACTCCAAGCCAAATTTGTTCAGGGAGTGCAGCCATAGTACAGCCATTATTGTTTAGGTTTAGGTGCAAGTAGGTGGGCAGGCTATTGTCTGTATAGTATTGCATTCAGTATCATTTCACAAATTAAAACCCTAGATAAGAAAATGACTCAGAGCAAAGGGTGTTAAAATGCGTCATAACAGATGATTTGGCACGTTTCTGGGTTCAACTTTTCCTCCGTCTAGAAAGAGTGTAGAATACTAAAAAAGGCAACTCTCCCGAAAATCCTAAAAAGTGGAAACTCATGATCATCAGCTAATCTATTTAAATGGTTAACGCAAAAATAAAAATTACTGATAGTGTATATATAAGTTACTAACTAGTAGCCCCGAGCCTCCTGGTATCTCTTGCTATGTAGTTTGCGAATATGATGGATCTCATACTTGTCTTCCCTGAACCACTCTTACCCATCAATAACACCTGTAGAAAATGAACATATATTCATACAACATACATTGAGCTCTGCGATATCACTAATATTATTTTTTCGAATTTTATTTTTTATTTTTATCTTTGTATCATCAGCGATTTTACATTGACTCAACTTTTAGCTCTGTTAAAACACCATATTTCTCTTCTCAGAGACTGTAATAAACTCTATCCCTATTGCCAATGCTAACCCTATTATTATATTACAATGAATGTGAAAGAATTAGGTTTTTGGTATCATTCTAATTTTGAATACTGCTCTAGCTTCATAAACAGTACTTTGCCCAGTTTCATATGAATAATATTTTCAGATGAAATGAGAGGGTCCTAAAAGACTGTTTGACTGAAAACTCTAGATATGATACAATAGACCTGATTCTTTCACAATCATTTAAAAGAAATTATGAAATACCCTATATGAATAAATATTCAGCAAAGTTTTCCATTGCCAACAGCCTTGAAACGGTTGAATTTTAGGTCTCCCTAACATTATTCAACTTTCACTATTCACTTTAAATAAGCTCCTAATTTAGCCAGTGAAATTTATTGCTAGCTAAAATAAAGTCAGAAACAAACAATATTTACTAAACTCTAGCTAATATTCACTGCTTAGGGTAATCAGTACAGAGCGGAGGTATGGGCAGCTATACACAATGGGGTAAGCTGATTCACTATGTGCTGATAAGGATTCTTTGCGGCCGTAGTAAAGAACTAATCTGATTAATTGTTAGGCCAGGCCCGTAGTTCTAGGAGATACAGGGACGATCTGCCTCCCCTAGAATGTATAAAAGAGTAGCCTACAAATGCTACTTTAGAGGCTGGGGATTAACCCCAAACTCCACAGAAGGGGCTTCTTTTTTTTTTTTTAGTTTATCCGATAAACATTATTTTCAGTTTACAAAAAACTCTCCAAACGGTTTGCAGAGCAATATTCTATAAGCATGAATTTTATGCAGCGCCACATAAATGACAATGTCAGTGTCGATTGGGAATCTTGGCTTGACAAATCACAAAATCTGTACAATGTACATCATCAGATTGTTTTGTCAACTTTTATTTTGTAGCACATTGGTTGGTGATGCAACAGATTTAGCCTATCAAACCAACACCAATAAAAAAATATAGGATGGTATCCGCGTTTACCAGCTGAGGGGAAAGAGTCTGGGGGGGACACAGACTATGTCAGTATTAACTCACCTTCTTCTTGGTCTTATTCATGATGAGTCCTGAAGCTAGGTTCGATTGATTTCGATATTCCTGAAATTACAATAAATCATCAATTAGCAGTTTACATGATGACTTGGTGGCTTCAAATAAGACCTAAATTTTGATTACCCTGATGTAAGAGGTGACAGTCAAGCTCAAACATGTTCATGCTAGGCCTACACAGAAGGTTGCAACTTAAGGGGCGCATCAGAGACGATATGTCAAGAGACTCCTAGGTTTCTATCTCGGAGTGGGACCTAATCCTGATGAGGAGATAACGTCGGCTGAACAGCCTCAATATTTTTACTCATTCATAGCAGACATCATCTGTACTGACACACTTGGATGGTGGCGGATGATTGTTAAATAGTTAGATTGAATATTTGACGCAGCGAGCAGGAAGACGTGCCCCAAGGTTTCTTCCGCTCCGACTATCTAGATACTCCATATATATATCTATATATGTAGGCCTATTTACACTCCTAACTAAGTAAACTGACAGAATTTTCTAATAAATTTATTGGACCTGGCTCCATTGATCACTGGCTCCAACCAAAGTCTCATGAACATAGATAAGATAGATGGAGCAGTGAGTAAGTAGTAATGAGTACGTACACTCCAGTCCTTTCAATACTACCCATCCAGCAACAATGTTGTTTACTGGGTTGTATAGTGACTAGTGCCAATATAAGTCATGCAGAGTTGGTCCTTTTCACTGTTAACCACTAGTTCCTGTATCAACTCACTGTCCATAACTTGAAATGATGATGGATTGGAATGAATGATGCTAGTGATCATGATGAAATGGACACTTGACTTGGTGACTTACTCACCTAACTTAAACTTAACTACTACTCTCCTGATAGTTCCACTTGTTGGAAGAGCAGTTCAGTTGTGTTCCAGGATCACATATGCACACAGATTACAATGTGTGTCCCAACACTTTGTGTTGCTCTGATTGGTTGCAATACTTCTTAATTTCAGAAAGATTATATCTCTTAGCTGGCCCCGCACAAATTAAGCTATAAAGTTTTTCACTCTCAACATTGCTGAAGTCTTTTGCACTATAGACAGACCCACACTGAAAATCAACATGATCATGTGACTGAAGAATGATCACGTGACTAAAACAAATGCGCTTGATATTCCTTTGGAGACCATTCATACCCGGTTTATTAGGCTTGGGTGTGTCACCTGTTTCCACAAGTCAGCCTAAAGTGAAAGGATAGGTTGAGGTCGATTGTGGTTTGCCAGAATTTGTCATCACCTCATATAAGCACAACAATAAAGCCTGGATATTTTACTGGTAAGTAGTGTCAGTATACAAATGAACCAAAGGTAGATAAAGCACGAAACTTTGTTAATATATGTATGGTGGGATAATTAATAAATAGATAAGATAGGATTGTTCTATTTTTCCTTCTACCTTGAAAAATTGATTCATAATCTATGAAAATAATTGTTTTGCAGGAGTGTGCATTAGATTTTTCAAATAATATAGCAGATAATTGTTGATATGGTCAGCCAGGCCAGGGGCTGTCAGATCACACTGTAATGAATGAAATTCCTCAAAACTAAACAGGGAAAGAATTGGGTTGGCTTGATAAACTATTTCCTCGAATGGTCCTTTGTTTCAGAAAAGTCTTCCTTCAGCTAGTCTATCTAGTCGGTTTTCAGTCACTCATTGATATCAATCGCCTCAATTTTTGGTCATGGAGAAGAGAAATCCTCGAGAATGTCTCATGAGCGGGTTGTTAATGGTCTTTTTTGTGTCCTCTTGGTTTCAGAATCGTCTGATTCGGATATTTATAATTCTTATTGTTCACAGATGTGTTGGAATTTTATTCCGATAGAGAATGGTAGTTGATTACTTGTAGGCTATGACGCAAGCACTGGAGTTCATTGATCTAAACTCCTTGAAGTACCCACCGCTTAGAACGAACTTCTCCTGTGTAATTTTAAGTATGCTAACCGGCACACCCATTTCTAACGTCAGTATTAAAGGCACATTACACCAGATTCGCACAACTGATGAAATAGGAACTCCATATCACGCATAAGGTGTTTGATTTGGTTTGCTTGAAATTCCGTATGCTTCTAATATGATAGGCCTACATGTTGGAAAGAAAGATTTTGCTTCAACCCTGCAATACTTGCGGTATTGAAACAACTTTATTGAAACACGCAACTCGCATGCAGCTTTTATGCTATTATTCTCTAGGAAAACAAGTATGAGTAGTAGCGACATGTTAGAAAATTTTCGATATCATAGTAGTAATTTATTGATAGATGTCATTATATACATAAGAGCCAAGTCCCCTACACTCTTTTATTGATCAGATTGCTATTTTCATTGTTCAGCCCAATCCTTGCCTAAGCTAATTATTGTAACAGCTAACCAAAGTGGTATTGGCTAGAACAAGTCTGGCTGCGGGCCATTGAGTATTGCTAAAAACTTATTCATGATTTTCAGTTGTTGATTATTAGAACCAGGGAGAATTCTCCCTGGTAGAACTAGTTGTTCCAGTAGATGACTTGGAAAAAATAGCGTTGAGTTATTGACCGTAGACTTTGTATAGGATTTGATTACATTTATGTAAAGAAAAAACTTCCCCATGTGACGCAAGGACTGTTTCTTCCCCTCACTGCATCTTTTGTGACAATTTCTCAGCATTCATGCATACAACAGTTTTCCAGACCTTGTCCATTGCACAAGAAACTACCCCAAAATCTATGTCTATGATCTAACTCCTTGATCCAACTTGCTTGTCAATATTATGGGCAAAGTGGAATCCACTAACTAGTCGTCCATGTTTGACAATTAACTTCAAGTGCCCTTGCTGGTGTTGAAAGCCTAGTAATTAGTCTATAATTTTCTTGATTGTTATACAAAGTTGCTATCTCTCCGTAAAATCTTTTACATAAAGCACTATCGGAAGGGGTGGGCTTGATCATTACGACATTGGTAGACCCATGATGATGGTCTTCAAGTTAATTGTAGCGCTGGTATTGCATGTGCTTATACCATACTAACACCCATAGGTAAACGCAACGCAAACACGCGACCAAGCTTGTAAAAAGAGCTGCGACTGCGATTTCGGTAGATTAGTGGGTTAGGAGTGGATTGGTTGTATTTTTACTGCGCTGTCTTTTCTATAAGTGGCTGGTTAAGTTAGCTAACTAGGGCGTGTTAGTGTTATATTTGTTTGCTAACCTCAGCTATCATGATTTGTGTCTCACACCCACAGAATGACTCAGCTAGTCTGGTGCTAGTATTAGTTTGTCAAAAGGCTAACTTTTAACCTTACAACAAAGACTGGGGGTATATAATTATTTATTATGAAGATTCCCTCTATACTTGGGAAGGAAGTTGGATGATTGTATTGTAAGTCTATCAAATTTATCTAGGCATTTGCTAGTCTTTGAACAATTACCTAATCTTGTACCAACTGGTCTATGGATTTACAGCCGATAAGTTATGTCAATTGATTTACGGTAGCTGAAAAGCTGACAGCTGTTTGCGCAGGTAGACAGACACTAGTTTGAGTACTGTTTCTGAGAGGAAGCCTAACTCCTAGGTGACATTGACCTCTAAGGCAATTGTGTTTTAAGAGAATTCATCTCCGTGTTGAGTTCAAGCACTGTTGTTCAAGTATAGCTACTGTTAAGGATGAACTACTCCAATGGATAAGTCAGTGAAAGTGATTCATTTCCGCCGTGTCAGTGCTCAAAGCTATTGATCTGATCAGCAACATTGTAAACTTTTCGCTTGTTTTAACAGCAGCATTCAGAGAATGTAAGAAAGTTGACCTATCTGACTGGGTTGTGTTGTTTATTTTCCATTGTGTATAGTATCATGCATTGAATGTTTAGTATGTTGTCTTTTATTGAGAAATTGTGAGCCTTTTATTCTAAAGCTTATGACAGTATTTCAATCATTCTTCACTGAGCAAGTAGTGTAGCAATGATACTAAATTGAGTTTAGCTATTCATCTGGGATAGTTATTTGGATTGGAATGAATGGGGGAGTTTAGTTTAGCATTACAGCAAGGGTAGTAATTAGGTCGAGTACTGCTCCTACAAGCGTCTGAGTCACTGAGTCAGTGAGTGAGGAATTTTGATACTTTCCACCAAATGCCTTTTCATAAAACAGAAAAAGTGCATTTGGAACCAACCATGCTGCTAGTCAGTTGTTATACTAACAGTGCAAAGATTCTTTGAATCTATCAAAACTCGTTGAATGATTGTTGGCTCCTTTGCTTTGAGTAGGCACTGTAGCAATGTGATATTCACATGGCAATGTTGTTAAACAAAGACCAGTTTCCACGGTAACTGTTTTAATTACCCAATCATCTAATCTCCAGGGTAATAAAGTTAATTGATAGCCAATTGGCATCGTTAGCAATCTTACTTCAACTTTGCAGTCATGTTGCTATTATAATGTTATCGTTGATAAAGCTAGACTATTGTCACACGGCTATTTTTTTGTTTTGGGTGGTACAAAACAAGCAGCTGCCACGGAAAAGGCTAGATATAGCGTTGTCTATTCTCAACTTTGTTTTGGGGAGAAGATTTGAGGACAGAATTCTTGCACTGAAGCTATTGATTCTTTCTATTTGATATTTTATCCTCTGTACAATCATTACACACAAAACACCATGGGCGGCACATCAATGTATGAAATATAAAATATCCAATCTGATCGCTAGTGGACTGAGGCGGAATTTGAACCAAGCTTGAAACACTACAAGTGCATACAACAACACGTCTAACCCGGTACTTATTTGAACATATTTTCCTATTACAGTGTGGCGTACCTGAAGTAGATTATCTAAGCGAGTGTATTATATTATGGGCCTGAGTTAACCTGCAGGAAATTACATAGACAGGACAGCACCGAACTGTGCAGACAGAGTAACAGACAGACGACAAGATGTCAATGCAGATCCTCCGAGCGGTAAGTGCACAAATTACCCACATGGACATCGAGACTACACTATGTATTTAGACTATGTAGGCTATACCATATCTCGAGACTACACTATTATCATGTGTATCTCTGATCATTAGAGTCAATTTAGTACGAGTTCCTAACATGTACCCGCCCCTAATTAGTCAAATTGAAATCGGGTTGTCACACCAGATTCCTTGTGATGGTACTCATGCTAAGTGAATTAGTTCACTCTCTAACGATCAGAGATACATCCAATAGTATTATCATATTATCAGTGTGGAAATTGTCAGCATTGTGTTTGAAGTGCGAGAACTTTTTATAGGAATATCGCAAATGATAGGTTATCATTTTGTCATTCGTAATACATGTACTATTGGATGTAGGCTATGTGCTGAAGGTTATCAAAATTTTTTTTTAGATAACCAAAATACTTGACTGATAGTTGCTGAAGAGGCTTGCGCCTCCTTTCTCTCTTTGAGATAATGAGTCAAGCTAATAAAACTAAGATCCCCAATAAATTTATTTCTTATCTTTTGTATGTCTAGCGGTCTCAGTACAGCCATACCTAGATTGAAATTAATTGAAATTTCTTAGATTATCACTCATCTGATAAGTGGATGGCAAAGTGGAAGGTATTTTTAGGCAAGGTTGAGGAAAACCTTTCCAGTTAGCAGATAGGACAGATAATAGCATAAATTTGGCGCAAGGTCCAAAACTTCCGTCGACTGTTTTGCTGTTAAACTCATTGCCACCATCACCACCACATATGCCCTTCCTGTAGGGCAGACTTTAGCCAATGTGTTGTCATTGCTTGTCTGTTGGGAGCCCAGCCAATCATAGCCAACACATTGTCTCGACAGAGTTCGTCGAATGGTGGAAAAAGTAAATGACTGGGTTTCTTACCCTGTTTGAAAATCGTTCCGTAATACGAAACTGACCTGAAATGCAAAGCTGCAAATCAACCTGAGCGGCAAATCACTATGGGCCCATGCTTAGAATGAGCGGTCCAATCCCATATCGAATGAAGAATGCTGACGATTTCCATAATGAAAAAAAGCTCTGCCGCAGCCAGTATTTGAACCCAGGCCTCCCGCATTCAAGTCAATGTGACCATGTGCGCTACGCGGTAGATGCGATGAATGTGGTTCCCATATTCCAAAGAATAAACGCGAACTAATGCATACGGAAGTTCACCTAAATGATATTCCCATGTATCGATTGGCCCTCACATTGATGCCACATCGACATGTATGGGAACAGATTGAAAAATGGTATTATTGTGCTCATATTATGTTGTATTATTGTTTTAGGGGGACTGGGTGTGGTTACCCAGTAAACACAAAGGAGAATATGCTGTGGATATCGGTGCTAAGGTCAAGTTCTCAGAGTCCGGACAGATACAAGTCGAGGATGATGATGGAAATGTAAGTAGGCCTGGGGCGTTGAGTGTAGACATCGGTTCTGCCTCACACTGACATCGAGACTTCATCATTATCACGTCGTGTATCTCTGCTCATTAGAGTCAATTTAGTAGGAGTACCTAACATGTACCCGCCCCTAATCAGTAAAATTTATTTCGGGCCGTCACACCAATTTCCTTGTGATGGCACTAGTATATCAGTGTGGTTTCCCTAACTGGAGCCAAGGGGAAATGTTGCGACAGGAAGCGGGAAGCTGTTGGGTGCTTTGTTCCCTTTCAAATTATGTAATGTAAGGATGATGATTGGGGCTGTTGAGGTGTGAGATATCAGGGCTTGGGTTCGGATATTTGGTTATTATTTCTTTAATCTTGATTGTGGGCTATTTTTTAATCCTTCCCACGATGTCTATAATGATTTTCCCCCCTCTTTCCTTAAGTTGTCAAACATGATGATTATAGTATTAATGAACCTCATAGGAACTAAGTTCATTCGTAGCCATAGGCCAACATATATGCAATTCTCTCCAGAACATCAATTGACACATTTTGTGAGTTCGTTGATCTCAATGTTATACCAAAACTAAAATCAATTACCCAGCCGAGCTCACAATAACTATTCATTGATTTAAAAGTTAACCAGTAATTTTTCTTAAAAGGGAAAAAATACCTGCAGGGTCAATTCTATCCTTGAGAAATGAAAGTTTTCTAATTGAAATGACTGCACACTGTTCGATTTAATTACCTATCCCTGGTGCCAAACATTATAATAGCTGACTGATTGGAATTGTCAGGGTTTGATAGTGAGAAATATTCAATACTTCTCACATTAACATTGAGAAATTTAAAAGATAGGCTTACAGAATGTCAAGCAGTGCTGGTCTCTTGGGAACATGCTTCGATAGCACAAGAAAAAAGAATGCAAACATTTATTCAACCTCATCATGACTTCCTCAGATAACAAAAATTGGTGCTAGCTACATTAAGCCGCCCCGTAAACTAGCTACACTAAACTATGGTCTATATTCCTCACCCTATGTAGTCCTTCCTGTTATAAAATTTACTTAGATTCATTACTTTACCTCACTTCCCACTTCTTTGGATAACGAAAATTAAGTTACCCCATACTACCAACACTAGACTTTTTTCTCCGCCGGGGTAGCATGAATTTAAGTAGTCCCATACAATCTTCTGTATACATTTAGTCCGGTGGCCGCCCCACCTATCTTTCACTATTGTGCAACTTAGTGTGAGGTACACTATTACGATTGTTATCAGCATGGAAAACTCTACCAGAAACCAGTGTGTCAAACCCTATCCGCCCAAAATCGTAAAGGAAGTTGCATTTCTAGCCACATTTTCCATAGGCTGTCTCCAACTATTTTTGATACTTTGTTGCTGCTGATGAAAATGTCTCCCACCGTGACAGCTGCAGCTAACGACCTGACAGCGCTTCATGTGACAAAGCAGGCCAGGTAGTTCAATGCTCCTCGTAGGCCTACATTACTAGCCTAATCTAATATTAGCTATCATAAGGGTGAAAGCATTGCCATATGTCGCAGCTGAGTCTGTTGAATGAAAAGAGCACAGATGGATCTTAATCGATGTTGCAGTTTGGAATCCTGATGTTTCACCTCGTCATTGAGGGAGTTTGCGTTGAACTCGGGGATTTCATTTTTATTTTACCAGTCTGCAGGCCAAAGCAGCAGCTTTTCATTCAAATCTCATGAGTCAGCTAGAATTTTGAATACAACACGGTCTGGGCAGGCTTTATTGTGGGTAAAACAATAGCGGCTTTTTACTGGCAAGGCCTTGAAATCAATGTTGATGAATAAAGCATCATTGAAATATTTATGATTGCATGATGAATTTGCATGAATTGAGCCATTTGAGTGCTGCCTTTCTCAATTTTGATCAACGCCTACTTCCACATAAAAGCCTGACTTTCTGATTTATAAAGTCTGCACTCTTATCAATGTGCATTTTTGCTCCTACGACAGAGCTCAACTGCTCCGCGTTGAAGCCATTGATATGAATAAAGCTATACCTCAGTGGCTGTGACCTTGCTGTGGCCTTGCTTTGACAGCCTACATCGCTCCCTCAAATTTTGATCCTCCACGTAAATTAACGGTGCGACTACTGTTGCGGGTCGATGCATCACGGCTCCGCTTTTTCTCTTAATTTCAATGCCCTTTTGTAATGTCCTTGATATGTTGGGGACAACCACTTCTGATCTCCCATGTCTTGAAACCAGACCAATGGCTGATGTAGTCAATCATCAGTGTGGGCAGATATAAATTTTAACTACTCATGAGGAAGACTAGATAAGTTATGCTAGGATCGTTTGTGGTTGTGCTTAAAGTTGATAATGAGAGTGCATTTAAGAGAGTAAATATATGGCACACAAAAATGACCCCTCAGTCTTAGTGATCTTATTAGATCAAATTCGGAATTGATAAACTCGAAAATGAAACGCTTTTGAATGTACATCAAAGTGTGCAACGTACAAATCAGGTAGGTACAGGATTACGGCATTCTGTTTACTTGCATCATAATAGTGTGACAGCATTCTGTGAGTTACCATATCCACCTCTGCCCTCTTCTAAATCTTCGAGTAGCCACAAGGTCATCATGGCGGTGCAAGTGAAAAAATTGCAGAATCAGCACTGTCAGTTCCAGTCTTGGAGCATCGCGTCACGCTGGGTTCATAACTGGCCGTGACTGAAAAGTGGTTGTTAGTCTTGGTAGCACATGAGCCACCATAAATAATACTGAGTTGTGGTAATGCAGTAACTACAGACATACTCGACTATCGAGGGTCTGCCTACAACAACAACAACATATATATATATATATATACTTTTTCTAACAGGAGCATTGGTTGGACAGTAGTGTTGCCCTGAAGGCGATGCACATCTCATCAGTGGAGGGTATGGAGGATATGATAGAGCTGGGAGAGTTACATGAGAAGGGTATACTACGTAATCTCTTCACCAGATATCTCAACAATGAAATATACGTGAGTTATTAATGCCGTATTACCGTAAAATCTCACAATTTAGTCTCCCTATACTATAACTGCAATATCTCGCTATTAAGTCACCATATTCTATATTACCGTGATATGTTTCGATTTAGTCACCAAACTTGTTTAGAATTGACAAGTGGCCTTGCACAAATATGCTAGGTGTCCTCATTCATTTTGCATCTTTTCTTGTTATGTTCACATTCATTTCATTCGCATCATTTTATTAGTCACTCTAATTTATAAGTATGGCGACTAAAAAGTGTGATGTTGTCTCTTCCTGCAAAAGTTGATCAGAGAATGGCGTGCGCTCTCCTTTAGGCCTGTTTTTGTACGAGGAAATAATAAAGCCTCACTAAAGTTATGTCAAATTTGCCCTTCATTTTAGTGCCTAAACACTCGTGAACATTGTCTATGTTCTGTGTCTAATGAACTGATTTATGCCAAATTAAAGTAATACTGCTGTCGATGGTTTGGGTAAACAAATTCATGAGATAACCCTAATATTGAAATTCAAAACCTTTTCCATAATAAATATCAGGACAAAAGTAGACAATCCTGATGTATATGCAGTATGGCTTGTTTGTTTTGTTCAAAGTGTAAGTTGTTGTGTGACTGAAATAAGGTCTTCGATGAATGATCTTTTGTTTGCGGCCAACATTCGACAGGGATATCTCAGGTTTCAAAGCTATCTACATATGATAGAAAATGGCTATTTTCTGCTTGACCTAAATCTAAATATCAAAGAAGATCCCAAATTTATATTTCTCTAGACGTACACTGGCTCCATCTTGGTGGCGATAAACCCATATCAGATATTGGATATATACACATATGAGCAGATAACTCTCTATAAAGATAAGAAGATCGGAGACTTACCTCCCCATGTTTTTGCTATAGCAGACAATGCATACTTCAATATGCAGAGATATGGTCATGATCAATGCGTCGTTATCAGGTAACAAAATCATACAGTTTGATAAACGTCGCGTTATCACATAACGCCGCCCTTTAATCAGAGTTTGGTCATCAGATAGCACAGACAGACATGTAAAAGTGACACTTTCACAATGGCAAAACGCTTGCATATATTTTGTTATCTCGTGTGATAAAAAGCCAAGTTATGCTTGGTATCAGGGTGTTTTTGGGAAAAAATGTTCATTTAGAGCTCATTTAGAGTTCTTTGTTTAGAGGAAGGTATGCCATCATTATCAGTCGAGTTCCAACATGTTGTAATTCTAAAAAGTGTACAAGTTGATGTGCTGTGGTCAGCATATCGCTTTTGAGACCAACAGACCACAACATTTTCTATGTAATTAGCTCTAGTTAGCTAGCTAGCTATCTCTAAGTAGTAAAGTGATGCTGAGCTGAGATCTGGCGTTGTCCTTCTTTGGAGGACAAGGGCATTAACCAGCTCTAAGTTTATGAAATTATTAATTATAATAATTATTTTTTTCATATTAGATTTCAATTCAGACTATTGATTTGCATACTCTTGATGTTGAAATTATTCAAAATATCATTGAAAATAATAGCAACATGTGGACAAATGAATAAAAAAGTTATATAACTGAGTGTTCTTCCCTATAAAAACAGTTGTATTGCTTGCTGGAATGTGCAAAGGATCTCTTGGTTTTTCACCAGCTTGTAGTGGAAGGTTTTTTCTCTTCATTTAATTGGTTTGTTTCAGTGGGGAAGTATTATTTTTCTTATTTATTCTGTTTATTACAGTGGGGAGTCTGGTGCTGGTAAGACAGAGAGCACTAAACTGGTACTTCAGTTTCTAGCTGCAGTCAGCGGCCAGCATTCCTGGATAGAACAACAGATTCTAGAAGCTAATCCTATACTGGAAGGTAAAATCAGCAGCGTTTTTTGTTCCAGCATGTTTTTTATTCACTGATCAAGCATGTAGCCATATAGTCTATGTGGTACATCAAATAGTCAGACCGTTTCACAGCCAAATTTATGTTTTCATTAATTTTTGATTGATCACAACAATACTTATTGCCTCTCGTTGCTTTTAATTTACCAAAATTTGGTCTAAGTAAAAGCTGTTTAACAAATTACCCCGAGGAAAAGATCAAAGAATTGGGCCAATAAGATTATTTTATGACTGTTAAATCTCTCCCAGTGGTATATCTGGTGATTCATGTTACTGACTCACCAGTATCAACCTGTCAATGTTATATCAAAATGACTTTACAAATATACATTATGTTATGATCATTCCGTAATCGTAAATGAGGATATTTGAGGAGTTAACTGCTCACAACAGAGCGTGGACAACTCCTAACTAAATGAACTTATTGAACTCGCTAGATCAAAATTAATTCCTTCTTGCAAACGTAACTGATCTAACCTAGAGTACACTATTTCCATCAGACGGTGTATAATAAACTGCTAAACCCAATATTATTTAATTGGATACTCTGCTTGAGAATTATCAGATTTCCATTTTGTAGTTTTCAATTTAAATAGCGCTAATACGATCCATTAACTTTATTACACAGCTTTTGGTAATGCTAAGACAATCAGGAATGACAACTCCAGTAGATTTGGTAAATACATTGATATACACTTTACTACTAATGGAGTCATCGAGGGAGCCAAGATAGAACAGTACCTACTGGAAAAGTCAAGGATTGTGAATCAGGTTTGTAGATTTAGTTCCTTAAGTTTAGGATAGTGCACTCTTCATGATACAAGATTTTAACCCTGTTAATTTAAGTATTCAGGTAAATTATCTCTCTTCAACTATCTATGTAAGCAGCAGCATTAATAAGCTTTAACTTTAGATGTGATGTGTGTAGAAAATTAAAGATACATATACATCATTCCTTGAAATTGTTAGGAGTTTTGAAGTTGTGTGCTCAGATGCAACGGGGGGACAATCCCTAATAGTTAGTTATCCGACAGCAAATTTTCTACCAAATTATATTCGAATAGGAAGGATACACCCTATCACTCTGAAATGTCTTATGCTGACTTTGAGCAAGGTCAAGAGCAAATAATTTATAGTAATAAACCGTCCATACGACTCTGTCAACAGATTATTACTCAACTACGTCATTATCATTTTCAGCATGCCATTGACAGCCTTTATTCTTGGTTATTTTCAGGCTCACGATGAGAGAAATTATCACATATTCTACTGTATGATACAAGGACTGTCGGCAGACCAACTCAATCAACTAGAGCTGAAAGATGCTACTAGTTACCACTACCTCACTCAGGTTAGAATTCTGAGCTCTTTAGTCTGTCATAATAGAGCATCCCATAATGCGTTACTGGAATGACCAGTGGGAGATAAGTCACATTAGAAATAAACTTGTTTCCGATTTGACTTACAGTTGCATGTAGAAATTTCGCTCAATGTGCCTTATAAATATATTATATAGTATTTTATCAGTTTAACTACCTTCTGCAATTGCTCTCACTTGGTTAGGAAACTAGTCCCATATATTTGAATCGAAGGTCCTCAAACACCCCTAGTTTTGTCATGATTTGAAAAAAAAAATTGATGAACCACTATCCCTCAGCGCTTGCCAATTTGGAAGAACAGCGTTACTGTGTATTGATTAACATATAAAAGTATGTGCGCTTAGCAAATTTTTTGTCAGGAGCTTCTGTCAGAGTACACGAGATCCGTTGAGGTCTCAATTTTTGTATGATGTTTGTTAACACTACACTTTTTGGTTCTAAGAACTTATTAACGGTAAGATCTCAGGTTGGAGAGCGGTGATTGACCCATCACAGGGAACAGGGATTATTTATCACTTTCACTAAGTTCATTACAGCTCGTCTGTCCAAGACATTAAGGATGAGACAACCTGAATTCATCAAGTAAAATGTGTTGGCTGATAGGCAACAAAGTTACTTAACGTTTGGTTTAGCATGATTAAAGAAAAGATAAATTCAGGTTGGACTATTCTCCCCCATTGTCTTGTTTTCACATGGTTGGGTATCTTTATTGGTGACGGTTTTCATGAGGAACCTTTAAGCTTATTATGACGTTTTCTGCCCGTCATCCCTGCTACTGTTCGTTTTTCACTACAATGAAAGGAATCTGGACAACAGTTTTTTTTATGATTAACAGGCGTGAGAATTTATAGTATGAGGAAATACAGTTTCTGGATAGGGACATTTGGTATTTCTTATTTGTTAGGTGGTAGCAGTAACAGCTCACAAATGTTTTGGGAGAGTGTGTGTTTAAGGTGGCTTAAAAACTTGAACCTTGCCGAAAGGTTGCATTGTCATTTCTGTCATGGAATGCCATTTGCACCGTTCGGCAAAGTTTAGGTCCGAATGGTTTAGGTTCAAATGTATGTCTGTTTGAGGGATTTGTATAGGTTTCATAATTTGGGTAAGTTGATTGTGCAGTCTGCGCAATTTGATGAGATTTCTTGAGCATGCAACATCAGTTAACTAGAGATATTATAACTTTTGGTGCAGTTCAGAATCACATCACCACAATCAAATAATAACAAACTTTAACCACCAAAGTGGTTTATCCCTCACCTATTATTCTAATTGATGATGCTTTCTTACCTCCAGGGAGGCGAGATCACATGTGAGGGACGTGATGATAAAGCTGAGTTTATCAGCATCAAGTCAGCTATGAAAGTTCTCATGTTCTCTGACGAGGAGATCTGGGATATCATGAAGATCCTCGCTGCTCTTCTTCACTTAGGAAATGTCAAATACAGCGGTGGGTTTAGCTAACCTAACTCTTTCAATATTATGACTACGTCTCAAATGCGGAGAAACATATGCATTTAAGAGTACAGAGTAAAACCGCGTCCTAAACCCATGTCGGGCTTCTCTGCATATCGATTAGGAAGAAGGATTTTTTCATTGCATGACATGACTCATCTCGCCCTCCTGTTAATTAGAAATGGAAACACATGTGGCTTGTAAAATATGGTTGTGTTAATTTCAAAATATGGAATATGGTCGCCATTTTTATATTAAATGCTGCGCATAGGCTCTCTGAAAACTTATTCTGGGACATGGCTGACAGATATAATTATCAATCATATCACATAATTGTAATAATAAAAATATATACTTTACTCACTGATATATACATTCAATGACTTTACTGATCAAACCAGTATATCATGTGGTACAGATGACGTTGTAATGTACATAAAATATGCATGAAATAATCATGTGTCAGTCAGGTAAAAATGTTGTAAAAAAATTATACTAAAGATGACAATAAGACTATTCAGGCGATAAGATGGGTTTCTCTCAAAATAGGCTTTGTTTAATCAGTTCTCGTTATTTCCAACAGCTACTGAGATCAAGAACATTGCTGCCTCTGAGATCAAAGACCGAGCTGATGTAGATAGGATAGCTCGTCTTCTCTCAGTAGATCCTAACAAGCTATACAAAGGTCTGACCAGTAAGACTATCTACACAAGAGAAGAGGCCGTCACCTCCAGTCTGTCAAGAGATGCGTCACTCGATGTCAGGGATGCTTTCGTCAAGGTAAGATTGATCATGAGAGCTGAAACTTAGGTTTTTCTTTCTTGAAAGATTTTTCCATTTATAAATATATATCAGTCTATATAACAAGCCTAGTGTTCATTCACAAGAATTTTGGTGAGCGAGCCATAAGTCGGATTCTAGAATTAGTAGCGAGTACATCTTAGGAACTTAGACTAAAATGGAACTAACGGTCTGAGAAACATAAATGCTTATAGTGTCATCTTGAGCAGTTAGTCTCTCAACAATTAAAGCAGTATTCTTTCCTCTCTAACAACAGTACACCCTAGATAAAATGTTTGATCCAATTTGCATTTTTACTGGTTGTTCCCAATCTACTGGTAAGTCGGTGGCTCGAGTGAGGACAACTCCAAATGCAGGCAAATTGCTCTTGGTACTCCCACCTCTAGAGCAACAGGATAACTTACTGATTTTATCCATCTTTTCGTTGTAGGGAATCTATGGACGTATGTTTGTGTGGATAGTAGATAAGATTAACTCTGCTGTATACAAACCATCAGGTTCAGGTCAGCAGGTCCGGTCTATAGGTGTACTAGATATCTTCGGGTTTGAGCTCTTCGATAACAACAGGTATATGTTCATAAAGCAAAACGCTTGCTAGCACATTGATGGAATACCTCGCTATTGATATCTTTCAGTATTTCCTTATTTGGTCACAGAGATGCCATTATAGTTCTTTCAAGCTGTAGTTTGCGAATGAGTCCTCTGAAGACATAATATTGCTTTATGATAATTTTTGTCTACATAAAGAGTAAGCAGCATTAAACTGATCAACTGGAGTTATCTGTCCAACTATGTCCATTGTCTTAATCAGTAACACATGAGATACCAAAGTTGCATTCAAGCTACTTGGTTTGTTTTATAAGCGTTACATTCAATACCTTCATTTCCTTGTTGATTAACTCACCTGACAAGCAGCGAAACTTAAAACCTTTTATTGTTTGTAGCTTTGAGCAGCTGTGTATTAACTTTGCCAATGAGAATCTGCAGCAGTTCTTTGTTCGTCACATATTCAAACTGGAGCAGGCCGAGTATGACGCTGAGGGTATCAGGTGAGCTTCTTAAAAATAATATATCTTTTGCTTTAAAGTTTTTGCCTAGTTGTGGTCCCTCATTTTCATATGCAATACCATTCTGTAATACGACCCGCATTGGGTCGTTTTGGGCGTTTAATCTGGCAACTTACCTTTGTCAAGAAGTGGCTGCAGTTATCTCTGTGCAGGGCAAGTTCCATTCCAATGATTTTTTCTGTGTTTTGCCTATGGTAAACCCCCAACAATCACCCACTTTCTCATTCTTCTGTTCACTGATATGCATCAAAACCTTAATAGAAACCCGATTCTATTGCATGGAAATCTTTAAGGCTTGTTTCCGATTCAAATTCGCTCATTGGCTGCGCGATCCCAAAGCCTACATCGCGAGGATTGAAAGCATTCTGATATAAACACTGCTGTTTGATTTTCTTCAGGTGGGAGCACATAAAGTTTACAGATAATCAGGATATTCTTGATCTCATAGCTGTGAAGAAACTGAACATAATCGCTCTGGTAGACGAGGAAGCTAAGTTCCCTAAGGTAAGTTATATTTATACTTTTATTGGCATTATAAAATGATAATAATAATAATAAAAAAAAAAATCTCAATTGTTTTAAATGCATTTTCAGAGTATGCAAAAAAAACCTTTGAAAAAACAAAGCATTCAAACAACTGTGGAGGAAAACAATTTAGACTGTCTTTTGAAAGGATTAAAATTCAATGATGAATGAAGAGAAATGATGTTATAATGCCCAGAAAATTCAAACATGATCATATTTGGCTGGATTGTAGAACTTTTTCTATATTCTGTTGCATGTGTATCAAGAGACATTTACCACCCGCATGTGAGTGTAGCAACATCAAAATGCCACATCTAGAAGATTTTATGTTACTTCAAGTTTCATTCCAGCAATGCAAAATTGGTGCCAGAGGTACCACTGCAAAATCTTTTACAAAACGACAGGAAAAATAAATTTAGATGATAAATTTCATTTAACTTCATTACAGGGTTCAGATGAGTCTCTCCTACAGAAGTTACATCAGCATCATTCTAAGAATAAGAATTATCTCATGTCTAAATCATCAAGGGCGGCTCAGTTTGGTATCTCTCACTTTGCTGGAAACGTGTACTACAATGTCAAAGGTATCTATTGCGGGCCCTTACAAACAACAGGTGTGGTTGGTCCTAAGAAGCAATAGGTATGTGCAGACACAGATTGCCTGTGTGCCGTCTGGGCAAGCAATTGAGCCATAAATGACTTCTATGGGTTTTAGGTATAGGTATTAGGTTCAAAATGGAAACGAAATGTAGGATCCCAACTGATTATAATACTGAGATTCAATTGTAGAATTCGGTATTGTCTGCTCGCTGACAGGACAACTCCAAATACAGAATCAAGATTACAGTAAAGCTGTGTGTGTGTAGATGCAGTTATCTGCACCATAAGTTTGACTCTCATCAATACTTTCATGTTTCTAGGATTTCTGGAGAAGAACAGAGACACATTCTCACTGGATCTGATGGAGCTAGTCAGAGATTGTAAATTCAAGTTCCTTCATAATCTCTTCAAAGAAGAATTCAATGTAAGCTTTGGTTCACTCTGCAGAAGAATTTACTAGCAGTCAGTCTGTACCATATTTTATAACTAGTACCTTATCAAACATAAATCACTGACCTGTAGTTTAAATAGCCCTTTCCCAAAAAATCAGTCTAGTTCAAGTTCATCTTCTTCTAAGTGGTGATATTATACAAACATTAACATAGGCTCAACAGAAAGTGATGTGAGTTCATATTTGTCAGATCAAAAGCTTCTCCTATTGAATGGTTGTACAACTCTCACTTTTCTTTGTTCACTTTATCATTCGCGACGACATATTATTCGTTTTGAAAGGTTAGCAATGTTTCAACAATTGTCATATCTTTGAGAAGGGACTGCTTGGTAATATCCGCAAAAACCATGCTTCTGATCCAGAAGAACTGAGGCTCATATGGTTCTGTAGCTATCTTTTTCCTAATTTGTAGATATCAGGGAGAAATACAACAAAGCGCAACACGACACTCGGCTCTCAGTTCAAGAAGTCTCTGGAATCTCTGATGGCCACTCTGAATGCCTGTCAGCCTTTCTTTGTCAGATGTATCAAACCTAATGAGTTTAAGAAACCCAGGGTAAGTGAACAAGCAGTCAATTGGCTTTTTCTAATCACTGTAATTTATTAGTTTACACTTCAGCTCAATTATTTGGTTACAAACACAGTAATGAAAAAATAGTGTCAAAACTTGAAATTGTGAACATCTCATTCAGATTTACTTATATGTGAAAGGTTGAAGTTAGGTGTGCTCATCTTCGCAGTGGTTCAATATGAAAATCACTGACTTCTGTAGATTATGAACCTCTGCAAATTAGTAACTTGACTTTTTCCAGATTATTCAGTAATCTCGTAGCCATCCCCCTTTTGTAATTATTGTTATGAATGAGTTATCAGCTGCAGCTAAGTTGGCTGTTTCCTGTTATATTTTTACAAACATAGCAATGAGTAAATGGCTTGGGATGGTCTAAAAATTTATTTTTGTGTTTGTGTAAATACGAACAAGCTACTGCTGAACCCCCAGGTACGAGTTAGATATTCACTTTTTCAAATTACCTACAAGTAGTGAATTGTTCCTCACAGTAAAATCTCTATTCCGCTAAGTTGACCAAATAGTTTTATTTTTTGTCATGGTTTTGCACCATGAAGTTTGCCACTCACTCTGGACCATAACACTTAACATTTATTTGATTTTTCCAGATGTTTGATCGGGAGTTGTGTACACGCCAGCTTAGATACTCCGGTATGATGGAGACTATACGTATCAGACAGGCTGGTTATCCAATCAGGCACAAGTTCAAGGACTTTGTAGATAGGTACCGCCTCCTAGCTGATGGAATAGGCCCCGCCCACACTGTAGACTGCAAAGCAGCTTCACAGAAGATCTGCGGTATTGTGCTTGAGGGTACGGACTGGCAACTAGGAAAGAACAAAGTTTTCCTCAAGGTTAGTTTTAGCCTTCAAAATATTGGGATGCTGGAACCCCAGAAGGGTTCGTGTGCTTATGGTAAGCGAATTTCATTTCAAATCAACTTGATTGACTTTGCGAGACAATTTGAACTGAGTTTCATTTTGGTCAGTTTTGGACCTAGTTTTACATGAACTCAAATTTACATTTTTTAATGGATTTTTCTTCTGAAATCATATTAATTATCCATAATATTGTGGTAGAGAATGCCGGATCTTCGGGTAACACATTTTTTTTCATTTTGATAATAATGTGCTGGTGAAGGTTTTATCTGGGAGGCTGCATGATGTATGAGTTTTTAAAAATATCCCTATTTTGGTGATTTTATCTGTTGAGTTGATGAACACCGTTAGATTCCAAGACATTGGTCATCAGGAAATGGAACTTGGCACAAGTGTTAAGTTTGGGAACCTTTTTATTGATTTCTGTGAAAAATCAACCCAAGTTTGAATAGGCGATTTCTCAGGTTTGGTTTGATAAAAGTAAACTAAATATCTTTAAGATGGATGTCCCAAAATGACCAGTAAACCTGAAAATTATAAAGTAGAAAGATTACCATAAAAACTGAAGAGTTACTAAACTTGATTGAGCAATTTAAGGAATTGTGTTCCCATATTTAAATGTTATTATCTCTCAATTACATGTATTGTCTTCTCTTGCAAAATTTTAATTCTTTTCAACACAGGATGCTCAGGACGTCTATTTAGAACATCAGAGAGAGATAACTCTTAGTAAGAAGATAATAATCATACAGAAGCACATCAAGGGCTGGCATCAGAGGAGAAAGTTCCTCAAGATGAAGAAGGACATTGTGATAATACAGGCAGCATGGCGAGGCTACGCACAGAGAAGAAGATATCTGGTATGAGTTTTGGAATAACTTACACATCTTGTGTAATGAGTGGGTTGGAAAGCAAAGATTGTACCAGATCTTCTGCCTCGAGAATTTGCCCCCTCACCTTAAACCACTGCTGCCACACAGCCAAATGTGTGCTTATAGAATTCTGTATAGCTCAAAACTAATAAAATGAGGCTGCAATCTCAGCATTGTCACCTAATGAGCAAATAATTTGCACAAACTGATCGTCAAAATTAGGGTATGAAATTAATTATCTGCCGGCACGGGTGACGTAGTTACCGTCTTACTAGTGCATACTGTACACGTCATTAGCTGGTGCGTAGATTTCATGCCCTGATTTTGAAGATCAGTTTGTGCAAATTATTTGCCCATTAGGTGACAATTATGAGATTTAAGTCTCAATTAATTATCTTGGAGCTATGCAGAATTCAATGAGTACAAATTTGCATGAGTGGCAGCAGTAGTTTAAGAAGGAAGGATAACCCCCAGAAAATGATCAACAGCTTAGTTTGAAAGGGTTTATGAAAGCAGCCCCATCGAGTCATTTTCTTTTCTTTTAGCATATCCATGTGACATGCTTCCTTTGGAGGCCTTCATTGTGTTCCAGGAACTAAAACAGAAACTTTTAGGTCACCTTCTACATTCAATGATGTTAAAAAAATTACATGGTAAAACAGTTGTGTCGCTGGCTGCACAGGTCGTTTTGATTTATGTATATTCCAAATGGCAATATTACATTTCTTGTTGCACTTTGATGATTAGGCTATAAAGAGAGGATACATGAGGCTACAGGCTCTGTTCCAGTCCCGAGTTCTCACACAGAGATTCGTGAACACACGTAACCTGGTGTGCCGATTCCAGCGTTACGCTCGAGGGCACATCGCACGTAAGCGGGCTCGTAACAGGCATAGAAGTATAGTCAAGATACAGGCTGGCTTCAGAAAGATACTCGCTCAGCGCCAAGTCAGGAGAATGAAGCTTGAGGTATGTAGAGATGATTGCTTGTTTAAAATTACCTGATAAGAATGAATTTAACACCATTTGCATTGGCAAAATTGTACTTTTGAGATATTGAATGAAGGCACGCTCCATGCTAATAATAATTGAAACTGTATTGTATCTTAGCAGCCTGAAGATTTTTGTATGTATAGGAGCATTTTTCTCAAGATGAGCATGTGGATAGAAAAAAATTGTACATATTTGACTATGAGTTATCCCTAAATGTTAAAAATTCTTATGAAATTGACCTGGTAACTCACAGAGAGCACGTAAGCTGGAGGCTGAGAGATTGAAAAAGGAGGAGGAGGCAGCACTCAAGAAGCAGTTGGGTAAGAAGGAAGCTAAGGCTGAGGCAGAACGAAGGCTACAGCAGAGATATATGGCTATAGAACAACAGGTAACCATCAAGTGTAGTCAAAACTTTCTTCAGATGCGGAAGGATTTTTACTCACTGACCCTCAAGTAGTCAAAAAAATAAGTGGTCTTCGTTGTTGCCTACTATACCAATATGACCATATGTTATCAAAAATGGTTCTTCTCAACTGCCAAATCCCACCTTAAAAATAGCTTAGCTTTTATGACAATGCATAAAATGCATGGATATTGCATTATGCGATGTGCATCATTGAATAGTTACAAACTTGCATAGAGCTTTGATTACCTTGGCATTATCAATTCCCCGCTGCTTTCATTAGATACAAGTAGGCTTAGAAAACCAAAAGAAGGTGAGTAAGCAAGCTGTCAATATTTAATAATTAGCTGGGAAACCCTAACTGCATGAATTTGGTAAACATGGAAAACTTTGTAGAAAACTCAATGGAAAACTTTTTTTTTGGCGAGTATAAATGGAGAGGTTATTGCCATACTAAATTTACTAGAATTATACATTTGGTGCTATTGTGGTGTACAGAATGCATGATGTGAATGATTGGTTACGCAAAGAACAGTTGCATGGGAATAAAACTTTAATATAGTACGGGGTAATATAGCTTATATGTGGCTCTTCACTCAGCTCCAGTAGGAAAGCAGGAAAGATTAGGCTGTCTTGTAACCAGGGTTATATTGGTATTATTAGACAGCTGTAATACAAGGTGATGGGAAAGCTTGTACTTGATGAATCGTGCCCACAATACGAGAGATATGTCCATAAGTAGTTTGAGAGGGTATACTGTCAAAACATTAAGCATCTACCTAAATAGCATAAGCAGTAGCATTAATCAAAGAATGCTAACCCCTTCTTCTGTAAACACCTCTGACCTTTGTTGACCTTGACCTTGTAGGTGATAGAAGAAGAGAAACAGGAGAGAGAAGACGCTAAGCGTAAGCGTGAGGAGGCTGACGCTCTCGAGGCTAAACGAGGAGAAGACGTCAGTGATACCGACCTTATGAATAAGATGTTCGGTTTCCTTGATGAGGAGGGCCAGGGTACTGATGGCAGAACTACTGATGCATTTGGTAAGACAGCACGGCTTTTGTTTTAAGGAATATTAAACATTGCCGATATCTAAAATTCCAGACATAGCTTCAAATATGACCACAACGAGAAGCTAGTCAGTGAACACTCTTAAAAATTCTTCCAAGTTCTTGTGGAGATACTTGGTTTATACGAATTCTATAAATATGAATACATGGCTCTTGCTCTTTTGATCAGAGATACACATGTGATAGTATAGGTAATAGGAACACATACTGATCAAGTGATATATTATTGTATGCACATCTCTGATCGTCAGTTTCATCATGTACATGTTAGATACTCATACTTCATTAGCTCTAGTCAGTGTGATATGAACAAGCAGTAGGGTTTTGCATTAGTATATTACAACATGATTAACATAATTCACTATATATGTACAGGTGGTGTAGGAGATAGATCTAAGAGAGGACAAGTCATAGATAACGGATATAATACAATCTCCAGACCTCCTCTCGCTCCTATAGAGGATGAGGAAGATCTTGGAGAATTCAAATTTGTCAAATTCGCTACAACCTACTTCCAATGTAAGTAACTAAATCCAAACTTATAACCTACTTCGAATGTGAGAAATTCTTTCCAAACTTGTTTCTTCAAAACTGGAAGTGAGTTATGTAAAATGAAAGGTACATGTCATATTAGTTTTGTGACTTGTTAAATTGTGTTGTAAGTTTTAAATTTGATAATGGTTTCATCCCTTCATTGAGTTGAATGACAATGCGATTGATTTTTCACGAAGATTCCTAAGTTTTCTTGAAGTATATCAATATCAATTTTATGCTTTTTCCAGATGGTGCTAGCCACACCCACTCCCGTAGAGTTATAAAGCACCCTCTACTGGAGCATAAGACAGAGGGAGAACAACTCGCAGCTCTTGCTGTGTGGGTTCTCATACTAAGATTTATGGATGATATGCCTGAGCCTCAGAGGAAAAACCAGAATGATAACACTTCAGGTTAGTGAGCAATAATTGATGTTAATTTGCTGTCTTTTGATATTATTGCATTATATCCTAGGTGTGTAAGGAAGTTCCGAACAGCATTGTCATATTACTGAGCTATTGCAATACTTATCGCTTTCTATAAATGTCACTAGAAATCCGATTCAGCGTAAAAAAATTCGGTAAATCATATTTTAGTCTGATAACCAAAAATGGCTGCCATCGCAATTATATTATTTTCCCGGTTTCTTGATCGAAGGAATGATACAGTTTTTTGTGTGGTACCTGCTGATGTTTGCGGTAAATTATTTTCATCAATGCCTATTGAAATCATTATTCCGAATCAATCACTGCACCCTTTATTTGAAAGTCTCACAACCACTGACAAACCACGACCATTATTTACACCATATCACACTTCAATAAGTAATGCTGTTTATGTTTTGACTTTTTCAGTTATGACTAAGATTTATGCTACACTGGGTAGAAAGTTTAACAAGGAGGACTTGGAAAAAGCCATGCAGGCAAATCAGCAACTGGAAGATGATCCTGCTTTACCCAAATCATACACATGTAAGTCTCTTTTTGAAAGGTTACAGCTTATACAATAATGTTCTTTTTGTGCTTATTTCGATGGCCCAAGTTTGTCTAAACAACAAACGACTAAACATAATGATTTATTATGATGAATGTACGTGAAAGAAATTGTTGGATCATGGAGCCATTTTTATGAAAATATATCAGTAGCATAAGATAGCTGCAATTAGGGTCATGCAAAAAATTCCTGTATATGTGGTGTGAAATTATCTGTGTCATTTCTGTGAATGTATGTTATTCAATTCATACATAAATCAGATCCCGTATTGCACTACCCTGTATAAAAGCCAAAACTTTACCGCTCCCTGTCAGTGTTTTAAATGTAGACTGTAATGTTGTAATTATGATTTCCAGCGACAACGAGCCCCCAAGGTATTGTTTAGTAGTCAAGTCAGGTTTTCACTCACTCTACTCTCATACTTAGACTGGGCTCCACAATAAAAAACACTGCAAAATGCATTTATGCCATGAATTGATCAGTACATTATGCATTGATGTAATGAATTAATGAATCAATGTATTGCATTATTGGGACCACAGCATGCATAAATTTAATTTGTTGATGCATTAGCGTTATGTAATGAACGTTGCGGTCTATGAAAACATATATACATGAATTGCAGTGTATGCAACTACTCTAAATTATGGAGCCCAGTTTAAGTTTTTCACTGGATTTTTATGAAGCCTTTATGTCATCTTCTTTTGGCTTACTATTATTTTAATTTCGGTTTTCACCAATCATCATTCTGCTGGTAAAACGGTAGCAACTTCGTTTCACTTGACCAGACTCCATTTACAAATCAAGCTGATCCATAGCTATTTGGTAAAATGTTACGTTAGAGGTTCTGATCAGTTTCTTCAGAATCAATTTGATTAACACTTGTTCTGCAGTTTCTAACTCAAGCCAGCTTAGTGTGAATGCTCTATAGGATTGTTTACGGGTGATTCAGGATCAAGTGTTTCGTTTCTTCCAGTTGAGATTTTAGACTGTTAAACTATAAGATCAATTCAATTTTGTCACAGCAATTTAAAAGTGTTCCCCCTCTTAGATAGCCTTTCAGTGATCATGCCCCTCCCCCAACTTGATCCCCTCTTTTATTATACCTGGAATTAGTCACAGCATGCATGGGTCACAGTAGCATACATCCAAAATTCATGTTGCATCCTTGTTAGTGTTAGGTAATTAGTAGTCATTAGGCCCATGGGGGTCTATATGTGGTTAGGGAACCATGGGTGTTAGTTTGTTTCTTTGTGAATTTAAGTTGATAAGCATGATATTCATTAAGGTATCCGGTTTTGAGTATCTTAGAGGGTAGGGGATCAGAGTTAGATGAGTCTCTGGTAGTATACTACCCTACCTGGAAATTTAATTCAAAATGCAAACACAGTTACTATGAGTTTATGTACACATTGGTCTGGATAATGCGTCACTACCATTGTGTCGAATTATGTAGATTGGGATTTCCACATGCAGGGTTTTGGTAAGTTTGATGTGGGGTCAGGCTCTTAATGTCGATAACCCTGCTCAGGGTTGATGGTAGTAGCATTTCATTGTCAACCGCATTCTAACCAATGTCATGTAATGGGAATGTGGTTAATAATGAAATGCCGCTATCACCAACCTGGGCAATGTTTAACCACTGTCTGTGAACAATACAGAGTGCGGTTGATGGTTGGCATGTCAAATTATCATCAGAAATACTTTCACATATATTATTATATCCAAGTCATTACTCGGGTCTTCGTTTGAAGTCGGTGTGGGGATTGGTTTGCCAATTTGTACGAGAACATGTGGTATATAACAATACCAATTGGTACCTGTCGTTAAGTGAGAGTAATTCCTCAACATTGAAAACAGACTTCTACCTAATTTCCATGATATCTTTATTTCACATAACAAAAGCGTGATGGCTGCTAATATGATCCTTACTCCATTTCATCAAAATATCTGTTTCTGCTTTTACCTTAAGTGATTACTTCAATCACAGCCATTTTCTTCTTCAAACTTATAGTACAAAAGAAATCCATGCGCAAGAAACTGGTATCAATGACTTTGCGTAAAAAGAGTAAGATCACAAAGGAGATCAGTGAGAGGTTGGAGGGCGAGGAGATCGTCCCTGTATCAGCTGGTGGTAATGCACTACTCGAGGATAGATACATGAATAACCTAGAGAAGCTTCACTTTATTATCGGGCATGGCATACTCAGGCCGGATCTCAGGTATATAGGAATTTAGACTAATCAACAACTCCTCAATGTTGATCTTATACTAAGAATACTTTGACGTTTGCGAGCGATAATTTATATCAAGCTAATTCCACCAGCGGTTGTGACAAGAGAAACATCAAGGTTAGATGCCTTACTAATGCGACACCATGATCCACTGTGTGGGTCATGTTAATTTGCTTACACGTGATGACTACAATAAAAAGTGTCTGCTCAAATCACTGCAGTTCCCATTGTGTTGTGAAGATAAACTGGAATGATGGTGGCAATTTTGGACTTGTGTATTACAGAGATGAGATATATTGTCAGATATGTAAGCAGCTGTCTCAGAATCCGGGTAAATCATCACATGCTAAAGGCTGGATATTACTATCTCTGTGTGTGGGCTGCTTCGCTCCTAGTGACAGGTGAGAGACACCTTGCATATTTATATCCTTGTGTGTGGTCCACTTCCAAAGTGTCAGATTAGTGACATATTGGATATTGATATCTTTGTGTGTGGTCCCCTTTCTAAGCAGAGGATAGTGACACGCAGTGTATTACTTTTACTTGTGTGTGGTCCTAATATGACAGGACTGTATGTCTCAAAAATCAAAATTGTATATGGGGCTACTTTGCTTCTATTTACAGCTGATCTTCATTTGTGTACTGTATCAGAGCCAGGTTGACCTAATATACTCCAAATGAAGGCAAATTTGATCAAACTTGATAGTGGTTGATCAAACTTGATAGTGGTCATACTCGTTCATGTTTGTCTTATATTGACTGCCTTATAGATACTCACAGGGGTCTCCGACCTGAATTAAATCTTGTTGCTGTCTGAAACCCATTGAAAAAACAGTTGACTTGACTAGAAGATTCAGCTTATGGTCTTTTGGTTTGTCAAACAATTGTGAGTTACTTTTAAAACATAGTTTTCGATTTATTACTTCAGATTTATTAAGTACCTGAAGAACTTTATAAATGAAGGACCAGCAGGGTATGGATCTTACTGTATGGACAGACTGAGAAGGACGTGTATGAATGGTACTAGAAGTCAACCACCTAGCTGGCTAGAATTACACGTGAGTCACCGGCAACACACTTTTCTTGTTCCCTAGCCCATAAATGTCTGGTACCAATTCCATTTTGTTACCTCCGCAGACATTCTATTTAATTCTAATTGAGCAATGTGATTTTTAAATAGGTGAGTTTTTGCATATATAAATCAAGTTCGATCCAGTTTTCCTGCATTTGGAATTGCTCCCACTCCACAGATATGCCCCAGGCAAAAAGGCCTGATTGCCAAAAGATCATCAGTTGAAGGGAAGCATATCCAAATGCAGGTAAATGTGGTAAATGACCAATCGGACAAACATTCATTTTCTAAAATAGCAGATGTTTTGTAATTCAAATGGCTGAATCAAGCCGTGTACATGCATATCATCTCCTATAATTTACAGGCCACAAAGTCAAAGAAACCACTGATGCTACCTATAACATTCATGGACGGTAACACTAAAACCCTGCTGGCAGACAGCGCCACTACTGCTAGAGAATTGTGTGACCAGCTGAGTAATAAAATACAGCTCAAGGATAAGTTTGGATTCTCTCTCTACATAGCTCTGTACGACAAGGTCTCATCACTAGGCTCAGGTAGGTGGAAATTAATCCAAAACAACAATACCCACAATGCACTGTCATACGGTGATTCCAAAAATTTGTGTTGTAGGATTACACATTATCATGTCCTATTTGATTGCTAACTGCAGTGCACGGTTTAAATTCATCTGGAACATTTTTTTCTCCTGGCTAGAGTTTAACCCAAACTGCTATTACTGAACAGGAAAACTCAAATTGTAAGTACCCAGCTTGCAGAGAATGACTTGTGCGTCCGTCTTCTGTAATTATTGATGACATTATCTAAAACAGTAAATTTTAGCTAGAGTTTAGTTTAGCTTTTTAAGGTTGACTTAATGTTGACAAGCATCTACTTCCCCTAGCTACTATGAAGGAAGTTTATTTAAAGTTTTGTTAGCTAGCGATAAATTAAACGATAGTAAGCGTGCACAAAACGGCGTACTTTTCCTTCTGTGAACATCATCATTTCATTATCTTCGAATTGCTAGATTTTCAATTTTTGCCTTTTATTTATCTGAACAGGAGGAGACCATGTAATGGATGCCATATCACAGTGTGAGCAGTTTGCCAAGGAGCAGGGAGCCTCAGAGAAGCACGCTCCGTGGAGACTGTTCTTCAGGAAGGAGATCTTCGCTCCGTGGCACAATCCACACGAAGACGAGGTGGCCACTAACCTTATATATCAGCAGGTGGTTAGAGGAATCAAGTTCATGGAATATAAATGTGATAAGGTATGTACCCTCTTTGTTTTACCTTTATCATTTGCATTTCTTATTTATTTTATCTATTTTTATATCTATTTTTGCATTTGTGGATAATGTTGAGTACTGATTATCTCAAATCTTCTCTGTGTCCTGCTACGATAAATTGATGTTTAAGGTCATTATTAATTGACCCTGCCACTGGGTAGACAACTACTAAGCACCTTTGAAACTCAGATATTTGCATTCAGCAAATTAGCAACGTTGCTTGAAAGAGAACAGACATTTGATCATAAATCTTAATTTAACTTTGTTTTAAATTAATACTTTTGTCTAAGGATTGCATCTGCTTACTCACCTACCATTAATATTAGATATGAATTTAAATTATCACTCTCAATATAATATATGTTTATTAAATTTATTATACCGTTAAACATATTATATTTATTTTTAATCATAATCCGTTGTTATTGTTTCATTACAGGATGAAGATTTAGCTATCATAGCCGCTCAGCAGTACTATGTGGAGTACGGTGCAGAGACTAACTTAGAGCGGCTCGCCTCACTGATCCCATCATATATACCTGATCACATGATCGGAGGTCATCGCAGCAGACGTGACCCGATGGGCTGGGCCAAGGATGTCAAGAGAGCTTTTGACAAGAGCTACTTCAGCCGAGAACGACCACCAGCTCACAGGGTAAGGGTTCTATATATACTCGAATATAATGTGGAATTTTTGTTATGATAATATATAAACAACATGGAATGCTCTTGAATTAGTTTTGAAGATGGATTGTTTAAAATATGAAGTTAGTTGTCTTTCTTTTTGGGATCAGATGAGTAATTATCTCATATCGGAATGTCGACTGGTTTAAACTTCTTAGTGGATGGAAACTGATTTACTTTTGGTGCCAAGTTGTTACCATCGATACTATTAAAGTCGTTCAGGATAGCACACAAATTCAGTCAAGGTAGACCTAAGCTCATCATTATGTATTCTATATACCATAAACTCTCCTTCATATACACATGCAGGTTAAGGATGAGATAGTGAACTACGCTAAGTACAAATGGCCCCTCCTATTCTCTCGGTTCTATGAGGCTTATAAGTTTGCCGGACCGTCCCTCCCTAAGAACGAGGTGATCATTGCTGTTAACTGGACAGGAGTGTATGTGGTCGACAATGAAGAGCAAGTGCTACTGGAGCTCAGCTTCCCAGAGATCACTGCTGTGTCAAGTAGCAGGTGAGTGTTGGCCTGTCAACAGACAAGGTTTTTGCAGATTGAAAATATGTACTGGCACCTGTGTGCCGTTGTCAAGTTATTTTTGATGAACTGATTTACATCAAGCTTACATGCCAAACGTGAATTTCCTCACGTTTCAATGGCTTGGCAGCTAGCATACCAAGGCTTCAAATGAGTAACTGGTGGGTAAGCTGTTGTGTGCTACTACCCACCACAAATAAAAAAGCAGGATTACTAAAGATAATGGCCTCCAACAACCTCTTGTTTATTATTTATCATGAAATAAACTCAATTTACTGATTTTTTGGCTTTTCCAAACTGAAAGATGTCCATATTGCACCCTCCAATATGGGATCAGACCAGTAACCAAATTTGATAAAGTTATAGCTGATCTGCCTGGTATTTTGTATTATTTAATTCAAATTATTACCCTTCTCATTCTATCACACAGAACCGGTAAGATGCACGGACAGAGCTTTACATTAGCCACAGTTAAGGGGGATGAGTACACCTTTACATCGCCTAATGCTGAGGATATACGTGACCTTGTGGTGACCTTCCTCGAGGGACTGAAGAAGAGAAGTAGATATGTAATATCACTACAAGATTACAACTCTCCCAGTGGTGATCAATTCCTCAGGTATGTGCAGAGATGTCTGTATTCAAACAGCGTTATATTTTTAATTAGTTTATTTGATAGTTTTCAAATAAGCATTCCTTACTTAGCAATTGTTGATGCCATCAATGATAGCTAGTGTTGATAGCTAGAAATTTTACAGTCTTTCCAGGGTGCATCTTTCAATGAGAGAGAGAGAAGCTGTGCTGCTGAGAAGAATCCTGATCCTTGTTCTTTTGTTCTTTCGATAAGGCATATTCTTACCAAAATCATCCATCATGCATTGATCCATTTCGGGACATGTCCTCTGTTAAATCTTGTCAACCAAGCTTCACTGCAGTTCTCTTCTTGCAAGAAATGTTCCCTATGTTTACAGCTACCGAAAGGGAGACTTGATCATCTTGGAGCAGAAGCAGACAGGAGAGGATGTCATGTCTAATGGTTGGTGCTATGGTGAGAACGCCAGATCTAAGGAGAGAGGCAATGTGAGCGCGGAGCACGTCTATATACTACCAGGTAAAAATTATACCAGATTTGAGAGGGTGGGGGGAGAAAAAGAGTAGACAAGATCTTGGCTGGAAATTCCGAAACACTAACGTCACTCTGGAATAAAGAGTCAGCACCAAGGCTTTAACTTTCAATGTGAAATAGTTTTTAGCCATGTTTCGCTGTATTACAAGCAATCAATGTATTGTTTTTAATTTCTGGTCCATATTAATTCATTCCTTGCCCTATGGTTTTGGAAATTGATAAAAAGTCACGCATCGCCTATCTGACAAGGAAGAAGGAAAAAAACTAAAAAATGTCTTGACTGAACATGAATCCATGGTGTCAAATTGACAAGTACCATCATTTGAGTAAATCAAGTGCACTCAGTACGATTACGACAGGAGATGTTTTGACATACATGCATAAGTATTCAGGTCTGAGTAGGATTAAATCTAATTTCTTCAAGTGGCTGATTACTAGGTATAAAGGTATCCCACGGTGTTAGGTGCAAACTTTCCTTTAAGGCATTCAATTACACCTGTATTAACTGATCAACAGAGCATGCCTCGGCCTGTCTTGACAAGCTTTATTGGTATTCATGAACTTTGCCCCCCCCCCCCCATGACAGGCTAAACGCGCCTCAGCTCCGCTGCGTACGACTTGATGATAGGGGCCGTCTCCACATCATTTGATATGATTGAGTTGAAGTTTTAGGGTTGCCTAAGGCTTTGTAAAGGATATTGGCTTTGGAAATCACTTGAGACAATTAAAGAGGAATGATGTTAATAAAAAAACTCCCCCAGGGTTGGATTGTAGGTGACATACTTGGAGATATGCCTTGCACAAACCTGTTATTATATGCTAGAAATTTGAGCTTTTGATATTTCTTTGACAATGGCAAGGAAATAGCATGTGCCATTAACAACACGCTTAGCCTGAGCTTAAGTTTTGTAAGGATGCGGGTGGGGACCCATCCTACCCAAACGAAACAGGATTGGCAAAACAAGATTTTTTTTCTTTTGTTAACTTCAACATAAGCATTCCATTTGCAAATAGGACATAGAAAAGGTCATCAGTTTCGCTAAATGTGTTCTGACCAAAACACTGATATCGCAACCTAGCGCTAATGGTATTCAGGAAGTTAGTCAACAAATACACTTTCTCAGTGATACTAAAACCGTTCTACATAAATAAGGGGTTATCACAGTCAAAGCTATACTCCACAAGAAGGAATATACATCTGTAGTTTATATATCACTGCACTCCACACACAAGAGTGAATATAATTTACATCTGTAGTTTAAGTATAGCGAGATGTCTTCATTATGTTGCTGTTGTTTTCGTTCTCCAGCGATCACACGACCGCCGCCGGAGATACTTACACTGTTCTCCGAGCAGGCAGAGATCGGACAGTCGAGGAATGAGTTCAATAACTACTACAATGAGAACGAGAAACCACATACTCTGGAGGAATACTCACTCGATCACTTCAGGTAGGCGAAGAGCTATCTGTGTAGCCTAAGAGTTCAAAATAAGCGGTGTAAATATGCAATGTTTTATGCTAAGAATATTGGCAGCATAAAGTGCAAAGGCATTCTTGAAGCTTGTGTATTTATTTGTTAAACATTACAATGGCCAAATGGTTGACCTTGTTCATCTCCAAATTTCAAAGCATCTTAATCGAAGTTGTTTTCTGCATTCACCTTTACAAAAGGAAGAACATTGACTTACGATTCATTCTGATGTAATGTTGATGAGCGCAACCATTTGGGCACGACAAAGCAAGGTTTCTTTGCATATACCTTACAAAGCCTAATACGCTCATAGTCCTAGTGAAGAAGTCTCATGATGTCCAGCTATTTATCCACAGAACTTTTCTAAGTGTGATATTCATCCGACTATTAACCTGCAACAGTTTTCAAGATTTGCTTCCGTTGAACTAAATTATATGACAGATAGGTTCACTACTGATTTCGATAATACTTCTACTATATGATTGGTGTATCAAAAAGGAGAACGGGCCCATACAGATTAGCAGGATTTTGACTTTGTATCCAGTGTTCCATATCCTCTGTCTTTGGAGGTGAAAGCCCCATATGTTGCCAATTTTTGACATTGAGAATGGCTGAACTAGACTGGCTCGGCTGAGAACTGCTGTTAAATAGTGTTTTATATTCATATCTGTTTCTTTGTTGAGCAGGCCTCCACCTAAGAGAACATTGAGCGGAACTCTGAGATCGCGAGGTAAAAGTAACAAAGACATCCTGTGGAAACATTCTAAGGAACCAATCAAACAGCCGCTGCTCAAGAAATTGCTCAGTAAGTCACTGCATTATCAATGCTATTATCTACCCTTTGCTGTAATCATATTTTCTGTTGTAGAAATATTAGACAATGTGTTGGCTTTCATTGGATCTCCCACCCACCAATCAGAGCCAAAACATTGACTATAGAACTACAGGAAGTGTAAATGAAAATTTTGCAGCATTCTGGGTTTAAACCCCTCTGCAGTTTTTTTCCGTCGGCTTTTATTGACAATTGTCCGACTTCTTGGCTTTTATTCACCCGAGGGCTCTGCATTGAACTGTCTTATAGCTAGAGGAACTTGTTTGAAGTCGATTTTCGCCCTTAGTCATAACCCTTCACAGTGTGTGATAATTTTCTGCGCTCCTGTGCAAGTTAAAGTTCACTGATTTTTACAGTTGTCGAAAACCTATCAATAAGTTCAAATTGCAAATTAATAGGTATGGTTAAAATTCTTAGTCTTTTGGAGAGTCAGAGCACTTATGTCGTGCCATGATCCAGTAAATTGAGAAGCCACCCACATCTCTTACATGTATATGCGTTCCTTACATTTGAGTGGAAACTTAGTTGACAACCTTGCTATCAGTGCTGTCAATCTTCATAGGTCATTGTTTAATATCAAAGCTCTCGATGCATACTAGCTCATTTTGTTGATCTAATTAATTACTTCATTAATCTCGATGACATTTATTAGGATTTTAAGATTTGCCATGTTGCCTCAAATTTTGTCATATGCTTTATTGGTAAACAAACATTTGAAAAGTTAAATTTCCATGTTGGAGCAGGAAATTTGTATTATTTTTGTGAGTTGAGAGGAATTGTTCGGTCTATTCAAAGTAAATTAAGATGACTAAATGAAATTAAATAAAAATTAAATTACAATAATGACTTACCATCCTGTTGTTTTTACTTTTGACAGATAAAGAGGTTATGTCTCAGATGGCCTGCGATAGTTTTATTGCTATACTTAGATATATGGGTGATCTACCGAACAGTAAGAGATCTAGACTGGGTAACGAATGTACCGACGCCATATTTGAACCACCTCTACGACATGTAAGTGTAACACTTCTGTCTCCAGAATTAGGAATGCTGTAGCAATATACAAGTACATAAATATATATATATATATATGTGTACATGCAGAGTATATTTTGTTTTTTGCATGTACATTATATTATGTTACATTATTATAAGTACATACTATGATATATATATATATGTATATTCCATGTTTATTCTGGAGAAGAATAGGTCCTTAGGACTTGTACCCAGAAAACAGAAAAATTGATAAAAATATGGTGTAGAATTAAAAAGACATGTAACAATCAAGAACAATGACAGGTAAAATTACAAAGTACTCGCAGGCATTAATTAGCAGTAAAACATTACACAAGTTAATACACTATAGCTAGGAAAAGAAAAGTTAGAACAATGTAGCAGTAGGCTAGAATGAAATGATAAGAACTGACACATTAATTGAGAAGTTTGTATACACAATACTGAGTTGTTAGAGTATAGCCTTGTCACGCTGTAACGGGTTTTGGCCGTGACAGTGTGACAAGGCTAGTCAGAGCACACAAGTGCCCTTAGATATCAAATGTGATGAATGGGAATGGTTTTGGGGATGCTTAGCTAGGACAGAAATAAAATCCTGCCATGAGCGTTCCCGCACTCTTTGTGCGTTTGTGTCTCTTCGTAATGTACATATCCATGATGCAGTGAGCCACAAGTTGTTTATGTAGGTAATAACACCTGTTCATTTTATCTTTCATTCGATTTCCATACAAACAATGTTCCGCAAATAATTCTTTTCTGTTCTTGTGTACTATTTGTCAAACCTGTTCCTTTTTCCTATTACCTAATATTTCTTGTCCATGAGATAATTTCTACCAAACCTGTTTCTAGTTCTAAACAACTAGATCTTATTTTCCATTTACCTTAACCCTTGTTTCTTGTATAGTAGTAGATGGAGTTTAGATTTAATAATGTTGTCGTTCTTCTGTAAATTTTGTCGAACCTGTCTAACTACGCATTATTTTCCGTTTACTCTCAACAGGACATTTTGAGAGATGAGACGTATTGTCAGATAATCAAGCAGCTGACAGATAATCGTAACAAGGTGAGTGAGAAGAAGGGGTGGGAGCTGCTGTGGCTCTGCTGTGGTATATTCGCTCCCTCCGCTAATCTCTTCAAACATGTCAACGACTTCCTAAAGTCCAGACTGATAGACTTAGCTGGTGACTGCCTACACAGACTCAACAGAACTTTGCGGTAAGCAGAACTACCTATGAGGAGTGATGTATTGCAGGAAACGTTTTCCTTTTTAGAACATGCTCAAAATGGCAACAGTGTATTGCTCCCAACTATTTAAACTCGATGTATAAAAAACTTCTGCTAGCAAAATTTAGTGCTAGCTAACACTAAGTCACCCCTAACTAGCTATGCTAAACTCAAACTAAGATTGATTCTTCTTTGATGTCATTCTAGATAACTTACATTTTGGAATTGGCTCAGGAGTTGTCTTTCTTTTCCAATTATGACATCTAGAAAGCATGCTATACTAAAATGGTCTTCCATTTAAAATTAAAATGCAAAGCATTATTCTCCTGATAATTCATGTTGACAGTCACGGACAGAGACGATATCCTCCACATAATGTAGAGGTGGAAGCTATACAAGTGGAGACTACTCAGATATTCCACAAAGTCTACTTCCCTGATGATACAGACGAAGCTTTTGAGGTAAGAGTTATGCTTATCCAGTTATAAATGGGGAGATTATGTCAAACTTTAAAGGCTACAAAAATACCAATGCATGTTATAGTCAGGCAGTAACTTATGATAAAGTTATTTCTTGTATTGACATCATAATGCAGAGAATGAGAGTTACCTTCCCTTATGGAAGGCTCTTTTTCCACCATCAATAATTCATTCCAAGCCGAGCATTAAATTTTTGTATCATGCAAATCTGACACAACTTTATTATAAGTAACTGCCTGACTAAAACACGCATTGGTCTTTGGGTAGTATTTAATACCCGAAATGATGGATAATATTGGTGAACTCCTATTTTGAGGAAGCACACTTTTCTTGCGAAAGTAGAGCTGTTCACTCACTTAGTTGTTACTTTCCTTGCACAAAGCATAATAATATGTGTTTTGGCCCATAACCAGGACATCATTCAAGGACAAGTCTTCGGATTATAAAGATAATTGCTGTTCTGTGACAGTATTTCTGAACTAGGTTGAGGGAGAACAACCAATCCATAGTTCCAAAGAGGGACACTCGCCTTATCTCCATCTGTATTGTATTTTCTTCAGGTGGACAGCTCTACAAGGGCGAAGGATTTCTGTCAGAACATTGCAACTCATCTTAAACTAAAGACATCAGAAGGATTTAGTCTCTTTGTTAAAATCGCTGATAAAGGTAAGTTATCTCTCTGATGGAAATTGTTGAACCCAATTGAATAATCACGTACAAAGTCAAGACCTGGAAGCATGTGTTAATCAGGGAGTCTTTCAGTTGAAAATGTTGCCAAACTTACTAACTGATTGCTCCTAGCTGAGTGAGCGAGCCCTAGAGGTCATGTTCCCAAATTGCTCACTGATAGATGGAGCTATATAAGTTCTGAGTGAACATAATGATGTTCAAAAGCATCGCTCATTCTGACTGAAAATTGTTTTATCTGTTGGAGTGGTGCATTCTGGGGTAGCAACTGCATTTGAAACAAGAAATACCTGCATATAATATGATGATTATTATCTGCTTGTAGTTATCAGTGTACCTGAGGGTGATTTCTTCTTTGACTTTGTGAGACATCTAACAGATTGGATGAGAAAGTCTCAGGCTTTCAAAGATGCTCCCAAGATGCAGTTCACATACCAGGTGTTCTTCATGAAGAAGCTCTGGACTAATACTGTACCAGGCAAAGACCCTCAGGCTGATATCATTTTCCACTATCATCAGGTATAGTACTGTAGCCTTAGGTCTCACTACTCCAGTTTGATATTAGGGAGCTTTGGATCTGAACACATGGTGTCAAGTCATTGGGTGAAAAGGGTCAAGGTCGGGTAGGCTATTTGTTTGAATGCACACTGATCATGTGAGATACCTTGCATGTATATCTCTGATTGAAAGAGCATGAATAAATTCATTTAACTTGAGTTCTGTTAAAAGGAATAAGGTGTGACAACCCGACGTAAGTTTCTAGAATTTGGGTGGGTACACATAAGGTACGCGAATTAAATTGATTCTAGTGATCAGACATACACACCCTTATAGTGTAATCTCTAAAACCTATATTGATCTCCCATGCAGGAACCATTGTAATTTAACCTTGGTTGAAACTCTGCTCTTTGTTATTTCAGGAGTTGCCTAAGTTCCTGAGAGGTTATCATAAATGTTCAGTGGAGGACGCCACGCGATTAGCTGCTTCTATATACAGAGTTAAGTATGGGCAGGACAAGAGCCGGCTAGCACAACTAGGGTAAGTTTGATGACAGGACATATGGTACCAGTAAAAAGATGAAGTTAGTGGTAGAAAATTAAACACCTTGACATCACAATCACTCAGTTATCTGGCGTTTATCTTATAAAATTTGTTGCACAGTGCTTTGAAACCATCGGAAATAACCGAGCGGCTTTGTTTGCTTATAAATCTAGAGCACTGGCAATCGATCATTCATCTGATTCGGTACTGTTCTATTTGAGTACTTTTCCAGGCATCATTGTGTCTGTTGCAGCCTACCATGAGCACAAATAGTAGCACAAAGCAAAACTTTGACATTACTTATATCAAAGTTATGAATATAATACCATATTGCGGACAATGCATAATTATGACCATTGTGTTTATTAGATTTCCTTGTTAAATCCTGAATTTTAATAACCTTGTTTCAAACTTCTTCTACAGTGACAGACAAGCTCTAAGAGAGGTCGTGCCCTTTGACCTTATTCAGATGCAATCTCCAGATAATTGGAAGCGATCGATAGTTCAGTACTACAATGACTCATCTAGTAGCTCACCTGAAGATTCAAAAGTAACTAACTCAATATCTTATTTTAATAACTTATCTTATTGGATCATATTCTATATACAGCGACCTACTATGAAACACAGTTTTAGCCAGTCTTGCAAATGACTTAGAACATCCGTTAAGGTTGTAGGATTAGGTTGTCTGCCTGACTGAGTTACCACAGAATTAGCGGGTTGTAACTCTTCTGTCAAAGCAGGGTTTTCAATATCACTGATTGGATTAAATGGCAAATCAATACTGGGATCAGCTAGATTATCAATCACAGTGTTAGTACTAGCGTTACTACCAGCATTAATCTCAACTTGTAAATCAATACTGGGATCAGCTAGATCATCACGTGAAGTCTAAGTACTAGCATTACTATCAGCATTAATATCTGCGTGCAACTCCACCAAACATACCACTGAATTTCTTCTTTCATCATTTACAGATGGATTTCCTAAAGACTGTTTATGAATGGCCGACATTCGGATCTGCATTCTTTGAGGTCAAACAATCTACAGAACAGAATTATCCCGACATTCTACTCATTGCTATCAACAAGATGGGAGTCAACCTTATCGATCCTTCTACCAAGGTAACAAGATCTGACTTTTCATCAATCAACTCAATCAATCAAAGCTCATCAATATTATGATGAACACATCTTATCAAATGGTTACCAACGTGTTTTTTTTTCATATATTATATATATTTTATTTTACTCTCCACCAAATGTATCAGGACAAATGAGCCCATGTGAAAAAAAATGAATGAAAAAAAAAGATTCAATTTGTTCTAATTGAGTTTGATTATGAGTAACCATATTGAGATCAGGTTAACCTGTTGATAATGAAACATACAGTGTGATATGATGAATCTCATGCCAATAATCATATTTTTGTCATAATATCTTGTATCGACTTCGTTCCCGTACAGCTTTTGCAGTCTCTCTATTAATTCTTCTTACAGGACATATTGGCGACCCACCCGTTTAATAAGATATCTAACTGGTCCAGTGGTAACACATACTTCCACATGACAATCGGTAACCTGGTACGGGGCAGCAAACTACTCTGTGAGACCTCACTGGTGAGTTATTACTTACTTTAATTAATGAGAAAGGAAATGGACAAGTTGTGATTGTCTTGGAAAAAAGGCTATAGACACAGTCTTGTTTCAATATATCAGTCTATCGAATTCACGTAGTGAGTTATTCCTTACTTAAAATGGAAAGGAAAGGGAAAAAGGTTGCACTTGGATTGGAAAAATTCCAAAGCAGTCTTGTTTCAATAGATCAATTTCTTAATTAATCAATCAACCCTGTTTACGTTTGGTTTCAATGGTTAAATATACTACAATTTAGAAACGGTGATAACATAACTTCCCCTGTGCGAACTCAGCAAACTTGGTGCTTAACAGTTTATGTCGTCTGAGATTTCAGGAAAGCTAGGCAACTTGGCAGATTTGAGAATACTTTTACTTTGTATAGGATTCCTTTCAGTTTTAAATGGTTCAATTCTAATAAAACATTCATTCACTCGAAGTTCACCTTTGTTAATAACACATTTCTTTTATATCGAATCATTTCTTCTTATCCAGGGTTATAAAATGGATGACCTGCTGACATCATATGTGAATCTGATGGTGTCATCACTAAACAAAGGAAGGCGGTAGTTTGTCATACTCAACCTCATGGATCACCCTGTAGACCACACACGTATAAGTCTGGCACGCAGACCACCCACATCAACTAAACACCCTGACCACCCAAATGGACCACACACAAAGACAATCTGCCCAGGCAATCCAGCAAGAAGTGACATCAGGCTAGTTTCAACTAAGGTCATCTATATCAATCCTCCCAGGCACACAGATGTAGAACTTGTCATTCTGATTAATGAGTTTTGACTGGCACTGGGAAACCTAACATTATTATAGTATGATATTATCCAATCACAATGCTCGTTACATCACAATCACATTGTAGGCCTTATACTAGCCATTTATTAACCCTCTGCACAATCACAATAATCGTAACCGTTTGTCTGGGCTGATATTACCTAATTCTGTTAACAAAGGTAGCCACCCCTCCAATGCACAGTTCATGTTATTTATTTCGATTCCAAGTGATTGTGTAACAATTTACTAGCTATACCACACCATACCATAATATAAATTCACTATCCCAATAATTATCAGAATAATCATCAAATTTTTTAAGATACTTACTTCATGTCTAGGGTTAGCTTCCCTTTGACTCCATTAGTTTTCCATCCATAACATGCATTCCATTATTATCATTTCTCATAATTATTGGCTCATAATTTCTTAACTCTCAATTTTATTTTTGCCATCCATTGGTTAAGATAAGGTGATCACGCAGGCAGCAACTGCTGAAATTTAAAAGGTGGTCAAGTGAACTTAGGATCAATATCTATTTAGGAATGTATGCTTGCTCCATGCGATTTTGACTTCTCTATTTTCTGCATTTAATTGGCAAATTAACTCTCACAGCAGGGTGTAATACTGAGGAATCTTCAATGGTGACTGAATACTTAGCTTATTTCCTCATATTACCTGTAGTTTACTGCACAATTCTACAGTTTGTTAGGCATTTTGTATAGCTTGAGTTCATGACTGTGTTGGTCGGATTGCCTGTTACAATGGTACCCCCCCCCCTCCCACAACACAGCTCAGAACTCAGGCTTGGCATTTTGAAAAGTTATGAAGATCTGTTTTCGCTGCAATTTTGTTTTGTTTGTGATGTTTTGTCAGTTTTTTTCAAAAAAACACTATTAGATTGTTTATGAATACTAGGAAAACAAACTTATATGTTATTTCTGTGATACATACTTTTGTTAGGCGATAATCACATATCATGTTTATATACCCCTATAATACTTATAATCTTATAATAATACCATAATGTGCTCACCCTTTGAAATTAATGCGTCAGTTATTCATAAACAAAGTGACCTCTAATTGGCTTAAACCTATTCGCTCCAGGCCCACCTCATTCTGCAAGTTAAATAGCTCTATTTGACCAATGAGTTAGAGACTTTCACCAAAGCTTTTTTGTAGTAGTCAATTAGCTAGTTCTGCTGTAAATAATCCAGATTTAAACACACAAAAATTCAACTCCGTTCTGAGCAGGCAGTTTGAACAAACTTCCTATCGAAAATAAGGTGTAGCGTGAGAGATTGTCCGCTCCTGCTCGAGTATGATGATTATGCGTGGTACGAAGTTGGCCGTACTGCAGGAATTATTGATCAAATCGTTGCAGGTATTTTCTGTCCCTGGTCCAAGATCAATATGTTTTGTAGTGACATGTTGAGTGTCACTACAAGCCTTTTTTGTTGTTTTTGATAGTCTTTATCAGGTCATACATCTTGTATGCAGATTGCACACCTGCTCATATGAGATTATATGGTAGCTCAAAAGAGGCTGTGTCAACTACACATCAGACCTGATGCTTTGGCCATCTTACTGCCCTCTCTTCTTCATAGCTTGTTTGTGGAAAGCCTGATTATTTAACAAAATTCTGTTGGTTTTGCTTGAAGCTGGTAAATCCTAATTAAGAACTTGGAATTTTATTGGTCATTAGGGATTTTTTGGGTTATCTATTCTTCTCAGATGCTACTTTGTTTTGTTTACTTTGTGAATGAGCTTATCAGGGTTTATCAGCAGTCACTCCATAAAATTAATAACGCTCTCTGTCAACAAAAATGGATAAGCTTAACTCCTCATATCATGCAGAAGATAATGAACGTTGACATGTGCTGCACAAAGTTGTTCTATTGGTACTAGCACGAATGAGGTACGGGCCAAGGATGTCCAAAATATTGTTATAATCACTGTTCCACTGATCATACTTAACTCTAAATTGCATAAAAGGACTTTAGATGAGCAAGATGGGATGTAGAGCTATGCACGCTTTGACAGTGTTGGTTATTTCGAGTATGTGTATTCATCAATCAGTCACGGTATCATTCAACGAGGTAAGTTATACTGAGTATGGATCAAAGATGTTGGGTAACCCAAGAGTTTGCCTGTCTGGCAGAAATATATCCTTTTCAAACTGAAAAACTGAGTGATATTGTATGATATATCCATAAAACCTGGACCGTGAACTGCATTGTTTCTGCGCAGGGGTTACAATCTTATTATTACTGATTCTACGCCATCACTAGCCAAAGTATCTAGAGGTTCTCTATCTTGTAATGTAGTTTTCGTCTTGTGCACATTTATCTCAGCCAATGTGTTATGCTGATTGGTTGAGCAGAACGAGACTTAGCCCTACTCAACCAATCAGAGACAACATATTGCTTAATTCAACCTTTACAGAAAGTGGTTGCTGATCAGGTGAAGTATGATGCCACATGGATAGATAAAGATGCTAAAGATATGGTAGATATAATATTCGTGATGGACCGATCCGGAAGTGTCAGTAGAACAGCATTTGCTCAGGCCAAAAGTTTTGTCAAGAACTTTCTTGATTACTTCAGCATCGCTCCTCTGCATTCTCAGGTTTGATTTTAATTTCATTTTCAATATCTCATGGCCTACTCAAAAACTAGATATATGCATATGTTATATGTGGTGGCTGTGTATATTTGTATCTTATTTATGATAGGTCGATTCATAGTCTAAGCGTAATCATAAGTCGATTGAAGATGATAAAATCGATATCCCTATAGCTGGGTTGAAAATAATTCTAAGGCTATTTGAATGTATTCAAGGGCTATCTATCATATATATGATATGTTTAGCGTGTTATCTAAGGTTCTGTGCCGACCTTCATCTCGTCAACACTGCCAAATCACTGTCACTCATGGTTACAGAATAAACTATAAATGAATAACTGTTCAAGCATATCCCTTCACCTTACTGGGGTTCATCATAGAATAACTTCATTTTCAGCACATTGAAAAAAAGAATGTAGGCTGCTGTGTTGTCCCCAGAAAGGGGAAACTTTAAGCTATAAATTTACATTTCACTGAAAGCGTTAGTAGCGCCTTACCATTTTTGGTATTGTACTGAAGGTTTCAGTCTAATAAACAGCACCATGGCATCCTTTTAAATAGAACATAAGATTTACTAAAATGAAAATTCTTCTCAACTTTTCTCAACCACTTAGGTTTCTCCTTTTAATAGCTCTATAACATATAAATATGTATGAATTACCCAAATTTCAGATCATGGTGTCCCAAAGTTGGGAAAAATCTTTAAAAAAATATGATGATTGGCATGTGATTCGCCATATTTTCCTACCCTAGGAAATATCAAAATCCCAAAAGTGCACTATAGCTTAAAACCTATGGTGTTTAATTGGGGTAGCAACATAGTGGCACGATACCTCATCTACATGACATGTAATATAAGGGAATTTCTTGGACATGCATGAGTTCGATGACTGCAGGGTGTGCTGATGTAAATCTGCTTGTTATATTTTGTAAAATGACTGATTATACTATCAACCATATTCTTCAGGTGGGGATAGTGTTATTTGGGAATACTGTTCAATATCAAATCAAGCTGAGGTCTGACAACCACAAGTGTCAGTTCATGAGAGACCTGAACGCCCTTCCTACAACAACTGGTGGAGGAACTAATGCTAAAGGAGGTAAGATCCAGTAAGCTTCGCTCTCTTTTGATATGAATATGCGAGTCCAAAAAATCTGTGACTAAATACACTAATAAATCACACAATAGACTTATTTCAATCATTATTCTAATCGATTTTCTTTCAAGAAAGCCTTATTTCAATGTTACATGCTTCAATAATAATCTATAACCATTCAATCATATTTTTTTTGTATCACCCTTTTTTGTTTCTTATTTATTGGCACTTTTGAAGAACATTTTCTAGAAAAATGATATAGATGCCGATAAAGTTATACAAAAAAAGAATTATTATTAAGATATTGTGCTTGCAACCAGGCTTGGACCAGGCTCTGGCGATTTTTCGTAGAGTCAGCAGACGTAATGTTGGAGCCAGACCTGTAGTTGTCTTTATAACCGGTGGTGATTGGAATACGGGCGGTAACCCTCTGTACACAGTCAACCAACTCAAGGCTGAGAATGTAAGGCTGTGATGTTGAAGTCTACATAAAGACCAAATCAAGTTATAGTCAGGTTGTTACTTGTGTCAGATTTGCATGATTAAAAAATTCATTGCTCTACTTGTCATGGATTATTGATGGTGGTAAGAATGCCTCCCATTAGGGAAGGTAACCCTCGTTCTTTGCATAATGATGTCACAGTGAAGAGGATGTGCAATACAAGAAACAAGCACTTCCTGGTCACTGTGACACAACTTTATTATAAGTAACTGCCTGACTGTAACATGCTTTTGTCTTTGGTTGGGTCTTTGGTTGGGTTGTGCTGCCGAGCAAGCACAAAAATGGGTTGGGATCAGCCAATTTGTTGGCTCTGATAGGCTAGTGGGCGGGGGAGAGCTAATTCCAAGTCAGCTTAACTTTCATCATAACTCAATAGTTTTATCAATTCAGAGACCTGGCATTGGCTCTTTTTCCCACCTAACAACCAATCATATCAGAGACATCACATTGGCTACCTTTGCGTGTTAGATTGGTAGATCATTTTCATTTTATTGAAAGCATGCATAATCACATATGTATAGAGTATAATCCAATCAGGGGGCTTTGGTATGTTCATTTTTGTATCCATGTCAGCACAGTTGTTTTGGAAACATCTAGAAGATCTCATCTACGTTTTCACATGTAGACACTGCTTATTGTGATCACAATCGGAAATCCTCGACGTAGGACTGAGATGTTGGCCTGGGCCAGTAAGGATAACAGAGGCAAACCTATGGCCTTTGCTGTTGAGAGCTTCAAAGATTTTGCCTCGATTGCATTCTACATTCACAAAGGTGAGTAAAATGTATTGACCGGATAAATTAAAATATTGTGGACGTCAGACATCCCAACACTCAAGTGGGGATATTCACTTGATCCTTTAGCTGCTCTTTACGCACGGCATTATTGGATTTGTATTTGATATCTTACACCCAACATTATGTCATGTGTGCTGAGCCAAGTTCAGGGAAAACAAGTCTGTTGCCTGCTTACTAAACTACAAACAGTGTTGTTTCAATCTACCACTGGCGTTGTTCTAGCACTTAATAAACAACTTCCACCGTCATTTTTTAATCAGCCACGAGAGTAGGTTTGAGAGAATACACAAGTTCAGGCCATGTGTACGCTGAACACCCAATAAATGGTGAACCTTTTGTACCAGAGATTACTGCTCCAAACTTTGTTTACGGAAGGTACTGATGATTCTAGCCAATATGTTGGCTCTGATTGGCTTGTAAAAGGGAAACTAAACAGCCAATCAGATGAGAGCCAACACATCGGCTATGAAGATTTTTGTATTGAAAGTTATATAACACATTCCGTCACCAACTGCAAATATACCTGTCTGTTGTTGCAGGGTTACACACCAGTAAATACATACATATCCCAGCTGGATACTGTGGTTATCAATGTCTAGAAAGCACAGGAGCTAACTGTTCATGTGACACACTGGCCAATCAGGGAATAGAAACATGTGCATGTCCAGTCGGCAAATATGTAACAGGAGCTGGTGGTAAAGAAGCTTGTGATAGTAAGTATCTTTTTCTTTCTCCTTCCTTATGCATTTTAGGTTAGAAGAAACCTGGGGATGGTTTCGATTGGAGACTTATCTGCTTTTTGTAAGCATCCTGCGGATACTTTTCCACCAAAGTTGTATACTATTTGTGAAGTTTTTATCCGCCTTGATGAGGGCTGGCAACAAAAACACTTTAAAAAGCCCCTAAAATTGGCTGTTTTTGGCATTCTGTGGTGCGCTATTCGCGGAAAACTGATACACAGTGCCATATTCTGTTGGCATTTCATGTTTGTATTATGCTCACCAAAGCAGCTTCGTATGTGAGAAATTAAAAAGAAAATTGCCTGGCCTCAGTAATGGTCCATTTGACAGCATGTTTGGTGTTATGGAAAAACAACTCCAAATGGATCTACCTTCGATGGTCTGTGCTGATGTTTATAAATTAGTTTTATTACTGAAAATTGTTGTTTTTGTCATTTAAACAGCAATTCAGTGGAAAATAGCAAAAGATTTGGCTCTTACATATACGATCTATCTCGAATTGTTACTTAAAATTTCACATTATATCGTCGAATTTCAGAATTCACACACATTATGACATGACGTAAAAAGCCATTTTGGGCCCATCATATATTATTTTCAAACAAAAATTAGGATAAACTATAACTCTAAGAATAGTTATACCCTGTTTTGAAATTACTAGCAATCAAATTAGCTCAGCCAACCGCTTTGCTAAAAAAAGCCTATTCGGCCTCATTCTTCGATAAAATGAGGCAACATCATCCAATCACATTTTTGATGGGCTGTTAGCTTTTTTGGTAGCTTGGTAGCTTTCCAACGGTGTATAGAAAGTTAATATTTGCTGAACCATGTGTCTCTGCCTTAAGGTCCGCTTCTACCTGCCAGTAAACTGAGAACCACCTGTAGGAAACGAATAACTATTTGGTAACTTAAGGTAATGTCAAAGACCGATCCGAATATCAACATATCATATACCGTTGGAAAGCTGCCGAGCTACTGAAAATGAATACCTGAACAAAACCTTGATTCAATGACGTTGCGTCATTTTAGGGAGGAAATGAGGCAGAAACCGCTGTTTTTGTCACAGCAGATGGAGGAGTCAAATTAATTGCAAGAAATTTCAAAACAGGTGGAATGTATACTTAGAGATTGAGTTCATAGTAAAATTTGATTTTCTTTGATATATGACTAGTCTAAACTGACTTTTTACGTCACGCCATACAATGCATTCTGTTTTGTGAAGCCATGAAAATATGTGAAATTTCAATCAATTCAGAACAGATCATAGGCTCGAAACAAAATTAATTATGATTTTCCCTTAGAGTACACTTCAAATGTCATACATATTGACTTTCAACAAATTAGCTTGCATATTGCGAAAACAGTAGACTCTCGAATACACCTGATATTTTTCGCAACTTTTGCATAACGTCAAATGTGCTGTCCAAATGACCATTTGTGGCCAAACAATGTTTTTTTGAAAGTTCTCACATACGAAGCCGCTTTTGTTACCCATGGTGCACGCAGGAAATGCCAACAGATTTTTTCACTGCATCTTCGTTTTTCTTGAATTTAGCGCAAAAGAATGGCCAAAAACACCTCAAAAGTCCCAAAAAATAGCTGTTTTTAGGCATTCTTTTGCGTTAAATTCAAGAAAAACGAAGATGCAGGGAAAAAATCTTTTGGCATTTCCTGTGTGCACCATGGCTAATGAAAGCGGCTTTGTATGTGAGAACTTTCAAAAAAACTTTGTTTGGCCACAATAATGGTCATTTGGACAGCACATTTGATGTTATGCAAAAGTTGCAAAAAATATTAGCTGTATTCGAGAGTCTACTGTTTTCGCAATATGCAAGCTAATTTGTTGAAAGTTAATAGGTATGACATTTGAAATGTACTCTAAGGGAAAATCATAATTAATTTTGTTTCGAGCCTATGATCTGTTCTGAATCAATGATTGAAATTTCACATATTTTCACGGCTTCACAAAAAAAAATGCATTGTATGGCGTGACGTAAAAAGTCAGCTTAGACTAGTCATATATCAAAGAAAATCAAATTTTACGATGAACGCAATCTCTAAGTATGCATTCCACCTGGTTTGAAATTTCTTGCATTTAATTTGACTCCTCCATCTGCTGTGACAAAAACAGCGGTTTCTGCCTCATTTCCTCCCTAAAATGACGCAACGTCATTGAATCAAGGTTTTGTTCAGGTATTCATTTTCAGTAGCTCGGCAGCTTTCCAACGGTATATGATATGTTGATATTCGGATCGGTCTTTGACATTACCTTAATGATGTACCAGTGAGTATAATGGCGTTCGGTCATTGACATCCCTTCCAGTTTCTATAGCAATAAAATCCAAGCCTATCATATTTCTAAGTCTAAGTCATACAGCTTTGTCCCTCTAGCTATTATGTCAGTCTAGATGTTATATTTTCAATGTAATGATATGCAATCAAATTCAATGTGATTCTATGCAATGTAATGTTATGCAATGTACAACGATGCAATACAAAACATCCGGTGTTGTTAATGCTACTTGTATTCTTGTTGATGAACCAATACAATGATATGCAAGGTAATGTGATGCAATATTACACATATAATACGGTGCAATGGAATGTCATTCTATGTAATGTATTTCAATGTGATGAAATTTGAAGTAATGCAACAATAGTTGTTTCCTAGCCTCTCCAGCCTGGCAAAATACCCATGTGTTGACAATGATACTGGTGTTGTTTGTTATGTTGCAATTGTAATTTTGTAGCCTGTCCTCTCGGTCAGTACCAGGAAGAGACATGGAATATACTTAAGAAGTGTAAGCCATGCGCCCAGAGACAGACTACAATGTCCAGAGGTTCTCAGTCTAAATCACAATGTGTTTGTTCCGTCGGCTTCTGGAATGTTGTTGATAAGACCAGGAATCCTCCTTGTGGAGGTAAGAATAATTGGAGGGTAATATAAAGCTTGATAGAGTGAATTTTCTATCACCCTTATCTATAAGGTAAAATTTCGGCTGCATATCTTAAAACTCTTTGGCCTATGAAAGGGTGAGAAAAAAAGGCCAGTTCCTTGAATGCAATGAAAACCCTTCATCTCCCAAAATCACTGTCATATACAATAATGCCTCTCCCGTGGATTGCGTTAAAATAAACTTGGCATCTAAACCTAGAGATTTCCTTGTTGTGGGATCGCTTTGTTCTTCTATGAGCCTGTGAAGTTTGCGTGCCCGCTACTGCTGGGCCGACCAGTTTTCCTTCAAATATAATACTAGTATTATGTTACTAACGATTCTTAGACTCAGAATAACTGCACCGTTCCCCATGGCCATGGGGAACAACTCAGCACCAAATAACGCATAATAGCTCTCACATTTTAATCAGGGAAAGGGTTTTATTTTTTTACTTACTTTTCTATCTGTATAAGAAAAATATGATGTCTTATCACCTTTGTCTTTATTCCGCATATAGCTGTAACATGCCAGAGAGACTCAGTCCTGTTATTAGATCAGCACTCGATATCACTGAAGGGCACCTGCTCATATGATTATAATAAGACATGTGACTATGAATGTCGCGCTGGATTCATTACTGGAGGTGTCACTGAGAGAACCTGTCAGCAAGATGGTAGAATGAATCCTCCACCTGCCATGTGCCACGGTGAGATAGTCAACATAAATAATATTATTGTTACTTGTTAATTTTTGTTGGATGATTTTTTGTTAATTATTTATTTTTATATTTATTATTATTAATTAATTTTTTATTAATAATTTTTTGGGAATCATTTATTTTGATAATCATTATTATTATTATTATTCATTTAGGACCACAGGCGCAGTAAGCTTAATTGTGTTCGTGAGCAAAAATAATAGTCAATAGATAATGCTGATAACTCGAGAGACAACATTGTTTTCTCAAAACCGTCATTGCTCTTTAACCCAAATAAGTCTGTTTTGCTTTTATATTCCATGCAGCGCTTCAGTGTCCAATCATGCCTAAGACTCCTAACAGTGTGGGATGGAAATGCATGCGAGACGGCAAAGCACAGAGTGGTAACTTCCCCTATAAGACAGAATGTAGAAATAGGTGTATCTCAGGCTATCTGCCAAGACCTGGCACCTCACAGTTTATGATATGCGGACTGGACCGGGCCAGGACTAACGGCAAATGGAGCGGTAGTTCTCTTGTCTGTGAACGTGGGTTCAATTCTTCATTCTTCATCAAGTTGTGTTGGGTGTATAAATATCTAAACAACCAGAACCGACTACTCTATGTAGCAAAGAGTCAGAGGAGTCGCAAATATACAGTGGACTTCCTTTCTTATCTAATACTACAACGACCAAGTTTAGATAAATGGCCGTCCAGTGGCAGCGACAGGTGTTGAACTGTGACTGTGTTCGTCCATTCAAATTTACTCAAGACTGAATGTCCTTCTGAACACTGTTATATGATTGTATTGGTATGAACAATAATCGCTTTGCCCTATTCTAGACACCTCAAAGAACCAAAGTGAGTTCATTTTCTGTAGTATTTGGCTTTTTGTTTTCAGCTAAGCTGTGTACCAACCTACCAGAGATACTTAACGGACAGTATAACTTAAGGGAGTGTAGTCATGTAGACGCAGATAGGGTATTTGGTAAAGTTTGCTCTGTACAGTGCAATAATGGTTATGTAATCTCTGAAGATATAAAGTGGACCTGCCAGCCTAATGGAGAGTGGAGTGACTTTGATAAGACTGTGATTTGTAAAGGTAAGTAAAGTATCCTGCAAAATTTATCGAATTCTTGTAGCATATCCTTAAATTCTAATTCATATTTCACCTTTATGATTTGCTCATCAACAATTTACACATTGCTAGTGATATCAGACTCACATCAGATTGGGTTTTCATGAAGGTCGCTTCAATCTCTCATATTCTGTCATAGAACATCACGTTGTGTTCTCATAAACAGAGAAATAGCGACTGCATAATCAGGAATATACTGATAACTAATAGCATAATAATAATGATGATGATAAAGATAACATTGATCATGACGATAATGATGAACTTATGATTTGGACAAATTAATGCCTCCTACAATAGAGTATTACCTGATAAAGTCCGTCAGAAAACAGCTTGAAAAAAACCTCTTCTCTTGATATCAGTCCACTCCATATGATAGGACCATGATGACATCAAAAAGCTTACTATTATGTTAGATATGCAGCTCAATTCTTCACCTGGTTCTGTCTTAACAACCCAATTGGTTATCCAGAACTTATGCATGCCCGCAACTAAACAAAAAGCACAAGCTATAAATCTTAGGAGAATTTCACGTAAGTTTTCTCATCCAACAACAGGATCTTGTTTCTTGTCTTCGATGGGGGATAACATAACAAGATTGTATTATCAGGGTACAGGTACAGGTACAGGTACTAATCGTACACAAAGGCCCTGGACAGGATCTTATTCATATCTTTTTGTTGTTGTGCGCTCACAAAATCATCAATACACGTCATAAATCAGCACTACAGGAAATAAGTGCAAAAATTATGTTATAGATGCGAGACCACCAGAGTTTTCCACCTGCCCGCCACATATATTTCTGGACAACGAGGAGAGTGAAGGCTATGCTCTTGTCAGACTTCAACCTCTGCAGGCCTTCGATAACGATGCATCTGGTACCATTACTCAGACACTCACTCTTAAACTGCTCAGTAAGTTCAGAATTATCTTATGGTCAAAACACACTTAGCGGTTGTAACCTCAGAGGCTTGCATAACGTCACCATTGTTAACATATATGCTGACAACAGCCTCAGCTGATCCTCAGATGATTGATCATAGGTTGCAACCTCAGATTGCAGAGCGGTTTGCATGAGGATTAATGTGTATATTAATTTTTATTGAGATTGCGTCTAGATCATTATGTTAACGTAAATGCAATGCTTCCGGGTAACGCTTAACACTTTTACAATCTCAGAATTTTCAAGCAAATATTTTGGTAAAATGGTAAGAGTCCAATCGATTTTGATGTATATGACGGCATTTTCCAAAAGTTTAATAAGGCTTTATTGAATGCTTTTAAATTTTGTGAATGAAGTGATGTTGGCAAAACAAACTGATAATAATTGTCTTGAATATATTTATACAGATGATGAAGTAGGCACTGAGTACCCGTGTACATCAGCAAGGCTCTGTGGAGAGGAAATCTTCAAGTTCCCAATCGGTACTTCATATGTTAACTTCACAGCCAGCGACAGAGCTGGAAATAGTGCTAGTTGTTCATTCTCCGTCGAGGTTAGAGGTAAGTGGGCCACATACTTTATGTTGTCAACTTGTCTTCAAAACGAAATTTTACTTCTCCGTCTACCTAATGGCAAGGTCTTTCAGACATAGTGATGTATAGCATTATATAATACAAAACAAAGTATAGTTCATCTGGACATGCCCTATTTTGTTCAAGCTCACTTATTATCTGGACTGTCAATCACACCCATGACACATATTATTCCAGTTCTAAAGCGTTCCGCAAATGATCCTTCTCCATCGAGGTTAGAGGTAAGCAGACATAAGGTTTTTTAAATTTCTTGAAATAGTTTAGACTACACGATCCGTCTGACATATGCAATGAGCTTTACTTAATTGGCTGCTCATACTGCATCCCTCATGATAGATTATTTGAGTCCCAATGCTCTCTGCACTGTCACAATAGGGTGACACTATCGACAACCCTGAAAGTTCGAGCATTTGGTCTGATAAAGCATTTTCAGTCAATCCAGAAACCATGCATGTTTCATCAGGGCGTTAGTTTGGTTCCTTAGAAAACATTGTGTTCTGTGATATGTATACTTTCATAGGCAACAAGTCATCTCATTGGAAATGTTTTGCACTCAGTGCTAGAAAAAAGAATATAACAATATTGTCTGTTTATCCTCTCAGATATCGAGGCTCCTGAGGTCGTACAGTGTGACGGACCAGTGAAAGATGAGAAAGGATTTATATATGCTGATGATGATGAGAAAGAGGTCACATGGAAGGTATGACGCGTTTGTGTATTGCTCCAAAGCCGAACAGATTTACGTCTTTGCGATTGGGTCTCTGATCGTATCAGTTCTAGTGTACTAATCAGACATTGCGAGCAATAATACTCTCACATCCCTTCTTGGGATCCGACAACAGTTATTATTGTGAGAGTTGATGAGGCGACATGAAAGAAACGAAAGTGATAACTGAATATCTCCTTATCAGCTCAGCATGACATGTGTAAGGCCATGACCACAGGGCATTTTAATCCAACAAGTCCAATATAGGTTTTGCGTGGTGACACTTGTACCAATTTTAACAAGCTAAGGTGGGAAATTATATGTATATATATATAAGGGATGAGGTTGAAGAAATATAAGCCAACCATATTTATAACACATTTTCAAACATGGGTAAGAAGGCGCATTTTTCCTCACGGGAATACTTTTTTCATACACCAATCATTCCAAAAAAGTTTTCCATGTGAATATATATTTTCCATAGGAACAAATATTTACTAGCATCACTGGACATCAATTGATTAACAAGACATGTCCACCTCTTTTGTTAGAACATTTAAATTTTTTGCACAATTTCAATCTGAGAGATAACATGTTCAAGCTACACCCAACTTCAAATAACTTTTAACGTTATATGATAGCATCAACTTCACTCCTCTAGAATAATATTATGATCTGTATTCTGTATATTTGAAGTTGCCAGAGTTCAGCGATAACAGCGGTAAACAGGACCTTGAGATCTTCAGTACTGGTAGTCCTGGTGTATACAGAGTGGGCAGAACTTGGACTATAACATATACAGCTAAAGATACTGCTGGAAACACCGCTAAGTGTGAATTCTCATTCAAACTTTCAGGTAAGGTACTGCCTAGGATTAATGCTAAATATGTGTAGTCTTGTATGTATACATGGTTATAGTACAGGTGAGGTTGGAATTGAAAACCAACAGCAAAATAGTAATTTTGACTACTCATACCTCTTGCACCTGTCAACTTACACGGTCATATTAATAATTGAAGGGAGACAACCGTTGATATCAATGGGGGTGTAGCTCAAGTGGTAGAGCGCTCGCTTAGCATGTACCGGGATCGATACCCGGCACCTCCAACCTTTTACATCACAGAAGGGATGGCTTGGATAAAAAGATATAGGATCGCTGCACTAATTATAGGCTTTGGCTTTGACTTATCTCCATATGGTTTCTAAAGTCTGTCACTTTGATTTTGCAGTCATGACTGGAAATGAGTATGACTATTTTCTTGAACTGCGGTATTTTCTGTATTCTATGTCAGGTACAAAATGGTTTTACAATGTTTCAGTAAAGCTATTTCTCGCCTATCCGTACCCAACCCAACTGGTATTCTAACATATAGATATACCCGATACCCGGCCCATCTATTTTTGCCAACCCATTCCACCCCACCCATCCATCCTGTAGGTTAGTATCAGACAAATCATCGGACAATTTTTTCTCTAAGATAAAACATATCAAAATCAGTGAATATAAAAAAAACATGAGCAATAGAAAAAGTACTTTTTGTTTTACTCTGGTATTAATTTATATGATGCTATGTAGTGATATGGAATCCTGTATATGCTGTCAAAATTCTCAAAGTTTTTAATATCAATATATTGTAACAATTTTCCCAGGGATAAGATGTCCGGAGCTACACAGGCCATCTAATGGTGCTATGATGTGTGATAAGCTGGCCCTTGGAGTATACTGTGTGCCTCAATGTGAGGAAGGACTTCAACGTCTTCTACCCGACAATATCTTCAGAATACCGGCCGATTATTTCTGCTCTTTAAAAGGAAAATGGCTGCCCCACGATGTCGTTGGTGATTGCTCATGTATGTATATGTGTATCAAACGTTCTCAAATTGCAAACTGAAAGCATTTCCCAGACTGCGGTTCTTAATGTATTTGAAGGGATTTGATACTCCAAATAAAGACTCAAAATTCATCTGTAGTTGACAGACAATCAAACCACCTTTGCCTGTATATATTGCTTGCTGATATCATTGTTCTCTAATACTCATAAATAGATTTTTTAATTTTCTTGAGACGTGTTTGAAAGGTTTAGGGACCTCCAATTGGTCATGTTGTTATCTGATTCCTGGCGGCAAGCAAAGAAGCGATCCTGAAAATTAACCAAAACACAAAAACCCGACCCGGTACTGATGTTTTGAGCCCGTTCCAGTCCTTGTTTACATATTCTTACAGTGAGGGCTCCAGTGAATGAGGACACACTATCACAGTACCAGTTTACCTGGTATGAGGGTAACTGTAACAATGAACAGACTAAACAACAAATCATACAGAACACAATCGATGCGCTCGAATCGGGCGGTCCCAGCTTTGTAGGTCAAGGATTCAAGGCATCACAGGATAAAACTCTGACCAAGGATGACTTTGAAGTCTTCTGTGGACCTAAGGTTGGTGCTTTTTGGTTTCAGGATAAATTTGGTCAGGATAATTTTGATCTTCATTTCGCTCAACCAACTATATTTTGAGCAAATGTTGGTGGCACAGATCTAGTTTGATTTCCTACCACTACCTAGCCAATTAGATCAGAGCCAACACATTGGCTTCCACCCACAAACATACATCTCAGCAACCTTTCTGAAAAATGTTATTATCAATTATTCTTTGTTCAGAATCGTAATAAGCTTTGTTATTAGCATGAGTTTAAGGAAGTAATCCATTCTTTATTTTAGAACGAGTCGATTATTCAGATTGGAGGCGGAGCAAGACGTAGAAGGTCTGCTGGTGTTCAGCCGCAGCTTATCAACATGTACAGCGCTTCTCTAGGGTCAAACTAAACCTTCCCATATTGGTGAATCAAGTCATATGAATTATTTTTATAATTTCTTCTCAAATTTTACCCGTCTTTGCCTTTTATGTTTGTAACACATCATGAAAAAAAATTTGAAGATCAGAAATTTTGTCTGACAATAAATTTATTATGAATATAACCTTGATATAACTGCAAGGGAGTGGCCGTGGTGCAATGGGTAGGGCATGTGTTTTTCGATCGAGAGGTCCCGTGTTCGATTCCTGGCGAATCATGGTGGTGTCAGGAAGGGCATCAGACCTCGAATGCTCCTGTGCCACATAAGGATACGGTCCGTAGACCCACACTGATACCGGAAACAAAAAACCCAAGCAACATCAAGGTTTCTCACACGGTATCAAAGGGTATTGAGACTATCGATGGACGTGAGCTTTTCTTATAACTACAATTTGCGCATTATATTGTGTTGTGTACTTAGTCAGTATGCAGTAATCATCAAAGATAAACCAAAGAGAAAAGGCCAAACTGGAAGCGCGCGTGTGCGTAATTTCTCTTCTGAAAGCTTTGTTGCATTTATACTTTTGATTGTGATTCTCACTTGCACAGTTTTAAATTGCTGATCAATATGTTTACATGCAACAGAACAAAAGAGAGATGCATATGAGGAAAAATGTGTTAAACCATGCATATGAATTATTATGTGGTCATGAGAACAAAAGTTACCATAGTTTAGCTGCTCAAATATTGCCTGTACATATGGTAGTAGCATATTGACACCCCCTACATCAACCAAGTCAATCTTTCAGCACATAAACTAACTTAAAGGTCATATGTTGAACTACCAAGGCACAGATTTATTGACGATAAGCTGACAAAGTGAAAACGGGACAAACTTCAAAACAATATTATAGTATAGTCAGTCTACACTGCTGGCTGGAGCAAAAGCTTGTCAAAATCAAACTGGTAAAGCATCCATGAAATAAAACTTAGAATAATCAGAGGAGCCGCTCCAGCTTATAAGCTTCAAAATGAGCCCAAGAACAGCTTAATTGGGCCACTAGGACTGAAGTTACAACTTATCAAAGAAAGGCCTCGCTGACTCTCGCGCGCGAGCCTTGCATAGGGGGATATGATGTCATAAACAAACATTTTACGTATATGTTCACCATTAGAAAATTCGGACTGTATAAGATGTAATTTCATCAAAATAGGATGAAACGAGTTGTAATCCAACATGGCTCTTATCATCATAGAGATTAATTCAAAACAAAAAAATGAAGGAGATTGACGCAGTTTTTGAGGTGGAAAAAAGTTGGTTTCACTTTAACAGTTCCATAACAGTAACAATGACTCATAACACAGCTTCTGGTGGTCCTAGAGGGTCAATGTTGGGCTTGTTTTGATGCTGATTAGCTGGAGAAACAGCTTTGACAATTTCAATCTCAATTTCATGGATGCTTTAACGAGCTCAAAGATTGTCAACAAGCTCAAGGAAATGAGGAAATAATTTCTATGCCTTTGACCTTGGGTTATCAAAATTCTTCATGTACAAGAGGAAACAAACAGAAACAATCAGCTTTGATCAGACATAATTTCAAGGATGATTGCCTGTACCACACGATTATCCTTGCTTTGAGATATCAAATGGAAGCCTCACATCTTTTTTTCTTCAAAGAGACTGTGACATCACATCAAACGATAGTTTCCATTTAGCAGCGTCAGGTGTATTTGTTTCAAGGAAGTTTCAATTTATCATATTTGTGCTACAATCAACGTGTTTAACAGACAGCAGGTGTACATTTACGAATAACACAATGCAAGATTTGCGATGAATTGATATTCCCAGCTTAATAAAACAACGGAAAGCTCAGAGAATGCAAGCAGAATATCATGAGTGAAAAGACCTCCTACATCACAGTCTTTGATGCCATCCATTCATCCACGCCACCACTACTTTGACGCATCACGGTTGCCCAAAGCGAATGAAGGAACACATATTGATGTGAACAAAAATTGGACCAATGGTATCCCAATAATTCAGTAGCCCCTGAAATCGCTGTGCAATCAACGCATGGGAACTTATGTTTTTCTGATAGTTGCAGGTTTAAATCCCGATCACTTCCCATGCTGTTAATGTTGGTGAGCACTTCATAGATAACCCCACCCCTATACCTTGTACAAGGATCACTACATAGGTGTGATGAATCTTAATCTTCCTTTTGCAGATTCTGAATTCCTACTTGAATAGCAAAAAATTATATATTATACATATTATAACAATTTCATAATGCTCCCTAGCAATGAGATTTCACAAAGTCCCTTAATCAATTAATTCAACGCACATACAGTGACCCTAGTGTATCTCCTGATTAACTCATTTGGGTTTCTCATCATATTGGAATTTTATTAACCTAAGTTGCAACCTACTCGAATTGATTGCTTGCCACTATACCCAATGCTGAAACAAAAGGAATAAAGTTAAATCTCCCAGCATGATCCTATACCACACAAAATATTGTGAATTTTTACTGCGAATGATTGACGCCAATATTCCAAGCAAATATGGGTGTACAGTTCCCTCAGTGAAGAACATGCTCAGAACAGGATTATATTATATTATATTATATTATATTATATTATATCATATTATATTTATTATAGTCTAATTGAGCTTGGCCTCCGGCAGGCACCCACTACCTGAACAGGACAGAGCATAGGTGAGGTGAGGTGAACAATTGGGGTGTACAGTTGATCTTCATCTTCTCTTTTTCTTTCTATGCACTAGGTCTTATTTGACCGCTCTATTTAACGGGCCCCCTTAAGCCCAGGTGGCTTGTGTGGGATAGTACCCTATACCCTTGCCCGCCGTTGCCGGCTACTCTTTCTTCGAAGAGGTAGAGGGGGATCTTTATACTGCATGCAAGCACACAGTAGACCTCTTGTATTTATGGTCCTGATCCGAACAGACCTGGCTAGGATGAATGGCTTGCCAGGGCCAAATCAGAAATGACAGCCAGCGTCGGAAATCGAACCTGGATCATAAGATCACAGGTCCATAGCTTTAACCGTCAGACCACTCCTGACTGCTGACACCACTCAAAAATAAAGAGTGCGGGAGGCTAGGTGTGATACGTGCAGTCGATATTTTATGTTTACAAGCAACTGGAGAGCTGATATATAATAAATCAATATCAAGGAAGCCCAATTTTCCATCTTTGTGTAACAATTTTTGGGGGGGGGGTTCTCATTAATTTAACAACAGACTCTAAAGATGGATCCTTGGCAATCAGTGGTAGCAGTATTATAAAATGAAGAAATCTGTCATTTTCTACCATATAGCACACAAAGCTACGAGAGAACAGAGATCACACAGTGCACTCTCAGCAATATTCTAAAAAAAATTTTCCGGAACTTTCTTCATAGAGGTAGGTCGCTTATGAAAATTGCAGGCTTGTGTTATTCTCTGATCACGAGTTAAGAGGATCAGCAGAAAACAGAAAAATTAACTGTCATAACTGAAGTGAATGTCGGGAATGAAAACCTGAAAGTTGTGTGTGAATGAATTTTGCGAGCAATCAAAACCAACCCTTTATTAGGATTTATTTATAGTTAACTCTGGGTTCAATTAATCACCACATGTGCTACTAAACAACTCAGGTTTGTTTGATTTGAAATGAGTTTGAAAATAGTTAGCTACCAAAGGTAAAAGATAAATGGGTCATTCGAACCACTTTTTGGTGCAGTGAGTAGTGTATCTCTCAGTCAATCTACAAGCAGAGTTTTTATTTATTTATTTTCAGAAGAATCACAAACTGCAAACTTTTTATTTATTTCTTTCTTATATTGAAGAACAATGTGCAGAAGAACTACACTGCTTTCTTTGGCACTGCTTGTCTTGGTATCTGCCATAAACTGCGGCCTGTATGATGCTGACAGTTACAGGGAATTAGAGAGGCTCAAGGAACGTAACAGGATTCTCCATGACAAGCTGATCAATGAAAATTGTCCTGACCCAGAAAGAGTCATGAATGGAAGATCGCTACAGGTGACATCAGAAGATAGCCTGCGTCTAGAAGTTGAAGAAGAGCTCCATCAGAAGTTGATTGCAATGCTTATCAAGTGTAGAAAAAATAAAATCCCAAAAACACCAACCACCATTCTTCCAACTACCAATCTCCCAACAACCACCAATCTTCCAACTACCAATCTCCCAACAACTACCAATCTCCCAACAACTACCAATCTCCCAACAACCACCAATCTTCCAACTACCAATCTCCCAACAACTACCAATCTCCCAACAGCCACCAATCTTCCGACAACCACCGATCTTCCAACAACCACCAATCTTCCGACAACCACCATCGGTAACATGTCGACGGAATGTTTGAACGCTGTCAACCTCACTGAGGCATGGAGAATGGACCACGTGTGTCACAGTTTCTATAGAAACTGTGACACACGAGACATGAAGAATGCCGGTAGACCTTGGTTCCGGTTCACCGGAGCAGCAGGAAGTCGTTTACTGAACACCTGCCCTCCTCCATACAGCTGTGGAACTAGTGCAGGAATATGGAGTGATGAAACTATGCCAGAAGACGTAGGAGTAGTGAAAGCAATCACTGCCTACGGATCGTGGTCATCAGGATGTAAGCAGTTCCCTGAGAGTGTTAGTGTGATGAGATGTTCTTTTGCTTCAAATGATTTTGTGTATAGATATGAGGGCACTGAAACCTGTTATCTTGGTTTCTGTGGTATGAACTAAATCCGATAAATAAGATGGAGAGCTCTTCACTCATGCTTTTTGTTTCTGAAAAGAAATTTTACCAATTTACTTATTGTGATGGGATCTACTTATAAACTTCGTTTTATGCTTCATGAAATTTTTCAGTTAACAACAAGAAGATTTTGCATTACACAACATCAAAAGCCACTTTTTGAAACAGACACTACTGTTTTTATTTGATCTTTTCATTGAAAATAAAATATCTAGTATTAAAGAAGCTACGCAAAAAACACCGTAGAAAATATGTCGACACAAAGATGAAAACTCAAAAACACTAATTATTATCAATTTCGTATTGCATTTGGGCATATTTAGCATATAATGTGGTTAGTTATGATATCAGGGACGTTTTTATGGCAACTCCAACAGCTCAAGCTTATGAGAACCAGAAACTTATTATTATCGTTCTCTATTAATTAAACAATTAATTGTTTTAATTTAAATTAGTGTTATGAGATAGACATTATGATGGTGCATATATTTGTTGATGTACAAGGTAAGGCAGAGTTATTGCAGCTCGGAATCTCCTTAAGATAATGTGGAGATTATATTGAAGGAGCTTGTTCGGTTCCGGGAAGTAGTGGGTTGCTTGTTATTCAGAGAGATGCTTTCAAAACTGCTGCTGACAACAGGTCATGAGTTTTTCACATTTTAAGAGTGATTAGTGTTCACAACTACATGACTGTCCCACGATCCTTCATTATGGGCAAGTAAATCAACTCAATATCATAAATCTGTGCTCTCTCTATTCTAATTTCCATAAAGTCATAATGATATATATATATACACATATATATATTTATATATATATATATATATTACATATTAGTTATCAGGGTCGTAGCTTAGGAAAAAAAGCAGGGGGAGGCGTAAATCTTTTAGGCAGTTTGGTTATTGTAAGCTCCTCCTGAGTCCCTAGTCCATAGTCCCTAGCCTCAAATGCGTTTTGTTGATATAGTAATATATAAAGAAATTGGAAGTCCCAAATAAGCTAATTCTGACATGAAATATTCAATTGCAGCCTTTTAGGCCACTCTATTCAGCATTCTAGGGAAGGCAGAGCGATACCCTAGAACTACGGGCGTGGTCATGCAATAACGGAGGTAAGGCAAAGTCATTCCCTCACGATTAACGATCATGACTCTCGATCGAGGAGGTTGAGATTGGGCGGGCGGATATTTGCATTACAAGGTGTTATGGGAAGGCGGCCCTAGTTGTATGCAACATAATAACCCATGGTTTAATTTGAACACAAATTGATAAATGTCAAGGAACATTCATCTAATATACTGTTACAACAAGCTTCTAGAAAGCTTTTTTGGCAGAATAGCTCCATCTGTGTATAACTTTGCGGCTACAAAGGTCCTTTTTAACAACAGCGGTTAGACGATGATAGTTTGGCCCAAAAATATAGTGAAGTAACTCAAAAAACAGCAGAGAAATTCATAGTCTGACTGAAGTTGTATTGATGTATAGTTGTCTATCGATGGCTTAAATGTTCATTAATTTTGGGTATCATGATTGGTATTAATCACTTGAGGAAAGAACCTCTCATGCTGATCCAGGGGCGTATATTCTAAAAAATTTCACTCACTGACTTTTCAGAGATGAGCATAATAATCGGGCGCAGCCCGATCCACACGCTTTAGGCGTGGCGGGGAGGGTGTGGGAGGGGCGCTTAAGCGCCCTCCCACCACGGAAATTTTTGCATATCGGTAGCAAAATAGTGCAAGCAGAGAGGTATTTCAATAGCTCACTGAGCTGTTGGGTACTTTCAGAAAACAACTCAATAGCAGTAGAAGATTACGGTAAAAATGCTCCAGTTATAAAGCACCCATTTGAAAGAAAACTGACCTCAATGGGATTCGAACCCACAACAATTTTATTAACAATGATTTTAAGGCGAACGCTCTACACACTGAGCTATTCAGCCACTCAAGGAAATCCATGGGCCGTGAGTGATAATATACGCCACTGTGCTGATCATATACACATCGTATTGTTTTAGGTCACAAAATTTAGCTGGCCTGTTCAGCTAGACAAACTCCGGCTAGGGAAAACTTAGACTATGTGCTCTAATGGCTGCGAGTGGGAGTTTGCGGTGTTCTATCAACACACATTCTTGGCATCACTATCAGGGAGGGTGGGACCATCCACCCTCCCTGTTGGCATTGCCTCAATGCTCACTGTTTATTTGATCAAGGTGTCTCTAACTCCTTTATCTGATGGATGATGATTTGATAAAATTATTTTTATTATTATACTTTTCGAGTTGTCCACTCATGTAAACTAAGTACACAGCTACCAAGGCCTCTCAAATTAAAAAACTTCTATAAAATTATAATATTTTAAGAGTTGTCCTTTCGGTTGATTTATCTCTACGAGTTCGGATTAATCTTTAGACATCAAAGCATAACTGTTAGAAATCAAGTTGGCTCACTACATCTCTAGTGTAAACATCCGGTTTGGAGGTACTTGGAAATACCGTGTGATGAAAAATTTGCTGTCGAAGTAACTTGTTGATGCAAACATGCTTTTATGAAAGTTGCCTGAATGGAAGTGCTATGACATTTAGAAATATCCGGTGAGTTTGAAAACTCTGTAGACCCCTGTTAACTTTTTGAGACCAGGAGTGACTTAGCTACATTTAATTCCACCATTATCTTGAACACAACTGCATACATGACATGGCAATATATGGCATTTTTTACAACAACAAAATTATACAATAATCAACATATTATATGTTGATTATTGTATGAATTATATATATATATATATATATGTGGCAAGAGCAGTTCAGTGTCAGCCATCCAGAACCACTGGGTGGCTAAATACAGGCTAGCAAAAAATGCAAGCCCATTGAGCCCTGCATAACAATTATAGTATTTATTACTTGTTGACAATTCAAACTCACTAACAAGCTAGCTCTTGTTTAGTAAAATACTACTTGACACAATCAATGCTTATCAATATAAGTTACAGCAGGAGTACTCTATTTTGAACTACCAAAACTATAGATCATTGGGCTGGCTACTAAGGCCCACTCCAAGCATTTAAGTGCCTTTCAGCCATGTAGCCTACACTGCCTGCATTGCCTGCCTGCCGGCATTCCATTCCACTTTTGTCTCACATATGAGGCCTGTCTTTCCATCATAGCCTCTTTATCAGTTAATCCTTTCACTCACACATACAACTATCATCTTCTGCCATCCAAATAAGCAGTTCTTGAGGCTAATGGTGAAGAAGGGGGCTAATTCGCACAGCTAAATAAGACATAACTCTATGGTTCAGTGATGCGAATATCAATCAATCAGATAAAAGCAAACAGGCAAACCCAGCCCTCTCCTGTCACTGCTATGCCCATTATAGATATCAATTATGCTAGTTACCATGATCTACTCTTATTGATTGTGTAATCTCTACTATTTCAGGTTGGTGGCACACAATTTGCTTCCATGCTAAATCTGCTTAACTCTACAACTAAGTTCTTGTTGTCATGTAAATGTATGGTGTTGATTGGTAAAATTGAACAGAGAGCCTTCGCCACAAGATAACGGACACACAATGCCACCACCAAGGAAAATCACGGCACCCTCCAAGAAATCCGGGGGAGCTTCTGGCAGGGTAAGAAATGGAGACGGATGGACCAGCTACCATTGTTATATTTACTGAGCTGTTAATTCAAAGATACTCTAAAACCTTTGAATGTCTCGTTACAATAAAAGTGATACGTCGGAATAGTAATAATATAATATCAACTTTATTTGCTATTCAAGGCCCTTTTCGGGCAAATGAGAATATGCTTACATAAGATACATCACATCTATTTAGCGCACTCCTGTACAAGGTAGGAGTGGGCAAGCTAGGCTATTGCTCAGGGAGCTCACCTCCTTTAGCAGAATGGGTAGTGACCGGGATTCGAACCTGCAACTCTCAGATTGAGAAGCCCGAATCCTAACCACTACGCCACCCTGCCTGCCTGAAGCCAAATTTAAGTGAGGGGGCATAGTCTAGATGATCATTATCTCTGCCTCCTCATTTTAATTTGACATGATGTAAAAAATCATTTATTATGAAATATATTTTAGCTATTAGAAATGCAGGATTAGGGTATTGTTATGTATTTGTCTTTGTCTTTGGTTTGTGATAGAATATCACATTTGCTCTCATTCTTCCCACAGGCTTCCATGTCTCTGCCGAATGCCGGATTCCCAGGAGCAAACTTTATGCCTAACTTTGGAGTCGACATACCGATGGAGATTAATATGAAACCAGCTCTAACGAACCTCGGTGCTCCAAGTCGCCCTTCGAAACCAACAAGTGGAGGCAGAAAACTAACAAAGACTAGTAATGGTGAGTTAGTTTGAGGCCAAACTATATGAACTTTACACGGAAGCTTTCTCCCACCCACTGATATATATATATTCTTGGATCGCTTCTCGGCCTATTAGCTAAGATAAATGTGTGACTGCCAATGGCTGATAAGTGCCAGTTTCACAGCTTTGGCAGCTTACTACACCCTCAGTTCAGGAGGTCTTTTCTGGATTTACACTTCTAGGGTGCATTCTAGTTTTTAGATGAAAAGCTGTCTCCCACATTTCAACATTCTTTATATCAACAATGTGTCTATCATGTAAGCAATGCCTGGAGCAATGAGATCTATCAACGTGTACTATCTACATCTACTCGACAAAAAGTCTGTCATTAGATCAATTTGGTGCGTTTCATCAGGTATAACATGAAACATATCAGTGAAAATTGGGACTAATAACCCTAGCCTTAGCTCTGCCTCGCTAGACAGTTTTGTTCCTTCATCTGCCTGCCTGTAGTATGCACACTAGACCAAGTTTGGTTCAATTGCCTGCATTCTGAGCCGCTCCCGATCCACTGGTCACGCCGCAGGCAGTGGAATGGAGAAACAGGAATGCAGGCAATCGGATCAAACTTGTTCTATATGCACACATACATACACATGTAGTCAAGGACTGTGACTTTTCCATCAAACATTTTCTCGCATATGAATTGCTGCCTAAAAGCATTTACACATACCAGTAATAAACCATTGGCTGTATTTTTCCTGTCCTGACATATTCTAAAGATCAAATAATTAGGCGCTTATTGAAATATTAGGACTTATTCACACCAAACACAAAAGAGCTCTTGTTCTATTCATAGGATTACATTATTTGTATTATTCAGTCAGACTTTGTGTTGTGTATTTGTGATATTCATATAATGTGGCTATACCAAAACAAAATACTTGCTGGTTAATAATCCAGTTTTGTAAAAACAAAACATAAGTTAGGGAAACAAATCTGTACTCTGTACTAACTACCACTCTTAATTTTGTACGCCCTATCCAACGTAGACTGAGCCCCCCCACCCCCCAGACTTTTGTTTACCCCCGCTCGACGGACCCCCAACACAGCCTGTCCTTAATGGTGTTTGAGAAGGCGATAGCAGCCACCTACAAACTGCGCTTGCTTTCCCGAAAAAAAAACATTAAGGGCTGTCCTATGGCTCATACCAAGATTTTCGAAAATGGATTGTGACATTAACGTCTTAGGTTCCAGATGGAGACAGGATAAAAGTCATGATCCCAAACCAAGGAGTAAAATCTTCTCCCAAACAAAACATAGAATAATATGTTTTCAATTGTGTTACAAGCGAGGCAATGTTGCACTTTCTCCAATGTGAGAAATCAATTTGACATCAGAGCATAGCTGGTATGCTGTTTTCGAGGTGTTGTGACATTCAATTACTGATCATGTCATTGTGTTATCCCTGGTCCAAGTGAACATCAGCAAATTATCCATCAGTTTATGTTTTTATCCTGTACGATTCTTGTTATTTGTCATTGGGACAATAGAACATAAGTGTAAGTACTCGACCTACCGGTCATGAGTCTGTATTTGTGGGAACCATTATCAAATATAGGATCCGTATTGATAATGAAATGCCACAAGATAGCACCCGGCACAAGAATTATGAAACGGTATAAAAGCTTCGAAAATGCAACGGAGTAATGCATGCTTTTAAATACATAACTTTGTTCTCTCTCCATAAGTTTCGGATGGTAGACCTATATTTAAAATGTTGCTATGGCATCATATCCCCTACGCTAAGCTTGCGAGCGTTTGGAGCCCCACCTTGATGAACAATAAGCATGATGAGCAATAACTTCAGTCCTGGTCACCCAAAGACTTTCTAGACCTGGTGCACCAAGTTTATACCAGGATTGAAAACTCTGCTCAGAATTTTATTAGTTGTGACATGCATATTTTACATCACTACTATGAGACAGCCAGGTCACGCTATCGCAGGCCGAAGACCAGGACCGAGAGGTTTTTTAATGTTTTATTCCAACTAGAATTCAAAGTTCAAATGTCGATGTATAAATATCAAAAAAGCTTCCTCAACACTATTGTGACTTCTCTTTGACAAAGTTTAACAATAAAAGTTATCTTATCTTATCAAGTAGTCTTGGGCTCATCTTGAAGCTTATCAGCTTAGGAAACACCTCTGATGACTCTTAGATTTATGTCATGTATACTTTCAGGCGTTGGTGTGAAGCAGGTCGGTGGGATGAAAGCTGCAGCTCTTCCGTTTGGTGCTATACCCGCCCCCGGCACCCTGTCTACACCCGCTGCCCCAGGTCAGAGGTCAAAAGCTGGCATCCCTCCTCCGCCATCACATGGGAAGCGTAGCGTCAGCAAGGCCAGCAATAACAGGTAGGGTCAAAGGTTACGGTCAAAGGTGCCTTGTTATACACTGCATAATGAAAATACTCGCAGGTCTAAATTTTGGTGACCCAGCCACTTAATTTTAAAGTCACTGGCCAAAATACTAGCAAAAATTTATCTTTGAATATCGTTTGAATGAGCTATCATGATCAGCACAATTTAGATTGCGGATTTCACATATTTTTGATTGGTGAAAGAGTGTTATTTAAAATCCAATGAAGTCTCTTGGAGTAGAGTACTTGTTGTACACAATAATCTTTCAAAAGAAGGTATGAGAATTATTTACCTGCGAATGACAAACAGACACAAAGTTATCACAGTATTTTGCTCGTGACATCATGATGAATAAGTATTTGAATAGTAAGTTATTGGTGTTTACACTATTAAATATTAATTTTGATAAAGAGTAAACTGCAATCTTGGAAAGGTAAGAGGTAAAAGGTCTCTTTTTCTATTTCAACAGTTTGCTGATTTGGTGTTTCATTATGTTCCCTTGATAAGAAAGGGGTTGACCTTATTTACTAGCCAGAAATTTGGCATCAAGATTACGCTTTTGGCACGCGTATCTCTGATCATTACAGTCAATTTATTCAAAGTACCTGACTTGATTCTAGAACCTGATATATAGTTAGGCTTGCTGCTGATTGCCTATTTGTACTCAAATTATCCAGGATCCTTCCAAAGACCGAAGATATTGTAATAAATGCCTCCATTCCCTACCTTTTTTTCCTTTTTCATACAACTTATGTTATGTATGATGTGATTATCATACCAAATTATTACATCTATGTGCAAAATCATTTCTCTATCTCACCTCCCCCCTACTTTTTTATTTTCAGTGTGAAGCTTGACTCATTGACTGGTACGATTTCCCCTGGATTACAAAAATCTCAACCTTTACCAAAGATTACCAAGGGTAAAAGCTCTAAAAGTCAGGTGAGGTTCTATCTGGTTGATCTTTCATGATGTGATTTAGATTTCAGTTTCTCAGAATGCAATCTTCTCGAATTTCCAGTGAAATATAATCCTTCAGGTTGCACTTGATTTTTTGCTGGTATTTTTCTTCAATGCCTGACTATTTTTTGTATCAATCACTTTTGCTGAAGATGCTGCTTACATATTTTTTTTAAAATAGGCCAGGTCCGACTATCTGCAAGCAATTGCTCCATGTCATGTGCAACAATTAAAGATCCGCAGGATAAATCTTGGTGGGAGCTAATAATTAATCCCTGTGGATCAATAAAAATAAATAAAGTTTGAAATTGAGTTAAACTTTTTTCTCATTTTGACAGCCTGAGAGCAGCTGTTTGTCAGACATAGAGATGGTACTGTTTGGTCACATCTCCTTTGACCTACCAGAGCTTCCCAGCAGAAATGTCAGAGTGTTTCTCAGTTCAACATTCAGTGGTGAGTGGAAATCAAAGATGTGAGCCCACATGGTCTATCGAAGAAATCAAATATATCCCCCTCATCTATCGAGGGTAGGAGAGCTATCCCATTCCTACACCGTATCATGAACCTATTCTAATGCCCAAGTGAATGATCTAGAAATGAACTGGCCTTCTCAGAGCACCAGAGACAGTTGTACAACAAATCTCCCTACTAGAGACCATGTGTTGTCTCCAATAGTTACTTACACCATACCCATGCCTGCTTAATTAAGAAGGAACAGAAGAAGATTTTGCACACAAATGCGGTGTTAGAGCCAAAAGCACACCAAGACAATTTATACAGAAGTATTAATAACCAATGTTGAAAATAAAAACGTCAGCTAACTTTCTGGGCCTCTGTAGGCCTCATGCCACCATATATGCCACGCAATAGTAGGGTAGCGATATTGCGTGTGTGACGTAATGCATTGAAATTTTTATCCTTTAAGATATGAAAGCTGAGAGGAATGAGATTTGGACATCTGTATATCCAGCTGTTAGGACCCACTGCCTGGCTCATGAGCTGGACTTTAGTTTTGTTGATATGAGGTCAGTAAATAATTTAGGATCAAGTTTGATCCATCTACCTACACTCAGAGTGGTTCCCCGACTACAGCTTGACCAGTAGAGGGGGAGCAACTCTAAATGAAGGTAAATTAATCATATTATTTTGTGAGATGGTGGTGATTTGATCTAGTAATTGGCAATAATTGAAGAATGTTGAGATATTCTAGGAAGACTGGAGCCCAACAAAGGTTGCTGGGGTGTGGCAGTAATAATAATGATAAATGTAAATTCAGCATGACTTTAGATACAGTTTCATCAATTTGGGCCATATTACATGTCAAAAGTATATTCAGTAGAATGTTGGTTATGTGGAGATCATTCCTAAGGCACCAATCGCCTTACCCGATATGTTTGCAATCTTACTATTTACTGCCAGGCCATCAGTGCGGTTGTAGTGCTGAGATGGCATAATGAGCACACGCTGGCTGTTAACATTTTTGAGATCATACCTAAGTGAGGTCTAAATTTTGCAAATTTGATTAATATGATTTGGATCCTGATTCAACATGCTGCAATCTCATCTAGATAAATAATCCAACAAGAGGGATCAGCCTCATAAATTAGGACACAATCTCCTTTTAAAACCACATCAAAACTTAGCATGCCGCACTACAGTGCAGCACAATTTTATACAGCATACCAACTTAAAACCTGCTAACCTTGTATCCACAGATGGGGTGTGTTGGATTTTGCTACAGATCATCACAAAACAGAGGAGATTGTTTTATCAGAAGCTCGCCGAACGATAAAAAGCAGTGCTGCAACAAGTTTTCTGGTAAGTGGGTCGAACTTACGCTTGCTTTACACCCATGTGTGATAAAATATAATAATATTGATCAAATATCGAACATCGAAATAACTACCGGATAAATAAAATCTCAATAGTGGAAAAGAAATAAAAATAAAGATTTATGTTACCACTGGGAGCATCTGCGATAAGCCTTCATCTCAAACAGACCCTCTTTTCACACTGATCAGGTCATACAATATTGCTTTTATATCTCTGATTGATAGAGAGTGAATTAATTTGTTTAGTATTAGTACCATCAAAAGGAATTTGGTGTTACTACCGAGTTTAATTTTACTAATTAGGGGCTGGTACATGTTAGGTACTCATACTAACGATCAGAGATACATGTGATAATAGTGTAGTGCGATGCCAGTGTGCCCTCCGTTTGCCCATATATATTTTGGTAGGTAAACTTAATTTCATTTTAAATAAGACTTGTATATTTCTTTGTTCCCAGTCTATAATTGGACAGCGCTATGGCAGTGTTGTGAATGACAGCACAATACCTCAAGAAAAGTTTGAAATACTCATAAAAGCAGCCAAAGAGAAGAAGCTGACTGACACAAACCTCCTGGAGAAATGGTACAGGAGAGATGAGAACAATATCCCACCTGTCTATGTTCTTCAGGTACAGTCATGGTACAGTGTACACCCCTAAATATTTAGCCTGAGATTCGGGCTAACAATGAGGCCTGGTGTGTATTATTGGTGGTGTCGGGTATTGCTTCTGTGGTGTTATCTACTCTTGTATCACTATAGTGCATTTATGAATAGACCCATGTGCTTTAGTTATGGTTTTGTTTTGATTGGCTGATGGGGTTTGGTGTTTGTTGTGTGGAATAGATAACTCCAAATTGTTGGACTGAATCCCAGTCTCCCAAATATTCAGAACTCCTGTCAAAAGCTGCATTTGTCCACAAATTTTGATAGATGAAGTCATCTTCTATTATACAAATGTTACGTGATAATGCAAATATATTACTTATCAGTATTTGGGGAAAATTTGAGCCTTTCCCAATGGAATAATTTATATAGATCTTGCAGTTCACCAGGCTTGTTCAGTATATACAACTTCTCACCACTCATATTCATTCTACTCATACTTGCAAAATAATGAGGCATTCATTGCAAAATTCTCGAATTAATTCACCCAGTTTTAGTTCTCAAACTGAGAAGCTGTATACATCCATCATTTGGAAATATATGAATTCCAATGGAAGACAGCTCATCTCCCAAAGCAATAGTGCTGCTGTCACGATACCGTTAGCTTTCATCCAAAAATGTTAAGTCGTCCGCTAGCCTCCTAGACAGGCTTATATTACCTGAAAGTTGCACTTTTTCCATTATCCTCCCTGGTGCATTGGAATTCAATTGTTTTTGTGAATTAGGTCTCCTCCATATCTGGTAGTATATTCTTGTTTGTTTTATTTGTAGACAATAAGCTCATTGCTTCCAGATTACAATTCACCTGATAAGAACAAAAGTGACGCGGCATCTGCTGATTGGAATAAAATCAGCTCTCGTCTGTGGGAGGTTACATATGCAGCAACTAAACAAGCTGTTGCAAACGGGCAGCTTGACCAAACTGAGGTTGATCATGTAGAGAAATCTGGTAAGTCTGACACTACAAGTTTGACAAGCCACGCTTGAAGTAACAGTTGTGCCTCCCCATATTTGGTATCATATTCAAGGTCTCAGGCCAATTAAGAGCACTCTGGCAACCTTTTAAATGGCTCATTGACACAGTTCATACTATAACCATTACTGGAAAGAAAATTCTTCTCAACTTTTCTCAACCGCTAAAGTTGTCCTCTCTTTATGAGTCTATAACCTATGACTGTGTATGAGACGCTCGATTTCCAGAGCGTGGTTTTTCTGAAGTTGGGAAAAGTCTTTGAAAAATTTGCTAATTGTCATGTGATTTGCAATACTTATTTAACTAAGTAAATGTCTTAAACCCAAAGGCGCTACTATAGCTTTGAAGAATGGACAACAATATTTATCAATATGCATTGACTTCTCTCAGTAGAAGGCAGTATGGAGCATAGACTGAGAAAAACCTGACAATTTGTGATGGGTTGATATCTCAGGAACAGCTAAATAGAAATAACAGAAAGTCAATATTCCCCGACCCCATGTCTCTTCCCTAATACCAAGTTAATACCTTGCTAATACATTGGTAGACTGTTACAGGAATCCTGTAAAGACATCAATGGCACTCAATGCATATTTGATTGGCTGACTGATTGTTTTTTAATTTTAGTCACAACCACAGAGATTGAGACGGGTATACTGAACAACCCAACAGGAGCAGGTACCACTTACTCTATATACAGATGCCAACATGGAGTGGAGCAGGATATAGAGCATCCCAAGACTTACAAGTATGGTCACCCCCCTCCCCCATCCCAATCACATATGGAAACCGTGCTAATGTCGTATCCAGGATGCTTTAATTTAATCAGGATTTCAAGTTTGCTCTCTTTTGAAAATTAAATTCTTTTGTTCTCAAATCAGGTTGTTAAATGTACTGTTGAATGCAAGGAAGCTTCCTTCACCTGAAGTATAACTTCACCTGAGGTTTAACTTCACCTGAGGTATAACTTCACCTGAGGTATAACTTCACCTGAAGTATAACTTCACCTGAAGTATAACTTCACCTGAAGTATAACTTCACCTGAAGTATAACTTCACCTGAAGTATAACTTCACCTGAGGTATAACTTCACCTGAAGAGACATCCTGGAAAACCAATATGATAGGACAATTCTCAGTTATGTTTTGTTTCTTTGTAATATATGTACTTGCTTGCTATGATTCACTTACTCACCTAGGTTCATAGACATCGACTACAGTGGTGATAAGCCCGCAGTGAATAAATCCAACCTTGAGAAGATAGAGAAGTATATAGTTGGGCCGGTGAAGGAGGCTCTCATGCCTGAGAGTAGAAAGGCTTACGAAGTTAAGTGGCACACAGGCGGTATACCACAAGACATCAAATCACAGACTGAGGTAAGTTTTAGTTGTATTGTTTTTGAGGGGGGGGGGGGGTTGGGCTGTTTTGTTTTTACCTTAAATATTTTGGCTTCCTGTAGCCTGTTTGTTTGAAGGTAGGTTAATTCCGATGGCAGGCAGGCTGGCGTGGTGGTTTGGATTCGAGCTAGACAATCTGAGGGTTACTGGTTCGAATCCCAGTCACTACATATGCTGCTAAAAGAGGTGAGCTCTCTGGACAACAACCTAGCTTGCCCACTCCTACCTTGTACAGGGGTGCACCAAATTGAATTTCATGTGTATGTTACTATGTAATATGTTTCATGTAAAGTAAAGATAGCTGGACAGCTACTAATAATAATAGTGATTTACATTTTACATTTTTACATCATCACTCAACTTCAAAGCCGATGTTTTTTCCTCATTTTTTGATAAGGGGGGCAACTATTTGTCTTCAATCACTCATAGCTGGCTGGGTCTATGCTTGGGTGTCTCAACTCGCCAAACTCAAATGTACTGACATGATATTATTTTTGTTATTCTGATGCGTAGCCTCTTACAAAAGTCGCCTGAAAGCCAAGCTTGTTCAAAATCTGCTCTAATTCTGCATAACATAATACAATTGTATACAACATGATATAAAACAATTCAATATAATCATTAACTTTTACAGGATCAACGGAAATATTTATCCACACTAACCTCAGACCTTACCGACTACCTCACAAAATCTGTGGACCTACATCTAGAGTCCATCAGAAATCAGCCTAAAGAATATGAACCTAACCTAAGCACTGACTCAAATCCATCCTCAAACAAGTCTTCAGATAAGCATGTTTGTACTCAAGAATGCATCATGAAATGTGCCCTCGCTAACAAGAATGGTAAGTAGTGCTCCAAAGGTTAACTCCATGTATCCTTATTTATTCTAGAATCTCAGCCTTTAAACTGAATTAAATTATATAGAAATGTCAGTACCACTCATATTCAACATACCTGGGCAAGAGCAGACCAAGTTTGTCCCATTTGCCTGCATTCGGAGTTGCTCCCTCTCCACTGGTCACGCCGCAGTGAAAGGGGAGCAACTATAATGCAGGCGAATTGGTTCAAACTAGTTCTAGGGTAAGAGGGACAATTCTAATAGCCTCGATCATGTTTACTGGGAGAGCTTTTTTCTCACTGTTAAAATATTGGTTTAGTTCAGCAGTACCTACTGCCTGTCTACAGAATGCTTTGCACTGTATGGATGGTAGAAAACAACATCCATTTTCCTTGGACTGTCCTGTGCTTGTAATTGTGTTATCTTTGTTAGACAAATGGACCTAGGCAAGGCGCTTTTCACTATCAATTTCGTCATAAAAATGACTTGCATTAAGCTTTGCACAACAGACAATTCTAACATTCAAAGACATCGGTAATGAGTTTCTCTCACTGAAAACAGATCCAAATTATGTCTATCACAATGACAAAAATTGTTTAGTTGATTCAGATTAGGATTCAGATCCGATTGCCAATATATTTTTTTAGAGTAAACCAACCTCTGCACTTTTATTGTAAGAAACTACAGTATACAGGTGCATAATTCTTATGAAATGTCAATCTAATAGACAGCCTACATTTCTTTTCTTCAGCCCTGATGGCGGAATATAAGTCTATGGAGCGAGCAAAGTGCATATGTCTTCCAGCAAGTGATTACAAAGAGATATTACATCATCTGAACCTAGCAGAGATCAAGACAAGGTTGTTTTGTGGTAGAAAGGCACAGCTGGCCTCTGTGAAAACTTATATGGCTGAGAATCTATGGAGTAGCCCCTTAATGATAGGCGGAGCCAGTGGGGGAGGTGAGCTCTCATTGGCGGGTTTTTGGTGTTAGTCATATGCTTTTGTCAGATATCTGGTGTTATATAAGTATTTAGTCATGTCAGTCTAAAAAGGTCAGCCATCTACTTCAAGATATAATTGTACTAGCTTAAACAGTAACCAAGATTAACGAAAAAGCTAAGCTCCAATGTATGAAAATTTGGATTTTGAAGAAAGGCATCAATCTTGCTAGAATTTCAGTAATGATGAAATTGACCTGTCATTATCAGCAGTAAACAGGGGAGATTGTATGATATGATACTTGAATTGCTTGTCACTTTAACTTATTAACAATTCAAAATTTTAAGTAAATACTCTAAAGGACATCTTACCCCAAAATATTTGAGGCTTGATAAGGTCTTGGGTATCAGGTCCAAGCTGTCTTATTGTTCAACCAGATGTGATACGTACAGGGGACACAGGTATTACCCCAGTAACAGGAATCCATAGCCCTAGTCCCAACCATAATGTGCTTATAACCTGCTCGATCATAGTATGCTGGCTATGCGCCTGCACTTTTTTGGTACCGAGAAAAAGATCAACCCATCCCAAATTTGTCAATGTTGTCAGAAATTTTTGGCCAGCTAGGTTTTGTGGCGTATCTTTTAGGAAATATATATATGACAATATTGAAACTTTGATTTGAGTCCAAATAAATGATAACAGCTACGATAACATATTAATTGTGTATGGATCAAAGATACACATGCAAGGGTGTATCATGTGATCAGTGTTTGTTGTCAATCACTAGTCCATTTGTGCCATTTGTAGGTAAGACACCATTTGCCGGTCAGGTTGCCAAGATGTCACACAAGTGGCTAGGAGAGTCAGCAGTGGTGGCTGTTAGGTTCTTTGGTTCGAGTATACAAGCTGAACAAATTCATCCTGCCCTCAGGTGAGTGTAGAGGGTATACCCAGTGTTAGAAGTAAATGGAAACTGGACGGAACAAAGAAATATGGAGGGAGAATGTTTAGAAAACAGTTCCCAATGGACTGTGCAAAACACTGTGAAAGTGTCTCTTTTTTTACCAGATATCAATCATATTATCAATCATCAATCCTGCTATTACAGCTCTTTATTTCTGCATAATTGTTATGTTGAATTTGGTAAAGATATCGCAAAAATTTTCAAGGCGATTCTCGACACGGAGAGTACCCACAAAGAAAAAGTCCTCTTAGACCACTGGGTATATCACTCTTTAAGTCAATGTTATTTGTATTCATACTGACTCTCGTGATCTGACTGGGCATGTAGATCACTGATAAACTAGGTTATCATTACCACAAAGCAGGTGTCGTAAGGCTAAGTATGCATCATGCGTGACTTGAATTTGCGCATGTGCAAGAACAATGAGTTTAGTTTGGGTTCTGATTGCAACTTTGGAAAGGGGAAATGGGATATGCCCTGCATAAACTGTCAATCAAAAGCAGCTAATAATGACAAGAGAGGATAACTATCAAAAACTTTGGGGAGTATGTCACCAGAGCAGGTAGCCAATCAGATGGCTTCGGAATTCCGAGGCTCAATTTTGCAGAGATCAGCTCATGCCCAGAGCTGAGCATGCGCAGAATGATTTGTATTTATCATGTTATTATTCATAAGTATACATGCAGCCTATTTGTTTTAAAATTTATTAACATTTACTAGTTCTATGCACCGTTTTGGTCCCATTTCACACTGTTGCAGCACAACAACATTTACGAACAAGGCTTGGTTGTGTTATCTCTGTATCAGGCAGTGTTTTGCAATACCCTGGAACAGTAAATATAAGGAAGAGTTTAGTTTAGCTACTTTATACTAACAGATATTAATATATATATATATATATACTATATTAATGTTCGCTAGCACCAAAGTTGACTAGCTCAGATAAGTGTATCTTTAAAGTATATTTAAGCTAGCCATGAATTTTACCATTTTATTCAAATGTAATTGGCATTCCTTCTCTCCCCCCCCCCCCCGCTAATACTTTACAACTCTAGACTTTTTCCTATCATTACAGGAACATTATTAAGCAACTGGCCTGTGCATATCAGGTACCGATGAGGGTGAGCACTAATGACTCGTTGAAGACTCTCTCACATAAACTAGATAAACTTCTTCATGCTATCTCATTCATGGGAAACGGCCAGGTTAGTTAGTTTAGTGAGTCAAACTCGTTGATTTTGTAATCGATTTATCTACTGATGATGTTATGCTATTGCATGTTTATCTCTGGCCGATAGAGAGTGAATTATTCACTTAGCATGAGTACCATGAGAAGGAATTTTGTGTGGCGACCCGTGGCCAATTTCATCAATTAGGGGCGGGAGCATGCTAGGTGGTACTCAAACTTAATTGACTCTAGCGATAAGAGACACACATGTTAATAGTGTAGCCTCGATGTCAGGGCGCAGTAATGATAGATTTGAGATCATCGTTCCACAATCGAATAAATGATTTTAGTAATATTTGTATATATGCCTGCAGCGACCATGCGTTGCAGTATTGAGGTAGCCTGCCCTTTAACGCGCAAGCGTTGGAGGTCCTGGGTTCGAATCCCGCTGCAGTCTACTGACTACTGGGCTCATATGACGCCCCAGGTGTGCTCCGACCTGCCTGCAAACTGAGAGCAACTTGGCGCCGAATACGGTGGCCGCGCCCTTAAGGCACTGATATTTCTCAGTCTTTGGACGGAGACAACACTTGCGATTTTAACCCACATTTTTTTTTTTTGGGCGGTTGTCAATTTTATTGATTTACTCAAAATCAGATCTCTAATTACTACCAACAAAATGGTGCATATCAATTCAATGCATTCTTAGAATTATATAAATAATTGTTTTATGATTAAAAATGACAAGATACATCTGGGGGTCTTTCAATTAGAATGAGATATGCTTTACTAAAGCAAATTATCACTATCACTCACTTGGTCTTTCAATTAGGGAAAATCACTCCAAAATTTCTCACACACACAGAATGTATATCGTACCATCAATGAGTGAGCGATTTATGAGAGATTGATGAGCGAGACCCTGGCAGGTATCACTCACTCATTGAGTGAGCAATCGGATAGCGATTTTGGCTGGGTTTATTTGGAAGACCTGCCTTGTATGATATTCGCCTAAAAATAGGAGTTTAATTAATATTAAATTATTTTGTTTGTTGTTTTTGTTACAACAGCGACCATGTGTCATAGTACTGGATGGTTTAGAGCACCTGAACAACAGTTATAACACCCACTACCTGACATGGATACCAACTAAACTACCTCCTCATGTCTATATGATATGTACTTACAATGGCACACAGAATGACCTTGAGAAAATTGTCAAGGTAAGTTGTTCTTTTAAATTCGTCAAAAATCTAAATTCGTCATATAGAATATAAATAGAGATGAGATTGAATTAGATTGTCCATGACCAGAACCATTCTGAATTTTGCTTATCACATTATTGTTATAAGTTCTCATAAGATTGAAATGGCCCATAGCTTAGAAACACTGAAATGAGGATGCAGCAACAATTTCAATTGGATAACCCTGACTCGGGGTGTTTAGTATTTTCCTTTAGTCAAGCACATTTCCCAGTCACATGAGAAGGCAATACATTGACACAGACAGTGAAACTACATCATAAACTGTGTGATAAACTGATTGCTTTTCATCTTTTAGGCGAGGTTTGACAGACATTTGGAGTTGCCTACCATGACAACTGATGATATGATGGAGTATATAGATCTAAGTTTGTCTCATATCGGAAGGCGAATCGGTGGTGAGCAGAGACAGTGCATAGAGCAGGGGCTGAAAGCTAATCCACAACCGGTCTTTGCTCAACTGGTCAGTGCCTAAAAAATTTAGACAAACTTGTAATGTCATTTAATTGTTCAATCTATCAGAGTGATATTATGATTTTCTAAAATCCTTATTTTCTGATTAAACCTGTGATTCAACATCAGTAAACGTTCGATGGTGACGTCTTATCAGTACACATTAAATGATGATGTCATATGAGGACACATAATGGTGATGTCATATCAGTACATACTAAATGGTATTGTCATATCATTACAAATTTAGTGGTGATGTCATATTAGTACACATAATGATGATGTCATATCAGTACACATTTAATGGTGATGTCATAATATTTGTACACGTAATGATGACGGCAGATCAGTTAAGTGATGATGATCTCTTAGATCTGTCATAGATGTCATATGCGTAAATTTTATGATAATGTCACATCAGCACACAACTAACTTATTTATTATGACCTTGAAAGCTGTTTCCGTGTACTTATTCCCACAGTTCAGGTCCAGGTCCATGTCCAGGTCCAGGTCCATGTTTTATTCTTGACCTGCCTTTCATAAGAAAAAAGATAATTGTGTCATTTCATTGTCTTCATAATGAGTTATTGTATTGCACCAAAGAAATGTAGCTGATATGCTCCTCATATATCATTTTCTCATTTACAGCTGGTTAACTTAGCTAAGGAGTGTGAGTCTTATACTGACATAGCACATCAGGTGCCACATAATACTGAGTCAGCTGTCAACGCTCTCATTGATGGGTATGTTACGGTCTGGTTATATCTAGATCAGGTTTGATCTAACTTGCCTACATTTGGAGTATCTAATTTGCCTTCATTTTGGAGTTGCTCTCCCTGGTGTTGGGTTTTGGGTTGAATGGGAGCGCCTGCAATGTAAGCTAATTAGTCCAAACTTGATCTAGGCAATGAACTCCCTAATTGATCTAGGTTCCATTCATAAGTTCACCTCACGTGATATACTCATCACTGATCAATTTTAATCTAATTGATTTTGAACAACTGGTTTGTATGGTGAAAGCTAGAATGCGACGAGTATTTGTGATCTGGTCCAAATTTTTTTTCTACTTGATTGGCATCTATAGCATTTTCGAGAAAATGCTTATCAAAAGTGCCCTTAAATAAGAAACAAAAAGGGTGAGGGAAAATATGAAAGCTAACTTAGGCTAAGACTTTCATAATTCATCCAGTTGGTTAATGAAAATCAAAATTTTCAACATTTTAAGCCCTTTGATTATAAGGTGAACTTGTGTGAGGACAAGAACTGTGAACAGTAATATTGCAAATGAGTGTTGTTAGCTATATGCTAAAATTATAACAATAATTAATTATTCTTTCAGGCTAGAGCAGAAGTATGGTAAAACGTTTGTGAGATACTCCCTCGCCTACCTGACGCTAGGTCACATGGGAATCAGTGAAGCGGAACTAGAAGATGTCCTCTCTGTATCAGACGAGGTCCTCGTGGAGGTAAGTAGTCTGAGAGTTTTGTAACATACCTGAGGGAGATAAAGTGTTCACAGGAGGAACATTTTACCTTTTTATTCACATGTGCGTGTCATCCCGAAGTCTATGGCTAGCCAGCAAAGCCTCACCATAGCTCACTGGAATGAGTGCTTGCCAACATAAATACATCTCGCAACTAGCTAGCTAATATTTGCTCTGCTAGGGTATTTTAATTTTTGTGAAATGTATTTTTTGTGACTAGACACATACTTCTACCACTTACCGCATTTGCACCGATCAATTCAGGTTGGTTATCCTTGAACCACAGTGACTTAACTAATTCAAATATGCTTGAGTTCTCAAACTGAAAAGTCATCCCAACCGCCATGGGGAAAGGTTAGCTTTCATCGGCAAAATGTAAATAGGTCAATTTGGCCAGTATCGCAGAGTCGATCTGCAAGCAGTGTGCATTTCTACTTTCGAAATGATATAAATGTCAAAAATGGATATGATATATTTTTATTCAATCATTATTTTACCCTCAGGTGTATGTGTACCATGAACCTCCGACACCTGGACGGGTACGTATACCACCCCACCTTTGGCCGATGCTGAGGAAAGAACTTGACCAGTTTATAGTGGAAGTCAGCGCGATGGATTACCAGCTCCTTACATGGTAAGTGAACTACTCGAGATCTTGATTTCAACTAAGCGGGGTTTCAGTCCCCCTTCCCACAAAGTTGTCTATAAAAACTAAAGCAATTCAAATTAAGGCCAAATCTGAAGCAGATGGCGAATGAATTAATCCAGGCCAAATCTATATGTTCAGAAATTTATAAATCAAGGCCAAATGAGGAGATTTGCTGGCTCTGTATCTGCATTTACACAATCTCAAATATTAAACCACTGCTGACACACAGCCAAATGTGTGCTTATTGAATTCTGTATAGCTCAAAACTAAAAAAATGAGGCTGTAATCTCAGCATTGTCACCTAATGAGCATATAATCTGCACAAACTGATTCTCAAAATCAGGGTATGAAATTAATTATCTACCGTATGATGTGACATAGTTACCGTCTTCCTAGTGGAAATTAATGACTTAATGATTTTGAAGATCAGTTTGTACAAATTATTTGCCCATTAATTAGGTTAAAGTATCAATTAGTTATCTTGCAGCTATACGGAATTCAAATAGCACCAATTTGGCTGAGTGGCAGCAGTAGTTTAAGTAAGTATGTATTTATTTATCTGACCCATCTGAAATTTCTACAAAGCCCCTCACCTCCTATTGGTTTTCCCATGTGCGGTCCATGGTGTATCACTATAAATAATTTTCTATCAATTTCAGGTATCACGGTGCAGTTGAGCATGCAGTCTGCAAACGTTATCTTTGCGATAAGGAGCAGGTCAAAGAATATCACAAACATCTTGCTGAGGTAAAATATCACTTAAGCTGTAGCTCCACGTAACGATGTAATCACAGGCCGATGGCATGTCTAGACATGCTCGGCCGATCTCACACTGCTACATAGGCCTATGAGTTAGTATACGATGGTCTAGTGAGTCATAGTGGCTCATAAATCAGGTGCCTAGATTGACCAATGAACTCCCTCAGTTCAATCGATTGACCAATGATATTTAATGGGCGTGTTAACAAATGACCGGATATAGATGTCATATTTAATCCGGGTCTTTGTCACTTTGAATCTTCACCAAATAAAATTTCAGTCTTCTGTAAAATTGATTTTCCTATGCTATACTATGGATGTCATGTCAGGACAGCTTCCATTTCCAAGTGATACAGCTATTACCTTCCATAGTTTCACTACAGCACCACTCCTATCTTTGTAGTTATGGTCTTTTTTATCATAAATAGGAGGATGTGATTTTTCTACAGATATTATCAACTCCTCCATTTTTGATAGCCTGTCACGATTTGATAGATGACGTGTTTAACTGCGTAATTATTGAAGCAAGCAATCAACAACCAATCAACATAGAGGATCGTCCAGATCACTCGGGCAAAAGACCAACAAGTTCGATGTCCACCTAACACGAGTAATCACTCGTGCAGATCCACCGATTAACCACTCGTGACCCCAAATCGATGTAAAAATCATGTCATGTAGCCATAGCTTTAAAGTAACAGTGAATTTCTAGATAAGAGAGTTTGTTGTCCGGAGTTTTCAGTTCATAATTTCACAGCATGAAGCAAGTCTACACCTGCAAGTCTTTCTCTCACTGATGAAATTGCTTAACCGCATCTAACGCAGTCAATAAGATTTCTAGCGAATAAGAATTATGTTATAATTATTTTCGATTAAGTTCATGGTAAATTAACTTACTGTAAATGAGCTGATAACTAAACTCATAATATATTCCAATGTTTCAATGATTCAATGATTATGAGACTCAGTTTTATTACATCCATATTTCCTTTCAAAGTTTAAGGTTAATATATATGTGGCAATCATCATGCTTCTTTCACCCATGTAGATCTACACCTCACATGGCGGAGTACAGCGTACGATCACACTGAGTAGACTGAGAACCCCGCTGACTATAGAGAACGCAGACAGGGGGATAGCTTGTTACGCCCAAACAGATAAACTACCTGTGAGACTGATATACAGCATGATACATCATCTCTCTAAAGTGGCTGATATGTGTGAGTATCACTTATGTACATGTATCAATGAATCAGATATTCAAGTATTGTATATCTTGCATTATCAATATTCACTATGATTCCATATATTGATTTGACACCAGCGGGAGGCCTTGGTTCAAATCCCGGCTGCGGCAGATGTTTTTCATGGTTTTTTTTATCATGGAAATTGTTAGGATTTATCATTTGATATGGGAGTGGACAACTCATTCGAGGTATGGAACCATAGTGATTGCGCATCTCCGATACTGTAAATATGATCTTATGTGTTCTCCGGAGTTTTAATCAGTAATAAAGTTGATACATAACATATCATTCTCTCTAGCAGCCTTTCAATTAGAATAGGCTATATTTTTTTGATCCAAAACGAATCTAGCTCTTAACTCAAATTCTTGGCTCATTTGGTCTTACAATTAGGAAAATTCATCCCCAATTTCCTCACTAATAATATACATATTTTCATCAAACAGTCAGCATTTTCGGGATGACGTATCTGGCAGGTCTGACTCACTTAGCCATGTGCGATCCTGAAGTGATCAGACAGAGAGTACTATTTTCTTGCCATTTTGATTTTGTGCCCTGATTTTTGGATATTTGTCTATAAACTGTGTCATTGTATGTATAGTCCCCTCAACTGCCTGTGACTGTCCCAAATTTATCTAACTTCCCCCTCCTGATACTTGTTATTCTATACTCCACAGCCACCCTGAAGTCTAAGACAATCTGTAACCTGGGTTACATATCTGTGGTCTGGAAGAAGATAGACCTGAGGAGTATGAGTAAGATCACCACTCTCACTATGAGTGGATGTCCAGACGGCAGCTGTAAAGAGGATCCTGAAATTAAACTCATGCTAGACTTCTACGAGCATCACACGTGAGAATATTTGCTTCACATCGCTATTCTATAGTGGCGGTCAATCTGCTTCAATAATATGATACCCAATGTTTTTTAGGCTGCGATATTGATCCCCAACTTATGGTATTTTATCTTTTGAGCTAATGAATATCAAATCAGCCTTAATGGAAAATTCAGCTCAATCTGTATTACAAACATCAATAATTGGTCCATACTTTGAAAAGTGTTCGCTTAGAAAGAAGTCCCAAACCGCTTCATTGGTCACTGAAGGTCAAATGATCCCCGTTCGGACATACGCTGATCATATGATACATTACTGCATGTGAATATCGGATTGATAGAGTATGAATTAATTAATGTAGCCCAAGTACTTCCAGATTGAATTTGGTGTGACAACCCAATCATCGGTGAGAACTTGTAGGATTTTATATATAACTAGCTCTAACGATCAGCGATGCACTTGCTAATAGCGTAATCCCAACGTTTGTGTGTCCCTGATCACATGTATATATAGGAAATACTTTTCACATACAGAATATATTATATGCTAGTGTCTATGTGTTATGGCCGGTGCACATTGTCCCAGACGACCATCCCAGATAGCCATCCCAGACAATGTTAACATGGAAATGACAAAATCCCAGACTGTCTGGGTCCGTCTGGGATAGTATCTGGAAAGATCGTAAGCGTCAAACTTTCCCGATGCTATCCCAGACGAACCCAGACACATTTTGCATCTGGGTGCTATGTGAACCACACATTTGGATGATCTGGGACTATCTGGGACGATCCCAGACAATGTGAACATCATCCCAGCATTATCCCAGACAAAACCTAACTGCTAGTCTGGGATGAATTTTATAATGTGAACATAAGACTGGGCGATCTGGGATAAGCATCTGGAATGGCATCCCAGTATCATCTGGGACAATGTGCACCAGCTATTAGTTTATTTATTTAGGTTGTATGTGACTGGTAAAGCGTTCAGTGCTGAGGCTCTGGTAGACCTCTGTGTAATCATAGTAGGCTCATTCACAAGATCTGAGGCTACGCCACGTATAAATAACCTCATAGACCAGGCTCATAAGAAGATAGATGAGTGGACAGGGGCGCTTCTCGTACCCACCAACCAGTGCAAGTTCTTCAAACAGGGTAAGAGAAAGCATATCAGCTTTAGTAGCATATACTTCATTCCAAATCTAGTTTTTATCTTTGTACGGTTTTTTTCACAAGGTGAATTCGCATGCATTTGTCTAATAAGATTTAGCTATTTTTTTGTATAAACAAATTTGCATTCTTGCCCTCTCAATAGCTAAGGTAATGATCCATTGTTAGCAGATGTCACACTCTTAAAGCATCGAAATAGCACCCCATATGCCAAGAGAATTCATTGCAATGAATAGCAATGATATATTTCATTGCAATGAATAGCAATGATATATTTCATTGCAATGAATAGCAATGATATATTTCATTGCAATGAATAGCAATGATATATTTCATTGCAATGAATAGCAATGATATATTTCATTGCAATGAATAGCAATGATATATTTCATTGCAATGAATAGCAATGATATATTTCATTGCAATGAATAGCAATGATATATTTCATTGCAATGAATAGCAATGATATATTTCATTGCAATGAATAGCAATGATATATTTCATTGCAATGAGTAGCAATGATATATTATTTTCATGAGAGATAGGATGTGACTAGTGACTTTCATGTTAATGGAAAATAACTTATGGTAAGAAGTTTTTTATCTGTATACAGGGCACCATATCACCAGGCGTTAGTTGTGTCTCAATGACGCTAGTCGTATTGCATACTTGCATTTGCAGTCCTGACAAGATTGTTTCATCATTGTGATGAAAATAAACATCATATTTACTTAACTTTACATCTTTGTACTTCTTTGCAGATCAACTAAGGTGGCATTCATCGGGATATAAGTCTGTGGCCCACACAGATAACAACAACACAATGATATCTCTGTGCACTGAAAGCAGCCAATCAGTGGATAGTGTAGACCTCAATAGCTTTGATACAGTGAACCTCACTAGGAAGACTTCCATCAAACAAGTGAAATTATCACAGAGACGGGTGTTCGCTCTGACAGGTAAGTTAAACCTACTTAAGATGGACTGTAATTCAGATCCACCATCGGTAATTCATGCCAAGAAGAGCATTGAACTTTTTCACCATGCGAATCTGACACAGCTTTATCATAAGTAACTGCCTGACTATAACATTCTTTGGGTAGTCTTTAACTTACTTTTCTATGCTTTCCTATCTTCTGTTGAGCTCACTATCTACCCAACAAAAACCCCAAAAGAGTCAAGTGCTGACCTGGTTATTTATAGTTTCTAAATAGAGCTATGGTTTTTTGGGAGATATCTGTAAAAAGATGGCCAGAGATTTTTTGTGTGAAAGCCACACTTTGTTGTTTCTATGACTTCTCATTTTGTCGGAAGTTTTAACAAAATAAATATTGAAGGAGCAGCGGTAGTGTACAGACCATTTATTTGTTGGCCTCTCCTTGTGAATTAGATGCTACCATTCCCAGAAAGATCAAAGACTTCATTGTCCCTTTGACCACATGCTGCTATATGCTCTCATCAAATATTCTGTATTTCTAATCGATTTAAACACACCAGTATATTGTGTGCTTATTGTAGTCTTATCTGTACCTAGAAGCCCATGTCAAAATTATACAGAACTCTTAACCATTCTCATACCTTTGAATCGATCTCCATACAAGCACTCAGCACCTCAGCACATGTGCCTACAATCAATAGTACCAGACGCTAAAATATCATCACAATGTAGAAAAGGTCTATGATAATTCACTGATAATTTATGTATTAATCTTGCAGATAAATCAGTTGTGATTCAGTCACTAGGAGCCTCTGACTCTGATCGATCAGTATCTACTGTGGGAACAGACTCTATCAGTAAAGGAGAACTACTCAATCAGTGAGTAGTATTATAGCTAGTATTTTCTAATGCTCTGATTGGCTGGTGGGAGGTGGCCTTCCTACCAAACAGCCAATCAGATCATAGCCAACACATTTGAAAGTAGTGATGGCTAATAATATATAAGGGTTTGAGAAGTCAAAACTCATCTTCAGAATCTATAAGTGATATGGCTATAATTAAAGTGATCGTGAAAGAATCAGGTTTTTTGTATCATTCAAGTTGTCAGTCTAATTTAGAAAACTGCTATGAGGCCCATTGACAGCCTGCCGCCCAGTTTCAACTGATTTTAACTCAAACTTGAGGTGAGAAGATACTACTCTCATCTTGTCGTTGTAAGAAAATCAGTTGAAACTGGGCGGCAGGCTGTCAATGAGCCTCACAGCAGCTTTCCAACTCAGAATCATAACTTAAGAACGATACAAGAAACCTGATTCTTTCACAATCACTTCAATAGCTTCAAAGGTAATCGCATATAAAGGCTTAACAGATAATTTCGATATTTCTCAAAAATGGCAATAAACTAAGCTATCAGATAGGTATGTTCCTCTCTGCGCCTAAATCATATCCTCACAAAACTTACTATATTTGGAATGCGCAAAATACTGGACAGTTCAACCACTTTTAACCTAGTATTGTTTGAGTCAATGAATGTAAACACCAATTTACCACTGTTATGTATTATATGGATCAGGGGAACATATCTGACCCTAATCATATGAGCGTATGGCTATTCATGTGTGTCTTTGAGTGGTCCACAAGTTCAGAATCTAAAATTGCTGACGTCAATCAACTTAAAAGCTGCCCGATTTATGCCTTTATTTAGATCCTGACACAAATTTTTATACTGATTGAATATCTCTTCAAATAGCCACGCTATGTATTTTACCACTGATCCATAAATTGATATCAATACAATTAATTCTAGTACGCTGTGCCATGGCAAGCTCGCACCCCATATCATCTACCCTTTATAATCTGTTACAGAATGATAGCCGTTAGCGACTCTGGTCAATATTTTTGTCTTGGCGGGAAGGAAAGACTCGGAGTGTTTGAAGATAAAGCTCAATTCACAGCCACACCAAACTACAAAGGTACTCATTAAACTCTGTCGTATGATTGGCCATTGTTTGTCATCCAATTCTGAAATAAACAAGATGCACATAAAGTACAGGTCTTTAACGTACTATGTTTGACACTATCTCTGTGAGCCGTTGCATAGCCCTGAAGAATTCACATGAGCATCTATAAAATATGCCTGCCAGTTTGGTCCACTAGTCAGACAAACTTTTGACGAGATTCAGACTACTTTTAGTCTAGATTCAAACTTCTTTGAGTGTAGATGAAATCATCCCTACAAACAGAGTACTAGCATGTGTAGCGCTGCTAGATGGGGCCTGAATTCATTCATTTAGCCTCAAAATCTTAAAAAAAGCTTTTGCAACCACCATGAATTAAGTGTCTGTAGTTGAGGGTGTGCACAATTGAAGCGCTAAGCTGTGATCGGTTTCTTTCTTTATGATACACATCTTCTGATAGAAGTGTAATATCGTAGCCAGTGTTGAATGTACCACCTGATTAATGCTGTGAAGATATGATTGTCACTTTTGATTTTTTTTCCTTAAACTCACCAGAAAGCAATTATGGGGAGAGAACTCTTTTACATGGTTGAGTAACCTCATTTACTTTATATTTCCGTATTTTCAAGTATATGTCTCCGTCATTGAATTCCATATCTGGAATAGCATCATTAGCTTTCTTTTGCAAAACAAAGGGCTTGCAAAAATAGCCAGTCCCTAGTAGCAATCTAGAAATGCCCTAATCATCGACACTGTATGGGGTATAATTACTGTTTGCAATTTTGTAAGCAAGACAATTTCTCAGGCTAATTATTCATGCTACTAGGGACAGCCAATCAGAAAACAGTCAGATGGGTCCCTGTGTTTAGTGTCCTAACGGTATAACGCTATGATACTATTTCCATTCTAAGAGAAGAATCTAATTCAGTGGTCTCCGTTTACAGGTATAAGTACACTTGGTCTAGGTGGTGTGAAATCTACAGACGCTATAGTCTTTACACCAGATGAGAGACATACCATATCTGCTCATACTATACCCGCTAAGGGAAAGAATATCGGAGGAATCGTCAAGTGGCTTCATGAATCCAAGGTTAGTAAAGCGGGACATGCTTTGGGTAGCAGCCGCGGTGCAATTGGTAGGGCATGGGTCTTTCAATCGAGAGGTTCAGTGTTTGATTCCTGGCGGATCAGGGTGGTGTCAGGAAGGGTATTCGACCTCAAATGCTCCTGTGCCGCATTAGGATACAGTCTGTAAACCCATACTGATGATACCGGAAACGAATAAACCGAGCAACATCAAGGTTTCTCACAAGGTATCACTGGGTATCGAGACTGTAAAATGGACGTGAGTTTTGATCCATGCTTTAGTAAGCAGGAGTTGGAGGTGGCGTATAAGATTTGAATCCCACTGCAGTCCACTAATGGGGCTTGTTGGAGCCCCAGGTCTGCTCCAACCTGCCTACAGACTGAGAGCAAAGTTTCGCAGTAATTACAGCCTCACTTTATGACAACCAAAATTTTACCACCCAAGCTTCAGGATGTGGCATGTTATCAAACCCCTGATATCAATCAATCACTTTTAATCTACCGTACTATGTGTCACTCACAAAAACTCCCTGCAGAAATCAACAAATCATTGTGTAACACAAGACCAAGTCCCCCCCCCCCCCGCCGTTGATGTCCTCCATGTGAAGCTTACCAGGCGTTTGTTTGTAATATCAGAAAAACATATTTTGAATGCCTCTCTCAAATAGCTATTATTTATTGTTACTGTTACTAATTTTAATCATTTTTATCGATATTATTCATGGTATTTCTTCTTTCAATAATTACAGTCAACAGAAGCTAGAGTGTCTGTGCCTTCCCCGGTGCTGAAGGGCTGCTTATTTTTACTCCCTGAAGAGGAGGATACATTGTTATGTGCTTGTAATCACAACGAAATTCTCAAAGTCTCCCTGAAATCGCAGAAGATTATAGATAAGCCTTACAGCGGCTCCGTTTGCTGGACCAAAATGAGGTACATTCATAGATCACAAGCCACACCCACACTTTTACAAGCCACACCCACACTTCTCTTTCATCCACTCGAAAGCTTCATTTTAATCCATGTGACTTCTGCTTTCAAGAACCTTCCTCCGCATATATGTTCATCATTAACCATGCATAAATTTAAACTAATATTGTCAAAACATTTGTTTTTCAATGGATTAAGTTAGTATTTGATTTTATGTTCGGTTATGGTTTTTTCGCACCTCTGGGAAAACATCTGCGAATGTGGTGATTGCAAATAAACCTGAATATGTTTATATATATATTAAGCTGAGCGGTCAATTTTCAGAAATGGTTCAGTCATGTCTTTTTAAATGGACTAAGATAACTGCGACTTTACTGATGATCTGTTGGTTCGCCAATTTCTTGGCTCTGAGTGACCAGTGACAATTTTGATAACCCACAGTTCCAATTGAATCATCATTGTCACATTTGGCACGGAAACAATCCCACCTCTTTTGTACTCCGATGCCGCACGAAATGTAACAAAAGTCGATCTAGCCCTGCCCTACCGCACACTCTATTTATTTTAACTGCCACACAACATACTTTTTTCTTGTTTTCAGTGTTGATGGCTCTATACTAGGGCTAATATTCGAAGACTCCAAAGTCAAAGTATGGAATCTAGCAGAAAAGAAGTTTGCAGAGCTGCACACAACACAGACACCAATCTCACTCTCTGTGGTAGAAGTTTCCTCTACTGCTTACATTGGCACAAAGCAAGGTTTTTATCTAATAATGAAAATATCTTTAAATCTTCCCGATTTAAATGCTATCCCTGTTTCGCAAGGCGAATAATTTTAATACAAAATGTTTTTTTTTATTTTAAATAAAATGGCCGACTGGCTGGCTAACTGGCTGGTTGTTCTTGTATGTGAGCATACAGTACCATAACGAATTTATCAATTAAAGCAGACCTCTCAACAACAATAATTGTATTCCCATATTATGTACATAACTTTTTCACTACTTATTAGAACAGACATTTTGAGGAAAACTCATGATATTGTTTTGTTTATTTGTCTGCTTACAGGGACCATCGAGATATTTAGCATCAGAGAAATGAAACTGCTGAAATCCCTACAAATATCCAGTGCCTCAATAATAGAGCTCAGTGTTGTAGCTGAGCTGTATTTAGTAGCCATTGATGAACTCAACGATGTCTACACATTATGCACTGATGTCATATTGGAAAAGAGCGAAGAGGATAATGATCAGACTGTCAACTCATTGGGGGAATCAAGCAGAGGTATAAAACTGAAAATACCATGAGATATGTTTGGCTTGGCACATTGGCTCTTCTGTCCTACATTGTATCATTGGGCTGGAATACCTAGGATTATAGTGGAATTCCATAAAATTATATTATGTGATAATTGTATCGACCCTGAGTAATTCACTTGTTGATTTTTATCATAGCACACAACAAAGCCTTACAGTCCACATGTTTTGAGCTGGTCAAAGTTGTCTCTCTACTGGTTAGCACTTGCATGAATTATAACCATTTAATAAAAAATATTATCTGGTGAAAATGTAACAGGTAACTGAAAATGTTGAGGAAAGTCTCTGCCATTTAGTCTACATTGTAGATGAGCATTGGCATTGGGATAACAGATTGCTCTGAGCTATCGCCGAGGCAGGCTATTCAAACTAGAAAATATGGTTCCACTTCACTTATTTCGGGCCATTCAGTGATGGTCTTGCTTTAGGATATTCGATGTTGTGTAAAAGAGTTGGTGTGCCTAGCCTGCCCAAGCTACTGTGTGCCTAGTCAAACATTCTAGGATTTTTAGTTTGTTGACATTGAAATGCCAAAATAATGAGAAAAAGGAAGTTACTTAAAGACCAAGACTGATTATTCGCTTGTTTTAGGTGTGTTCAGTAGGGATTGCAGTACCTTGTTGGTGGAGAGATCGATAGAGGAGCCGATATCTGTATACAGCACCGCTGACCTTACTAAAGTAGATGTTTCCGCAACCAACGGGTAAGTTTAGTTTCGAAAATTGGTGGTCGAGGCCATTACAAAACTAGTTCATAGGCCAAAAAGGCTCCAACTGCTACGTCAGTACTTGTGTATCATGTGAAAACGTACAAAATGAGCAAATTTGTGTTAACTTTGGGTGTTAACTTTGACGCTATGTGTAAGTGAGTAAGTTTAATTAAAAATTTCAATTAGATATTGCTGACACAACATTGTGCATATGAGGTTCTTCAACTACTAGGATAACTTTTTTTGTCATTGTGTCATCTTTCATTCTTAGGAAAAAATGAAAGCGTTATTTTCCTTTTAGTAGTAGAGATATAATATTCTGTGGTGATACAACTTACCTTGTCGGTTGTAAAGAACACTCAATCAAAGTCTGGGATTTAGGTCAAGGACAAGAGGTCACGCCCCCTGCCCCTGTTGTTGACCTTTGTACTAATTATGAAGCATATTGCGCCTCGCCAAGAGAACCAGCTGTTGTATTTGCTAATGAAGGTAAGATATGTACAGTGTCTATTAGCACTAATTTTACAAACTAACCACACTGTGGGCAGGATTTTTCCGGTCAATTTTGCTTTAGTTTATAGTATATCAGTCGAACCATGTTGTTATCATAGATTGATAATTTATCAAAAGAAGCTGCGAGTCCTCAATATACCGATAATATTTTTACCATCCTGAATAACCTGCTTTTATTTTAATTAAAAACTGTTGTTATTCATTCGCTGCATGTCTAGGGCATATTCATCCAAAACAATTGAATCACATTCTGCCAATTCTAATCAGACATAATACTACAAGGTCACTGCAAAATGATAATGCTCTTGTCTTTGAGAGCACAAAATTTTTATGAAAATGTTTTATCTGCTTCTAGGTATCTTAACAGAGTGGACTATTGGAAGTCCCAATGTGAAGAGTATGCCATATACAGGTCTAAATGTAGCAAAGATTACATTCAGTCAGGCTTTGACTGTAATAGCATTACGTTCTGGAACCAGTAAGTTATTCACTGTATGCAATTTAGCATTGTATTGGTAAGAACTAAATACAAAGTGAGATTCATTTATGTATGCTGATTCGTCTCTCGGTAACTGGGCAATTGTTTTAATACGTATGTATGATGTAAAACAGAGTAACAGTTTGTAGGTCTGAAGCGGTATTCATGATTATTTCTTGTATTTATTTTAGGCGGGAAATCTGGTAATCCTCGATATTGTGCTTTTAAATAGCCTTTAACTTGATGTAACAATATGCGTGGCTTAACCCCCATACGCTGGCGTCTTAATTGGCAATCACACGCCCCTCCTCCCTATCATTTTAAATATTGCTAAATTAATCACGCTTCAAATTTGCTTCTTTGTTTACAGCTGCACATTGCATTTATTATTACGATGCTGATAGGCAAATTCGGACCTGTTCCACTGTAATAAAATTGATTATTAATAATCAGTGTGGATTTTACACTGATTATTAATAATCAATTTTATTACAGTGGAGCAGGTCGAATTTGCCTATCGCTTTTTGAGTAAATTGCTGGTTTTGTGAAGCACTGCCGGCCCCGCATAAAGACACTAAGCTGGCAGTTTGTTTATTGAACTACTTTGAATGTGATTGTTAATTTGGAAAGTAAAAGTGATATAGAAAATATCATTCCATTATAATAGCTTCTCGGCCTATTGGCTAAGATCAAAGTGTCACTGCCAATGGCCGATTAGTGCCTGTTTCAGTTTCTGGCAGCTTGCTGCACACTTATGATTAGGAGGTCCACCATTGCCTCACCTCTAGGATGCATTCTAGTTTACTAGGATGTATCACACTCTCAGTACAAGGACTCCAGGCAACTTGCGTTCCGCTTTAGGGGCAGCCCACCCTCTGTTTTGTCATAAAAAATAAAAAATTCCATTATAATTAGACCAACCACTGAAAATCTTTAATTGCTTTCCTGCTCAAACGATTATAGTTATGTGAAGTAACCACTCAACATATTGATATAATTATTATATAATTTTACATGGGTGTCTAGGCAGTAACATGATATAACCACAGCTATCTAAGTGTAACTTCACACTGATGACCGGATATCTCTGATCGATCGGGCGTGAATTAATTCTATCACTATCACTATCACAAGGAATTATATGCGACGGCCCGAGTTCAATTTATCTAATTAGGGGCGGGTACATGATAGGTGCTCTTTCTAAGTTGACTCTAACGATCAGAGATTCACATGATAATAGTGTAGTCGCAATGTCAGTGTGGTGTAACATTTTGACTATTAAATATTGTCTAAAGTTGGAATTGTCTGTCCTTTGTTTTGTCAGGAGAGAACGATAGCTGGATTGTACATCTGCTAGAAAGATCTTCTGGTGACACTCTAGTATCACATGAAGCGGATGAGAAAGTCTCAGATATCGCGTGTAATACTCACTGTGCTATATTATGTAAGTGTGATATCCACTTAAGCCTGGGTTCTAGTCCAGACATCAGGCCAAACGCTGGGGGCATTGTATGTATTCTCCATAAGAGTGATCTCTACTTCATTTAGGGTCTCGTCTTGAATTCAATTGGGGATAACACAATAAGGGTTATATTAAAGGCCCCGGAAAGCAAGTTTGCTCTTGCATCTTGTGGTTATCAAACTTTCATGAATGCTGAACGAAGTCGACAAGATCGTGGACCTCGATGCATTGTGGTTAATCCTGAGTGTGAGTGGTTTTGTAATGCTATTTGGACAATTGTAAACATAGGGAATGTTGGTTTGGATCACAACCAGTGCCAAACCTGGGTTTTAGTCCAGGATTCAGGCCAAACATGAGGGGTGTTGTCTGCATTTTCTTGTAAATATGTAATTCATAATGGCAGTGGTTATTGGTGGCCAGCCAGACAATCAAGATGATGCCAGAAGAGAATACAAACCCCTTCAAATGCTATTCAGCACTGCAAAGCTGGCACATGAGTAGATAACACCACACAAGTGTTGACAAATATGGCTGTGAAATTCACAATTTCCTGCACTGTTTGGCCCGTGTACTTGGATTGTATTTTTTTTCAACTGGAGCAGTCTAATAGACACATTTATTTGCACGTAATGGCTCTATTAGAAATCTTTGTGTATTTCATTAAAAGCCTAGCCTGCCATTATTCAAGACATGCTACATTTATACCTTATTAGAAACATTTGTTGGTAAAAGTTAAGAAAATTTCAGGAGAACTTTGTGCAAGAGTGGATGACTTCTACCTGTGCTATGTGGTCCTGACTCTTCGTATTGACATCACAATGCATTTATCAGCTCTGAAAGGGCACCTTGACCAGTCTCATAAAATGTGTTGAGAGGCAGGCTTGAGACGCTGTGAGACAGTCTCAAAACATTGTAGACCCTGATTATTTCACACAACAAAACAAATGACTTGAATTGATATATATTCACCCTAAACCTATGAATTTTATCAAACTAATGTTATGCACCCTACATGACTAGATGAAGCATTTAAACTTATAATATGTCATTTATATATTTTATTTACAGTAAGATGTGGTACAGCATTTTATATGAGCGCAAAATCCCGTGAGGTCAGCGAGGTACAGTTGTCTGCAGCAGCACAGCATATAGCTACATCAGACAATTATCATATTATCCACTATTCGGGGGAGATAAATCTATATAACTCAGCCACCGGTGCCAAAATCGGTCATGTGGATATAGGTCAAAAGGTAAATGATCTTACTACAGGTATTCAAAAGGATAGAGAATGCTCTGAACATACAGTATTCAGAAATATCCAAGGTGATCCGGCCAATGTCAACTTGTAACAGTTTGTTGATCTGATTTTGCTGGTAATTCTTGGCTGAAGTTGCTTAGATAGAAAGTTGCTATTTAAAAGGTGGAAATCTGCTCATGGAACCTAGCAACATTTCCATGGTGTAAGTTTTATCTGGAATCACTTGGGTGAATGGCCCAGTAATAGTAGAAGTTCTCGAACTTTCTTGGTATGACGGTAGTAGCATTTTATTATCAACCACATAACGATCATGTTGCTGAGCATATGTTGAGAATGAAATGCTACTACGATCAACCTGGTCAACGTTTGAGCACTTAAACTAGCCTATTAACAGTTATCTGTGATCATTAACCTGATGATACTGGAAATTCCAGAAAATTGCATTGTGGGATACCCATCAGTTTTTTATCCCGTTGAGATGATAAACTATGTTCAACATAATATATCTAAATTTTTCTGTAATCTCCTCGCATAACATCAAGTAACCTTTCTTATATCATAGGTCACCTCCATCGTCTATTTCACTGACAAATATGCCGTAGTAGGAATGCCTTTGGGGATCATCCAGCTCATCAAGTGGCAGGCCTCAGCAGGTGGCACTAAGCCTGCTGTCATCCAGTCTAACATGATACAAACCACCTGCAACCACCTGTCTGCTTGTGTCAATAAATGCAGTGACACTCTCTATGTCTATGGCAGGCTTCTAAATGAGAGCAGGATTTTTAGCTTCACGTTGAAGAATATTTGAATGATGTTTTGCTTTATTCATTATGTTAACAACAGTAGGAGGCGACACTGGACCAATTAGAATACTCCACATACTTTTATTATTAAACGCTCAATACTCTGATAATATAATGACTCATAAAGCGTTAAGTTGTTTAACCTGTATTTATTTTTCTGTTTCAAATAGAAAACTAAATACATTTGACACAGAATGAATTTTTTTTTTCTGTTCAAATGTAAAAATTTTTATTTTGACATTAAATTAAACATTTCAGTTTTGAAAAGGATGCATGCTATGATATTTTGATAACAGCAGAATGTTTCTGTGATTACTTGCTATCCGTCCAGATCAACTTATCTCCACATCCTAATATAGTTTCTGTATAAAGCCTTCTATTTTTTAATATAACTTTCATTTGATATGAGTGTGTGATTCATCAAGTTTGATAAATTGTTTAATTTTTCATCCTGTAGTTTTTTTTATTTTAATAACTCATTTTTGAACTGAATGTATAATTATATATAATATATATATCTCAGTAGATCGTGATGGTTTTCCAAGTTTTAATTTTTGCTGTGGCAGTGAATTATCAATCTAATATATTCCTAATAACCAGGTGGAAAATTGATATATAGAGGCAAGAAAAGAGTAGATTGAGCCACAAATAAACCCCTCCCCCTCTCCCCTGGCCAAACTGATGGTCCTGGAGTAATAGAGCTATCGCCGTTTTACATGATAGTCCTTTCATAATAAGTCTGCTTGTCCATGATAAAATTTTGTCTGTCTATTCTATGCATGCCCATCAACCGCAGGTGTCCCACTTTAATTTTTTCTGCTCGTCCATCAAAAAAACGTTGAGGCATTTCTTTGCATGCTGTAATGACCTATGCCTTACCAAAATTTGTCAGAATTATTGTCTACTCTTTGCTGAAAAGAGCTTCTTGGTGGTTTTGTAGAATCTTTAGTTGTTGAAGAAACAACGATTGTAAACATTTTTGACTAAATATACAGGGGTGATCTCCTGTTGATGCATGGAGAAACAACTCCATGTAGTTTTTTTAGTCTTGGACTCAAACGTTGATTGATCCACTGAGGGTGGGAGGTATATCCCACCCTCCCTGATTGATCTTTTGTTCAACTATCAGAGCAAAGACAACTCTACCATCACTACAAGTAAGCTGACTCTTAGATGCCAGCAAGATCACAGGGTAGATATAGCCAAAGATTGTCTATTAGGTGGGAAGAGAGCCAACGAAAAGTACTGAAAGTACCTAATGCAATATAGTGAAATTGAGCTGATTTACTTCCATATTCACTATAATATCAATAGGGACATTCAGGAAAGTACCATATGACCTGGCATTGTCTCTCTACGACGTGTCAGCAGATCAGAGCCAACTCATTCTCTAGGGTAATTGGAGGTCACATATTAGCTTCAGCTTCAGTTTATAATGATTAGTTCAGCTATAGCAATGAGAACAGGCACCTGGTTAACACCATAGAGTTAACTCTATGGTTAACACTGATAACACACAGATTTCGTAGACTGTGAAAATCTAGTCTGGACAGGCTGTCAGGGATGGGAGGGGAGTCTGAGACGGCCTGCAGCAGCGAACTCCTAGTCTAATAAATTAAATGTATTTAAATCATGAGTTATGATACTGCCGTTCGCTACAGGATATCAGCGTCCTCTTATGATGCATGGACTCGTTGGTGGTCTGAAAAGTTACAATCTCCCCATGTGCATGTGTATCTCGTATTCAAGTGGTATTTATAATTCCTAAATTCTTTTGTCCTCTCAGAGTTTCTAGCACTCCGAACATCATCATGGTTGGGGTTACTAGTGTCTACGTCTTTTAATTTGTAACCAGTGATCAACAGACTGGGGGGGGAAGTCTAGGGTTGAGCCTTAATTGTGATGAGTCTGACTCATGAAGACAGCACATAAATAACTCACAGTCTTTTATTTTTTTCCTGGTGATGGTGGCTTAAAAATCACAAAGAAGATTATGTTGGACTACCATTGACATAGGAGAGATCAACAAATGTTTTATGGGCGTAGACTGTAGAGGAATGCCTACAGGTAATTCAAATACTATATTTATATTTACAATCAGCCACTACGAGTGTGAGTGTAATACCTTTCATAGCAAAGCTTTATTTTTTCAGACCAACAAACTTGTCAAAATAAATATTTCTTCGCATCAACATTTATGAAAAACCTCAACTCTTTCATCAGATATTAGTTCATTCCACAGAAACCAAAGTAACAATGGCGGTCTCCTTCATATCTATAAACAACATCATTCAAAGCATGAGAACATCTTACTACACTCACACTCTCAGAATAATATGTGCAGTTATTGGCATACGACACATATGCAGTAATGGGCGTCACAACTCCAACCTCTCGTGGCATAGCCTCATCACTCCATATTCCTCCGACAGTTCCGCAGCTGTTTTTAGGCGGGCATGTGTTCAGCAGATGAGAACCTGCTCTTCTAACGAATCGAAACCAAGGTCTCCCAGCATCCTTCATCGGTTGCGTATCGCAGTTTTCAGAGTTGATCAAGTTGCTTCCTTTGTTGTCTATTCTCCATGGCTCGGTGAGGCTTTTTGCATTCTGACATTCTGCTGGGTATAGGACCATAGTGGAGGTTGTGGAGGGAGTCGTTGCGGTTGTTGTAGGGATGATTGTGGTTGTCGATGGGATTTTTCAAACATTTGATAAGCATACCAAGCAGCTTTCCGTGGAGTTCTTCTTCAATTTCCAGGAGTAAACTATTCTCAGATTTCCCCAGAAGAGATATTTTCTGTGTGACGCTATCAGGAGCTGGACACTTTTCAGAGATCAGCTTGTGATATAGAAAGTTGTTTCTTTCTTTCATCATCACCAACTCTCTGTTGCCTAGAGCACCCTGCATACGACTGCAGTGATTGACAGCTGCAGACAACAGCACCACTCCTGCTAGCATCAAAAGTCTACCGAACATAACTCTGAACAAAGAACATGAAAGGAAAATATATCAACGGACAATATCAAATGTTTTCCCAACCTCGGATCCATTACAAGGTGGCTCAAATCAAAAACTTTTCTGCAGAGTACACTAGCCTTGATAGATATTCTGGCATGAAACACATTGTCATTACTAGTATAAGCGCTCAATCATTACCCGGGTTGATGGTAGAAGATCTCATTATCAATCACATACCCAGCAATATGATTGGTAATGAAATGCTTCAATCTTCCCAGGCCATGTCTAATCATACTCAAATTCATCGTTCTATAAACAACACATCATTTTTTCATTTCAATAAATGCAATAAAAGACATAAGACTAAAAACAAAGTAGATTGAAATGAAGAGGATTGTGCAAATAATGAGCCAACAAAATATTTCCACAAGCTATATCACTTTGAAAAACACGCACCTGTCAGGAAAGGATCGATATCAGGTTGGTAGCAAAGTATAGACTTCTCTGGCTGAAATATGACATAAGAATGGCATAGCAGAAGTGATATCTAAGCTGACTGCCGTAGCCGAAAGAAGACGAACCATGTCAAGATTGATAAATATGAAGGGTTTTGGACCCACGCCCCTTCTTCAAAATTATAATTTCATTAAATCATTGAATCAGGTCTATCAAGTGACACCATGTGAAGACACATATGGTAGTCATGATACCAGGCCATATAAGAGATGGAACGCCATCAAATTTGACCATTTTCACCTTCAGCTATAGCTTCAGCAATATGAGGGGTTTATAAACCCACGCCCCTTCTCCAAGATCATAATTTCATTACTCAAGTCTATCTAGTGAGAGTGACACCATGTGAATGCACATATGGTAGTTATGATATCAGGCCAAATCATACACGACCCACTATACAACGATCCAACAATAATAATTTTGCACAACCACCGTAAATAACCTGGTTATGACAATAAATTATTCTTTGGGATAAGAGTTGAGTGATTCTGAGAGCGTGTTAACCTGCCTAAAAATACACCCGCTTCCGTCTGCACTTGGTATCTTGACTCGAACAGAGATATGCGCAAGTTTTTGAAAAATGAGTTTAATGCTATCAAACTAAAGCCAAATGATTTCAACAAGCTTGACCTTCATCTTTAATTAGCCTGTGACAGCCATGTGAAGAAGGCATATGTTACTATATCCATCAGATATGACCCTAGTTGGCTAAAATTAGTCTATGGAACCGGGGAGAATTTTTCCTGATGGAACCATAAAGATAAAAATGAATTTCTCTTGAGGTAAGGTCATCTCATTGTGTCCGGACGAGCAGCTCAAAGTAAGGCAACATATTAGTAATTTACTCACACTTTAATTGTGGAAGTTCTTCCCTAATTAGCAGCTTGAGGGGGTCACCCCTACATAAATGATTATGGACACGAGTACTGATGATATAGAAATCACATGCTGCGGCTGTCTGGTATAGGAATGGGGGTAAGGGGAAGCAGCTGGTTTTTTACAACATAGGAGGTGGTTGTTGATCGCATAAAATGACTGGTTTCTTGATGGATATTGAGGATGTGAATTTCGACAACTTCAATCATCAGCATACATAACATGGACACATTCTAGCAGATTCTACATTTGTACAAGGATACAAATGGGAATGAGTTAGGGATATCTCCCCATTATCACAAGCCACTTATAAAAGCAACAGTTGAGGTGTACCTAGTAATAAGTTGGATTTATTTGATACGTAGATCAACGATAAAAATAAAACATACACTGTCACATGATCACTAGCAGAAAACGTTGACACTCAGCATCAACAGTAAAAAGGAATGTCCTCCAAGAATATGGTATGTACAAAGAAAGATTTCCCGAACTCAAATTAAGATAACTGGTAGAAACAAGATCCAAGTAGGTATCATCAATGCAAACAAAATACGAAAACATCTAGGGTAGTAGTTTAGAAAAATTGATAGGGGATGCAGAAATCATGGAAGTACTGATGCACCAGAGAGAGGGTTCAAAGCAGCAGGGTAAAACCATCTGGGGATAAATGGGGTATTATAAGCTTTGCCTAGTGTGGGCTAGGTCGAAGCTCCAGCCATCCATGAATTTCCAAGATTATATAATATGTAAATGAAAATTACCTGCACTCCTTGCCTCCCCTAGAACTACTATTGTGGCATAGAGCAAGATGTTTGATAATGGTTTTCGACATAGAAAAAAGTAATGACCGAAAAATATTCTTGCCTTATTGTTGTATCTACTTTTGTTATAGCTATTGGTAGTTATGGGCAATTACAAACTACCATGCTTCTCAGCATGGTGTGTCACTCATACTCATGCTAAATGAACCACTTGCTCATAATACCCATCAGTGTCTTTTATTACATACTGTTAAGTTTCAAGAATGAATGCGCATAACTTTCTGAGATATAGCCGGATAAAAAATTCCCCTCCACATTTCGTTTATTTGTATGTTTTTAGGGCATCCTGCAGGTCACATGACTTGTCTGACATAACGTTATTTCAGTCTAATGTAAGTATGGCTGTTGTGATAATAGCTTTCATGGTACGGATAAGAATAGCTTGTGAAACTAATCCTGAGCTAATCTACAAACTTAATGAATTCCCATGTGCAACATACATCTGTGGATCACTCCATTTTCTACTGTGTCGTAACCAAGATAACACCCAAAATGTGTGGCAGCAAATTTGTACTGAGAGACCTCAATATCATGGTTTTGGTTAAAACATCCTATTTTATTGTAGCACTTGTAGCCACAGCAACTGTATGTGATAATGTGTAGTCTGCCACCTCCCAAACATCAGCTATCGATGGATTGATTTAAAACTTGACAATGGGCATGTGGAAGCATCCAACAAGGGTTAAAATATAGATTAGTAGGATTGAAATGAAGTTCAATAGTATCATTCAGGACGCTCAAATTTTATGTGAGCACCATTATCCCAGCTAAGGAAGAGACTGGTCACACAGTGAGATGTACCGGATAACTTGCTGTCGGGCATGGCACATGCACCTAAATCTTGTGGTAGGTTTGGCCCCTCATACCCTATTTGATTTGGGAGATGAGATTTGGTCAGTTTGATATGGGTGGTGGCGTATTGAAAAGTGTTACTACTATAACTTTCATGTGGCTGCCCATTATTTTGGGCTGTCTTTGTTGCACTCGAGGCTGATGTTCCAGGGCCCTTGAACTCTCTTTTATTCTGAACTTTTTTCTCATGTGTCCAAATCTGCAAATTTAGTTTCTCTTTCTTGGAGAAAGCATCCCTAAAGCGGACAACATTATCTTTGAGAACTAATGGAATTCTGTGAAAGTTATATTCGGACTCGTCTCTGCATAAATAGATAACATGCTTAGCCATGTGGTTTTCTCCTATAATTCCCTCTGCTCTGATCTCCTCCCTGAGCAGGCTCTCCCAATGCACTTCGACCAGCCTACTCATTGACACATCATCAACACATGAAACAAAACAATTGACCATACAAAGAGGATCATCATAATCCAATACCGAGTCAAAACCTACATCAGATTCATTGCCATTAGCAAGAACATAGTATTGTTCACTCACAACCTGAATACCTCTCTTACCATTCGGAACAGCAGACTTGGATTCTATAATGATGATGTTGACTGGGTTCCCAGCTGAGGAACTCTGCCCATTGGTTTCGGTTGATTTGCTGTTAGTGGTTCCTTGATCTTTGAGGAATTTTCTGAGGTTTAACTCTAGTGAACTGGAAGGAGTAGCGTCTCCTAGCTGTTTGAGCTTCACCTTCTAAAACATAAGTTAAATTCATGTCGACAATATGAATGGTGAAAAAAGTAGTGAATTTTTTTGCGAATTCTTCCATTAAATCAAAAACCTTCCTTCTATGCCAGGTAAGTGATATTCAATACAGGCATGTTGCTGCCGCTGATAACAGCATTCCTTAACCCTAAAGACAACTGATGCGTTCTCCTCCTGTGGTAAATCCATTGACATATTACAAAACCTGCTGAGCTATGTGATTCCTCCGCAGCTGAAAACTAGGCAAGTTCCTGCAGTACATGGCGCATAATTCTGATACTCCTAATCTCACCTAATCATGTAATAATTTGACAACGAAATCATACAAACCTCATTGTTCATGTTGATAGACATGAAGCTTGTCATGAAGCTTGTCATGGGTTTTCTGTTGTCTCTGTCAATGATGAAAAACTGACCCTCATCACGGCATTCTAGTCCATAATTCCCTGCATCAATGAAAGTACCATATCGCCTCTCCTCTGGTGCGGCCAAGTCTTCTGCCTGGATGTTTGCAAGATATTCTTCGTTGCCTCGTAGTCTCAAATGAGGAGACCATGATCTGGTCGCTGGATCCGTCATTCTTCGATTCCACTTATCCCTCAAAAGCTTGTTCAGTTTGTAGCTGTAGATCCGGGTCAGCGTGATCATCAGTCCATGTCTGTCAGCATCGCCGTACAGATAACTCTGATTTTCAGGCAAGATTCCACAGACAAGAAAGACTGTAGTACAAACACTTGTTTGGTTTTGTGTCTTTTTTGTTATTACTACTGCTGTGACCGCACTTGAGGTTTGTGCATATGATTTCTTATCCTTGTACTGCCTGAGGGAGTGATTAACCTTCTTTTGCTTGAGTTCGAGAGAACGTTGCATGTCACAAGACATTCGTGTTTGCTACAATGGTTAATTTGTATGGTAAGTGAATGAAGAAATATTGCCATGAATCCTGCTTGTTTGAGGTGCAGTGTCCCATGCCTTTGGCGAAATTAGTACACTCCCTAATTGCAATTATTTAGAAAATTGACCATGAGGGAAAGAAATTCCGTTTCACAAACCAGTAAATAAAACCAAAGTTGACAAACCTTGATCAGATATTCACCTTGGGGATAGATGAACATATAGAACCCCTTCCCTTTTAACAGATATTAGACCATGCAAAAATCGAAGGGTATCATGAAAATCAAGATATGCTTATTTCATTAGGTAACCGTCAATTGACCATGCGAGCACGCAGTGTTATAATTATTGTTTACCTTTTTTAATCTCCCGGTTCCGAATCGAGGTTCTCCCTTTGCTTTTGAATGTCCAATTACAGGTGGAGGGCTCTGTGGCTCTCCAACAGTGATGTACATGTCAATAACTTCAGGATGACAATATGTAAACTCTCCTGCTCTCTGATCATTATAGGTTTTGCTAGGTTTGATGGCAGTCAAAGTGAGATCATCACCATGACAAGCTGGGATCTTGCTGGTCACAGCAAATAGTGGATAATTGTCTACCCAGTCTGTGATTACATTATCCTCATCTATTTGCGGCAGGAGATCGGCCTTGAAGTTGTTTTGGATAGCTGCATATAAGCTGTCATTTCTCACACGGCACGTTGAGAAGAAAGAGTCTTTGCTGTAGCGAGTGATAGGATCCTCTGCATCACCTGCCACGAGCAAGTGCAAGGTAACGGGGTCACCATGGGATTGTTGTACTGTCATTGTCGTAACAGTAACTGTATCAGAATCACACACTCTATTCAGTGTCTTAGGGTCGTTGGAATCACCCAAAGAGTCATGGAGGGCAATTGAGCCTTGTACAACATCGAGTGGGTTGTTGTTTGTGTGGAGAACAACTTGTAAATATTTTTCAATACTGTTAAACCCAAGAGAGAGTTGTGGAGAGCACTTGTAGGTTTCCATTCCGAACAATACGCCTAATTTGGAGAGATCATCTTTCAAACTTAGCTGATCACATGTTGCAGTAAGTAGTTTTGACAAATGATCAGGATTAGTAATGATAACATTGGGTGGCAAACCTTCAACTGGCGTGTGCCTTTCATCAGCTGTGAGTGAAGTTAGATCTTGATATCGGATATGTAATGTGGAAATTTTGAGAGAATTTCCGCTCTTATAGCCAGTAAAAGACGGAATACATGTGCGTTCACCACTAATAACCACGAGAAACTTATCGATCGGTCCACTGTTTTCGCTGGTATGTGTTATAAGAACTAATGTAGTCAACTCTGTCTGATCGACTGGATCTGCATGTAGCACTAGTTGTGTGTGGAAATTATCATGAAGTTCAATAAGTCTCAGATCCTGAAACAAATTGCATTTAAATGGAAGTGAAACAGTCAAAAGTAAACCGCAACAATCTCACAACCTTAGCCCACATGAATTGTATGAAAACATTCAACTATATATATTTATTTCTGAAGTTACCATATCAAGATAGGATCACCCGCTGAACCTGATTCTTCTGTGTTCAATGTGTGTTCTACCAACCAACTATAAATAACTAACTTATATATTTCAAATTGATATATCAAGCAACTTCCGAACAAAAATCTTTCTAAATAAAAATATTTCGGTCAAATAATAACTGAACAACTGTACTTCAAAGAACAATTACCAGCTCCTCAGGAAGGTCAATGTCACGATCAGGCGAACTTGGACTTTCGGTGCTTAGTGGACTTTCGATGAACAGTGGACTTAGTTCATTGTCACACATACTTCCCATGCTGTTGTCACTACTGTTTCCACATGATGAGTTAGGAGGGACCTGGTAACATGATCCACTTGACCTTTGAAAGAAAGAAAAACTGCAAGTTTACAAACTTCAATCTTCAAATCAATTAAATATTGGAGAGAGCACGGTAATCATCCAATTGTTTCAACAGCAAGGATAACTGTTTTGCATCATATTGCATCGGTTAGTCAGTTTCACAGGGGATAAAAAAATTCTGCCTAAGCGGTTGCAGATGATGTGAACTCATGTGAAATTCAGTGAAATCTTCACATTGTGTGATTAGATTGCATTAACTTAGGCTGGGATTATGATTGGGTTTGAGCTTGATTGGTTGTTTTCGCTTTGATTTCGCTGTTTCCTGCTCGGTCATTGCCTACTTACATATTGTCATAGCCATTATCGTATCCAGAGACACTTGTTTCCTGAAAGCAGAATAAAGGTTTTCTAGCAAGTAAGGGACTAAGGACAATGTGGTGGATTTTCCACCACCGCTGGACATTCAATATTTAACTTTACTTGAATTCATGTATCATGATAGTTTTATTCCCATCTCATCATTTGAGTAACTTTTCTAATTTTAACTTTTACAAACCCATCTATGGAATTTTATCAGCCAGTATCATATGACATAATAAGCTTTTAATATCTGAACACAAGTGTAATCAACCCAGTTAACACTTTGCAGCCAAGCCAGTAACACCTCATATTTTTAAACCAGTCAACAGTAACCAATAAAGTGCCATACTGAATTTCAACACACTGAAGTAAGTTCTTGAGTTCTGCCTGCTGGCAGACCTCCCTTCCTTTACATAATTTTGCCATGTTTGCACTCTGTTGTTAGACTGTAGCCTCTCTTGGGTAGTAGGTAGATGCTAAGTGAAAACCCCCATTGCACCACTGCAACCATTGACCTGAATTCCAGTCCAGTTATCCTCCCACCTATCTTGCGCAGATAGTTAAAACCCAGAGCCATTCCTCCTCTCATTTGTATTGCCAGATAAATAGGGTTACTATCTTGTCTATATCCCTCCCCTCCCATTTATTTTGCCAGATAAATAAGACTACCATCTTTGTCCATATCCCTTCCCCCCAGTTATCTCACCAGATAAATAAGCCTACCATCTTAGCATGAACATCCTCTCATTTCTAGCATTGTGGTTTTTCAATTGTCCTGCAGTCATTATTGCAGCATATTTTGTGTTGTGCTTGATGGCACCTAACCGTGTAAGATTTTGACACAAATACAAGGAACTAGAGATGCAGCCATCATGGAGTATGGCTTGCAATAGTTTTGGAAAACTAAGCATGGAACTCTAACAACTTAATTTATTAAGTCATTATCTATGAATGATATCATTTTCATACTTTCCTCTGCAAAAACACACAATCTATTGTTTTACTTTTTAAAAATTCTCAAAAACCTTTTTCTGAAAGGATTAAATCCATCAGTTCAGTTTAATCTTGAAGAATGGTGGAACTGCACATTGGGCACCTCTTGTGGTTGCCAGGAACTACGTAAGGATGTGTAACATACTACTCTTTAAGTCAACCTTTGTTCAAACTTGGAGACGATTAACAGCTATATAAAAGGCACTGACAGTCCCTTGTAACCAAATTTTGATAGCATTAAGACATTGTACGTCATCACGCTCTTTTACAAGCAGAACAAAATATGTGATTGTAGTATTTATAGGGAAGTTCTGGCACTAAAGTGCACCCATCATTTCAAGTTACATAACTATTCCTTTGTCATTTACCCAGGCCACCTTTATGCAAAGGTAACTGACCAAGTTACAACCAGAATCAAGTCAGTACCAACAACAACAGCCAGTCAGGAAATATGTCATCCAAATAATAATTTGCGCTTCAAAAGCACATGCAAATGTCTTGTAGGTCATCTTTTACTCACTCAGGTGATTATCAACATCAAAAATAGAAGGGACATTCAACACACATATTGTGAGTAAACAGATGATAAATTCACAAGGCAACAAAAGGACAGCCCGCCTTTACTTTGATATCCATCATTGTTATCAAACAGAAATGCGGTCCAGCATGGCCATCTCTTCAATATCAATATGGGCAATCCTTCTGAAAAATCCCTCGTCAAAATACAAAGTTTTCTTCTAAGCACTTTCCCGCAAACAGTACTTACTACTTGTTCGAAATACAATTCTTCATCTTCATCATCATTTTCCAAACCTCTATGTGCATAGCTCTGCTGCAAAAAATTGAGAAAGGTTTTTGTGACGATTGTGTAATCTGACAAATATCATCTCTGGTTTATTGTTAGATGGCTAAGACAACACTGCAGAATGTAGTCAGTAAAATTCAAATCCGTGAACCGTGTGATTTCACGGTCTTTCAAAACAATAATCAATGCAATATTAAGCATTGCAATTTCTGATTGAGTTACACTAAAATAAATAGTAATTCATTAACTGTGATAGCAGCTGTGTCTTTATCATAAATCATTCATTTTCTATAAAGACTCACTGGAAATCTTTCAAAGGGCGATTGCACATGTACAAGACATTTGTGAGGGAACTGCAGCGTTGGTGTGTATAAAGGTCAAATATGGTAAAAATTGTTAAAAAAACAGGATACCTCCATATCATGCAATCATAGGGAATGCTAAAATTGACTTACAGATATATCAGATTTATAAGACATCATACTTCTATTTTCACTATTAGTCTCTGTGAGGCCAAACGGCAAGGCTGTAAACAGGGAAAACAGTTTTACACGATGGAAGGATTTGTTTTTAAGAGCCTGTATTTCTGAAATTTTGTGGTCTTCCATTCAAGATGTGTATTGGGTTAAAGATTGTTCAATAGGATACAGGATGGATCATAGAACTGAAGCATAGATTGCGTACTTTGTCAAAAATCAAAAATTTGAAGCATTTCAAAATGAAGTACAGTAATGCTTAGTAATTGGATAGGCCCTGGGAGCCGATGTCTGGGAGACATGTCCCAAAACACCTATGAGAGTTGTATAACAAAAGGCCTTTTGTTTGGTGAATAAAGGAGTACAATGGCAGGCAAAGTTTGCCTGTCTGAATGCATGCTGGGTGTGTGTGATCGATGGCTGGGGAACGCGTGTGCTAGCCTCAGTTCTCCACTTTTGCTACACTCATTTGTGGGTAAACACAATCCACCCGCTGCTAAAATATGTAGGAACCAATGGTAAAGGGTATTTCACAACTGTACTTTATTTTGTAAGGAGACCAGTTGGTGTGGTAATGTTTTACCACAACGCGGTGAGCAAGTCCCAATATATATTCCATGACAAGACTGTCGACTTGTGCCTTTAAAAAATGTTGGAATAACATAGCAAAAAAACATTTTAAAATGCTAAAAGAATCAAAAGGGCTAGCATCCATTTCAACACTATCATCAAAGTGAGCATCATGCACAATTCCCAACCTTAAGGGCATGCCTCAAAATTATTTGTTGAGTGTACCCAATCTACATGATCATAGAAGTTTGAGACCCTAGACAGGACACTATATACACCCAAGGGTGCCAGGGGCTGGAACAATCAACTATTGAAAGCTCCCCTAGTGGGACTCGAACCCACAATTCCTGCGGCACCAATCTCATGGCAGTGAAAAGTAACTGCGCTCACCGATTGCACCATCAAAAAAAGGATTGGTTGATGGAGCTAATTACCGGGCCGGGCCCGGTATTCACTACTCGGAGCTGTGTCAAGGCACTATATACAGCTAAAGTGAGGCATTTAATTGTGGGTGACGTTACTTAATCAACTTTTATTGCAATTCAAGTTAAGAATTTGCTTTACATTCAGCAGCATCTTGTGACCAACTTGATTTCAAAGGGCAACCAGGATTTCAAACAAGTTCTCTTTGGTTGATAGCAGATTGCACGGTATGGATAGGGAAAAAGATCAAATCAAAATCGAATGATTATTCAGTGAGGACTTTTGTGAAACATTCCCCCCATCAGATGCTCAAACTCAGCTAGATAGAACCTCATAGAGCAGTTTACTGTTCCTGTTATATTTAGTCTGTGCTCTACCATTATTACAGATATGTCTTGGAACCGCCCTTAACCTGAAGTGTTACTCAGCTAAGAGTCAGCAACCACTTTGAGTTTTGCACCACGTCATGCACAAAGCTGATGCTGTGGAGCATATTCTTCACTACCCATTTATGCATTGCTGCAAAACTTTGTAGTCCTCTTAATGTTTATTTAAAAATTATTTGAGGTGAAAACAAACTTCAAACTGTGCATGACAAGCTGCTAAATCTATTTAAATTTTCAAACACAAAATCCAATTGTATTAAATCAATAAATGACCTGGTATGTGGACTACATGTTTATGACCCTATATGTATAGTGTCTTGTCTGGGTTTATTACCAATTCTATGATTTACCATTACCTTTGAAATCCAGCATAGCATCATCATCATCATCTCTCGTAGCCGCCGGGATTATATCTTTCATCATCCAGTTTGGACTGTCATGTTTTTCATCAGAGGAAAACTCTGCAATCAAAATTTATGCATAGTTTATAGTCATGGGTTTATAACCATTGATATGCATTTATAGATCAGTTGTTACAAACAAAGTATGGCTATTTGTAGAGATATGCATACATCACGTATTGATCGACGTCCTAGTAACAATCTTCAAAAACTCAGCCAAACTGCTTGTCAAAAATTTACAAAGGTCAGCTATATTAGATTCTGAACTTCTTGGCCAATCAAAGAGGAGAAATGCGGTCCAGCAACAATACATAAACAGCCATATGCATGTTCAGGGTCAGTTATGTTCCCCTCATCCATACAATATTATATCAGTGTTTATAACCAATATATGTGATATCTAATAAACAATGATTGTTGATAATGAACAGTCTTTAATCCAAATCATGTGTGTGATTTGAGATTGTCACATCTTGTTCAAAACAACCAATGGGTACCCACATCAAATACTTACCAAATAGACATGGGTGCGGGAGGTCATCCGAGTCTATATTGCTAAAACTGATGGGAGATACTCGATTCTTCTCCAGCCAACTGGCATTCTTACTTTGTGATGAAATGTCCGCATCATGTGCCGAATTCCTTCTGCCTGAACCTGGTGCTATCTGGCTTTTCATTGATCAATTCCATGAAGTATGTCCTTCACATTGGGGCGATAGGAGGGACAGTAGCTCAGCATTCCTGATACAATCTGGTACAGCCACTGATTGTGATCAAAGTTGAGAGCACCCTCATCGGTGAATAAGGATTGGAAATAGCTTAGCTCCGGAGGTTTTTCGCCTACCATGATCAGGTGCTCATCCTCCTCTAACTAAAGGGAATGATTGAACAGATAGTGAAATCATTTCATTCATAAAGCAAGAAATTTGATTCCGTGCTGCTACTGCAACATTTTGTCAATTCTAGGAGCGTGGCTGTCTACAACAACATATGATATATATTGTTGCATCTGACATAATATAACTGTTGGTCAACAAGTATATTGAAATTTAGTGTAATTGTAGCATCTGTTCAAACCTATGTTGTATTAATCTACCATTTACTCATTCAACACGTTGTCTGGCAAATTATTAGCTGCCATGCAACTGGTGCCCGAACAATTGGTAAGCTAACTTGCTATTAGCTGGATTGATGGGTTCAAGCTACACATGTAGATTTTATATACTGATTATTTATGAAAGATTACATATTCGCAGGCTAGTACAGAGAAAAGGTCAAAGGTGAAAAGTGCAAGATGTTACAAATCACCCTGAAATGGGACCTTCTTGTTTCACACAGGAGTATAGTAATACATATCTTAGCTTACCTGTTTGAGGACCATGCTTCTGAATTCTATAGCAGTTTTGCCTTTTGGAGCTCTAGTATCCAGCTGTTGCCTGATGTGTTGGTAGGGGGTTTGGAAAGTTATCACTTTGTGCATAACTGCACCAATGCTATAGATGTCCGACTTGGTCCACGAGGCACTAGCAGCATCTTTCAAAATCTAGGATTAATCAATGATAAATGAGGTAGTAGCTTTGTAGGGGAAAAACAGTTAATGATAGTATATTTTAGAATGTAATGTAATCATGAATGTAAAAACAAAAACTTTACACATTGTGAATCTTTCCTCCTCAGGATAAGAATATTGAGTATAAACTAATATCATCCATAGAATTTCAAGATTGTCACAGTTTGCGACCTTTTTACATCTTTCCTAGCTTTCGCATTTTCGACCTCATTGAATCTGCGGGTCAGAACCGGCTTCAATACCTGTTCAACCTCTAATCACAATAACATACCTCTGGGGCCATGTACTCCGTTGTTCCTCCTTGAGCTGAATCACCATATATTGTTGCACAGCCAAAATCTATTAGCTTCAGGTCCAGATTGTCTCTGCAACATAAATCAAAACTACTTATTGCCTTTTAGAAGAGGTCACTAGTTTAGGTGAAAAGATTTCGGAAGTGTTTGCCGGTGAAGCCCTGAATGAAATACTCAAGCAGATATCATACTCAATTAATGTAACTCTCATCTTGAAAATTTCTCACATTTGATGTATATTGATTGTCAAATTTCTCTGCACTCTAGCATGAACAATAAATGGACAAAATTACAATACATACAAGGCATGAATTCAATTCAATCAAAAGCTAATCCACATAAAAAAAGTAGGTAATCTGGCTGAAAATTATTTCACCCTGTCACTGACGACGGCATTGTACAAAGTGACCCCAGCTTTATGGAGCTACTCAAACACTTGAGAGGCTTCCACATTGTGAACTACTTCCACTAGTCGATTAAAACCAATAAAATACAGTAAACTATAGATTTGAGGGTGTTTTTTTTGTCAAATGGTTCGGGTATTTGCAGTACTTACGAGTTGAACAGAATATTACTCGGCTTTATGTCACAGTGAAGCATGTTAAGCTTTGTCTGTAGATGATGCACAGCTTCAGTGGTTTTCCTCAAGATAGCAATCATCTGTCTCTGTGTAAATTTGCGGCCATTTCTGATGAGAGATCTGATAATTTCCGCCAAGTCATACCCTTATGTCAAGAAATGTAACAGTATTATATTGAGAGTTATTGTAATAAAGAAAAACCAAACCATTAAATGTTTGTTTATCACTATCAGCTGCCTTCTAAAAGAGGTTGAAAATAGTTCCGGAGACTTGAATGACTCCCGTCCACAGACTTGGAAATTAGATAGAATACCAGCCTCTGTATTAGCAAGAAATAGCTCTTATCAGCCTTTTCAGAGGAAAATTGATCTTCAGTCTTAGGTAGGAAAGGGATAGCTGATGAGTATATGGATGCAACGCAGTTGCGAATCAGCTGCGGGAAGACTATTGTGTAACATACCAAGCACTTGTTTATCCTTAATATTGGATATTCACACTGAGGTAATTGAGCACAACTAAGAAAGAATAAGAGAAATAGAAATAATATACTGAAAACGGGGAAGGCCAGGACAGCAGTTTTATTTGATGACGTTGCGTGTTATTGAAATAATGAAGCAGAAATGACTGTCTTTTCTTTGCAATTGAAGGGAGTGATTTTTTATTATAAATTCGAGCCCCCAGCACCCTCAGGGGTATACCTCTACTGTGTACTCGTCTTCTGACTGACTTATGGAAAGACATGTGACAGCATGGAAAGACAAGCGGCAAGCTGGAAAGACAGCTAAAAGTTACATCAAGGGGTCCCAGCTTGGGCTATGTAACCCTCACATGAACGGTGTGTTGCATAGGGTGGCAATGGTGGAGTGGAAGAGCTATGGGACGAGAGCACATAACTCTGAGTAGTGAATAGCGGGCATGCTAATTAGCACCATCAACCCCATTCTTTTTGGGGATGGTGAGATGGTGCAATCGGTTGGCACGCTTGCCATTCACTGCCAGGTAATTGGTGCCACGGGAGTTGTAGGTTCGAGTCCCACTGGGGCAGCTTACAAGTTTGATTGGTCCAGCCCCTGCCCCTCGGGTGTATACCTCTCCAGAAATAAAGAATCTTGAAAGTCTATATACTCTAGACAACTTTTTCCAAACCAAATCATTGCTGTAAACTACTACTCAGAGTGTGCAACGCTCAATTTTGGTGCATGTGATGTGTGTGTAGTGCTAATTTTTCCTCTTTCAAGGTATCAAGGCCGAGTTACAACGAGTTACAACATAAAAAGTTCTTGCGCTGCCCTTACTGTATAAACTGCAAACACCTTATTTGGAACTGATTGGGATAAACCAGGAAACAGCCTATTACTCACCCCTTTTAAAGGGGCACCACCAGTTGTCTTGTCAATCGTTGAGGGAGACTTTGTACCTCATTTCTCTTTTCAAAACATCAAAAACAAAATATAAATGTCAAGAAAATTTCTAAGACAATGATACTCACCTGCGAAGTACTCCATCCCAATAAAAACCCTAGCCTGTGGTGCATCACTGCATTCCTGACACACAAACTTGAAGGCAATAATGTAATCCATTGGATGCTCCCGCAATTGAGACACACATTCAGCTTCCCTGATGATGTGTTTATTTGTACCAGCATTTTCACTCCCTAACAGCAACCCCTGAAGCAAAAATGAACTAAAAGACATGTAACTGTTATATTCATCAAGGGGAATTTGAAGCAGAACAAATGAACTTTCTAATTCTTTTTAAGATCGAAAAAGTATGAGTATATTCTCAGACAATATTAGAGGCATATATCGATACACAGGCCGCAATAACCTTTGTTACGATACCCAGAAAGAGCGTAAGATTATTATCTAGTTCAACTTCAAACGGATTATATTTCAATCAGCCAATAGACACAGCTAGGGTAAACTAAGATTTATTTCATAGTCTAGCCTGTTCAGATATTCAAAAAGATGGTTTGTTAGGTGGGGGAAACCCTCCCCCCCACCTAACAAAGTATGTCAAGACAGGCTACTATCCATCCAACTTCAGGCTCATAAGGTCTTAACACATGTTAGGTGGGGGAAACCCCCCCCCCAACCTAACAAAGCATGTCAAGACAGGCTACTATCCATCCAACTCCAGGCCCATAAGGTCTTAACACATCAATAGTGGTTGCAACCCCAGCGGATCTTAAAGATTTAATATACTCATTAATCCGCTGAGACTCAGCAGTGATTTATGGAATTATTCGGAGGCTGAAACACGTATCTATCCGCGGAGTATCAGCTGAGTCTCAGCTGAGTCTCTAGTAGGTATATAAGTTCACGACGGCCGTGTTGTACAATCCCCAGAGGTAACAACCGCTCGGCGTTATGATATTGAATCTATGACTGCAAAAATTGCGTCATTACTATATTCAAACGGTAAGAATAATATCAATGACAATACCTGCTTCAAACTTATGAGTTCTTCACATTTTTCATTCTTTATCAGCTTAGCTCGGTGCACAGTCCCAAAACCACCACTTCCTAAGAGTCCCTTGCTGCTCTCAATGACTATCTCCTGACACTCAAGGTCATTGTCTTTATATTTCTACAAATATTGCCAAAACACAGCTGCATACAAATATGTAAAAAATAACGAAAAATTAAGGATTGGCACTCGCAGCCTTCACCATAGTTTAATATCCATACCAGATCAAAAGTACCTATTCAGATACAGTGAATAATTTTCACTTTCGCTCTATCTCGGTAGCTTCTTTCATCTGACCTGTCATTGACTTTCTCCCCGTCCAACAGCTGAGTATCTCCATAGAAGAAAAACTGAATGGGAGGTTGTGAGAACCTAAATCAATTTTTTTTGTAATTTTAACATTAGGCCTACGTGAGTTGTTGATGACTTAAACTTGTCCAACGAAAGCTGATTTAGGAACCGTAGGTATAACCAGGGAGTCTGTGATTAACGTAGTGGTTCAGACAATCAATCACCTTGAGCATCTTAATCACAAGACAAAAAACGCTGATACTAGTATTTACTTCGCACTGACTGTACCAGTTGTAACAAAACTTGGCAGCACTCGAGCCTACCCTACTTACAATATTACAGTAAGCCTATAGTTGAAATACAGCCAGTATGTGAGTTACATGGTGGTAAACAAGGCCCTGCACTTACAGACTTTCGTGTTTCTTGAGCAGGTTTAACCATGTCAGCATCCTTAGAGCCATCATGTGTGATCATAAATACACGTGGAACCTTTATCCCGCCACCTCTGTCAAACATATCCTGCAAAGAGAAGAACCACCCTTTCGAACATACTACTTTTGTGAGGATAAGCAATAACCTACCGCTATGTTAATAATGATAGGAGAACATCAAATAAAACTATAGTAATCCCATATGGGAGATTTTAAGCAATATTCATCTGTCAAGCAATTAATAATCAGGGAAAGCTCAGTGTTAGAGGCATTTGACTCAAGGTCTTGGGTTCGAGTCCCACCGGGTACACTGTTTGTCTAGTACTACCTGATTTGGCTGTTGCTGGCCATTGGTCCTTGCCGAGTTGGAGTGATTAATGGATAAAGATTTGCCAAATTGTCAAGTACTCTCTTGAAATATGACAGCTGGTAAATAAAGAGAGGCTCAAATTGCGTCGCTGGAATTGGGTTAACCTGATTCAAGGATACTGTAGTTAAGTTGATAGCCTGTAATAAAACAAAGAATACCTGGTCAATAGTTATGATGCAGCCATCTTGATCTAGCTGATCAACAAGACTGTCCCTTTTGTGATGAGAGCAATGTGCCATGACCTCATCTGGTCTTTTCAGCGCTGAAACTTTACCTGGTCAAAAATACAGACAAAAAAATACTACTGCAACAAAACTAGGCCTACATCAGTAGGAGACAGCCTGAATATATTGGCTGCCTGTTGACACTTTCTTGCATGTGACTTGCTATCGAATTGAAAATACTGTACAATATAGTAATAGGTGCCAGGTAAGCCTAGGCCGTAGTGTTCGTACATTAATTGTTTTTATTTGCTTGATACTGGTATTGGTAAAGTCTTGATTTTAGGTTTAGGCTTTAGGCAGGGCTCTCAACCTGAGAGGATCCAAAACTGAGTTTTGCCGATACGGTGTTGCAGGTGGCATTTCAAAGGCATGAAACGCCCTGTACACAAACAGCTTAGAGTTTTAGAGGTCTGTAGCCTCCTCAATGGGTCCGGCTGCCAAAGCCTAGTAGAGCAATTTAGGCCTCTGCATATGAATGATACTGGTTTTTTAGAGTTGTTAGCAGATCATTGATATAGAATCACTGTAAAATGCATTCTGGTTAATGTATTTCATATATCACAACATAAAACTGTTTCTTTATAATCATACAACTAGGCCACACCGAGAGGAATTTCCCAACTTCGATGAATATGAGGCAAAATCTGAGTTTTTAGCTAATATTCTAAAATCCCCTGAGTTGAACCCAAAAACCTGAGTAACTCGGGCTAAATCTGAGTGGTTGAGAGCCCTGGTTTAAGGAGACCATAAACCCTAGGAGACATTCATTTAACTTATGTCCAATGTCATAGAAGGAATTCAGTCACTATCTCGATAGAGGAGCCCCTACACTCCGAGCAGGGAGAATGGAAGGGGGAGGAGCTTGCACTAGTAGTATTGGCCAATCACAGACAAGTACTGGTGAATAGATGTTGATTACGGCTGAAATAAGTATTTTTATAGATACATCACACTCATTTTTTTATGTTTTAGCCATGAAATATACCAATCCATTAACAATTATTGTCACCAACTAATCCAGAACACTTGAATTATGTACTGGACAAGTTATTACAACACAATTGTGCTAATAACACTCATTAATCATCAATGAAAGGCCCATGCCGACATATTTCGCTCCTTAAACCACCACATTCTGTAAGATTCCCAGCCTTCTAGTGACAGTAGGTATGTAAATGGGATATTGTTGGACAGCTCTCAACACCCCCTAACTACATGTGCTGAAATAATATTCAGATTAACAAGCTAAGTTTCTTTTCCTCAATGAAGCAACTCGAAAAATTGATACTATTATGGGTACCTTGCCCTGTAAGATTTGTTTATCAAGATGATTGTTTTTAGCTCTAAGAATTGTTTTACTACCCTTTCACATGTGTTCTTCAGCCATAAGAAGCATAATAAAGAATAATTTCATTCTACAATACAACAAAAATGATATTTTATTTTTGAACTTTCCATTGGAAAGTCATAGATTTGTCACTTGAGGAGTTGTCAACCCACACTTTTCCATTCACTAATCATGGTTTCGTTGTGAGGGCACAACTCCAAAACGTAAGTAAGATCATGTTATAAAAAGAGGTGTGGCCTATCGAGTGCAGGCTCCTCCCCCTTCCATTCTCCCTGCTCCGAGTGAGATTAGAAAGGAATGGAGAATGGAAAATGTTATTCTAAGAATGGTACTTACATCTCACATCATCTCCATCAGCACTATCAGCCATGGTGGTTGTGTCAGTATTAACTGGCTAATAGTGTACAACGGTTACAAGTATTGACTATTATCAGCAATGACCTAGTTCATTCATTGGTTAGTCTCCAGTTCCATTAGGCTAGAGTATACATATTAAATGAATGTGCAGGACTGATGCTGTAGTGTACTAACTAAGCCAACTGCCAACTGTAAGCCAACAGGTTGAATAAGAATCATACAATAACCTATACCATGAAAGTGGTAGTGCTGTTCTTGATGGACATTTAATGACTGTCAATCACTGGATATGATTCCTTCAGCTAACTTCAGTGTAAGTAGACTAGGAGCAAGCAGTAAATGAAGAAGTCACATACTGAAACCTCTGCTGGGGCTTGTAAAAAGCCACTGATGTGTTGGTGCAAGTGTTATAAACTGCACACAAGACAATCACTATGATTTGCAATGTAAGATACACTAGGGAAGTATGTTATCAGACTATTGGAATTTCCACAACCATTACAGGAGTTATGCTCCCTAATTGGAGAAAGGAGAAACAAATCTGAAGTACACTTACTCAACTACAGTGCAGTTCACTTATTAATTCAAACCTCTGGGGACCACATAAATTTGTTCTAATAAAGCAAAGTTTGAATTTAGTGACATTAGAATGCATCAAAATCTGGCTGAAGGGAACAATTTTCCTGTCTGAATTGACAGGAGTTTTGAATTATAAAGTTTGAATTAACCAGCTTTTACTGTAATTTCCAACCCTTCCTGACTTAAGTCAGTGAGAATGGTTCTTGTTCAGGTCTATCTACGATGAGTCCATTATCCCACTTGAATATTGATGCATACACAAATACCTTGAAAGATTATATGTTCGCTAGAGTTTAATTTAGCTATAGTAGTGGATGACTTAATGTTGGCTAGCACTATTTTGACTAAAATTAACTTATATGTATTATATATAAATTACCGTATATATATGGTGATTAGTGGTTACCTAGTCTAAGTGCTCAGACAGCTCCATTGCGAGTCAGTTGCATTACATTATCAACCACCCAATTCCAGGAATGTTGATAATGTAATAACATTACCTCGCAATGGAACCGTCTGAGCACTTAGACTAGTGGTAACCTTGTCTGATGACTGATGGATATTTGTTTAAAGCGTGGGCGAAATGGCGAGTTTTTCCTCTGGTGAGCACTTTTCTCCTCTTGGGTAAATAAAATTAAAGTAGGATGGCTGCATTTCCTAACTTCTTCACTTTCGGAAAATGCAGCAGACTCTTGATACATAGTTCCTCTTGGTCCAGATTCTCATAGCAAGCAATATTTTCAGCCCAATAGTCATAGAGTTGTAAGCCGTCTCCAAGCTAAGCCATCCATGTTTCTTGGCAACCAGTTTTCAAGAGACACAATGATCGTAGTTCAAGGTCATGTGTTGCGGCAGCCTCGAATAAACTTCATTGGAATAGCAAAGCCCAAAGGGATACCTCCTTTTAAAAAGGTCAAAATTCTCAATAATCTAGAGAATTCCTTCATAAACACTGATATACTTTTAGTATGAGTGTAAGTTCTATGTGGTGTAGTCTGAATAAAACGAAGACAATTGCAAATTATAAATGTTGTCCACTTGGCATGGATTAATTGCACATCAAATCATCATGCATCAAGATATAAAAATGATGATGGGTTGTTTTATTATTTTTTTTTGAGAACCGTCATACAATTTTCCTCCATCAATGCTATGGAGACTCTCAAAAGACTGAATTTGATTTTCATTTCGCAATTCCGTGGTCAGTTTTGTAAACAGTTCACCTGCTAGTGAGCAATTCATATCATACACCTTTACTCCATACTATGGGAGGTGAGTTGTCTCAGCGTTTCGATCTTATTCACTATAAACGCCAAGTGCCCTGACCTAAAGCGTCATGAAGCTTAGTGAACAAGGGAACTTTCTCCAGTAAATTTATTTTTCGGTTGATGCCCAGCCTTTGTAAGCTGTATGACTATAAACTACATCTGAATTGGTTTACTATCTGACAAAATTCACATGTATTTGAAATTATTACGGACTCAATAAAGAACATCAGTATGACATTATCAAATATTACTGTTTGACTGTATATAATGCCACCAACCCAAGTGCAGCTGCCTGTTGAGCACTTCGCCATTAATTCCTATGAGGTGTTCGACAACATCCGGTGGCAGTTTTATATTAAAATCACAAGTTATTATAACTCTAGAAGTGGGAGTTCTGGTCAAATTTATTGTTTTACACAAAACTCACTATCTCAGCAGCTAAAGGGATTGTTTAGGATTGGGATATTTTGGAGTTGTCCTAAACGCCCTGTTGGCAGTATCATTCTTTGTTAGAGTTGTCTCGCTTCTGTGAGTAGAAGACAACTCGATCAACATGAGAAAAGAAGCTGCAATGGAAATTCCAGTCATAGACCGAGAATAATACTAAATGTATTATATATGAAAGAGTTTACGATCAAGCCCTACCTGCATACACAAACAGCACAATGGTTTTGATGTGCAGTTTCTTGAAACCAGTTTTTATTCGTTTCTCATTACAAAATAAAAGTACAGTTCTAAAAGACCCTGTTGGATAGGCCCTGGGGGCCGATGTCAGGGAGACATGCCCCAATGCACCTATGACAGTTGTGTAACAAAAGGCCTTTTGTTTGGTGAACAAAGGAGTACAGTGGCAGGCAAAGTGTACTTGTCTGAATGCATGTTGGATTCGTGTGATTGCATGCTGGGGCGCGTGTATGCTATAGGCTCAGCTCTCTACTTTCGCTACACTCATTTGTGGGTATACCTAACCCACCCGCTGCTACGATATGTAGGAACAACTGGTAAAGGGTATTTTACAACTGTACTTTATTTTGTAATGTTAGTAGAAGTTGGGAAAGTCACCCAATTGCCTCCTTGAGGATATGGTTTAGTCAGTGTTTGACTGGTCAGGTATTGCTCTAAAATGAGTGATAAGTCCGTTTGCAATATAACTAGCTGTAACAGACTGACTAAGTTACAGAAAGCTAACCCACAGTTCTGAAATGTACTACAGTACATAGCATTACATAGTATAAGTTCCACCACAGACAGCAGGTCACTGACAGTTGATTTGATGAGTTGCAGCCTTGTGTGTGTGTGTATGGTTTGTGTTTGTTGTGGTGAAGACGTGAAGCTGCGTATGAACCAAGTTATCGAGGCTGTGCAGCTTCTGTACCCGCCAAACCACACACACACAAGGCTGCAACTCATCAAATCAACTGTCAGTGACCTGCTGTCTGTGGTTCCACAAAAAATCAAAGGATTGGGTGTATTGATATCCACCCAAGTCTGGTGTGAGTGTGAGTCTATGCATTAGCCCTCTAGACAGTTCTACAACGTCTCAGACTGCCTCACTGACTCCCACCCTCCCTGCTCACAGAGCATCTCAAGACTGTCTTACTTACTATTGTAGTCTCATCTTAAAGATATATAAGAGCTGATGAACTTTTGAAAGATCACTCAGAGTCACCACACTGTGACCACTCTAACCACAACTGTTACTACTCCTTGCTCTTACAAATCCAATCACCACTCAACACTTTAGCGTCAACCTATAACACAGTGCTGTTGTATCAATAAGTTATAATTTAGGTATGATCCTGCCAGTGCGACAATCTCTATGCAATCAACTCCACATTGCTCCGTGTATTCACTCAACCTACCTGTAGGCAAACCATTGCTGAAAATACATGGTTACAATTGACACGTGGCGGATATTGATTCACAAGCGCTACACATTGCTGGATCTTCCTCAAAACACCCTTCACACTTCATGCAACCAAACAAGTAAGCTGGTGCTTATTTGGCCAGCCAGATCATATTGAAACACTAATCATGATTTCCCGGATGTGGCCGATTAGTTTGAGTGCAAAAATAGAGTTTTATTTATAGCAGCATGAACTGACCATCATATTATGGGGATTATGAGATGGTCGATAAATGTAGGCCTAATACGGGCAATATTTGTCTCATCTGAAAACTCCTGCTTAGAAGTCAACTCAGAGATGGTTCTGCTTCAATATTGCGGGGACTATTGTTATGTAGCCAATGTCTTGGCTACCAATCAGAGCAAAAAATTGAACGATGCACTTTAAAATTACGAGGAACATCTTATGAAAAAAAGGAAGACATTTTAAACATATTCAAACACAGATTTAAAATGTATTTTCCGGCTTGTTTCAGTCACCTGAATTGAGTCCCATGATTGTATGCATGGGCACAATCTTATTCAGGGGGTAAAAGTCATGGTTGTTAAGGGAAGCAACTTCAATGTGAGCTTGATGTTATGACTTCACAATAGATCTTGGTCAGCCTAGTGAGCCTACATACGGAGCTAGAATTCCTATGCATAAAGCCTTATATCACGCTCTGCTCAAAATCCGTATGTTAATGATGTGCAAGTCCACAGGGACGGCAAGATTCAGGCTTCATGTATTGCTTATATCTCAACCTCATGTATGCTTCTCCTGTCTGATGCTTATCATTGATAAGCTATTGAGGAAATGGATTTAATATGCCTCATTTGTAATTTCCTTTGCAAAGATGCAGGAAAATGTTACATCATCTCTGCTTAACTGATGATATTTTATTTCCCTATCATCAATAAACTTGTTTTCTTAGGTTATGATGTAGAGCATATCTGAAACTGAAGATGGCCCATAGTAAGCCTCAAAGATGTGATGACCTAGTGGCTCAGCTGGAGAGAGAAGGCTTCATACAGGCTGTCGATCAGGTACATATATCCAACATATACAGGAGTAGGAGGTGGCTCAGTTGGTTAGGGCGCTGTCCTCTACCATGCACATGTTGAAGGTCGTGGGTTTGAATGCCTCTGCAGTCCATCAACTACTGGGGTTTGGTTGGCCCCCAGGTGTGCTCCGACCTGCTTGCAAACAGAGAGCAAAATAGGCGCAGATATTGCGGCCTTGCCATTAAGGCAATTCTAAGCAGGGAGGGTGGGATGCTCCACCTCCCTGCTCTAAGAAAGGTATCTATCTCTCCATAGAAGAGTAATAATGTGCACAGGTATAATTCCTAACTTATGACAGTCTGTATGATAAGCAGTCGTCACAGGCATATGAAAATGACCCCTTGTATATGATACATTTATGCAGGTAGTGTGCAATATATATATATATATATGCCATGTAATGGTCCACTCTCCACTCGTCATAATTCAGAACTCCTAGACAAATAATTTTGGTCCACTCGGCCACCTTCTAATGCGTTACAATTTCATCACTAAACATAGACTTTTTGGAATTGGAACTAAATGTCCTCATGAACTGCAGTGTATTGTGTTGCAGGATATACGTTAAAATACATGCAGTCTAAGCTAGAGGGATTGATTGAGACTTAATCAGGAGCTCTTGTGTATTGAACACAAGACCCCCTCACTGCAATGGAAGGTGGTTAAACCTCCATTTGACATTATCCCCTGTTGCTGCTGCTTCTACTCTTAGCTACCCTTTTTGACATACAATGATTATCCATAAAAGCCTGTAACACTCTCTATTTTACCTTAGGAAATGTTTGAGAGGGATAACTCAACCATCTCTCGAAGCTTCTACATTACCTTGGAAAGTAAAGGTGGACCGGATGGAAACACGGCCCATCCTGCTGGAGAAACACATCGACCGGTGAGTGGCTAAATCTTTATGAGGTAAACACTTCAATGGCAGCTGGTCCCAGAATGATTATGTATGACACTCTGGCAATTAGGCCCTAGATATATTTTCGGAATTTCCAATGTTGCAGCAGCCAACAATTTTGAGAGATCCCTTAGGAGCCTTACAGTTTGACAGTTTTGAATGGAATTATAGGTAAGTTTTTGAACAGGCCGTAAAAATTCAAAATTTTAGCGCAAGCTAACATTTAGGATTTCCCTCTTTACATTATATAGACCCCACCTCAGCTAGCTAAAATTTAGTACTAGCCAACATTTAGTCACTCCCTAGATAGCTAAACTAAACTTAGCTTATTATTTACTCCTCTAGAGTTAGCTATTTTGGGCTTTCTTACATACTCTAAGTTACTCAGTGATATTACACACACCATATCCTTTCAAACATTGCTTATATTCAATTCCGTGGATAAGACAAACTTGGGTAGACCCACTTTAATTCGGCGTATATATTAGTAATTTTTTTGTTTTAGAAGTCAACCAGTGAGGTAGAATACCAGACCATCAAAGTGGAGCATCATAGGGAGCTAGGCAGTGGTGGGTTTGGGGCTGTCTATGCAGCTAAGCTTATGTTTGGTGACAAAGGAGTACAATATATCTGCTTGAAGCAGGTACCTTTATCCATCATATTCAGGGCGCTCATCATTATAAGTTTATGTTTCTTTTTGGTATTCCCTACTCATGTAACAGTATAAACACTCATGTGACTCTGTGACAAAATAAACCAACCAACCTACCAAACTCAATTAAAGAGTTTGAGCCTTGGGAGGGTTGTGTGATGTAATCTGATCCAATATATGGATTCCTCATGTCTTTTTACATCTATAGGTCCAAGTTCCTAATCTCTGTGACCATCATGTGAGAAATAATGACCTGAAATATAAGTGCTCACTTTATTGGTTAGAAAACCTTTATTTTGAGAATCCCTAATTCAGGATGACGTAGGGGCGGAGCTCACATCATCGCAATTACTAATAATAATAGTGATTTCTGTTGTTGTTTTCTGCTCATGAAATACCTTTATAGTGTCCAGTACCCATCTCCTTACTAAACTTTGTCGTGTATTCAACTTACATGTATTGTTGTGTGGGTACTCCTAGCTCCCTAGTTCTGTATGTATCTGAGTCAGTCTCTCCCTTGGGCTTCTCCTCTCTCAGTCCACGTTTATTCTAATACCCTCTCTTCGCGCCTCCGGATATAGTCCGAGTCTCCGTCCTTTGCTAATCTCTTTCACCTGCTGTCTAGATCCCTTATGCTAATATCCGGTTCCACCACATCTCCCTTTCCTCAAATCTATTGTCTTGAGGACATTTAAACTCTACTAGAACATGATGATGGAGTGTTCCAAGACACTAAAAGTATTTCATGGGAAGAAAACACCAACAGAAAACAACCAGTTTTCAGTTTGTAACATAGCAACAGTGTTAATGTAACTTCCGCCAATACGTAATTCTGAAGGAGAGATTCCCAAATAAAAAGTTTTCTAACAAATAAAGTGAGCACTTATATTTCAGGTCATTATTTCTCACATGATGATCACAGAGATTAGGAACTTGGACCTATAGATGTAAAAAGACATTAAGAATCCATATATTGGGTCAGATTACCTCACATAACCCTCCCAAGGCTCAAATTCTTTAAACCAATAAAGTTCTGTCCTCTTTAGAACATACATTGTTTTAATCCTCCAATCACTCAAATTGGGATGAATTAATCTCAACTCAATGTTTCACACATCAGACAGTGTATCTTGTATAGCAATGGTCTCAAAAAATATGGACCCATGTGCATGACCAAAATATTTCAAATGATTCGCATACAGTTGGCAGTCAGGGAGTCAAGACAAATGATTTTGACAGTTCCATATATAACGTTCAATGCACTTTTTTTGCCAATCTTTTCAATGTATTTAGGGACTGCAGTATGACAATGACACAGATACGAATGAGCATATCATCAGGGAAGCGAACCATATGCGCAAATTCAAAGTTCATCCGAGTGATTACGTTATCCAGTTCAAATTTTCTTGTCAAGAGGTTGGAGGCAGTGAAAATGATCTTCGGGAAAGGGTTTTTATTGGAATGGACCACTTCGAAGGTATGCTTTATGAAAGACGTAGTGTACTCCAGGCATATTTAGCATTAAAGACTACCCAAAGACCAATGCATGCAAAGTCAGGCAGTTACTATGAGAAAGTTGTGTCAGATTTGCATGGTAAAAAAATTCAATGCTCTACTAGGCACAAATTAATGGTGGTGGTTAAATAGCCTTCCATGAGGGAAGATTACTCTCATTCTCTGCATTATGATGTCACAGTCCCCAGGAAGTGCTTGTTTCTTGTATTGTCTTTCCTGGAGACTTTGACATCATAATGCAGAAAGTGATAGTTAATTTCCCTTATGGGAGGCACTTTTCCACCATCAATAATTCATGCCTAGTAGAGCATTGGATTTTTTTACCATGCAAACTGATACAACTTCAACATAGCTAACTGCCTGACTATAACACACTTTGGTCTTTGGGTAGTGTTTAAAGACTCCTGTGGTAACATATGTACACTTCTATGTCAATGAAGAAATATGATGGATATTATGTGTAGGGATATAACTCATATCATAAGGTCAGATTGAGAAGTGCTTTGGATACCAGAAGCAAAGCCTATACCTGTTGCTGAATAACTAAGGTCAATATTTTGTGTTCTAGGTTTTGATTTAGGGAACATAATACGCGATTTGAGGACTCGGAAAAAGAAATTCACACGGAAGCACATGATCGCTATCATTGAGAAAACAACAAACGCTGTCAAGCATATACAGAAGGAATTGGGAATGATTCACTGCGATATTAAGCCAAAGAATGTTTTATTTAACTGGTATGATATGCAATCCATTTTTCATCCTTGAAACGTAAGTCGAAGGCTTTCCGGGACTGTTATTCATCATTGTATCCTGAGATTAAAATTTTGTTGAAATCTAATACTTGGTGATGGAAAATTTCAAGGGTGTTCGGATCATGCAGCATCAAGGGACCGTATGATGTTTCCTGTAGACGATAGACTTATTGTCATTGTTGCGGATAATTATTGAATATAATGACTAACAATTTGCAGTGAGAGTTTACATTTGAAGTTGATCGATTTTGGTTGCGCAGTACTGGAAGGTGAGCATGCAAGAGGTGGTACTGCTGAATACACTGCTCCGGAGGTCAGTATCACAAAATCACCATAATATATATATTGAAGTTTGATCCTTTTTCCCAGTCTTGGAGTTGCCCCCTCTCTGCTAATGAGCTGCGTGTCAGTAGAGGGGGAAACTCAAACTATGCGAAATTGGACCAAATTTTATCTATTTCTGACAATCATATTCCTTCTGCATAGATATTTTCCGTTAATGATTGATAGACAAGGAATGTGTTCAGAGCATAATGGATATTGGATTTGAAATCACCATGCTCCATTACATCTGTCCAACATTTTGCAGGTCTATTAGTACCGTATCATTTTTAGAAGTTATTGGGGTTCGATTGAGATAATTCCGAAATTTAGATGATGTCGATAGAGTTGAATGTTGATGTGTGATGATCATTATGGGAGCTATGTGTGGGTTTATAAGTTATAAGTCTAGATCAAGAGCTTGATTTGATACTAGAATACTAAAATACTCAATACTTTTCAGCGCGATGTGTCACGTGACCTGTAGGGAATTTCCTCTATCAATTTCACAGTTTAGGGGATATCCCATAACATTTTGTTTTTACAACCATCAGATATTATTGCCTACATCTCAACACTGGATTGCAGCAAAGTGATGAAAATTGGTGGGTGTTGTAATGAAGCATGGAGATTCCAAATATGGCACCCATTATGCTCTGAACACATTCCACGACTATCAATTTTTAAGTAGCCTGGTTTGTATGTTTACAGGTGTACTCATGGTTTCTTCCTCTCTTGGTTCATGTTGTACTTTATATGGCCACTTATCGATTGTCAGGATATTTTTTTGACACATCATGTGTTGTTGTTTGATTTTAGATCATAAAGGATAAATACGGAGCTTCTCTAACCAAATCTGATATCTATAGTATTGGAGCCCTCATGTTTAGAGTGATAACATTTGAGAAACCTTACCATCATGTAAAGCAGATATGCGCCATTCGAGACAACGATGCAAAAGATGCCCACAATCAAGTGACAGCTATGCTTCGCAAACAGGTACGCTGAAACAGCATCATCACATAGGCATATTCAAATTAAAAAATGAGATCTGTATCAGAAGATGCCTCAATTGGCCAAGAAGGCTATTTTAAATTTCACGGCTAGATGTTGGTCACTGTATGGTGAGGCAGTTATTTTTAGTCTTTACTTATATCAGGAATATCAAATCATCAGCGCCACGAAAGTGGGGCAAATTTCAGTGCGACTATGATCGGGTGATGAAAGGAGGGACTCAATTCATTTTAGTAGCTCGCTTTAATTAATTAATGAAGAATAAAGTTTGTTGTGTCATGTAAATAGACTGATATTACTCGATGATTTGATCATGACAAAGCTACTTTATTATAACAAATTTTTATTTTTTGTTTTATGAAAACCAGTTTCAAGCATATGAGAAAAGGCTACTGCATGATGGCCATGGTACTGATGAGTTGGTACGGGATTTACCACAGCAGCAGCAGGCAAGAGACAGTTGTGACAGTGTGAATTTGCTGGACAGCTGCAGAACTGATCTACAATCTCTTATTGCTGACTGGAATTCGACCTGCTTTGACTTCAACAAATACCCTCATCTGTTTGAGCTGGTGTCAGATATGCTCAGCTACTGTCTTGAACTTCGACCTACTGTTGACATCATTCTTGAGAGAATTGTGTTACTAAAAGATCAACTGCATGTCTCTGCAAGCCAGTTGAAGATGAGCTCCGTTTCATCTGAACCTAACTTCTCTTCGTTAAATAGCAGTCCCTCAGAAGTTGCTAAGACGGGGCTAAGTAGCAATCTCAACCTACCACACTCGATGCTTTTCTGTAAGTTAAAGTAATTAAATTTGCAACAAAATCTCTTCTTATTATCTCTGTTCAATTATGGTCCTTGTCCATACCTCTCATCAAAAAACTAGTTGGACAAACAATATAAAAAGTTGAGATAGATGTATTAGCCTGTATAGGACACAAGGTTCTTTTTACTCTCCAAGGTTCCACAACTGGTAAGGGCACCTCGGCTGATAGTCACATACAGGAAAAGCATCGGGAAAAAATAGCCAACAGAAGATCACAAGACGATGACGAGCCTGCAACAGGTGCCAATCCCTTGACTCAAGCTGATGATGATGCTGAGGAGGATTATGGAGATATGCCACTAGGCGATGATCTTGATGACATCCAAGGTAAAATTTGTACCAATACGTTTGGCTTCGATAAGCGTTGCAGTAAATGAAGCCTTTCCTGCTTAAAAAATGAGATGCTTTGGCAGTCATCATCCTTATTACATACTTTATTTGCAAAATAAACTATATGTTGTGCACTTCTAACTCAATACACGATGCATAAGTTTCCTTCCACACACCAACTCACCAGATTCCATTTTCTTTCAGATTTATCCCGGTCTGCTCCAAGGATGCCAACTATCCCAGAAACTGTTGGTAGCCCAGCTCAAGCATTTGAGCCGAAACGAACAAGCACACCATTACGGTTAGCCGACACAAAGAAGAAAACTGGAGGTCCCATCCCTGTAAATCTTTCATTGAAACACAGCAAGCCATGCAGTTCACAGCCAGCACAAGAACAGCCTGAAGCACCTCTTATCAATCTCATTCCGAGCACACCAGAAGTCACGTCTCAGCGTATGGCTAGTGCTTTCAACCCACAAGGTTAGGATGCAACTTAAAAATACATGTGGGCCATCAGGATTAATTAAATGGTTGATTAAAATTAGTGGGTGTTATCACACGCCACACCCTGAAGATATTGGATGCAATACTGGATGCAATACTGGATGCAATGGAGGCGAGATATAATGGTGGGCGAGGCTGCAGTTTCTGTGCCAGTTTTCTCGCTGTTTGTAGGCAAGTCCGAGCACACCTGGGGACCGACCAAACCCCAGTGGTAGTAGTAGTAGTAGTAGACCTTCAATGCCATTAATAAACCTCAGACTGAGACCTGTTGGATTTTGATTATCATTATTTATTTATTTATTTATTTATTGAGGTTTTCTAAAAGTTTATAATTAAAGAAAATTAAAAATAACTTGTTGACCTCACACACATTAACATAGTTACAAAAAAGTGACTTGAATAAAAAGATATAAGTGGTAGGGTGTTACATACTATATACTACTATTATACATCGCATCTAGTTTTTATTTACACACATTAAATATCAAACATCTACTTTTATCCATTATTAATTCAGAAGAACAGGCTGTATCGAATGGACTGCCGCGGCTAAGTGACACAAATAGTCAGAGAACTGAAACCAGACCATTGTCACCGGAGGCTGAATGCGGTGGTGGTGCAGACGATAATGATGATGTTTTCAGTGAAGTCAAAGTAGAGCATCGCAACAATGCAAGCTCCACAGTCAATCAAATGCCAGAAGGTGCTACTGGTCTCTCGGTCTTGCCGGAACCCAACTCAACAACCTCCCCAGATTCTGCAGGGATCCCTTTGTTAGAAGATTGCAGAATTATGACCCCCGAAGCTGTATCTGATCAGGCGGATAATCTGAGTGATGATGGAGAACAAGAAGGTACGGGTCTAGGTAAGTTTTTGGACCTGCAAAGTTTCAAACAGTTTATCAGGATATAATACACTATGAACAAAAGAATTTTGAAATGATTTGAAAGCATTGCCTTGAATTGAAATTAATTTACAATGATTCCGCAATACAAGACTTTCTTTCGTGAGATTTCTGCAGACAGGGTTTTAATTGAATAGCCAACTGTCTTGATTGATACACCACCACCTTTTTTCAGAGGAAAATAATCTCTTTGGGAGATCACAGCCTAGTGCGGTCAGAGCTGACATCAGACCAACGCCACCAGAGGCTGAATGTGGTGGTCATGTCATTGTAGCTGGTGACAACGATGAAAATGCCACAGTCGGTCAAAATCCAGAAGGTGCTACTAGAAGTTCAATCTTTCCGCAGACCACTCAAATGTCTTCCCCAGATTCCGGAGGGAACTCTTTGGTAGATCATTGCAGAATTATGACTCCAGAGGTTGTGCATAATCAGGAGGTTAATAAGAATGTTAATGCAAATCAAGAATTCACTGCTCTACGTAAGTGTTTTTGCCAAATGGATGAAAAATTGGTTTATATAAAGGCTTATGGACAAAGAATGGGTTGAGAGACTAATGAGATTTGGAATCTCCATGCTTCATTACATAAACCCACCAATCTTTATCCCTCTGCTGCTATCCAGTGTTGAGATAAAGGTAGCAATACCTGGTGTATGTAAAAAAACCAATGAAATCGGGTATCCCAAAGGCTGTGACCTCAATAAAGGGAATTCCTTCATAGTCATGTGACAAATTGCATTGAAAAGCATTTAGCCTAAGTATTTTAGAATTCCAGAATCTAATCAAGCTCTTAGACCTTTAGTTTCTAAATCCTGATTGAGCCCATAGAGAAGTATGTTTGGAGTGTCTTCAACCAGCTATAAAAGCCTCATGTTTCCAGAAATGACTAAAATTAGCTCACATAATGATCATGACACATCATCATTGAACTCTATAGACGTCATCTTATTATCAGATTCATCTCCACTTAACTCAAAATTTTTGTACACGCTATTTGGAATAAATTCTATAGAATTCGATACCTATAGCCCTGGAAAATGGTAGACAAAAGTAATGGAGCATGGAGATTCCAAGTCTGGTATTCATTAGTCTCTCAACCCATTCCTTGTCCATTAGCCTTGAAGTTTTTGCTATCTCACAAATCAAAATGTTGCTAAACATCAATGGCACTAATAATCAGATTTTGACAATAACAGGAATTTAAACAAAAACAATTTTGCAGCTATTTATGCTGAACTTGAATTCAGCAATTCAATACTGGACCTTAATTCCGAATCTGTGAATATTTTCATTGTGTAAGGCCATAAAGGTGTATCTAGTGGTGAAGATTAGAGCTAAAACAGCAGAAGACAATTACTGATACTATACCGAGAAGTACTTGGCCACCCAAACACCCAAAACCCGTGGCCGTGTGAACAGGTCTAGGGTGTATCAGGAAGTGGAAATCTGTTCATTGATTGTTTAAATTCTGCATACTAACTCCACAGATGGCGCAGAGAGTCGTATGGAAGAAGAGAATAGAATAACAACTCCTGAGGATGAGAGTGACAAAGAAAAAGGTCATAAAAAAAGTACAGGCTTAGGTAAGTTTTTGTCACCCAGGAAGAGATACACCCGGTGACACTGGGGGCTTGAACAATCAAGACATGGTCACCTGATGGACCTCATACCAACTTTCACTGCAGTACAACTCGTCCGGCAGTGATTAGCCACCAATCTAATCAATTCCACCACCTTACCACCCCTAAAACCAGGGAGGGTTGATGGCGCTAATTAGCAAGCCTGCAATTCACTACTTCGGGGTCGTTTAGCTCATGCAATTCCATGCCTACCATCACATTAAACATAACATATGAGTAATGGGATTGTTGGGGCTTATTATGTGTTTTCAAGTTATTGTCAAGAAGCATGACATGACGTGACGTGACATGACATGACATGACATGACAGAACAAATTTTTCTGTTATTGGAACTTTCATAGCCCATAACTTGAATCCATGTGAGTGTGTAGCTGTTTTTCCAGCTTGTCAACATATTTTTCATGACATCTTAAGACACAAATCGATCTCCAACCTATCACTACGTAATTCAATGTCAAATGTGCTTGGATCAGGATCATTAATGCAGGTGGTCTTCTGTGTACTATTTGCAAACAGTATAGAATTCCCCTACGCCACCTTGAAAAGAGCAGCCGACCTCAGCGGGCAAGGGTATAGGGTGTCTTCCCCTCACAATCCACCTGTGCTTAAGGGGGCCTGTTAAATAGGGCAGTCAAATAAGACCTGGAGAAATTAGCAGTATGTTTTTTTTGTATTGTATTAATTCTGGTCTGAAATATGTAACTTCTTCTTTCAGAGCAAAGTGCGGCATCAGAGAAACAGTTGGAGGTGTGTTCCAAAGAAAGCTATAGAACGGTGGGAAGTCCAATTTCACAAACAGCTGGCAAGGAACAGGAAAATGGTAGTGTTTTTGGTGATTCAAACTATGAAAGTAGGAACAATGAGGGATCTACCGATACCTCAAACTTGGCACAAGCTACAGTACCAATGACCCTCTCTGATTCTGCAGGGGTTAACGTAGAAGAAGTTATCCTTATTGTTTCCCCTGTCGATGACGCGAGGGGAAATAATATTGATGAAGAAAAGGAAAGCACAACGTTGTAACACAAAACTTGTCAGCCACAAAGGTGATGCATAATATCCATAAGACTTTGACTTGAAAGAAGCTGTATGAGCTAGCAACTCTTCAAGATGGCCGACAAGTTCATAGCAATCATTGTCTTCAGCGGGTAAAAGTTCTGAAAACATCATGGCCGTCTCACTATATTGTTCAAACATAAAGAACCCATAGTTGATCTCCATTCCTTCACATGCTATTCACAAGAGTTGATCTCGAATATACTAACGTAATGCCAGACCTTGGCGTCCCAAGACCAATCCTAGATTCTATACAATCTGCTTTGAACTATGGTCATCAATCATTATAGACTGTGTTCCTGGTTTCTTCACATCCCCATTAAAGCCACTGTGATCGCTATCTGAGATACATTTATGAACAGTGTAATCAAAATATGTCCAATATAGTTGGGCACGTTTCATAGAAATTATTTTCCTTTACTCAAATTTATTATACCTCATCTTCGATTTGTGCGTATCATGTTTTATCATTTATGGGCTACCTCTTTCACAAACTGGTCCATAGATTTTATGCAACACCAGGCTTAAGCGTCTGCATATCTGCAACTTTAGTTTTGTGCCAATCGTCAAACTTGTGCCATTCAGAAGATTTGTGCCATAACTTTGACAACCTATCACCAATCAATACACAGCACATAAAAATATTACTGACGTCACATTACTCTTACTTCCATTTTTCATCCATTTCTTACATTTTCATCTAGAGAAATTTAATTTCATTAAACAGACATACCAATATTATCAATTCTTTTGTCAGGATTAACAGCAGTCACACTGTTCTGACCATACTCAATCAAAAAGTTTCAACATTCCACCTCTTTTTCATGGCAGGTGTGGCTGTTTCATTTGATGGCTCTATCTAGATCATACATACGCCCGTGCATTATACATTTGCAATGCACACAAAAATATATGTGTTTTATCTTATCTTATTGGCCTTGAATGTCATATCTTGCTAATTTTTGACTCAAAATTCCTGAAATGAATTCCTCATCTATTTTTATTTTTAATCTATTGAACATTTTATTACGTCTGTTTTTTATTTTGAACAATTATGAAGAATAATAAAAAATACTTTTAGTTATTATCTGTGTATGCTTTGTTTGATCCTCTCTTTAGATGTGCTGTGGTAAGGGAAAACCATGGAAAACCGGAGGTTGAAATAATTGATAGCTCTTGTACAATGGTTCGGTTTGCTGTTATTCCAGTTCCACTATGAAACTCTGGGTGGTGGTGGGCAGTGAAATGCCACAACAACCAAAGTTTAAGTCATCATACTGATGCTGTGATGTTATTTACATGTGGTACGATGGCTGGCAAGCCCCGAAATCCATCAAGAGTCGCCTTAGCCATATAACTGGGTCCCATTACACTGCAGTTATAAGCCTAGTACAAAGGCTTTGTGTTGCCACCATTTATTTACTGTCATGAAGGCCACCCTGTTAACATTCTTCAGCGGCATATCCAAGTTGAATCACTGTGTCTGAATACTTTCCCAACACGACTTATTGAAATTATTTTTCATGTGTCCCGAAAAAATAGCACATGGTATGACTTCACACTGAACTCAATTTTCAGAATTGCAGTAAGAAGAGTTTCAAATGTATGTCCAAAACAGGGTGTCATGATCTTATCTGATGTTGAATACTAGTAACTAAATTATATATTATTCGAGTCCCCAACAATCCCCTTTCAGGTAAGGCACCTTATTCGTTTTAGCAAATATGTGATATTCATGTTGTTAGACAGTATCAATAGAATTTCATTGGACTCAATTGTTAGAAAGCAATAATGAAAGGTAGAAAATACAAGAATAAAATGAAAATTGTTTCAAAAAAATATAAGTTTCTGAAGGCACTTGCGGATTGACCTGAATACAAAAAATAGATGATATTTTCAGCACAACTGAGCTTTAAAAAACTGAATCAAAGGTAGCGTAACAAAATTGACCAAACAGTTGATATATTAGTACATGAATTGACTCTGATAGTTGTCTGAATATATAACGTTGTATATAATGTTGTAACAACAAAATGATAAATAATATAGTAAAGATAATAATGTAATGTGTGGCCCCCACACTCGACATAAATCAGGGTGGGATGCCCCGACATAATATAAGTCATCAAACATCAACTTCCCTGCAATTGGTGCTCTAAAGCTGCATAGAGGGTAGTTTTGGTGCTTTAATTGGTCGAGGAGGATGAGGCATTTCACTATCAACCCACACTCTAAGATTCATAACAATATATACCCTGAATGTTACACAGAAACACCTCAGCTACTGTAAAATTTAGGGTACAGGTCACAGAACGCATGCAGCAAAATATAGAACATCACAGATATGGCACAGGTAATACAAAAGAAGTCGAAGATATTTCAAAGCCATTGAGCAAAAAACATTGCTCAGTTTGCCAGGCTTTACAATTAGGAGATCTATAGATTTGCTTATATTATGTAAATTGTGTCAATGTAGGAATTTTGATTGTCATTAAGAACTGTCCCAAGAATACACTGGTGTAACTTATTGGTTAGAATATAGTTGAGTAGCAGCCAACCAAATACAGAACTTCGATATGGTCAATTGATGGAATGTTTTGGAAGCGGGCGTGATGTCAAATCCATGGTCAAATTGACATTGGTCAGGTTGGCCTTTGGCATTTACCCGTATGATTCTGACTGTGAACAATCATCACAAATTGTTGCTCTGCTCTCCGTGAGATCTGTTGTTATCAGAGGCATTGCTGCTGGTTCCAAAAACAGCTAGTGTATCTCCTACATTACCTATGAAGTAATAAACCAATAGATTTAACTCTGCTTGAAATATAAGGCGAGCCCAATTTGAGGCAACTCCACAGCCGTACAATTACAGGGAAAATTGCAAAACAGCTGTTGAGAATAAGTTTAATAAAGCTGCCAATTCTAACAGATAACAAGAACGGAGGTAAAAGGTAGGCAAATCATGTCATAGCATTTCTGCTAAATATATCATTTTTTTGCTGATCAACTCACTTGACATATGAGACCATGCACAACAAAAAATGAATTATAAAACAAATCAAGCGAATTTGTTAATTTATATTAATTGTCAAGCAGGGGTGTTCTATTGAAAGTTGTGTTACCAGTATTGATGTATTTTTTGCTCTCTTTGTAATGCAATCACTCACCTCTGGCTATGTTTTTCATCGCAGTGCTCAGTGGTTCAACATCATCGCTGCCGCCGCCACCACCGACATCCTCCTCTTCATCAGAGCCCGTTTGAAAATGTGGTCGGATACTCTCATGCTCTGAAATAACAAACATTTTTGTGTTTCAGAAACCACTGCACAATGCATTCCAAAACAAAGGCAAGATTTTTTCACAGAAAATTTCAATACATTCATAGCATACAAGAAAATAAAAATAAATAAAATCTGAACTCATCAATCCCTCAGTCTTTGTATGTTAGGCATTGACAAAAATTTGATTAAGCTCCAATCAAATGCATTTGATGGAGTAACAAACTTACCATCATGTGCTGCAGTTCCTCCATCATCCTCATTCTCACTCTCATGATCATCTTCGGCTTCCAAAGCTTTGCCCTCTCCAGGTACATCGTTAGCAGCAGCTGGTGATTTATGTCTTTCGTTTAGCTCTGTGTCGCCTAGGGTCGGCTGAGTGCTAGAAACTGGATATAAACAAAGGATGTTAGTCTTATGAGGGGGACTGAGATCCATGCTTTTCTCCATTTGTTTGCAGTGCTGCATACTTTTTGTTGCCAAAAGACTGACCGTTTCATTATCAAACGGTCATATCCTATTTTAAGGTTTTTACAAGTGGCTGCAAATGAAGCAAGTTTTTGCTTCCACTAATGATTTGCTGTTTATCTCAGATAAACCTACGGTGAGAATAATACTTACACACAAATATTGGAAGACTATTGTCACCTGCAGAGAAATTATTCTCACGTGACTGCTGGCTATCCATGGATGTTCGACTAATTTGTTTCTGAACAGAGCAGTTCAGCTTTGCTACATTGGAGATTATCTCGCTGATATCTGGTCTATCATGTGGGCTATAATAAAGCATGTCTTTCACAATCTCGCAGAGATCTGAGGAGTCTTTGTAGTGGTTTTGAGATCTGTCAATGATATGCTCCTGCAGAGGCGTAAGCAGTTTGGGATTCTCTGCATCCAAACACCTCCCTTCATATTCTTTTAGCTAGGAAAAAAGGAAAATTATAAACTCTGACTTGCTGCTATCTCGACAGAAAGGTTTTCAGATGTTTGCTGACTGAACTCATATCCATATACCATAATTTGTCAGGTACTTGGATTTAATGGGGAAACAATTAGATCAACATATGACGTAAAAACGTGTCAGTAACTAAACTAGTAGACAGTAGTTGACAGTAGTGAAAGCAATCTGGGGTCTTTGCCATTTCTCTGGGGGTATAAGTATCCATAACACATATCATAGGGTGTGAGCAAAGTTGTTATATGCTTTATATACTTAACATCAAAAACACTTTTAGAAATACCAAGGTCATATTAGTTTTAAGTAAATAGACTTTTAAAGTAACCTATTGAAAAGAAGGAAAGATGTACCATGACACTGATTTTATAATTACCAGGGTTTTTTACCTCTGATTTGATGATATCTTTAGTTTTTTGATGTCCTCCTTTTTGTTCTTGGCGTGCATCTCTAACTTTTTGGAGGTGATGCCAAGGTCGACAAAATGTGAGAACTCGATACATCAGTGCCGCGACACTATAGACATCAGCTCTGCGAAGCTCACATTTGTCTTGATCTGGGTCATCAGCAAAGGTCTGTGAATATGAATAAGTTTTCCATCATACACTAAAAGGTTTTCCATCATACACTAAAAGGTTATCCATCATACACTAAAAGATTTTCCATCATACACTAAAAGATTTTCCATCATACACTAAAGAGGAACGCTTAACTGATTGGTACCCACTAAGGCACCGATCAACAGAATTTCTTTCCAATGCTGCATGATGGTGTGAACATGGACTCCGATTCATCCACCACATATCGGAATGTAATTATCATATTAAAGACTTTGTTCGAGGCTGCTCTTTTGTATCACATCTTATTCTCCATATTTTATTCTATCATGTGAGCGATTTTCAGCTTTAGAATCCAAATATTGAGGTAGTTATGGCCTCTCAAACTTCCAGGGTGATTGCCTTCAATCGGCATTGGAAATAAGCGGATATTTCTCCTGGGGTATGTCACAACCATAGACATGTGACATAGACATTATGAGTTATTAGTTAATACACTAATAGTCACACAGATAAGATGATGATCAAGATTCAGACCTGGGTGAGATTCGAACCCGGGTCCCCATACCTATAGGCAATGACGCTACCATCACACCACTTGTACCAACTGGGTTGGCCTGTAGACAATATAGCTCAGTATTAGTGGCGTCGCCTGCAAAGCCATTTGGACCTGGGTTCGAGACCATTACTGAATTGAACATTTTGATCATCAACATATTTATTAGTGACGTACCCTAGGGATTGCCGACTGATTCTCACTGCCGATTCTTACTGCCGATAAATTGCCGTCACCTTGGAAGTTTGAGAGGCCACAACTTCCTCAATATTTGGATTATAAAGCTGAAAATCGCTCACATGATAGAATAAAATATGAATAAGATGTGATGCAAAAGAGCAGCCTCAAACAAAGTCTTTAAAAGAGCTTAACTTCGCTTCTGCGCAAAGTTTGACGCTTCCCTCTGCGTATTTCAGATCACCTACTCATGGACATTATGTTTACTGCAGGTTAGCTATCGAATATATGTATACACTATGTCAAAAATGGTCTTCTTTTCAGTGTATTCCATTGCTACCAATGGCCTCATTTGTAAATGTCAGCGTTTCTTTGTCAAGCAGAGCATCATTTTGAACTATAGAAAATTGCTGATTACTAATATCTTACTGATTTGATCTCATTTTAAAAACTTCATTAAAATGGGACAAATGATTAGTCAACATTATTTTATTACAATACCCAACCCACCATTAGAATGTTTCAGATGGAAATATGTATTTACCTCAGGGGCCATATATTCTGTTGTCCCTCCTAATTTCTCTTTTCTATTCTCATCCACCTTAACGGCACAGCCAAAGTCGATCAACTTCAGCTTCAAAGTGTCTCTGAAGAAACAATACCATATGTTAATAGAGCTAATTGATGAGCGCATATTAATCAGTCAAATCTAAAATCTGAAATGGAGCAATAACACAATTGCTCAAATGTATTGGCAACAACAAACACTTGTAGAGAACTAGTTCATTAGAAAATTCTCAACTGCATTAAATTATTAACAACAAATTCTAAGATCCATGATGTGAAACATCATACAAGCTTGATGCGAATGGGTCAATATGCTTTGCATTTCAAATTCGCTGCTTTCTGTTCCACGGACAAACGATCTGTGGCAAGAGAGGTAGCGACTCCGAATGCAAGTTAAGTAGGAGGGTTAATTGTCTCTGACTCATTAACTCAAACTTGTTCTATAGAACATATAGAACAAATGTTGATCTAATCAAAGCAAAAGGTAGAAACAGGTTAGAAGACACTGATCACTGGTACAGAGAATAGACTGGTGCTAGGTACCGTAAGTAGAAGCTTGCTTGTACATGTGTATCTCAGGGCCATGAAAGGTAACCTGAAAGAAGAGGCAATAAGGGCTTGATGTGATTCACGTTGCCTCCAAAAGGTATACTTGCCAAGGAAGCTCTAACGAGATGTATGACAGCATATATAGTTTGATCCAATTTGCCTGAATTCCAGTTGCTCCCCTTCCACCGGTGCATGCCTATAGCGTGACAAGCGGAGGGGGAGCAACTCCGAATGCAGGCAAATTGGATTAATCTTGGTATAGCCCAAACTCCCTGGTCTTGACAGCATACGATTCATCAACGGCAATAGCCATACAATTTTGCATACTTACACATTGAATAAGACATTGTGAGGTTTTATGTCACAATGAATCAAGCCGTTGCTCTCAAGATATTCGACAGCAGACATGACTCCTTGCATTATGCTAATCTGCTGATTGTAAGTAAAAGATTCCTTCTTATTTCTCTGCAGGGTATGAATACATGCACTCAAATCATCCCCTGAAAAATCATGATAATGGTTTTCACAACACTGCAATTGGAATGGTAACGATAGGGTTGAGCTAATGGTAATCATTAATATTTGCTAGAATGAAATTGAGTATTCATTTGAGAAAAACAGACTGTTTCTTTAAACAAAGTGGGCAATGAATATTGAATTTCCCAAGTAGATAGTGCTTTTCAAAGAGACACATTTCTACCCAAACTGTCTGGTAATTCCAAATTTAACTGCGTGTGTTGATCCAAAACTTGATTTCGGAAAGTGGAATCAGTGCTTACCTAAAAAGTACTCCAAACCAATGAAATATTGGAGTTCCCTGTTTCTGTCACGGTCTTGATCTGTTGGCTCTTCAATGCAGAAGAAGAGGAATTTGATAATATTTTCATGCCCAGTAGGATCTTCACTTGAATCTCCCGAAACACGTTTTTTCTTCTTGTCCTGTCCCTCCATGATTTTGAAGTATGTATACTCTCGCAACAACGACTTTGAGGTGTCCTTGCCTTCTTCTATTATTGACTTAAAGGACAATTTGAGTAAATATGACACTAACACATGTTTAATAACTTTTTATTCTGCAAACAGCAGATGCATAATTACTTAAATGTATATATATATATTCTAAGAGCTGCTGCTGCAACTTAGTTCCATGACAATTTGATGGCAAGGATCGGTATCGGAATGTCACACAATATATTTGAAAACAACTACACTGAGCTATAGAAGTTTCAAAATTAATGTAATTAAGATTGGGAAGCGTTGACACACATTGATGATAAGAAGTAATATGGCTTAAGCTGGGGTCCTCAAAATTTCAGCAAAGAACGTTCAGAGAAGTGAACCCTCTACTGAAAAGAAATGGGTTGTTTTGCAATTAAAACTCCTTCATTTTCATGTAAAAAGCTAACCTGCTTTAGACAGATATTTGTTTCCCTTTTTCCTAAGTCCGTTATGAGTTTGGCAGCATTCACGATACCAAAACCACCATTCCCAAGGGCCTTCTGTCGTTTCACTTGAATAATGTTAAAGTTCTCGTTAGTTTTCTGAAAAATATTTAATTGAAAAAGATTATGCTATAAACTTGCAATATATGAGCTCTGCATGTCCTTGGCAAAGGCATTCGGGGAGCGCAACATACTAATATACATTATTACTGTATCAAGTCTTGACAAACTCCCTAGTTTCAGGGTGCCTCTATACTGGGTTGCACTTTCTCTAGCAGAAAGGAGTGACAAGATGCAGGTAAATTTGTTTGACCATGTATGATGATTGTAGTTAAAACAAAAACTTATAATTCCACCATGATTTAAAAGCAACACTCATGGTAACTTGTCAAGGAACAATCGATTTGATTAGGGAGCTCCCTAATCTCGGACTGAACTAGGGAGATATCAGTCCTGAATGTGATGCCTACGATGTTCTTCGGACATCAATTGTATATTTATTCATACATAGTCTTTCGTTTGCCACTTTCAGTAACAACTGAAGAAAGAAAGCCTCATAAATTGGGAGGCCTTCATGTCAGATTTTAGTGTCTCTCATTGACAGCAACAATCCAGAAAAAAAAGCACTAAGATGTGGGTAGAGGAGGGATAGTAAGCCCAATGTCACTCACAACTGACTCTGTTGATCTATGCCCTGTAGACTCTCCAGGTCCCGGATTGTCATCTGGCCCAAGTGTTATGATATATAGCTTCGATGGTTTATCCTACAGAAGACCAGAGACAAGATTAATAAGACTCCATATGCCATAGACAAGGTTACTGTGGTTTGGTTGTCGGTAGCGGAATTGTGAATTCTAGATTGGTGACTGGTCTGGCCGATATTGAAAACCTCTTATGTTACGATAAAAATGATTTTTGATTCAGAGTCTGGACCATTGAAAACCCTGTGAGACAGGGTTTCCAAATCATTGGAGGCTTGAATGTTGATAATCTTAATTTTAGTGACGAAACTCATGAAAGATTCTGCCAAATTGTCCGCAAAACAGGCAGAAAAAGCTATAATTGACTATCCAGATACTAAAATTATTTCCCAAACTATGTCCATATGAGTTTTCAATGTTGCAGTTTCTGAATCAAAAGTAATTTTTATCCTATTATAAGCGTTTTCATGATAACCCTCTTTTCAGCACGATTTTCCTATGCGACGTGGGTTAAAAGTACCAAACTGGAGAGAGGACAACTCTAAATTGAGGCCTAAATCGGAGCTCAGAAAACTGTCTATATATAGTACACATTTGGCAGGGATGAAATAAACCGTTACTTCATTTTTGCAATGTTACAAGGCTCAGACTGGTTCTATAATATCAAGTTTGAGACGTAACAACTTAAAATATGGATTAGATTAGATGATGATCCATTTTTCATTGGGTTGTCCACATTTCACTCGTAATTGGGTCAAGTTTTAAACAGCTCCATCAGCAGGCTAAAAACTATTATGAGGGAGTATATATGGAGTAATGATGACACATGTCTTATGTATTTTTTTAATTGTAACACTTGTACCTGATCAACAGCTTGGATCTGTTCGCCCCTTTCCAGTCTCCTGACCAGCCTGTCTGCCTCTGTAGAAATGTTAGCCATGACGTTTCATTGAATTAGGATGCTTATTCTATCAGATCTTGTACAATATGGAAGAATAGAAGGCTGTGGTTGCAGTAGTTGGTTTGGTGTGTAAGGCTTCCGTAGTGCTAGTTATGTTATCATTATTATTTTAGTTATGGTGTTGATAGGAAGGTTTCATCTTGAGCCTTTGGTTGGCTTATGGAGTGGAACGTATGTACGGTAAGGAGGTGGAACTAATTTCTTGGCTATATTCACTCCACTGATAAGAAGCACTGCAAGGAAAGATGTACAGTGGTAGTCTATTTCCAGCACATACAAATAGCTAGGCTATATCAAACAAGAACACTAGAGTTTATCTATCTCTGAACGACGAACTTCATGGCTTTGTAGGAAAGTATTGTCCTATCTTATCAGCAAATACAGGATATTTGCCAAACACATTGATCTATTTCTGGATACTGCAAAGCACGCCTTGACAAGCAAACAAAGCTCATCATGAACCTATTAGAGCGTACAGTGACAAAAAAAGTCATAAATATATACCATTGACCGTTCTTATGATGTGAACACTGCTACATAAGTAACGGCTGACCGCAACTTACAACACTACAGTAACTACAAGCAAGTGGAGCCAAACCCGTGTCTTTTGTTTGTGATGTGAATCTATGAATTAAGCCTCAAGACAGCCAAAAAGTGTCCCTAGACTACCCCGCAACAGGCCTTTTTAGCCTTCATGCACCTGTTGTGTTGATAGCGACTGGTCTAGGTGTCATTTCAGACTGAACTGATAAACATTATTGTTATGCTGGTATTAAGTCAAAAAATCATGAAGTGGGGTGGTTCTACCAATGAACTCCCTCTTCATTGGTTCTAGGCCTACTAACCAACAGTAAAAACTCCTTGTACTAACTGTACAACTTTTTGATTGCCATTAGGGAAGCTTGGTTAAGTTTGAATACCTTAATAGAACTGTACATAATAATGGTATCCATCTAAGCACAACATAAATTTTATGATTTAAGGTAAGAGAACTTTATTAAGAGAGGGAAGTTTCACTCTGAGAAACTAAAAGAATATTAGGAGAGTAACAGTAAATCACATTATATCTCAGAGTGACAACTGCCTTTCAACTCACTGAACTTTGCCTTGAGTACCAGTATTGTTAAACTCCTGTCTCCTACTTGCTTGCAATTCAGGAAGAAGGTGGCAAACACCTTTTTATCACCCACTCTCTGCTCCTTTCTCAGATATCAAAACAACTCCTAAATGGGAATTCCCCTAATTATAAAGGTAGACGTAAATATCAAATAAAGTGTATAATTGGGAGCATTTAGTGACCCGCTCCTTCAAGATCTTGGAACTTGGCTAGGTTATTCCTTGACCCTTTGCAACAGGAGGCAAGATTGATAAAACCACAGACCTTGATAAATAGCATAGACATTGATACTGTTTCTGATAGAAAGTCTCATACAATGGGGGCAGACAACTCCAAACAATGAATCAAAGATTTGTGTATACACGGATTTCGACAATCCAACCTCAAACTACCTGGTGTAAGGCAACACACCATTAGTCACAGCACCATGTGCACGATTAATAGTTTATCAGATCATGCAAAGGTTGGATTACGACTCTCCAAATCATGAATGTTTTCCAAACAAGCTTTTAAAGAAAGGTTACCTCCGCAACCAACAGTACAATCATTTCAACGTAACATTCACGTTAACCCCTTTGTAAAAAACAGAAGCAATCAGTACAAAAAGTTTTATCGTACAAAATATAATCCGAATAGAGCATATCATACTTTTGAGGGAAAAAACCATTGAAATTTAAACAGTACTATGTTTAGCATATTTATGTTTCCGTGTTGGTTTGAATGCAACAGCGCATGTGTAAGTAATACCTTGTGTTTATGATTTTTTGTTTCAGCTAATGAAACTCAAGGAGAAATGTTTTGTAGGTCTGTAAAATAGATAGCATTCTACAGTAGCGAGACATGTTGAATATCATGATTATAAATTAATTATAATAATAACAATAGAAATGATAACTGATTAAAGCAACTAAAAAAACTAATGGAATTTTATAAGGTGTTTTAGTGAGGGTAAGCATTATGGAACTTGATCAAGTATGATCAATTTTCCCTTCAATCTAGTCTTCAACAGATTGACCACATCAGCAAGGGCCTGCCAAGGATTCTTGCATTGTATCACACTGATCACGTGATATACTATTGCATGTATGTCTCAGATCGATGGAGTGTGAATTAATTCATTTAGTAGTAGTACCAGAGATTATAGATAATCCCTAGTCTCTGGTAGTACCAGCGCAAGGAATTCGGTATGACAACCCCTGTTTAATTTTATTAATAAGGGGTGGGTACATCTTAGGTTCTGCTAATAAATTGACTCTAAAGATCGAAGATACACATGTTAATAGTGTAATCTGGATGTCAGTGTGGCATTGTATGGTAGTTTAAGTGCTAAAATGCTGCCCGGGTTCCTGGTTTTGGCAATTCATTAACAACCACATCCTCGTCCCCCACCAAACAGGCAATGTTGTTGACAATCAAACGCAAAAACCAGAAACCCAGGCAACATCTGTGCTCGTAAACTAACTGTATGCACAAAATTACTTTGTCTTTCTTCAAAACACTAAGACCAGTAATAAGTAAACTAGCACCAGGAATGGCTTATCAGCAGTATGTGTCTTATCATCACAGCTCGACTTTGTGTGCGGTCGTATCATATCTCATCTCATCCTAATACTGAGGATATATCCCAAATCTGCAAACAAAAGGGAGGATAATATATAAATATATATATATTTTATTTTCTCTTTGTTTGTGCATGGTCTTATATGTCACAGTGGCTTAACAAATTCACATGACTCCTCATACCGTTTATATATATAAATATATATATAAATATGTTTATTTATTTATATTATGTACACATGCATCTTATAAGCTGATCAAGTCACTTAGACATATGAGACCTTGCACAAGCCAAAAAAACAGAAGAGTAAAATAAATAAATTAATTAAAGTGAATTAGTTGAAAATAACTATTGTCAAGGATACGCACAGAGGTACCTCTACAAGACAGGCATGGAAGGGAATACCAGCCTATGAACAAACTGAGAACCAAAGGTAACTGCAGGCATGTGCTCTAATGATGAAAATACAAATCTCAACCAAATTCTTAACACTGAATTTGTGAGATCTAGTGGTATGCATTGTCGACCAAGGCTTTAACATGATACCGACTAGATACCCTGTAACAAAACAGTCATTTGCTTCAATTTGATGAGATAATCTTTCTTTTTTCAGAAAGTACACGGAGAGACTGGGTTGTACAATACTTACTTTGATGATTTTATCTGTACCGACTGTTAGTAATTTCTTCTTCTGTTCATCTATATCCATACATGTTACTTTGTGTCTGGCGTCGTATGTCAGCGATAACGGTACTTTACTACAAACAAATAACAAATTATTCCATAATAGCTGGTAAAGAAGTGGCTATAATTACAAAAGTGTTCGTCTATTGATAACTTATCATCAACATCTGAGGCAGCAAATCTAGAGGATTAACTTGCATATAAAGCAGGCTTTGCTGCTCACATGTTGATTAAGGTTGACACTCTTTGCACTGTAGCGACTGGACTGATCTAGCAGTTATGGGGTTCTGAAATATAATAGTCAACCCCACAGTCAACTTGATAAAGTGTAGGTCATAGGTCATTTATACTGATTTGTGGTACTGTCATTACACTGCAGAAAGATTTGTCCAACATAGCTGATCTGGAAGCAGTGTGCTTGCTGGTTAATAAAAGCAGCTAGAGAGAACAAGATAAAGTTTGATCCAATTTGCCGCTTCACGATATACTTGGATTTTTGCGATGTTGTTTTTCATTTAGCTTTAAAACCTCGCCAATTTTGACATTCATTTAGACAAATTCCCGGATCGTTCCTTGACTGGAAGTAGTTATGGCAATGATTGAGTATTTTGGAACGAGACCTCAGCAACAAACAATCACACAGTGATTTTGGCTTTTGCTTTTTGTTTTTAACAGAAAGACCCCCATCCTGGAACGTTGTGGCTATTAGAAGGGGATCAACTCCAAATACAGGCACCTACATCTGAACCATTATATCTACATTCCTTGCATAATGGTGACAAAAAAGTTGCCTTGAACTCTCACAATTCACTAATAATACTTACTCATCGCTGGTAATACTCTCCATACAATCATCACACATTCTGACTTCATACTCGAATCCCATCACAGGAAGTACAGATCTATTCTTACTGCAGTTATCACATACAGCGGCTCCGCACCGCCGACAGTGGTGCTGTAAGAGATAGAAATATGCATTGTAAAATAACAATGAAACATCTGCGTTCAAGGATTGATATCTTTGGTCTCACAAATGGGAAGGAATATGATCTGTACGGGTGAAGGTGAAGGTGAAGGAGCGTTAAAGTCCATTGAGACGTATTGAGAGTGGGAAACAAAGATTCATTGTCATCAACTGTAGAATAATCATTAAAAAATTCGGTCTTTCTATGTCGATAACTGTATGACCTGCATGATTGTCTAATGTACAGTGAACAAACAATCCAAAATAATATTAACACAAGAAATTCATGAATTTTATTACAAATTTTCTTGTGATTAATATAGAATTCGTCCTCACTTGTTTGTCTTCCCTCATCTCTCATATAAAAGTTATAGTTCCAGCATTTATAGGACAAGTGTATGGTGACCTCAGAGAGGTGACATTTTTTTAAAAACAAACTATCCGTAAGAAAATATTGGCAAATTCATATAGAAAGACCTCACTGGTTAGATTAAGCCTGATTCCCAATTATTACAAATTCAAGTTCAGAATTCAGAACTGTTGCGAGACCTTGCATGACCCAAAATCTTTCGCTGTGTTTTTGAAAATAATTAAATTAAATAATTAAAAAACTACAACAACTTTCTGCTCATCAGACGCTCACCTGTCTGTAGCCTATAGTTCTCTCATTCCACATCTGTTTGACGTTCCAGAAGAAAGGTTTATTACACTTCATACAGCTGTCCCCAGATGACCACTTCGGTGACTAAAAGCAGACAGAGACAAAGGAACATACAAGATTGGAATATAGTAGGTGAATTTTTAACCATGCCTTATCAGCCAGAACAAGGAAGTGGCCGTGGTGCAATGGGTAGGGCATGGGTCTTTCAATAGAAACGTCCCATGTTTGATTCCTGGTAAGAGCACGGTGGTGGCATCCGACCTCAAATTTTCCTATGCCACATTCGGATACAGTCCCTAGACCCATACTATACCGTTAATAAAAAACCAAGCAACATCAAGGTTTCTCACACGGTATCACAATGTATGGAGACTGTTAATGGACATGAGTTTGGAACTGGAACAAATAGTATAGTTGATGGCGAAAAAATAGACTAAGCAATCAGAAGGCACCTTCTTTTATCTATACAATACCGTGGTATTGTTTCAAATATATATGGGAATAGTTACATGACTTACATGAAAATTATATTCAATAACGCATCACACCAAAAGCAGGTCATCAAAACTATTCAATTTTGCATGGTATGAGACTGCATATTGTAATGCACTTAATTCATAACTTCTCTCTACCATCTTGGAGCTTCAAAAAAAATCTGGGGAAGGGTTTAGAGCGGAATCCTCCCCTTCACTGCGCACAAACCCCTCACTCTCTTTTTTTTGCAATTCACAAGTTCCATCAAGCCGTGCATGACTTGGGAATACGACGATATGAGTATAGTTCCCGTGTTTTTTTAAAAATTAAAGTATCCCCCTCCAAAACTACTGCTGCCACTCAAGCAAATTTGTGCTCATTGAATTCGGTATAGCTTCAAGATAACTAATTGAGGCTCTAATCTCAGAATTGTCACCTAATGGGCAAATAGTTTGCACGAACTGAATCTTCAAAATCAGAGTATGAAATTGACTAGCTGATGACAACATAATTGTCCACTAGTAAGACGGTAACTACGTCATATGTTACGGTAGATAGTTAATTTCATACTCTGATTTTGACATACATTAGGTGACAATGCTGAGATTGGAGCCTCATATTATTAGTTTTGAGCTATACAGAATACAATATGCACACATTTGTCTGAGTGGCAGCGATGTTTTAAGGATCTCCCTCCAAAAACCTGGTCTATGTGATCACGATTCAACCAATGCTTCTCTTAGTTTATCTCTACCTACCTCCTGTCTTGTTGCTCCCATATCCCAGATAACTAGACTCGTATCATTATCTGCAGAGAATAATGACTTTGTGGCTGGAGCATAACACAGGGCTTGTACTTTATCACTGCAATAACAAAGGGTGTATTTAACTTGGGAGTTATTCTCTCAATGAAAAGGAGGAAACAACTTGATTATTTGTGCATGATTTGTCAGGATCACAAAACACCTTCCCACAACGCTGGTGCCTACCGAACCAAGAGGGCAGGGTGTCCCCATGTTGGTTCAACGGACTATGTCAGGTCACAACGACATAAGGGGCACAGAATGTTTAAACTTTCGGCATCGGCATAATAATAACATGTTTCAATCTAGCAGGATTCTCAGTTGCTTCCATTGTACAGGTTGGATTACATGCAGGAATGTCACAAATGCTAATCTAGGATTGGTTGGTAAGATTATGGGTGTAACACATATTGATTTGAAAATCATTGAAATACAATGCAAACTTGGTTCAATTTTGCAGGTTTCTTGAGTTTCTTAAGTTCAATTTTTCGAGCTCAATTTTGCAGGTGCATACGCGGCAGGCCATACCAAATAAATCACTGATGTCTAAGTCTTATTTCTGTAATGTGTTTCACAAGCAAGATATAAAAAACACTGTAGCCAAATGGCAGTCTAAATGAATACACCTATCACCATTTCCTTCTCTCACCGTTAACTGTAAGTTGGTCTCCATTTATGGGCCATGTAGTGCCTTGAGGCTGTGAGTGGGAACGCAACACAACAATTTATGGCATTGAACTAAAGCCTACCATGTCACTTCAAATCCATTGTTCCAATCGTGCAATATATTGAGCAAACTAACAGTGGCCTCCATCTTAACAAGAGGAAGAGCCTACAAAGCAGTTAGTATGGGTTTTAGCGACAATCTTAGAAACCGCAAACTACTCTGCAAGCTGCAAGCTATCATACATTACAAAGTGGAATCCCTTTAGTATAGAAACACTTCAGGAATATTGTAGTTCGTTGTGGTTTCTAAAAGTTTCAAGATATATCACTTACTGATGAGCGTTGAGGTCGTAGGCCGTGCCCTTTTGACCTCCAATATCCCAGCATATGACACTCTCATCAAAACTACCAGAGAATAACATTGTGTTCTGTATGTCCCAGGCTAAGGACTGTATGCTACCTGCAAAACCCAACAATACAAATATAAATATAATAGTAAATTTGAGCAGTCAGAAAAAACTAAGTTTGGCCAAGCCAAGGAGTTAGATACAACTCCTTGCTCTAGCCAACAAGGGTGACGAAATGCATGGTGAAATAATGGAAACAAGCCACATAGTTAAGCACAGACAAGATGTTGGCCAAATGAACTAATACAGTTGCAAACTAGCATTTTTTGCTAGTCAAATTTACAAGTATAGCATGTATTTTTCCATCTTTATAGCAATGTTGATTTGAAATTCCCATTTCACTTGTAATGATGTTTCAGTGTTTCATTCAATGATAATCCGATCAGGGAAGAAATTCATATTCCCTTCTGTGCACACTTTGTGGTTATGAAGTGAAAATAGCTATCAGATAAATCACAATAAATTCTAACCACAAGTTGAGGAACTAAGTTCTTCCTCAATCTTCACTCGATTAAAATTGCTACCGGGCATAATCACTTATTTTTGCACATCAAGACCTGGTAAGATTGCTAGACGAATCATTGTGAAACTTACTTTCAAAGGATTATTCATGTCATCTATATGAGGGCTTATGTAAATTACAGCTAACTTTTCAATTATTCAAAAATTGATTTTAGAAGAAATGAAGTTGATCTAGAGTTGACGCTCTTTGCCGTATGCCATAAACCACATGACTCATCCACATCGTGTTTGAATGTAATAGTTCATTATAAGGTCAAAAGGATCAAGGTATTTGAATTTAATTGTTGGCCAGGAACGGACTGCATAATCGAGGAAGAGGATTTTTTTGCAACGGCACAATCAACCAGCATGACACAAATGTATGCTGATCTGAATGGGCACTAAACACACGCTGACGACCGATGTTGTCTCACATCACTCAGTGCATGTACAGCAGTGTTGTGGGTACAGGCCTTGGTGATGTAAGGGATGTCTCATACAGTACATGTAACATGTCTTACAACACCTGTCGCACATCGGGACGTTGTATGAGGGTTGGATTGGACTTACAACACAACATGGGCTGCACCAATAAACCCTCTACTATGATATTTCCTTAAAATTGGCTACTGCCAATACAAAACTGGACTTTTTTGGTAATGAGGTTGAATGAATCTTATGTCAGTCTGCTGCCACTAGAACAAGCTGTATATATGAGGAGCACTCAGGAGCAACCAAGAAGAATGCATCTCAAGTTGGTCACACTACGTTGTCACCATGTTGCCACTACATTGTCAATTGAGCAAGCCGAACATATAAGGAGCACTCACCCATGTGACCTTTGAGAGCAGAGACAAATTTACATTCTGTATTCTCGAGTTTGAGTATTGTGATGGTGCCGGAGTAATCTCCAATAAACGCAGTCTTAGATGCCTCATCGAATCTGTTACATGGCAGAGTTAAGGAGAACTTGCGACTAGGTTGGTTAAAATTGTTGGTTAAAATTGCAAGGGTCAGTCACCCATAGAAATAGTGGGTGCGTTAAGGGCAAGGCCGCAATATCTGCAACAATTTGCTCTCAGTTTGTCAGGTCGGAGCACACCTGGGGTCCAACAAGTCTCAATAGTCAGTGGACTACAGTGGGATTCGAACCCACGACCTTCAACACTTGCATGGTGAAGACCGGCGCTCTTCCCTACTGAGTCACCTCCTACTCCTAGGTGTTTTGATCAATCCATAAATTTATAACATCGATTCTACTATAACGAATTAGCCATAGGACTAGATTTTCAATTCCATTGGTTTTGAGAACCCTAGTGAAATATACGCTGATTGCATGTCTGATAATCTGTCAATATTTGGCGATGTAGAAATTTTTAGAGACAGCTTGCCATAAACATGATTCTCAGTGCAATAACACCCAAAGTTTAACATTGCAGTATGAACAACAAATCAGCCATTACATTCTATGTATGCACTTTCTCACAATAGTGACAGCTATGACTCATACACAGGGTAAAGGGATACCTTACTTTGTGACTCATAGATGCATAATTCAAGCTACTGACTCACCTAGCAACAGTAGTACATGTAGCTGCTGTTATAACCTCAAGGTAAAAATGCACAACAGAAAGGGATGCAGCCAAATATTGGAAAAGAAACTAACAAGTCCTAGCCGTGTTGCAATAAGTTCCTGGTTCAGAGGTTTGCTAGTCAACGACTTTCAACCTACCAACCTAGATTACATTTACACAAACTTATATGTCAGGGACTTGGAACATAGTCCACACATGCTGTTCAGCATGGCGTTTAAAGCTCCCCAAGCAGGGTTCATCATTCAAGACAAATCATTAACACCATAACATTTACACACCTTGTCATTGTCATTTTCATCGTATTTGAACAAATAGGGGCCCCTAAGCAGCTTCTCAAATACACCAATATCTAGCTGCAGCCTCAAAAACATGCCTCAATCGATGAAGGCTAATGAAGATGTGTGCACTTTCCTAATGATTATATGTACCATTCATACTGAGCTCCATAACTAATCGTAATTCAGGTGAAGTTTTTAATTAAATTTCCAGTATAAAGGATACTGCAGACATAGACATTGTGCGTCGAGTTTGTAAGCTCCAAGTCTCCTCCCCGTTTCAGAGCAGTGCCACTGGAAGTATTTATCTACAGAAGTGCTGAGTACCCACTCACATGTGAGGCTAAACTTTACATCCGTAACCTTGTCTGAGTGAGCTGTAAACAGAAATTCAGAGGATAGGGTTAGGTAGAAAAAACAGCTTGATGCGCATAATATGTTCACCAACTTTTGCATAATTTTTATGCAACGCATGTAAAATATGTACCATTTTCTGTTTGAGCTGTAAACAGAAAGTCAGAGGATAGGGTTGAGCGGAAAAGCAACTAGAGCGTTCGTTAAAGTTTTATGTAAAACATGCGACGCATACATGTAAAATATACAGCATTTTCTGTGTGAGCTGCTAGCAGAATGTCGGAGGACTTGGATAGGCAGGGAAAAACAGCATGATGTGTTCGAATGAAGTGTGATGCGAGTTCGCTTATAAATTTTTGCGTGATATACGATGCATATAAATTATGCAGTCCTCTTTGAGGGAGCTGTCAAGGGCTTGTGAAGACATGGTTAGGCAGAAAACCGGCTTGATGACCTGGAATGGAGCATCAATTATGTCCCCATATAATTAGTAGTATAATATACGATTATGCGTATATGCATATATAATATCGCATATATGAATGATATTGCAAAGCCTACAACATTTTCAGCTACCTCTGGGGTATGGCTAACAAAGGGATTACCATCATAGCTAGTAACATGGTAATATATTAGAGGGATGAAAGGGAAATGAAGTATCGATGCAAGGATCTAGTGAGTTAGTGCAACTCCTTGTCACACAGCTACTCTTTTTGTTTTGAAGGTAACAAAACAAAAAAGTAGGTACATGACAAGGCTACAATCAATGGTACAAAGCTGTGGACGCTACCCTGGTAAATATTAAGGTCTATTTTTGGTGAGTTTTCAATGACGGTAATTGATGATCATACCGAGTTTGAAACTTGTAAATGTAGTTTGGGTAGGTCATTTTCTGTCTGCGCACTTCGATATGCTTACATACGTCAATATAAATATTAAATGTAGAGAGTGTCTGCTGATAACATACCTGTGTAGGGTTTTCTCTGTTTTATCTGATTATAATCATCAGCCATCTCATATTCCTATAAGTAACAATCAAGGCATGTACTGTTAACCAAGGCTAAGGGTATATAGTTGGAGCTCTATGGGTCCCCGGAGACCTGAAGCAAGGTTGATTCAAGTCACCTCGGCCAGCCCCTTCTCAAAGACAAGACATATAGATAGTAGTCTATTGGTAATTCCATCAAAGACAGTTTACATTTGTTCAAAGAGCCTCTGTGTTATAATGGCATAGAATTTAAAACTTTGATACTGGTAGGTATAAAACTACATAAAGATCTCTCTGATTTGAGCTTTGACCTACTGTATGAAGTTTCTGATATAAGAATGGCACTAGTTCAGAATATGAGTTTCAAAATTGATAAAATTTGTTAGTATATAAGAATGTTGACAAAGATGCAGCTGAGATCAAACTACTAATATAGTGAGTGAATCAGCCAGGCATTATCTGACAATAGTCCCTCATTCCACTAACTGTCTCAAATTATTGACCCAGAATATCTGGCTACTGCTAAAGACAGCGAAAGCGAGCTGAACAACAGCTAGCTATTTTTACTTTTAGGAAGTGGGTCAGTTCTGTACATCCAAAGCAGAACTTGGTCAAAAAACTAAAGCTAAAAATCTCAAAACACACCCTAACAGGGCCAATCAAACATCAGATTTCGAAAAGTAAGGTTGTCTACATGTAAATTCTAAGGGTGTTTTCGCAGTGTGTTGCATCCGGAGATATCCCCATGTGATGCATAGGAGTACAGCACACTTCAATTATTTTCAGATTTTTTTCTGAGAAATAGAAAATAATCATTAAAATTACATGTATTCATATTTTGTTATGCATCATATTTTTTTAATCACAATTCACAATGTAGAATTTTGGTAATAAAATGTTTTGATTAATACGCAGTTTTCATATTGTTCTGCATGAACATGGCAGTGATACAATGTGAAATGATGAGGTGACTTGACAGATTTTTTCCTGAATATTATATAGTGTATGCACCACACCGCCGACAGAAGGTTCAAGTTATAGGGGCACACTGATCACGTCATACATTATCATGTATATCTCTGATCGATAGAGAGTGAACTAATTCACTTAGCATGAGTACCATCACAAGAAACTCGGTGTGATAACCCAAGTCAATTTTACTTTTTAGGGGCAAAAACATGTTAGGTACTCGTACTAAATTGACTCTAATGATCAGAAATACACATGTTAATAGTGTAGTCTTGAGGTCAGTGTGTTATGGGGGTTGTCGTCACAATAAGGGCTGATGATGATGTCGCCATGCTTACCTCGATGATGCCGTTAGCGAGTCCAATAAAGAATCTACGAGTCAGTGGGTTATAGTCTAGTGAACATGCATCAGCTATAAAAATAAACACATTCGAATCAACGCTGGTTAAATTCAAGGAGTCTTGTCAGAAGCCACATCCCCAAGAAAGGACGATAAATAATTCTTTTAGATCACTGCACAGATTTGCTCTCAGTTTTTGGGCAATAATTATTTAAGCATTGGATTCTGCAAACTGTTAAGACATTTTCTATTGGGCCATTTGCATCCCAGAGCAAAGATGGAAACATTTTAGCTACTGATATACACAACCTATACACAGTAGAGCCTTCAGGTGTGCAAGTTCGCTAGAAATCTCGGGGACAACAGGTGCCTGCAAACTATGTTGTGCTTAGTTTGAAAGTAGAATTGCGTACACCAGGGGGGTCTTTCAATAAGAAAGAGCGATGCTTTACTTAAGCACATCGCTCAAAATTACCACTCACTCTGTCTTCCAATAAGACAAGTTCGATCCCAAATCGCTCACTCAGAATGTATATAGTTCCGTCAATGTCCCAGAAATTTGAAAGCTAGAGCCTAGCAGGTGTCACGCATTCACTGAGTGAGCGATCAGATTGCGATTTTGGCTGTTTCTAAATTGAAAGACCCCCCTGGGACATTAGCAGAGGCCAGTACTTAATTCAAACCATGAGCATTAAGTTATCTGCTGAGAGGCTAAATTTGACTCACCTTGTAGCTGATGACAAACACTTGGCCAGTACTGTCCAGAATCTCTTTTTAACCAAACTCTGCATGTTCTATAAACAGAGGAAAACAGGCAAGTTATGTAAAGTTGCAACAACCTGTAAAGTTCAAAGTGTTTGAACAACAAGCTCAATCCAACTCGGTGCTAAAGCTTCAAAATACGGTACCTCCAGCATTCCTGACATATCAGTAAGGAGTTCATTATTTCATTATTCTGGCTAGCTTTTGCATCAAAAGACAATGAAAAGACAGTTGTTTGTCAAATCGTCTTAATTTCCAATTCATTACAAAAATTGGTGCTGCTCTAAATGGGCACTAAACTGTTGCTGGCGACAGGTGTTGTAAGACGTGTGCCAGTTGTTGTACGGGTCATGTATTATAGCACTCAAGGCCTAGACGGTATTGTTATTTTTGAGTGCATGTGTGCTGTAAGACATGCCCCATACATCAACTGCAACACGTATAACGCAACACCTGAGTGTTGAATTGAACTTAGTACCTAAGATATGTTTGAGCATGCACTAGGGGCTGCGTTAACAAACTCTATACTATGACTTGTTCATAAACCTGGCTACTACCCATGTAGAACTGGACTTTTTTCTGTAGGCCTAATGCTATGACTCATCATCAGCTCAAGTCACAATGAATGAGATCATGCATTCACCCAGTGCCGTTAGAATAAATGTCTATTAATTTCTTGTAAAATATGATGCATTACTTTGAATACTAGTCACCAGTATAAGCAAGAAGTTAACAACTTTCATGGGAGTTTTGTAGGCCTACTAAATACATTTCTCCAACATCCACAGCTTACATTCCTTGTTAGAATAATAGAGAAGAGAGTAAAAATGAGTCCTGCTAGAATAAGACTATTAATTAATATAGTCATAATTTCTACTGTCACATCAGTGGGGTGGAGAGTGTTAGTGAATCAGTGATTGTCAGTGGAGTGAGAATCATTACTAAATCATCAGTCCAAGTGGTGTCAGTGTGTAACATTAACATCAGAGTTATTTGATGATAGCAAAAAAATAATAACTGATTAATACTTATTTATAACTGTTGACTAGGAGGGTATATAGATGACTGATTTTACCGATCATCGCTGACACTGATGGCTCCATCTTCTCCAGGAATCAGGGCAGCACCAGTAATGTTTCCATCATGCCCCTCAAGCTTATTCAGCAGCTCTGGTTTCCTGTGATTAGCTGCTTTATTGTGAAAATTTGTGCTCACTGCATTCAATTCTGGATCTGCCATATTGAGATCATGTGACCAAATGATCATAATAAACATAATCTGCAGTTATATGCAAACAAAAATGCTGCAGGTAACAGTACATGTGTGGCACAACTCTCATACTCATCTGTAATTTTGACAAGAGAAGATAAGTCAGAAATATGACAACCAGCTGATGGTCAGCTGATTGAAGATTTATTCGCAAGATGCAAGGAATAACAGGTGTAGTTGAATAGGTATAGTTGCTCCTTGAGTCAAAATATCCCAGCTGTTCCACTTTTGTTTCAGTTGGAGGGGCTGCTGAGTGGATTGTGGTGAACCAGCGAAAATATATAATGAACCTTTTGATTACAGGGTCGTCTTAGTGCCTAGATGTCTAGACAGCTGAGACTAGTTACAGGGATACCGATTGACCAGATAGGGTGGCACACCCTCCCTGATTTGACTTAGTCAACAATTTGGAAATCAATATCGAATACAGCCCTGTATAGCTAGCTTGGGCAGGCTGTTTGGCTGCCCAGGCTACTGTATAGCGCTTGGATTAATGCGGGTCTCATACAATGTTCATGCAGAGCCTAAATGACAATGACAGTAATCTCTTAAAAAGGATCATTCTCAAATACTACATTCTTACCATAAATTAGCCCCTCTGTCACTTTGTATGGGAAGCACAGTATGTTGTACAGTTATAGCGAGTAAGCATATCTGCTTCACAATTCTCCTAGTCATGCAGACAAGAAATCAAGAATCGATTTTAGAGTCGAGGACTCCTTGAGTTTATTTTTTGATTATAAACATCCATCTAATTTTCTTTTGTTTTGTAAAAAAAAGAAGCTAAATAATATTTCACATTTGTTTGAGTGAGAAAATATGACATGCCACAAGTATAGATAGCAGATGATAGCTATTTGATGAGATATAGAATATAAGATTTTCCTAAATAAAACATTATGTATACTTTGCACAAAACTAAGAGAAAAATATCTAAGTTCCCGTGTTATTAGGGCATATAGATCAAAAGCAAAACAAGATCTACTAGCTAAAGTCATTAAGCCCAAAATGAAATCCCAGCAACTAGTGCAAGAGTTCCCAGGAATGATATTATGATCATAGCCAAAAGCTCAATTATTGAGATCTCAAAGCGTGCAGTTGTGAAGATTATAAATGAAGCAGAATGGCACTTCTACATAATGCAAAACACTAGCCTTTCTCCAAACATCAGTCAACTCTCCGAAAGGCAAGCTAGACAGATCGATATGGCATCCCTCCTGACCCGAAAAGATTTTCTTATCTCTCCGACATAACATAAACATCATTCCTACCATTTAGTCACTTCTTGAAAAGCTTGCATAAGCCAAACACCATTCACATTCAATAAAAAATAAGCTTGATGACAGTGACTTAAGCTGTAGCTACACACGCCATTGGATTGGGGTACTTTTAATACGGCAAGGTTAGATCTGCCAGATGCCCCAGTCTACAAGGTCTCCCAACCTATGGAAAATACGGCGTGTGTAGCCAGACCGTAAGTGCTGTCACTACCATTCCCTCACCAGCTAAAGAATGCCGAAATAAACATAAAAATAACAGTATAGAATAAGCCTAAAAACACTAATATAATAGAAGATATTCGCTGACTTAGAAATTGATGCTGTCCGTGGTCCCAGTATTTTGGTAATGAGTTAAATCCGATGACATCATCAGAAACTCGAAGTCGCCCCCTCCGTTTAGCTTTAGTAGAATGATTGCCCAAGTTTTCTTCTGAGCTAGAGTGGCGATTGAGGCAGGGACGTGTACGTATCCTATAATGCTTAGGATCGCTGCTATTTACCAGACTTGTTTTGGCTGAGATAAGCGGTGTAGTCCGTATAAGAGCGTTCCAGCTTTTCACTCTGGTAACGCATGAGCTGAAAATTAAAAAGAAAGTTGAATTTTGATGACTTTAATCCGATAACTTAAATTTCCTTCTACTTATAACATTTAATATCCATTGAGCAATCAATGAAGTTCTTAGAATTGCACTGTATTATCATGGTTATGGTTATTTATAGTATTTTTAATTTACATAGCATGTATGTGATGCACTTAACAACATTCAAACAACACCATGTATTCATTTAACCACTGAATTAAAGTGTCAATCCTTCTAGGCCATGTTTGGTATGGTTTTAAGGATCTCAGGGCACATTATGAAATAAGACAGCGTGTGAACCTTATTGCAGTGAAACTGCTGCAAAGTCTGAAAATTGGGATCATAGTGATTTATTACCTCCACCTCAGTGACCACTATGATCTTTGCTAATACGTTTTTAAAAAAGCTAAAATGCTATCTTCCACAATTGCTTATTTTTGTTTGCCCATTGAACTCACAATACTCCATTTACTGGGGTTATAAATCCACTTAAAGAGAATATCAAAGTGAAGGGGAAATAACTTAAAGTTTGTGCAAAAATCTTAATCATGAACAGCAGCAACATTTTCTACGTTTTAAACTAAACTTCAAAATCAGTTCCAAGTTAAGTGCTACTAGTTTCTCTAGCTAAATTTGGAATCTATATTTACCGTCGACTAACTGAGAAAATGTACCTTAGCTCTCACAGACTTGCGTAGAAACTTACTTTGATAGTGGATCGGAATTGTTCAGAGATTGAGCCCTTATATCCACCTTTACGTAATAGACTATCTATAGTCTGCTCCTTATTCCAGCCTGAGAAAAAAGAATATCAGGTTTAAAGATCAGCTCAAAATCTGCCAGGATTGCTTTGCATGGCAATGCATTGCAGTATGATCGTCAGTGGAATGTCACACCGATAACCCAAGTATAATTGAAAAAGTGAATTGACTTAACTCAGATTTGACTTGTCACTATGGACTTGAGAGCCATCACATCAGCAATGTGTGCCAAGAAGTGTTTGGGGGAGGAGGGGGTTTCCCGCTGAACAAAGCTTTTCAAGACAGGCTACCAAATAGTATATGTCATTGAAACTATTTATGTTCTACAGGCCTATTTAGCTCAATTTGCATGATATTCAGTTGTTATCAAGACTTTGGTTTCCATGAATATTAAAATTTTCTAGGGCAACTGAAAGTATGCCTTTGTTGTGCAGCCTGCAGGATATGCTTGCATAATTGGAGCGCTGACAGGCAAAATGCATTATGACAGTCAGTTTGGTGGACAATATACTGGCATGAAAGGAACAACATAAATTACACAAGATAAGCCTATAAGGTAGTTCAAAAACTAGAGACAACATTGCTTACATCATAGTGCCATTTTAGTTATTTGGATAATGGAATTACTGCCATAAAACATTAAAGATGAAGACAGATTAATTTTGCCAGCATTATTAAAGCAGCCCTGTTGTTATATTGGGCATACCGCCACAAACCATCTAAGCTGGGTGCTGCCATACTTGTATGTTTGGTGACAGTAATGGAATAGCCCTAAGGGCAAAATCTTGATCTATACTTTGTGTCTTATGGAAAATGCAAAATTCATAATGGAAGAATGTATACCTGATTCCGGTAATGGAATACATACAACTCTTTGGGTTACAGTGCACTCCACTTAATTCAAACCTCTGGCGACCACCAAAATTTATCCTAAGTTTGAATTATGTGACATTAAAATGAGTTGAAATTTGGCTGATGGGACCAGTTCATTTGTCTGAATTAACAGGAATTCAAAATTCTGATGTCTGAATTGAGAGGATTACACTGTATTCCAATTTTCGTCCTCACTTCATACCTTGTTCCACACAAACATCAGGAAGGTAGGTTGCAGATCGGTGATGGCCTTTATCGTTGATGAATTCTATCCTTATACCGTGAATTCCTATCTGTAAGAAAATAATAACACCACAGCATGGCAATAAAATGGCACCTTGTCATTATAAGAGTGTCAACAATAAAGAGCTATCAGTATTGGAGATAGCTCAACAGTAAAGACTTTAGTTCTTAGGTTCATCAAAAATAGGCCTGTCTTGTCATACCATTTTGCCTGGTCGAATTATATACATAAATACAATGCATTATGCATTAATTACAAAACACGCGAATTTCGTCGAGGTGACAATGCTCTTTGAGAAATTTCCTGTATGGGTTGACGCAATTGCATCTTCTCCAACAAAAAATAAAGCTTGAAAAGTGGGTCTTTTGTGATGCATTCTGAACCAATACATTATTGAATTTGTATGACAAGATACATCAACAAAAAACCATACCCAGTCAATGACTCTGATGTGGATCTATGAGAATTTCACCATTAATTTCAAGTAAAGCAAACTCTTTTTCTCTGTATATTTGTCTGTCATAAATGCACAAGGCCTGCTGGTGTATGGATGGATATGCAGTACATCACAAGGAAAAAGATTGAGCGATAAATTACCTCCCAGTCGAGATAATGGCTGCCTTCTTCAAAGTTAGTGAGTAGCGAGACGGTGACTCTTAGCTTAGGTACCTCGTCCATGTGTATAGGGCTAAACCTAGAATCTCTCATTGCGCTACAAAATATAAACGGGACTTACACGCTCACTTTTCAAATTAGTTTCGAACACAGCAATGTATGGTCAATCATTGAAACTTGATAAAGCCTGCAGTGCAGAGGAATCAACTAGCAGCACTTTCCCAAAATTATCATTGTTGTTTTGCCATTGGCCACTCTGAGGTGAGATCTGTTGATGAGTGCTTGCTATCTGTATCTTAATATCGATGGTCAATGCAACATGATTTGAATAGTAGACCGAAGCTGAAGTAACTGAACTGAATCGATATCAAGTTGTAAATGTAACAAAAAATGCCCCCAGATTATGACCCGAATGTTCAATTCTTACATAAAAATTAAACCGCTAGCATATTAGCTTGTTTGGCTAGACTCTACTTGAGCATTTTAAGGATTTCATAGAATTAACAACATAGATATACGCTAAAAGTCATGGCATAATTTGAGTAGTAGAGGAATGATATCGTTTTGAAAGTGAAACTCTGTGGATAGTGCTCAGTTAGCCGATGTGATGGCTCCGATACATTGAATTCCATATCTGGAATAGCATCATTAGCTTTCTTTTGCAAAACAAAGGGCTTGCAAAAATAGCCAGTCCCTAGTAGCAATCTAGAAATGCCCTAATCATTGACACTGTATGGGGTATAATTACTGTTTGCAATTTTGTAAACAAGACAATTTCTCAGGCTAATTATTCATGCTACTAGGGACAGCCAATCAGAGAACAGTCAGATGGGTCCCTGTGTTTAGTGTCCTAACCGTATAACGCTATGATACTATTTCCATTCTAAGAGAAGAATCTAATTCAGTGCTCCGATATGATTGCATGTTGAGTAGAAAAAAGAGCCAACGCCCGGTCACAGAGAGCGCCTATTGAGATATAATGAAAGTGAAACTGAATTATTTACCACTCACTATAAGTACCATCTGACCTGACATTGGCTCTTTCCCACCCACCAGCCAATCAGAGCCAGCGTATTGGCCAGTGCTCAGTGTGACTACTTGACGGTGTGTATGACACAGCGCTTCCGACCCATCAGCTTACCTGGTGATTGCATATTCTTGTAATCCCTGATGTAGACTGAGAGGGGTGAATGTGCCTATACATCCCCTCAGTCGTTTGTCTCTGCCTGCATGCCACGATACGAACAACGGGCTACAAAAGAGTGAAGATGATTGTGTTATTGGCATATTGATAGAATAATTATTTTGAATGAACGGACCTAAGCCTATAATCGATCCACAGTATGTGTCGCTGCTGAATTGGGTTCTGAAGCATGTTGCCAATGGTCGACGATCGTATATTGCTTTCCTGCACCTAAACCAAACGTACCGTAGGCGCAGGTCCCACCACCATGGCCCATGTGTGAACCTAAAACATTTCGTAGGCAAAAACCCACCAGCGCAAACCTACATGCAGTCGCATGCCTATAAATTACCAAAACAGAACTTTAGTTTCTCAAGTTAGATTCCACATAAAATTCATCTGCTGCTGCCAAGCCATGCAGTTTGACCACCATACCACAAATCATATGAAGGAGGAACTGTTATTCCTTGGTAATATCAATCATGCATCAATCTCAACTACAATGGTAAAAATCTGTCCAGTAATGTGTTGCAAGCCCAGTATTGCATAGCCAGTGAAGTCCTTGTTCCAAGTTTTAGAAGAAATAAAAAGGAGGTAACTCCTAGATACTCACTATCGATCATTTGTGAAGTTCAAGTGGCTTAGTTTTGATGGAAGATCTTGTTTGTTCAAATGCTTTAGAAGAGTCTCAAAACAGAAGAATGTCATCTCAGGACATATTACCAGATGCTTTGATGAGTGTCCATTTGAGAGAGGTGAAGAATGGCCGTTCATGTGACCATTTAAGTGACTTTTTCCATCACTAAGTTTGAGCTTTTTGGCATGAGAGTCCCTAGACATTTTCTCTGAATGTTGTTGTTGGAGATTAAAATTGATTTGATGTTTGAACAAAGAAAATTCTTTTTCTATAGCACAATCTTGCTCTTAACCATTGTCACAAACTATTGAAATTATTTTAGGGGGTGCTGAAATTAGTTGTTGTTCATGCACCTTGGTTTGCTTAAATTGTTTCAAATTGGCTTAAGTGACGTTTGTGAGTTTAGAGGCCGCACATGTGACTAACAGTTTCCGGTTTGGAAAACCTTCAGAACTGAAATGGATCAGTGTCTGCAAGTGCTGAGATTAGTCCTGCATTAGGGAGTTACTCAGACAACACATAAGCATGGATGTAGAAGCAATATGCTCTGGGTGGCTGGTTAAAAGCCCGTCTTCAAAATATGTGACATTATTCTCTCGTGGAAAGCTCAGTATAAGAGTGCCACTGAAAAGTGTAAGTTTTTTACTGTTATTATTATAATTATTATATTATTATATATATTATTTTAATGACTTGAGGTAAACTAACTATTAGTAACTTCTAATAGGAGCTAGCTAGTATATAGCCTATTAATCTTAGTCAAAGGTATGAATAAGTAACAGTAGTTGCATTTTCTTAACCCTACTGATCCTAATTGAAAAATTTGAGCTTTTATGGTGATCATGATGCATTTATTGAGTGTAACAGTGTTCCCATGGTGTGGGGAGACTTATTTTGCCAGTTATTAATTAGTGATAAGTTAAAGCTGAAAGAGACCAGACATGTCTCAGATTATTCAAGACTGTGCTCTGTGGCGACTTAGGCACAAATGACTGACTTTGAGTCTGTTGGCTCCGTTGGGGGTTTTTTTTCGTCAAACGGCAAGTACGCCTGCTTACCTAACGCATTTAGGCCGGTAAAGTTTCATAGATCAAGGCTATATCAAGTCGACATTACTGATTGGTGGCATAATGTTGTAATAGTAAAATTACTGCTCCTTAGTGTGGTGCTAATACTGAGAATTCATAAAAAGATGTTTGCAGTTTAGCAAAGTAAAGCATACTGGGATAGGAAATCAATCAATCAATCATGGTGAGGAAAAGTGCAAATATTTCCAATTTCAACCAATCACAGGCCCCAAGACAAAATATTGTATCTCGCTTATTGTTCTGCATTCACCATCAGAACTTTTATTCAATAATCAAAGTCCTTGGCTCTCCTCTACTATATCAACTGACTCTCTTCTTGTCGACATCCTCACCCTAGCCTCCGGCTGCACAAATAGACTCGCCAACAGTTAAAGTCATCAGTTTGCCATTCGTGTGCTTTATGTCTTCGATGGCGTAACTGTTTATGGAACCCCTAGTTTCAGCTTGTCAAAATAATTGCCAACAGAACTTAATCCTTCCTCAATAATATTGAAATAGGCTATTTACATGTGATACTGAGCTAATTATGTTGGCAAGTTGGCTACGCAATTAACTTTAATCCACATAAATTGCCAACTCTCTTTTGAAAATTTTCCTATCCCAAGTTGGATGCGACAATTACTATTAGGTGCATTACTCTAGAACTACAGTTTGCCTACCCGTTTCCTAATTGTTCAACTTGCTGTGACCACGGGCCTCCTTGTTGTTCAAAGCATGACACGGTATGTCGCTTGTTAAGTTCGGAAGGTGTAACACCATTTACGTAGGTACTTCATCATTTTTGTTGCTCCGTAATCACTTTGAATACCTGGTGCCAAAATCAGTGAGAAACAGACCAGTTCACACATTTCGTTGTTGATATTTTGATAAAGTAAAGTTGATAGTGCTGATAATGTATTACAGGGCCTCAAATGGATTTGATCGAGATTTCAATGCAAACTCAAACATGTCCAACAGTCTTGATTGGCTGGGAAAGAAAACCTCGATGTTCTGTGTACATGACTTCCACGGCTCATTTTAGAAATATTTTGTTGACAAGCGTCATTCTACTGAACTCCCTGTGACTATACATCAATGAAGGCAGAAGATCCTGTCCAAATTAATTTTTCGGTAGGGTAGTTTGGAGAGCTAGGTTATAATCCCCAGCTCCCAGGACTTGATTTATCACCATCGAATTGAGGATACATGCTTTTTTAAAGACACTTATAGTATCCTTATTTCTCTACCACAATGATCATTCTGTGTGCAGGAATATTATGACATGATTAATGGATGTCAAACGTAGACCGACTAGCTTAGCTTGATAAACCATTCTATCACAGAGTAAGGATATATCCTTACTCTGTGATTATATCATCCAAATAATATCATCACTTGTATATTAATGCAGGCCCGTAGTTCTAGCGGAGACAGGGACGCTTTGCCTCCTCTAGAATGCTGAATAGAGTCTCCTAAAAATGCCATTATTGACTATTCCACGCTCGAATCAACTTTTGGTCTTTCTCTTACTATTTATATCTGGCTGGGGACTAGGGACAGAGGAGGAGCTTACAATACTCAACATTGTGTTACTTCACACTCTCAAGGACTTTTGCCTCCCCTACCATTTTTCCTATACTACAGCCATGTAATGCCATGACACCCTCTGCACCAGATGGCTTTATGATTAGGCATATTTTTGGTAACATGGTGAACTATGTGGTGCAGAAAAACATGTGTAAGAAAGACTAAGGAGAAAGCGATGGAAGTAGATAGCAACCATGAACAAACCTCAGGCAACAATGAACTTTAGCTTGAGTGCTACAACTCCGCTTAGGTTGGGGCAGCAAAAGTGACAGACAAGCCCCCCTTTTCTCACACCAACCTGGCTGCTAAAGTACTCAGACTAATCCCAGATTCTTTTTCTCCTCTAAAACATCAATGAGACGCTCTTATAACAACAATGCCAACTACAGAAGGGGGTATCTAAAGTGACCGAAGAGCACCCCTAACGCATCACCGGCTGAGCGCTTTAGCACACAGACTAGCCCCAGTTCTTCTTCTCTTAAACATCAATGGGATGATCTTATAACGACAATCCTGTTACCTCTTATAATTGAATAGATGCAATGCTGCCCAGACTAAGTCGTTATAGATTCACCTGAGTCTCAAGTATAATTGCACTAATTAATTCTTAGATATGAGTATGATTATTTAATCTTTGACAGATTGGATACCACGCTGAGCTGCACTGCTAGGCTATCTCCTCATCCTGTTACTTTAAAATTTCAGACATGTTTGGAGATATGATCCTATTAGAGCTTCATATCACTTCATGGCTTAGTTCTGGGCACAAACGGCTGATGTTGGGGCATCCAATATGAAACAACATTTCACAGAATCCCTACAATGGCCTTTCTTGTCTTTGACAAATTACCAAATGAACTGAATCTAAATCGTCACCATCTTTGCCCTTGGTTGACAGAGTGCCCTTTTTTCGACAAGCTTGTGATTGGGGTTCCGGGTTCGTATCCTGTTGCAGTCAACTGATTGCAGGGTCTCTTAAACCCCAGTTTCTTTTCTGACATGACTGTTACGGGTCTATCATAGACGCCCTATGTTTCCTTCCATCCATATTGCTCATATCCTCGACTCAATATGTTGCATATAGTTGAATTCATTTTCAAATTAAAACGAGAATGAAAATTAGCCATTCCAAAATCTAATGCCCTCAGTTATAACATATCTGATAGCAAACAACAGCTGCACTACCACATTAAATCTCATCCCATGTTTTCTCCAAACCAGATGCGACCTTTTTTCAGTTCCTCATCGCAGAAATTGATACAAGTCTCTCAATCCTTTGTTATTATAAACTTAAAACGATTCAAAGCGTAAAGAGTTTAATCCAATCAAGTCTTTGAATTCCTGAGCCCCTTGTAACTGGGATTGTTTGCATTTTGCATTCCTCAATCAGTTTATGAGTCAGAGCTGCCCAAGGCTGTCTGAAAACCATTTTTGTGGCTAGGATAGGATCGTATGTCTTCCCCAGTCACCATAGAGGAAGCATTCTTATTGAGAATTCAGGCCATTTAAGGATCTCTAACTGCAGTATTTGCGAGTGTTTAAAGTGCCTTGGTTAGTTGCTTATCAAAGTAGAATTCTCCCCTCCTCACTGATTTATTCCCTTGTGTCATTACCCCCAGGGCTTAATTGTCAACTCCTTTGTCTCAGTAGCTGCATGTGTCTCATCTGCAACCAACTCATCCCTCATCATACGCTATAGAAGTACATGCTGCCTAACAGGAGTAATGTCTTGAAACTGTCACGCCAAATAAACTGGCTAGCCAAAGAAGTCTTTTATGAAGAATTTTTCTGCTTGGCAAATTTCTGAGAACTTCAATGTAAAATCTGACAGTGCCAACAACTGGGTGTTGAATAATAGTATAATACAGTCATCATCAGTGCTTGTGTCTGGCTGTGACCCCCCTCCCCCCTACTGAGTGATCCACAGTGATCTTGAACTGAGATGGCTGATCATCATTAGCATTTTGTATTCATGATAAGGCCAACACCTCAACCCTGTCGGTCAATGAGATAGTTGTTACCATTTCTCGGACTAAGCAATGTAGGATTCCTAGTTATTAATCTATGATCAAGAGGTAACATATTTCTGGTGTTGCCAGGAAGGAAGGGCACCTGCTGTGCCACACTGTGGAAGGGCACCTGTTGAGCCATGTCAGTGACAAGTTTATAAACTTGCTGGAAGAAAACTCGACAATTTGCCTGCTGAAAACTGTTGAGCGTTGTACTGCGTTAAAAAAAATCAGCTTGAATTTTTTGAATGACGTGTTTTAATACCATGTTAGTATAGCATGATAATAGTTTTGAATTGAAAACTCATTAAAATTTCAAGCTATTTTAGTGGAGGGTAGTGCCAAAAATGTCACTAGTGCACATTTTTATGTTGATGAGAGGTCTCGTATTTCACCCATCCAAATCGTCTGCTGAGAAATTTTGTTTCTTTTTTATACTAGGCAAGGTCTTAGTACTGCAGCAACATCAAGAAATCGGAACAGATGCAAGGATTCTGCCTACAACATACATTTGGATGGTTTTATTAGTATGGGAGTCCATTGTTGGTCATTTTCTTCAAAATTGGATGGATATTATATAGTATTTGAAAACAATATTATTGTTCCCAATATGGCAACATAGTCAGATGTTTCGCTCAAATAGGCCTACATTGATATTAGTGAACGCAACATTATCTCTTTTGAGTCCTAAGAACCATCCAGTGTGATTTAAATAACAATTGTAGGACAGGAACATCTGTCTTAGATTCTCGGAAAAACACCATGAATCACTTCCATAAGTGACAACCAACAAGCATAAGTTCTATTATACAACTACAGTTGCAGAAGCAACAGCTTGTGGTGGTACCAGGGTAGCGTACAATGCATCTTGTATGGATTTAATACAAACACAGACAATCAAGCTGTGAAATACGCTGTAGATACTGGCACTTGTAAAAGCCAAAAACATAGAAAAATCAGGTCTGTGTGGTAAAAGTTAGAGAAGTATTTTGTTTTGTGCGAGTATCAGACGTCTTAAAAAGCAGTCTCGGCCCCAAGCACCTCTGTGCTTCATGGTGTGGTAACGTCCTGATGGGCATTTATTTATCAAGTCATTTATATCAGAGTCTTATATCAGAATGATTGAGACTGCTTCATAGTTTAAAATGATGTAGGGCTTTCGTGTGATACATATGTCTATCCTGCTAGAAGAAAATTGAAATTTGAAATTTGAAAATTAAAATTTGAAAATTAAAATACAAGTAATGGCTTCAAATTACATATATGTCGTAAGAGCTCCTTTTATATTTGAAATAATGTTGGCCCAGGTCAACAAAAAGTTTCCATCATGCATGTCTGATTTGCTGGCGAGGTTTTTAATGTCTATTCAAAAATATGATTGATTTAAGCCAATTTTACATAAAATTTGACATTGCACAGACAGTATTCAAAATAGGGACATATCTTTTTCGTAGATAATGCTTTTAGTTCAGCTCGCATATCAAAAATAGATACCAACCATCCAAGTGTAGAACCACCAAAAGACATAGTTCAACTAATGCTGCTCAGACTCCTTATTGATTTATTTTTTCCTCTATTTTGTGCCCTACTTTCGATGCTATCAATCTACTACAGGGTGAATATTAGAACTAGGCAATAAACAGACTTCAAACATGACATGCGAAGGACTAACCGTTTTTTTTTTCTTTCTATAGAAATGGCACAGGCGATACTTTGTGCTACACAAACCCCATGGCTCCCTGCCTCACCAGTACGCATTTGACTACTTTAAAGATGAGCACGGCGGGCGACGGAGGGGCTCAATTAATCTGGAGGAGTGTGAGACGATATTATCCGGACTGGACACCTCGCACTACCCTCATCTATTTTCTATCAAAACTAAAGCCAGACACAAGGTTTGAGAAACTTAGAAAACATGATCTGATATACTCGTGGACAAAGCACCTCAAGAACACCTGATATACCCCACTGGGTTTCTACCACCCCCCCCCCCCCCTTATGTTCTAGTTTGTGGCCTCATTAATTTGTATCCTAGAGGAGTGAATGTAAGCTAAAGTTTAGTTCAGCCAGATGGGTTGGGGCTAAGTGTTAGCTAGCAGAAGCTCTTGGGGTTTATATGAAGTTGGGAGGTTGATTAATTGTTTTTAGCTAGCCCTAAAATTCGCTGCTCAAAATTGCAATCCCTAACATCTGCCCAGAAATTCTGTTAAATAATGCAGTCTATGCTTACAAAACTATTAAAGCAACAACAGTCTATGTTCTTAGCTCTTAACTTGGCAGTGTTGTAAATATGCATCACTTTTGGCTGTGTATCTTAATTGCATTGCAAATTCACTAACCTTCCTGATGGCACAATTTCTCATAAGTTTTTCAAAAGAATTCTACTACGCAACGACTATGTAAATTTTTTACAATAGTGAAATTCGCTGATTTAAAATTATGTTAATTTGTTTTAATCACGGTAGCATTGACCTCAAGTTCATTAAAACTATCTTTCATATCTATTTTTAACCTGTAGCTTGGAAGATAACTTACTTTTTTTGCCCATTAGACCTCTGCGGGAGGAGCTTTATTGGACATTGATAGTGTAGTTACTGCAGCTTAACTTAGTGGTTCAACCTGTCTGGTACAACTGTAGGAACTGATAGTACTAGCGTATAAATGTCCGACCACTGTATAATCAAATGATCAGGCCTGTCCTGGTATAGCCAGCACCAAAGTGACAAGTCGTCAACTTTTATCCAAAAAAAAAGAGTTCACTGTGAATTTTTTTATATCAAGCAGAGTTTATTCTCAAATATTGTGTTTGCCCCATGACACAGACTAGACATGACATAGACATTCATGTACCAAATATGTGGGAGCGCAAAATTAGGTTGAGAAATTTGCTCGGACCAAAAAGCCTTTTATGCTGAATTGATGTCAAAAGTGCGAGGGGGAAGGGCGAGGCATATTATTTTATAATTTTGAATCAATTTTGAATAGTTCATTCCTTCCCTTCCTTCTAGCCTTGATCATAGATTTCCCTGCAGCAACGGCCCTTCAGAATCACTCTAACACAGCATTATAACAAGTATCCCCCCCCCTGAATGCAACATTAGACTCAGAACTATATGTTAACTTCTTCACCGTTACAGGACAGGGTGTATTACCTCGCAGCAGAATCAGAAGAAGACATGACTAGATGGGTTAACTATCTGTGTAAGCTGTGTGGGCTGAAGATGGGACCCAGTGATGTCTCCGTTGTCTCAGGTTAGTGACAGCCCTCCCCCCCAATCTCGTCATTCTGCGAGAGACATTCTCTTGGATTAGTCCCTAGCATGTGGCCAATGAACTCTCCGGAAGGAGGGATTTCAGTGATGTGGCCAAGTTACTGATTTAAATTCTTTTGCCACTGTTTGTCACTTGGCCCGCCGAAAGTAGCAGATGGAGCTGCTCAAAGCGTGGCATTTTGTTAGTCAAATTTGATCAAGTGTGATCCACTGTGATTGAAACCCAGATTTAGATAGTGGAGCTGTAAAGGGCCGAGGCAGAGAGGCCAACAAACGCTCGCCAGTGGATAACATTCTGCATGGTTTCCCTCCAGATAAAACGATTCTCCGTTTCATTTCAAATGAGCCCTGCCCTATGCATATGCCCTCCGGGGGGCCGTCGGACAGGGGCAAAGTCTGGGGGCTCAGACTAGCCCTATGTCATTCTAAGCTCTTCAATGTTTCAATTTTTAAGATATACGCTTTCAGTCTAACGCATTCTTAATCAAAGTACAAACATATAAAATCTGCATATATTAATATATTTATAGTTTAAATCAAGAATAACCCGCTCAATATGATGTAACAAATAAGCTTCAGATCATGGCCATTGGTTCAGTGTGAGGCAATGGTGAATCAATATGATACTTATTATAGAACAGCCAATATATGGTAGGGCATGAAAAATACATAATTTTTGAGAAACCTAAACAAGAACACCATACTAAACCTCAGCATTCACTATTCTTTGGGCATATGAAAGCCGATCATTTGCATGCTTGTTCACATTGCTATCACAAGTCACCCGTTCACCAGAGGGACCCAAAGACACCCTGACTCCCACGAATGGTTGCCATATTACTGCATAGATGTCCCAGCACTAAAGTTGGACCATTTTTCACCACACACATAAAGTGTAGGCCTAGGCTAATTAGCATATCACAGTGCAACAGTAGCTTGCAATTTCCTAAAGTGATCTGGTCAAATTGCTGTACATTGTCAAGCTGTGCCCTGATCTCTCTGGGAATTCCAGAATACTGCATTATGGGACACTTTTCAACCTTATTAATTTTGGTGCGGACTTCCCAAGCAGGCCAACACCTCTCATAATATCCAGTGACTATTTGTGGCTGAAGTTATCATTTGCTCGTCGCTAACCTTGAGTGATATAGCACATCTCTTTAATTCACATCTTGTTGTGTTATGGCTTGTCCAAGAAGTCTCCAAAGCCAAAAGTTATTATTGCCATAAAAAAAGTCATTATTTTCATTTCAACAGAATCCAAGCTAAGATCATTTTGGTCTGACCGATCAATATTACATTATTATGATGACGACTATATTATAGTCTGAGTTATCATGATGTTGACCGATTAAGTTGTCAAGATGACATTTTCATGTCCGAATCATATACTCATTATGATACAATAATAGGGGATATAGGCACTTCAATATCTCTGTGGTGATAAACTAGTTACAGTTGTTCTCAAGAATTTTACTCAGCAACTTCCATTCATAAACCTTGAACAGTCGTCATAAAGCATCTAGCTTGAGTTCCTAGGGTGTTTTGTTGGGAGTTGGGTTGCAAGCAGTCCGACCCGTCCGTAGTGGTTGGTCAGCGAATCCTTGGCTGACACTTCAATCAGTTTTATAGTTATGGGGGTGGATATCAAGATTTTGAGGTTAACTTTCATTCATAAACTCATAAAACTCTCCATCAAATACCTAGCATGAGTACCCAAGCAAAATAATCGTTGAGGGGCTGTAGTGACCCGTCCCTATCATGACCCGTCAAAGTTGAACACCAAACAAACTAGTATTTGAGTGACTTTGTTTCAATTATTTGAAAAATCTTGAGATAAAAGTGACTTTAAGTTCCCACCAATCGATCGATCGGTTTATGATTCCCTCAGGTGATATGAGTCACAACTTCTATCTCATCTTTGCTTTATTCATACAAATTATCTCAGTTACTCAACACTCTCAGTTCTAGCTATGAATAATACATAACCCTCAGTGGTCAATGATATCGATTTTACTGTAACGTAGCATAACTTTACTCAAAACCCGTTGGGTGAGATTTTCTTAGAAATTCTGAACCTCATTGTGTATATCGCCATCCCCAATAATGTCAAACTTGTTTGGTTCTTGCTGTTTAGTAAGAAACAGAAGATTGGGCTGCCCCTAAAGAGGGACGCAAGGTGCCCTAAAACCTCATACTGAGAATGTGATAAGTCCTAGAATACTAGAATGAACCGTAGAGGTGAGGCCATAGAAGACCTCCTGATCATGAGTGTGCAGCGAGCTGCCAAAACTGAACTGGCCATTGGCAGCGACGCTTTGATCGTAGCCAATAGGCCGAGAAGCGATTGATTGGTTATTGTATGACGTAGATGCAATATGTCAAAGGAGAAAGAGAAAGGCATCGCCCAGTAATTTCCCAAAATTGTTACGGCTACATGGTGTGAAATCTGATTAAAGATTTCTGCATTATAGTTCATGCAGGGTACTATTAATGCCAATTTAGCTGTTCCATCAAAAAGGAAACAACTCCAAAGCCATTCATAATGTGATGGTTGTTTGAAAATGAACAACAATTTAATAGATGATCATCTTTTTACTTTTGTAGAAAATCATTCAGTTGCCCCTAACCCTCCAGTTAGACACGACTCTATGCAACTCACAGTAGATATGGAATCAACACAAAGAGCCATATCCAATCAGAGTCTAGTAAACGAAGAACTGTCCAATCAGATACTAGAAGAGATAGAGGCCATTGAGCAAGGTCGTCTTGAGGTCGACAGTCGGCCTCCCGATGAAAGAGTGCCTGCTGCAGGCTATACGGAACTGGCTGATTGCACAACAGGTAGTCTTACTTCCTTTTACCGATTTGGCAGTGAAAATGATAAAACTATAAATTTCCCTACTACCTATATTTAAAGCTGTCTCGATCGGGCATCTTTGTGAAATTTTCACTATTGATCGGACCACTGATATTGAATCAGTGGTGAAATAGGCACTGTGGCAATTTGTGATGATGTTCCATCAGTATAAAAATTTGTGTAAGTTAATGTGTCTAGCTAAAAATCTTCCATCTAAAACTACTTTGTAAAAGTTTTTTAAATAATCAACTGTAGCATTGTTGAATTTTAGGACCAATCGAATTGAAGAATTGATTTGCTATTGCTATAACCATACATCAATTAGCATGTGTTTGTGGAGGGTCAGAGATGTTCTCCTAATACCTGGATATATATCAGTTGACCAGGCGTCTTCTACTGCTTAAAGTTTCTGATATTACAGGTGCTTCCACTTTGCCCAGAGAATCTGGAGATTTTGCAGAACTTTATGACGTGCCACGACCTCAAAACCAGCTTGCTCCTCCCAAACGTGTAAGTTCTACACTTCAGAGATCATCAATATTTATGTGGCGTTTGGGTTATGATTGTACTGGTTTATGATTGTACAACTAAGATTGCGTACCCTCGTATACCTTTCAATCAATGAATTCTGCAAGCATATCACTATTCCAGTCGACAGCACTATCCAAATAATAATGTTTCACCAAGCACGTGCCTGTAGTTGATCCTGACGCCTGAAGAACCATGATCCAAACAATCAACCTTAGCAATCACAACATGTTGTTCTCAGTTACTGTCCAGTTACAAGCTATGTAGTTAATTTAAGCGCTCAAACTCTCCCAGGAGAGCTGGTAGTAGCATTACATTATCGACCACTTTCCCAACTTGAAGTGGAAGGTGGTTGATAATGAAGCGCCTCTACCAGCTATCCCGGCACAGTTTGAGCGCTTAAACCACTGCTGCCACACAGCCAAATGTGTGCTTATAGAATTCTGTATAGCTCAAAACTAATAAATGGATGCTGCAATCTCAGCATTGTCACCTAATGAGCAAATAATCTGCACAAACTGTTCGTCAAAATTAGGGTTTGAAATTAATTATCCCTGGCAGTAGTTACTGTCTTACTAGTGCATTCAGTACACGTCATAAACTGGTGCGTAGATTTCATGCCCTGATTTTGAAGATCAGTTTGTGCAAATTATTTGCCCATTAGGCGACAATTATGAGATTTAAGTCTCAATTAATTATCTTGGAGCTATGTAGAATTCAACGAGCACAAATTTGCATGAGTGGCAGCAGTAGTTAAAGTTACAAACTATGCTATCACGTTTGTTTTAGGCTATTGGACAGTCCAACTCAGTGAAGGGATCAAGGGGCGGTACACTGCCTGATTCATTGACGGGTAGTAGATCAGCTAACAGCAGCCCCAGACCCGGTCATCGCAGTCTGTACACCGCCAGGTGAGTTTTAGCTACTGACATCGAGACTACACTATCAACATGTGTATCTCTGATCGTTAGAGTCTATTAAGTAGAAATACCTAACAAGTACCCGCCCCTAATTTCTTAAATTTACTGCGGGTCGTCACACAAATCTCTTTCTGATGGTACTCATGCTTAGTTAATCAATTCACTCTATTGATCAGAGATATACATGCAATAGTATATCACGTGATCAGTGTGGCTACTGACACTTCTGTGCAAGTGACTCAAGACCATATACACTGTATAATTGTTGACCCAATTATTTGATTAGGAGTTGCCCCCCCTTCTACTAGGCTATGTACACAGTCAGGGTCTCATCAATTGGATCTAATTGCTTAATGAATTCTCTGCATTATGTTTCACAGTCTCCCGGAAGTGCTTGTTTCTTGTATTGCACTTCCTGGAGACTGTGACATAATATTGCAGAGAATTGGAGTGACCTTCCCTTGTGGCAGGCACTTTTTCCACCATCAATAATTCATGCCAGAGAGCATTGAAGTTTTTCCCATGCAAATCTGACAAAACTTTATCATAAGTAACTGCCTGACTATAACATGCATTGGTCTTTGGGTAGTCTTTGTGATGACATTGACATTTGAATTTTTTAAACTTGTAGATCTGGCGAACCTCTCGCACCACCTCGACCTCCAAAACCTACACAAAACGAAGAACTGTATCAGAATATCGGCAGTAACAGCCCGCTGCTTCTACGTGGCTCCTCACATCACCTCGACAGCACTATTAATCAGGACAGTTCTTCTCTTAACAACAGAATTATTAGTCACAGACACCAAACCTCCGCTCCTGACAGGTTTATTTTCCCTTCTACAAACTCTTTGGCAATAAATCAGCCAATCACGAACACTTTAACAATAAATCAGCCAATCGCAAACACTTTGGCAATAAATCAGCCAATCCCGACAAGTCGTGGAAACTCAGCAGCCAATAGTCCGGCGGCTACGAGACGAGTAACTAACAGTCCTACGCTTAAAAGTCCACCAGTCAACGGGCGTGCGTCCCCTGCCCGAAATATATCGGTAGATACTATTTATTATAATACAGGGGTGGTAACATCACCTCATTCTGTTAGTAGTAATACAGAAGTGGTGATATCGCCGCCACCATGCGACATTAGTAGTACATTACCACCCCTGATGACAAACACTGGTGTAATAATTACACCTCCTCTTACTAACGGTGTCGTGGACTCTCAACCACTCTATTCTAACAGCGAGTCAGCAAGTAGGCGGGAGATTGAATCTATGTATGACGTTCCTAAGAGTCTTAACATTTCTCAGCCAATAGCAGCCCCGGCAGCCTGCTCAGCCAATGGCGTAACAGTACATAAGTATGTCAATGCTGCTGCAGCCGCTGTAATGACTCGGCCAGCTAGAGACAATCAGAATAATGAGATTCTGCCGACTGGTGATTCGTTGGGCTCAACATTAGATAATGAATATGACATTAGGTCACAAGATATGGAGAGCGGGTATGATAAACCGCATCGACCTCCTAAACCTCGCAATCTGTCTGATACTATAACTCTGGAAGGTTAGTAGCTTAACTACATGATGGAGATCTTTGTAATATTGAGCAATCTGAGATCAAGTCAAAATGTGTCACATTATAATCACAATCATGTGCGACTTCAAAACATAACTCCTCAAAGCCAAAATCTCTTAAGTTGTCCACTCAACTGGAGAACTTGTAAGGAGTGGACAACTTTTTGGGAAAATTACAGCCATTATAGCCTAATTTATTAAGCTGGCGTGTACTGCAACTGTTTCATTTGATATTGACCACATTTATATGCCAATTAAATAGACGCCAAAGGATTAAAGTTAGTCTGAGCCTCCCCAGCCCCTCCTCCCCACCTCCCCCCACTCCCCGACTGGGGGAGATAAAAGCATCCAATTGAATTTCATCAATGCTAGTTCCAAAAGGTTCTTCTTTCCTAAAATTGTTCAAAATTCCTCATTTTTCAAGTTGTTTATCCTAAAGAGCAGAATGTAAGGCACTTTTTTCCTTTTTTAGATGACAGTGCATTCAAATCTGAACACCAAATATTAAAAGTATCTAAATCTAACAAGACTAGAGCTTTCACTAAAGGAGACAGTGTCTTCAGGTATGTGATTCAATATTACTCTCACAATACCATAGATATACTTGCATAGATGTATTGTTTATTTTTGGAGCTGACATGGGTGGTAGCAGTAGTTGGCCCTGATTTGACAAAAATGAGACAAACATGACTTCTATGTAAGTCCCTGATGCCCATATAGAAAAAAAATCCAAACCATGATCCACCGCATTTCGTGCAATACTAGGTTTCAGCGTTGTTTCGAATATTATTTGTGTTTTACCCAATAAATTTCAAACATTCAAGAAATTAGTACCCTCAATATCAAAAACAGCAATGAGAAGTCTGTTGAGCTTATTAAAACAGTAGAATTTTTGGTGATTTCAAATGTGGCTGCTGAATTTTGCCTGATGCAAATAGTATGCCTATATAATATTGTATCTAATTTAATCTCATCATATGGTAGTATTCATAGATGTTAGTAGAATTTTCTTATCAACCACGTTCCCAATCAATAATGAGGCCTGTGGTTGATGATGAAATGCTACTACTTTCAATCCACACATGTTCAAGCATCCTACTATAGCTGTATACATGGTAATTTTAATGATATACATAAATATAAGTATACATAGTATTCATGGTTATTTTAGTGATGACCCAGAAGAGATCCCAGTATCGATGACTCGGAGTAGGGAGGAGATTAAGTTACCGTCACGTATTAATACTCATGATGACTCGAGCACTGACTCAAGTAGTGAAGACGAAGACTCGGACTCGACTTCCACAAGTCCTCGAGTCCTAGAAGTAAGTCTCATTATCACATAGTGGTTGTGTTCATTTCTTTTCCAGCCCATGAACGAGACAGTGTGAACAGTCATGGGAGACAACGTATTACTCACAAGTACAAACCGTCATAAATCCCATCCTAACTTGCATCCTGTATTTTGAATTTTGTCCTCCATTTTGCCAGTATCATTAAAACTGGGAAATCTTAGTGAGCCTTCCTCCCTTCCATTCTCTATAGCATTACTTTGAATGCCCTTGCAGAGTATATAACAGCTTGCTAATCATTTGCCGATCTTTCTGTTTGCAGTTGTCTAGTATGTTTTAGTAAACACCTTTTGTGACTAATTGTTTTTGGTAATTGTTATATCACTGTTTTCTTAAAATGTGTATGATGTGCGTTCATCGATAACTCGGTGCATACACCATATCAAACATAGCTAGTACTTTCATATGGTGAGCTCAAGTGAAGTCTCTGTTATCAACCACTGCAGCTCCGGCCTTGTAGCTCTATGATTCACGCTGGGTTAAAGCTGTCAGTGGTCGAAAAGTGACGCTGTTGTCTTGGAAACCTAGGCGTCACTATAAAGACCTCTTCCTTGCAGCTTCTCAGTGCAGTCATTGTCTAGATAGACGGACAGCAGCATTATAAGTATTAATCGTTTCACTGTACTTTTTAGAGTGTGTATGATGTGCCATCGTCGATAACCCGACCAGTACGCCATCAGCCCCAGTTACCAGAGAGATTACACCGTTACAGCAAACCGACACACAGCAGTACTGTCGGTAATATATCACTGGTGTCATCAGTAGCAGATCAGGGTCATGTAAAGAGAAGTAGCAGTATGAGCAAGGTACCCATGCCTCTCAGCAGTCATAGCAAGGTACGCCGCCTTAAACTTAAAGGCTACCCAAAAACCAAAGCATGTTATATTCAGGCAGTGAATTATGATAAAGTCCAGGACACTGTGACATCACAAGGCAGAGAATGAGAGTTGCCTTCCCTTATGGAAGTAACTCCTTCCACCATCGATATTTCATGCCAAGTGGAGCATTGATTTGTTTTACCATGCACATCTGACACAACTTCATCATAAGTAACTACCTGACTACAACGTGCTTTGGTCTTTGGGTAGTCTTTGAAGTGAAAATTTCAAGTCAAGTTTTTTCACATTACCCTAGAAGGGTAAGGTATCCGCAGGAGGAGAATTTTACCAACTTCTGACATACTTGAAACGGCTCTGAAACCTCTATGCTCACATTCCTTACTTTATCTGACTTGAACTTGAGGCAGTTAATCATGATTAAGTTGTGTCAGAATTGCATGGTTAAAAAATCCAATGCTCTACTTGGCATGAATTATTGATGGTGGAAAGAGTGCCTTCCATAAGGGAAGGTAACTCCCATTCTCTGCATTATTATGTCACAGTCTCCCGGATGTGCAATACAAGAAACAAGTACTTCCAGAAGAATGGGAGTAACTGCCTGACTAAAACATGCATTGGTCTTTGGGTAGTCTTTAGGCTCATATTGTTTCCTCTAGTGTATGTCTTTTCTCATAACCTCCTGTTTAACTTAGAGTTTACTGCTCTGATATGAATCGCATATCTACTATCTAGAGTTTTGATGTTACATGCTCTTCTCATCCTTCACTGTATTGATGTCCGTACTATTTTTATGTATCAGTTCTCTAGTAACGGAGCGATCAGTGGAGGAGGTAATGTAAGTCCTAAACTAAGAACTCACAGATCTGAGCGGAGTTCATCACTGAGCGCTGGTACGGCTGCACCCACAGACTGGAGAAAACACCGTATCAACGCCCCGCCACAGGTATAATATGCACTGTCCCTAACCACATCCACAGGTATATACACTGCCCCCTCACCCCTCCTAGCCTTTTAAAAGGTATTATCCCAAATTTTGGTTAGTTAAGGTATTCGAAAAGAATGATAAGAAGATAAAATAACATGAATTATTTTTCATTGTTGTTTTTGGCGAAGTTATCCGCCTGGACAATTCATTGTCAAAAAATGGGACTGCTGCGATACTGAAGGTCCGGCCTTGCACAAGCAACTTTATGATGATGGCAGGGCAACTCCTAGATTTGTTCAAAGGAAGAATTCATCGAAGACGAAACATGTTGAGAGCAGAAAACCTTGCAAGTGCATTAAATATATACACATAAATAACTCGCCCTGTCCATCCTCTCAGGTGGCAAATTGGTATCTCCCTCGCTCAATGTGTTTATAACTTAACTAATTTCTCAACTTTTATCATTGCTCAATTGGCTGATATGTCATTAGAGCAAAACTGAAATTCAACTGGAAGTCTTTGATAGGTACAGAACTGTACAATACAGATATTGGTTCTAGATAATTCCCGATGCTTCTAAATTCACTTTGTGGTGTTCATTGTATTTTACCACTCTACACAGGTATAAGGTCCTGCCATTAATCATACAGTCAAGAGCTTAAATTGAGCTCAGACTGGTTCACATTGACCCAGAAATCCATTCCAGGCAATGTGAGCAGAAATGCTACGCAATCCCAGCAATAAAAATGAGTCTGGTTCAGTAACTGGAAAGTTAGATCCTTACAAACTTTCCCGTTACTGACCCAGACTCATTTTACATCTGGGTACTATGTGAATATAAGACTGGGATGATCTAGGAAGGTCTCAGTTGATCCTAGACAATATGAACAAGTTTCATCATTATCCCAGCACTATCCCAGACAAAACCTAATTGATTTTCTGTAATTAGTTTTGCAATAAGAACAAAAGAAATACTCTTTCTGGGACCATTTGGGATCAGCATCCCAGATGCCATCCCAGCGCTATCTGGGTTAATGTGAACCAGTTGTAAATTATTTTAATCACCAAACTATTCCGATTGCTTTGTCTATTGTACTATCATTGCCGTGTATTGATATTGTGTGTTGTGTTACTCAATGGCAGGCTATGACTGGTATCCTCCCAAAGTCAGCTTTGACCCCGCCTATAGAACCCATTGGGGATATACAGTATGTAGAATTAGACCAATCAGAAGACAGAGGGGCGGAGCCTAGCCCTCTACCCAACAGAGCCTCTTTAAGTAGTGTGGTAAGTAATTGTGTGAGAACAGGATGTAGGGATTGGCAATGTCTTTCCCATAATGCATTGTTGTCGATACGTGTGTAGAATCATTACTGTCGTGTTTTTCCGGGTGTGTACCAACTGAGTTCGCTATGTCGACAGGAAAGCACAGACAAACAAGCTGTGATGAAGCTTTGAAATTGCTTCATACTCTTATTTACATTATCAACTGGTGATACTGGGAATTCAATATTGCGAATTATTTGGGTGCCTGATGTTCTGATCATGGAAGTTCTTAGGTGTCAGTTTGTGTGAGATATTTTAACTCCACCCCACTTGGTGTCTTAGAACTGGACCATTTGTAGCTTTTATTAGAATGCTGTCTTTGCCGACTTGTCAGACTGTGAAGCAACAAAGTCTTTGTTTATAGATACCTGTGGGACTCGGTGCTACAAATAAATCACCTGAATTAGAATATACAGACATAGACATACTCAAGACTCAGGCCCTGCAAGAGACTAAGAGGGAACGCGACATGAACCTCCGCAAACGTTCAGAAAACGACAATATTGACTAAAGGTCATATTTGCTATTATTGTTTTTATTTATTGTTGATTTTCTGTTCTTGTTTTATATCCGAGTGGATATTATCATTTCCTTAGGCCAAGATAAAAAGTTATGTTAAGCTATAAGTAACGTAACATGCAGGAGGTCCTAGTTGCCTTTCCTTTTATTAAAAAAGGATAACTTCATGTTTGAGTGGTCTGCTATAAGGAAGTTGGGGGATTGAAACTCCCCGCTGCCATCAATATTTTTAAGACTCACTCAATTAAATGATGTGTAATCTCTATCCAAAACATATAACCCCATCACCCCCCACCAAATTTGTCAAACTGATATAACGAACGATACACCAAAAATTGCAAACGGTGTAAAATACGATTCTTTTTTATCTAGTAAGTTGGCGGCGTTTTCCGTAATTCTTCAGACTTTTACTTTCCTTAAAAAAACTATAGTCACTTACTGCTGATAATGCTGTTATTTTACATGACCGAGACGACCTATCCCCCCCCCCCCCATGTAAGATCCTTCTTAATAGACAAGAAAATAGCTCAAAACCTTTTTTTAGTTAAGACCAAATGTCTGTTCGTGTTTTTTCATATTCCTGACCTACACCATATTGTTCTGCATGTATTTGTTTACCTTATGTATATAGTATATAGGTCTACTCGTAAATTTTTAGCAAATGAACAACTGGTTGATGCTGATATACCTAATTTGAGATTTGCCATCGTTATGGCACCGCGAATTGATGAGTTATATATATTTTGATCAAACTTTTTTTGATCAATATTTTTTGACCTCAATGAATATTTAGATTACAAATGACACATATTACTACTGTAAATTATAGTTTAATACTAGGTGCTGCTCTTTTAAAACATTATACTTATGAAAGTGGATTTAAATCAGGCATGTTTAAGCGTAACCCACAATACAATGTTCTTGAATATCTAAGCGAGTTTATGTTGATGATAACATATTACAGCTTTGGGGAAATTCTAGACTAGACTAGACTAGACTCTGTACTATGAGGCCTCTCTCTCTCACTCACAGCCAAACTTACGCCAAATCGTCATGTGGCTGCATTCTGAGTCGCTCCCAATCCACTGGTCACTCCTCAGCAGCGTAACCAGTGGAAGGGAGCAACAGGAATGCAGGTAATTGGGTTAAACTTGTTCTAGCTTCTAGGTAGAGATAACTGTGTTGAAATAAATGCAAGATTTTTTCATGGAAACATAGTTTATTCTATGGTCTTTATTTTATCAGTTCGTAGATTACATCGATTATTTACTTTCTGCTATAAATCCCTGATGAAACTAAACAAGATAAATTTTTACATGATTTGAAATTTAGAGGCTGACAGAGTATGCACCACAGAAATGAAAGAATCACTATGCGGAGGATGCGTATGTTCTGCATCTATGATAATACATTGCTTGGCAACGGTAGCAAAACAAAGACATCATCTTCTCAATTGGTGGAATAAAACTGTCCCTGGACCACTTGACCTCTCATACATGCTAATCAAAGACACAATAATTAGGTCTATGGTGGTCACTCAGGACAGCGTGTGATAGGATGGCCCGATGCAATCAAGACATTAAGATAAGACGGCTTTTATTGGTAAAATTGGTCAAAGACAAGTTACAATAATGTGTGTTACAATTGTGTGAAGTAGTTACAAAAGAAATGAGAGAACATGGAAGTTGTTGGTCATTGGTTTTCCAGGTTGGTTTTCCCTTGAGTTTTGTCGCTTAGCGATCTACGTCGGTATGTCTGCATAACATTGTTGATATCGTTAGGCGTGACCACAAAACAGAAAATTTACTATAACCCTTGGGTTTATACCTCCTAGTCGTCACGTTTTTGTATGAGCGAAGAGGAAGTAGCTGTCATGGTATTTTGCTATTACCAGGTCGGTTTTCCCATTTCAATTACTGTATAGTATTCAGGTGTGCTTTCTTTGTTATTGGCATAAGTGTGATGGCTATATAGCGAGGCCATACGATTCAACTTTTCCCTGTGTGATTCAGACAACATTTATTTATCCAAGCCATCTAAGTACTTTTGGCACTAGCCTTGGTTTGTTCGATGTATTCTACGTTCCTCCAGCAGGTACGAAAAGGTTATTTAACACTGTAATGTTTGTGTTGATGCTTTCGTTTGTGTTGAATGTGTTGTTTCCTATATCATTTGGAAATGATCGCTTTGTCTCCCTGACGAGAACGACAACACATATCAGAAACAGCACCGATACAACGAGCAGGACAGACCAAAACCCGGTGCAACAGTTTCTCTCTTTACGCTTTATCATCCTCCTCCTATTTTCATAAACACTTATCCCATGCTGGATCTTTCTATCCAGTTCATTCTCTTCTTGGTCCTCCGGAACACGACATGCAATTTGAGCATTTACAGCAGCTGGACAGACCTGAATGACAGGGGGAAGTGGAGGAGCTCGAGCAACGGGAGCAATATACTCCGGCACCCCTACAGCTGAGCATGTCGGCCGCAGGTCAATTTCAATATCTTCCATGCTGGCGTAGCTGGCATAACTTCCACTGTCAGAATCTACATTTTAAAATAAAATACATATATTTAACTTAAGGTGGGCTGTCTGGATATAATTCGGACATTGACATATGGTAAAGGCACTGGCACTTTGGGGCAAGTTAGGTAAAAAAAGTTTCATCCACTATGCCTCCATTTTCGTTGCTGCAGGAGAAGCAACTCTGGGAAAAACTACAATCAGAGGTGAACATGACTGGCATTCTGAAGTCATTCCTTGTTTCTTGAATAGGAATCTGCTTGATTCATTTTAATTTCAATTAAATAAGTTGATTCGATAGAACCTCTTTCCATGTTTTTAAATATGACCACAAATAAACTTTCACCTCCCCACCTGCATGTACCATCGATACTGTTTTACTCACAATCTATGGGAAAACAGAAAAGGGAATGGAGATCACTTAGACCTCCTTTATACTGGGAAGGGGTGTTAATTTTATCCCATTCTAAATTGTCAAAACATTCCGTGTAAAATAAAGTTCATAATAAATATTCAACAAGGAAGTGTTGCTACACAATACGTAGGCTATAACAACAAGTCAAATTCATTCATTTTCACAGCCAACAAAAACAACATCTAGGACGTGACTGGTTGTCACCAGCTATGCTTGAGCTCAAGGCTGTCAAGGCTGAAATGGTCTTCCTTTGGTTTTTGACTGGTCACAGTCAAGCGGTAGCCTGTCTGTCTTGACAATCTTTGTTCCGAAGAAAATTGATCAAAACAAGCTAAGTCAAGGGCAGGAACTCAATTGAAATAAAAATAAAGAAATCTTAGACCTGGGCTGTCGAACAAGGTGAAAAAGTTTGAGGGGCTCAAAATAGGTGCAGGATTGTCTTTCTTAGACATATTTGCTGGAAACACTGGCAGATCAATTCAGCATTATTAGGAAAAGCTCGGTTCTCTGTGTTGCCTTACCATATCTTTCTAAGATCTTACCTGTTCCGGTATCAATTATTTCGATTTCAGTTTGTTGAGGCTGCTGTTCCAGTTGTTCTCGGAGTCTTTCCTTATACCTGCAGATTGGAAATCCGTCCTCAGGGACTATATACTCTCTGCGACACTCGGGACACGCAAATATCGCCTCGTTACTCCCCTCAAGTCTCTCCGCTATGATCCGGTCTGCCAATGACGTTAAAACAGATTAGTAAATATCTGATCAATATCTGATTCATGATTGATTGTATTTCCATCACTAACTATAAAAATTGTGAGAAAAAAGAGATATGGGGACATTCAATCGTATTTCGGGGCACTTTGAACAAAGATACTAGATTAAAAGTTGTCCTATAGAAAGCTTGAGCTCGATCGGTCCCTAAAACCTGATTGGCGTTACCTCGGCCAGCCCCTTCTCAGAGAAAAGACAAGACATGGAGGCATGATTAGCTAGAATAAAAAATCTGGGATAAAAATTTCCAACGTCATTGTGGGCGTGAAACCCACAATTCTAATACTATCCCTTATAATAACTAAATTCAATGCTAGCTAACATTTACTCCCCCAATTCACTCCATATACTCACTACTCAGGTAACCAAATATTTAGTGTTAGCTAAAATTAAGTCACCCACAAGGTGGGGTGATTGTTCTTGGTATGTTAAGGCGTCTGAAACTCTGAATACAAATATAATATCATTCAAATCTAACATAGGTGCTTAGTTAGAATGCAAAACACATAAAACACTCACCAATACACTTTATATAGTTACTCCTTAGCTAACCAAAATTTAGCGCTAGCTAAAATTAAATCACCCTCACCTTTGGGGTAGGTTGATGAATGATATGTTAGAATACAAAACACATTAACCACTTACCGATACACGTGTGACAGAATGTATGTTGACAATCTGGTATGAGCCGCAAAGGTACATCATCCTCATAACAAACCCCACACTCCAGCTCCTTCCTCAGGTTGTCCACACTTGCTGCTCTTATCATTGCGGCAGCAGAATCAAATGTCAGAGCCAACACTTCCAAAAAGTATTCTCGCTTTATTCTATAATCAAGCTTTTGTTTTGTCAACCTCAAGGTCAACTACGGTACTTTGATATCAATGGAGTTAGCGCCGTCGATTGCAGATTTCACTTTCTACCAGTCTTCTTTATTATCTACTGAGATGTGAACTTAATCCACTAAGTATAAATTCTTAGCTCAATTATGATTATTCATAGAAATGACTAGCAAAGAAAGTTTTCACTGCTGCATTTGCCTATTTTGCTGCCTTACAGGCTGTCTAAACAGGTTTTAATGTGACAAGGAAGCTCTTTCTTCGTTATCAAATACATGAGGTAATGACTGCCTATAGCTGAACTGTTACCTTTAATTCCTTCATGTTAGTGCACACAAAGATATTATGAAGAATAAAGGGGCTATTAAAGATTATTGAAAAGAATGAACGAGGATGTTGATGTTGTTCTCTCAAAGTTCCATTTATACTTTCTTGAAATATAACTATAGAGAGATGGCTGTCATTAGGGAGCATTCTTTCTCCCTTATTTTTACAACAAAGAGTTGAAGGAAGTGACTTTTAAGTGTAAAGGGTATTTAAGAACACTAGTTCTGTGAGTACATAAAATACTGTTGCATTGCCCTGATCTTGTAATATTGCTTGACAATGTATTATTTCAAGGATTATATACTATATTATTGTTTATGAGCTGGTCTAAGTGCTAATATGTGTCAAACAAACCCTCAATGACTGGTTTTAATTCATTTAATCAAGAATGTTAGTATTTGGTTGTTAGTAAATTATTTTTGTCTTGACTGGTTTGGACGGCCTTAAAAGAGCATCAATGCTCTTGTCGAATGTTTTTGGAGACAATTACCTTGCTTTCAACAAATGCTGCGTCATGTCACTTGATTTTCACACAAAGAGCACAATGATTAAAATGCCTTAACTTAAAATATGTGCAAGAAATGGCATGACATTATCACCCACCCGCAAGGTTGCTCAAAGATGGTTGATAAGGTAGTGCCACACAAAGGTTCATGCACCTATTTGAAGACAACCGGTTACCAAGTCGGAGTTGTCCTTACTTAATACATGAGCAGACTACTTGATAAACTAAAATAAAACCAAATAGAATTATTGAGGTTAAATTTTTTTTGTCAAAAATATTATTTACCCAATAAAAGTTTATATGAAAACCAAATTGTTTGTAAGTGTTACATAATCAATAAAGGATTAATTTCAGGAACCGAAATCTGTGAACATTCTTCCAGACAATTGTTTGCTGTCAGATGCCTTGAAACGCATCTATACTCAATGGGGCTCTTGGGGTATATTACTAAAGAATGAATGTGGATTGTTTCAAAGTTGAAGAAACGATTATGAATGAACCCTGCAAAGAAAGTTCCCCTATTTTGAGCCTAAATTGAAGAGAAGATCACCTTCATCTAATATTAAACTTTTGCCCAATGTATGGCTATGATCTTCAGATTCAAGAATTCAGTTTTAAGTCCAGTCAGTCGGTTGTTTTGAAGAATTTATTCTGAAGATGACAGTTTTATAATTGTAGCTTGCATATCTAGTTTTCTCCGAAAATTAAGGGGTTGGCAGTGACCCCCCTCAATCTTTGCTGCCTATATGATGGAGAGTACAAACAGGAATATATTATATATATATTATATATTATCAACATAATTATTTTCAAATGGTAAATATTACATAATAAATAAAGGATCAAATTCAGGATGCAAAATCTAATGATATCTTCCCATACAATTGTTAGCTGTCAGATAAATCAATCAATCAATCAATCAATCCATCCATCAATCAATCAATCAATCAATCAATCAATCAATCCTTGCTGCCTTGTATGATAGAGAGTACAAACAGGAATATATTGATTATGTCTATATACAGATTGAGAGCAGCGTACACATATTCCTCTGGTGACAGCGAGTATTTGTGTTTGCCTCCTAGCATCATCTGTGTGTCAAACACTAGATACAGACCAAACACAACAGCTCCCAGTGAGGCGTAGGCTATGTTAGCATACTACAAAACAGAGAGGAGAAACTCATAGAAGTACACTCCAACGGAGTAGGAAGTAGTTCAGCTACACACTGACATCGAGGCTACACTATTATCATGTGTATCTCTGATCGTTAGAGTCAATTTAGTATGAGTACCTGACATGCACCCGCCCGTAATTAGTAATCTTAAACTCATGTCGTCACGTCAAATTCCTTGTTATGGTACTCATGCTAAGTGAATGAGGTCACTCTCTATCGATCAGAGATATACATGCAATAGTATATCACGCCATTTATGTGGCTCAGGTATTTTGAAAGCCTACTCTCTAACGTGGAAGTTTCTAGTCATGAATTTAAATCTCGCTGTAGTTGTCGGACTACTGAGCTCTATTGAAGCCCATGGTATCCTGTGACCTGCATGTAAACTGAAAACAAACTTGAATTGGCTTAGTCCTTATAAGGCACCTATTATTCTTTTGGGACTGAGACAGACTTGCTTTTCAACCAAATTTAACCAACTTCGAAGGCGAACAAATAAGAATGGGTTTCATTAACGATTATTAACGACCTCAATAGAATCGTTAAAATAAAAACCAATAAAAAATCAATAATATAATCATTCTTGACACTGGTGATTTGAGTTGTCTTCCCTGACATGAGCACATAATTTTTTGTAAGCAGCAGCTGTTTTGTGCTTGTACTTATCTAGCGATATGAAAACCTAGTAGAAATAAATTGTTGAAGTCAGGTCAATAGTAAAAATTAATTGATGAAGCCAAGTCAATAGTTAAATAATATTTTCGTTAAAATTTTAAGAACCATTTTTGGCACAAAAACGTTAAATATTACAGCGTATTTTAAACCCATTCTACAGTAACTCGAAATGTCAAACATGAAAATTTTTGCGTAGAACTTTGGTGGTTCTCAATTCTCATTTTCTGAGGGAAGGAGAACCGCTTGGGACCTTGAGCTCAAATTATACCACATGTTCTAAATTCATCTTTCTGCTTAGGATCTGACCATCTTGGTTGTTTTAGCTTGTGCAGCCCGTTCCATCATGAATAAGAAATTTACCATATATGTATATAATGATATCGCTTACATGGTTGCGGACAAACATACAGACTATTCCGAATCCAAGAAGAGCAAAGGATAGAACTAGGAATGTACCTCCACAGGCTGTAAAGTCCCACTACAAATAGAGAGATTGATAGAAAGATAAATTTTTACTTTTTAGGCTATTTTACTCCAAGCTTGATGACACCAGGCTTGCATTCTAAGTAACAGGTTGGTTCAGTTGCTCGAATGTTGACCATGATGTTGTTAGTGGCATTCAAATCTCTTCCGCTGCTCAACCATTGATTGAAATAAGAATGTGCTTGATATCAAAATATGTTTTGATATTGGAATGTGTTTGATTTTTAAGCTACAAATACAGCACCTAAGAGTTCAGAATCATCTGATAAATATGCTCCTTGCTTGATTTCATCCAATTTCTTTACCAACCCATATTCTGCTCTCAACACATTGTCTTCTGGTCTCAAAGCAAAAATATCTACGACCAAGTTTAAAAGATACACATAGTGTTATCAACTCTAATTGTTGGAGTATAAGCACTAACCCTTGTTTGGAGAGCAAATACAGTGAGACCAAGAGTGATAACTGCTGTGATGCCCGCAGCCATCAAAACTGCGTCTGTGTCATATCGTGAAGTCACAGCTCCGAGAAACACCGACTCAAACACTGTCTGTGTAAGGGAAAAAAGCAAAAAGAAAGAAGTTAATTTGGTTTGATTTATTTTGCCAGAATTGAAGTTGCCCCCTCTTTTGAATCATATTCTCAGAAATGAATACGTCATCTTCTCGCTGCAAAACTATTTTTAGACCTAAATTATGTAGGTCCAAAAAACGTGCCAAATCCTTTTTCCCTTTTTATATCACTCATTTCATTAATCTCCGCTCTTAGTCATTTTTAACCTTTGTAAATATTCAATTCTATCAAAATGCCATGATATCGGATGCAAAAATAAACTAAATTAAACTAAAATTACTGACATGTCAGCGTGTCAGTAGAGGGTGGGGAGGGGAAGAGGAGATCTAGTTATTGCTAGCGTTGGACAGTGCGTTCCTTCTTGTAGCGATTAGCGGATGGTACACTTCCACTGTGATCATCTGGCAAAAAACACTTTTTGAAGAACGCCTGCTAAGCCAATCATGAAGGTTATGATAATTTTGTTGTGTCGGTTGTTCAGTATGATTTGGTTGTACTTGTAAACTCACAAATATAAAGAGACAGATAAAGTTAGTCGGCCATCTTCTTCTCACTCCGTCACAGCACGTAAGTATGAAACTGAATATCACCACTCCCGCCCTGAGAAAATAGAAGAATTAAATGTTGATATATTATATATATATTATATATAATATAATATAATATATTATATATATATATAATTCTGTCTGCCAGTGCTGACAATGAGTTGCACTGAGGCGCACACTGATGACGTGATGAACTATTGCATGTATATCTCTGATCGTTAGAGAGTGGACTAATTCACTTAGCATGACTACCATCACAAGAAATTTGGTGTGACGACCGAGTTCAAGTTTACAAATTAGAAGTGGGTACATGTTAGGTACGCGTACTAAATTGACTCTCAAGTTCAGAGATACCCATGATAGAAGTGTAGTCTCGATGTCAGTGTGGCACTGATATGCAGACATAGGTAGTGTTTAAAGTGGTGGCTGGTGACTAGGTTTGCAAGTCAATAGCCCCACCCATCAACCATGTCCATTGGCAGCCGTAACCCAGCATGAAGCATCCCGCTATCAAAGCTGGCACTGCAGTGGCTGGTGACAGCATGCATGGAGAAGAATCATATGATGAATATGTATAAATATAAAATGATATGAAAAAAATACACAAAGGCCTGCATAGATTTAGTGGTGCAGTAGGTACCCGGATCAAGTGATTTGGTAAATTCTTATGGTATGTTTGCACTAACGCTAAAGAATTTTTTCTGGTTTTATCATGGACCCCCTAGCAATGGTGTATTCCTAGGTAGGGCCGGGGGCCATCACCTACCATATATTCAGTCATTGACATCGTCGTCTAAGGATCAAATATACTACCATTTAGATTAAAATGTATAGGCCTAGTATACTTGGGTATGGATAACAGATATGATTGACTTACAAAGAAGCACCCCACACCCAATCTCCATGTTTTTTCATATACATCTTTGATGCTTCTCTAAAAATGTAAAGCAAGTTATTTGTAACAGGAAATAAGCAACTTAAGTGGCGCAGAACAACATCCTATGCTCAAATGGCTGAACATTCTGCGACAATAAAATTAACCTTGAGTTAATTCGATGCAGCCCAAGGAATATTTGGGTGAGTCATTCGACCTAATGCTCTCAGAGTATATTGGGCTGTGTTCTTCTGTTTGGTTAGTGGTTAGTTTCACAAACAACACAAAAATTGAATCGAAACTTGTTAAAAGAAAAGCTTCAAGTGTACTCATGACGGAAAAGCGGGAAATATGGGCTGGTAGGCTTATAACGGAACTACATAGTTCCAAGTCAAAATAGCCACCAAAAACAGCCGGCTGACCACAAGAAGTTTCTCAGCACAATCTCTATTGCACAAGATTACATTTATTGCAAGCAAAATCCAGCCATGGTTGTCTGTTGTGGTAGCAAAAGTAGCCTATAAGTTGCGTTTTAGTTTGGATTACTTTTCCGCTCCTTTCAAGTGCATAAAAGACGCTACTGAGAATAATGATGTGAAATGTAAATCATTTATAGTTTGTTCGTAATTACTTTAATTTGTCGATCAAGATATTTAAATGTATAAATTCAATCTGACAGTACAGAAAATGCAATAAATAGTATAGCATCACAATGGTAAGTCACAAGTTTATCATAGTTATAAATAAAGAATATCAGCTATAATCTGTTACATACACTGACCATATTTGATTAAGAGGTTGTTCCGAGCTTGAGCATTAAAAAAAATTATACTCACGGATAAAGTATGGCAGAGATGATAGCAGCTGTCACCAGTAACTGTGCTGAGAGAATGCCATACACCCTTCTGATAAACCCTTCAATTCAAGACACAGAAAGTTTTCATGTCGCTTTTATTAATAAATAGTGCTGCACAATATCACAATATCAGGTAGGTTTATATGTATGACTTTGATCAAAGGACGATATTCTTGTAATGATAATTGTCTTTCCATTAATCATGGGAAGACTATTTTGTCAACGTCATGTGACTATCGAAGGTCAAGTTAACGTTTGTAACAAGTCCCGCAAACCGATGAACGAGTGTGCATGCCATGCCTAATTTTTTAATTCACATAATTTTTGTCCAGTCGAGGTCACTGGTTGTGTCAGGAAGGGCATTCAACCTTAAAACACACCAGTGAACACCAAAAAATGAATCTATTATTTCTAAGTTTCACACACAATGTCATGACTTTTAACAAGAGAGCAACTTTTATAGAGAACCAGTGGGCTTGACGGGGAGGTCAGGAGCAGTAGTTGTTAGTGGAAACCCACCACCGCCCTAGCTCATTACAGCTTTTGGAGCTCAAGGTATAATCTAGTACTTGATCTCATCACTTACCAAGCCTCACCGCTTTGTCACTGAACTGATAAGCCATCGAATCAGATATTAGCGCCTCTGAATCTGCCATATTTCACTGCCAATTTCACTAAATAAATTAAAAGTCACATTGTCAACATCAATATTGAAGTAGAGGCTCAAGATTTTGGCAGGGTTGGGGATTAAACCAAAATTTTTTAGAGTACTATAGAGGTTCTTTGCACTCAAAGGCATAGCCATCTAGGGGCATCCAAGTCAAATATTGTTCCAGAGGAAACCCGCATGAGAATTTAGCTTTGGGAGATACATGTCAAAAACACAAACGTAGCGATGCTCGAGAAAGCTAACTAATATAACTTTCATAACATCACATAACCTCAACAGTTGGAATATCCCTATAATTACTCACGGCAAAGAAATTTGAGATTCAATAGATGACATTCTATTACCGCATCAACTTATAAATGCCTGCCAAGACTAGATCAAGTTTGATCAAGTTCACCTGCATTCTTGCCGTTTGCTCCCCTTCCACTGGTCATCCAGGGGAAGCAACTCCGAACGGAGGCAAATGGATTAAACTTGGTCTAGCTAAGTCACATTGAGCAGTGACCACAAGTTGACAAACAACGAGATAGATATTCATTAGTATTGCGCTGAATGTTTTACCTACCTCTATCTTGGTTTGAATTGAAACTACAGCTTGCCAGCACTGAAGTCAGTGTCAGTAATGCTCTAACCTTGCTAAGTCCAACGCTAATAGATCACAATAACAATAGTAAGCGGATATCCAAGATGTGAAATTTCAAACTAGTTTCCTGATATTTGAGTTGTGTACACGAAAACAGGGACAGTACTAAGCCAACACATCAAAGGCTCATATCTATATGAGGTTGCCAATATTTCATCAATCATCATAGTTAGATGCCTATGATGAGCTATTATCAGATGACACTGGCAGTGCCTATATGGGAACTAACATACTGTTATATGGGGCTATTAAATAGTGACATCATGTTCCGACTCTATATAAAACTAAACATGATTCATCATCTCATGGTTATTATATAAACATTGCCGTCAGGCAAATATAAACAGATAGTTATAAATGTATTATATGATTATATTTATTTTTGGCATTTTCAAATTTTGGTAATAGTAAATACTAGTATATCATAACTACTAGCTAAATGACCAATAATTCTAATAGTTGGTAGTGTATATTATAGTCATGAGAAGTAACAGCAAAGACGTGTTTTGCCAGAATCTCAAATAGCCCATGATGACCTCGTATGCCCCATCAGCCTCGCCCACACGACCCCCATTTTGGTTTTAAAACATAGCTGTGTGATGAGGCATATCCCTACCGCACAGCCAATCTTGAGAGCCGACACAACGGCCAATGCAGACCATAAACATAAACTTACTGATGTATATATTAGCACACCTTTTTGTGGTTAGCAGGAAAGATTCAAGACGATTATTAGTCTCAAGTCTCTACCATTAGACTTAACAATATTATAAAGTCTATAGTCTCTATACCCTGCGAGTTGTTTGACATTCTACACCATGTTTGGCTGGTTAGGGGATCCATTATAACGTTAGCTAAAACTAAATTTTGGCTACTGAGGCCAGAGTCTGTTTTTAACGTAAAGAGAGTGAGTAAATGTTAGCTAGTTCTTAATTTAGCCATTGCAGAACTCCTGGAGATATTTACTCCTCAACTGATAGAATCTTAGTTTGATCCAATTTTCCAGTATTGGAGTTGCCCCTCTACTTATCACAGATGTACAAATGTACTATAACAGTGTCACATACTTTTCTGTTACTGAACCATTTCATTCAAAGTTTAAAGGCTATAGGGTTCATATGACCCTATCAACAGATTGTAAATAGATTAGAAGTTATGCTCATTAAACTTTAATTTAGGGTATAACCAACAGGATGACCTGCTACTACCAGAGACTATAGATATATCTATAGTCTCTGCTACTACCTTGTCAGGCTTTGCTGCATTCTGCATCTGCTTTACGTTGAACGTTTAAGCTTCAAACTCATTGATATAAGTTTGGGCGATGTGTAGATAGCCAATCAGTATTTTCGTTGTAAAATAAATTTGGGCATTGCCTAAGTGCTCCCTGTCTTGAGACCTTTGAGGGTTTACCAAACCCCTAAATGCACCATATGTAAACAAAACCAAAAACTATACTCAACATTTCTCAACCATCATCAACATATCCTGGTGGTACCGCAGTACTCCTATTTAGTATATAATGAGTATTGTGGCATACGTCTCCCTATTTAGGTGGGACCCTATAGATTTCCACGCCCACTTCCGCCCCCTTCCGCCCCCTTCCCACTTTTTGTAATTCTCACTATTTCCTCCAGATTTGAGAGAAAACAGCCCTTTTTTAGTAACTATCCAAGCACTTGTCGATGAGTGACTGGTAAGGCCTTTGTACACAAAATTCATTCTGAGTTAAGAAATTTACCTGTTGTATTAGAATTCAGACTATTAATGTCAGTTGGTGGTTGATACTGTACATTAGCAAAGTAAGGTCATGTAAGTCTCATGTCCCTGTGTGTTGATGGTAAGTGTTTAAAGTGCATTTTACCCCATATTGATAATTTAGTATTATTACAAAGTGCACACATGAAACCCCCTTGCGGATCGTTCGGGTGCTTCGCACCCTCCAAGCACCCAATGCGGTGCAGTATCGCTGTAAATTGAAATCTCCCACTTTTGAATTTAGATGACTTGGCAAGTATGTGCTTGTGGTGTCCAACACATATCACTTAACCAGTATATCAAAATCACTGTCTCCGGAGTTGAGGCTTGAAATTTGGTTAATTACTCAGCCATGCTAGAGCAGATTACTAGAAAATGCGAATATGATTGTATCTCTTTTTTTGTTCGAATCATCACATAACTAATAATACGTAATAATGTATTGCTAATTCCAGCAGGCTTGGAATAGTAATTTTTATGGCTGGATAACATGAATTGAATACCATATGAAGCCTACTTCATTTAACTCTTAGCTGAAACAAAAATCAAAACAATCCAAAATTAAAACCTAAAGTCAACCTTAAAGTAGCTGAACTAAACTTTAACCAATATTTACTCCGCTACGCCAGGGAGGGTGGCTGGGCTTTGTTGGCTATTCAAAACAATTTGGAGTTGTCTTTCTTCTTTAACAGAAAAAACAACTCTTGGAAACAAGCTATGCGTTAGCAGGCAATGATATTGCCTGCTAACGCATAGCTTTTTTACAATTTTTTACAATTGACGATTCTTGGTTTGTGTCTTGCCGGAATCAAGATCAAACTTTGGACTTAATACTCCAATTTTTATAATAGATTTTGCGCAACAGTTTAAGACTTATTTAATTTTACTGTTTACATGTTATTTATTTATTATTTTATATCTTAATCTGTGTTCTCGACCCTGGCTGTCTTGTAACTCTTGTGATGGAGGAAGGGTTGTTGGTGGTCTGCATAACCTGATGTTTCTGGTTTTAATATCATTCTCTTTCCAATCGATGACTGGGTCCTCGTTTGCCTCTCATCTCCTTCAGTTATTGTGTATATTCTTCTGATGTAAATTGAACCTTGTGATTCACCTTTGGAGCTAGATGTCACTCTACCGGTATAATCATCGGCGGTTCCTATGTCTGTGTTTTCTATGTCCATGTTCCCTATTTCCGTTTCGGCAGAGATTGAATTTCTCTTTAGCAAATGATTGACTATTTTAGTAGCAACAAACCCGTATACCTGTCAAATATCAATAAATTAGGTAATACCATCACAAACACAAGAAAAGTTTGCGTTATTTTCTTTGCTATTGAAAACATATAATGAAAAAAGGGCATAGAGGTAGTAGTTGTGCTGCCTTTCTGGCCAACCACACCAACATTAGACAGAAGCGCAAGCAAAATCTGTGTTGTTAAACTGAACATATTGGTGTCACAAATTACTAGTTATGATGATGAAGTGAGGGCTAACTGCCTGCATGCTTAATTTGTGGTTCTGGTAGTCGTCAGAACCTTGCGGTAAGACAGATTGTGTGATTGGTCGGGTCCAAGATTGCTGGCTTGCAGCATAATATTTTCCAGCACACAGCCAACAAATAGAATTGATCGACATTGATGGACTGAATCCCAATCTAAACAAACTCTGGATACATGACCTCACCAATATCAAATTAAGGATCTCACCCCTATCATCACGACAGAACCAAGCACTATGGCTACAATACTTCCAGTGTCTTTACCGTCCTCCTCAACTGCTGGTTCATCTGTTGGCTCTAGGAAAGTATTAAATTTTGCAGTTAAATATGAAAACTGAGATATAATACAGGAACAGCCATAGACCTAAATAGGACACCATTAAAGCCTACCCGAAGACCAATGCATGCTATAGTCAGGCAGTTACTTAAAATGATATAGTGCTGTCAGATTTTCTTGTTAAAAAGTTCAATGCTCTATTTGGCATGAATTATTAATGTGGAGAAAGTGCCTCCCATAAGGAAACGTAGCTCCTAGTTTCTGCATTATGATGTCACAGTCTCACAGAAGTGCTTGCTATTTGTATTTCATTTGAGGTTGTTACCATGCAAATCTGACAAAACTTTATCATAAGTAACTCTCGGATTAAAACATGCATTGGTTTTGACATAGTCTTTAATACTGCACAATTAAATGACGGCACATCACAATCAAACCCAAGCCATCATCTGAGAGTCAAAAGAAAACAAACAGTTCAGAGATCATAAAACAGTAAAACATAGATCAGGTGGTTTTTATCTCAATTCTTGAAACAGTCTTAAAATTTACAGCTAGCGAAATGAAACAAGTTGGAGTGCAGTTAAATATGTTTTGAGCAAACTAAAGATCTAACAAACTATTCAAATGTGATCAGCTGTCTTCTGCGCAATAAACTTTGTGTATTGACAATACTTACTGCTAAGGCAAACTTTACTGGGATCGGCTTTACAACATCTGGGTCTAAAAGTTACTCTTTTGGTAACAAAGTACGGCTCCCTATGTTAAATAAGATGGGTATTGACATAATAATGGTGATTATAGTAATACTGGCAAGGAGTAACAGGTAACTCCTTGATCATACTGGTAGGACAACATGTTTTAGTATTACTGTTGCTGTTTATGTAAAGGATGAGTGTTGAGTGTGATGAGTTGTCTTCGTTCATCACAAGGGCACAAACTTAACCAATCAAAAACGTTTTTTATTTTGTTATGTCTCATGAAAAACTTATTGCTACAGGCCTTCGGTTCAGTCTTACTCAATTGAAATATCTGCTCCCAAATAAAGGTTGTAACCGGGCATTGCACCATGGTTTGGATGCTGACTGGGATCATGAAAAAGGTTGTAGATTTCATCTTTTGACAATACCTGTCATAAAACAAAGTCAACACAGATGAGACTTACATTGCATGACTTGCTGATACTTTGGACTTGGGCTGGGGGGGGGGCAAAAGTTGGAGGGCGGACTCAAACTAGGGCCTTACTTGACTTGTGGTTAGCACACCTTGTGTCTTGACTCAACTTGACTCAACTTGACTCAGCTAAACTGATAGCCATGATCTTACTAGACTAAGCTTGAATCTCAACAAGCTTTTAGTATTCAACTCGGGTATAGATGCCGATGTGTGAATTCAAGCTTGCAGCTGAAACTTACTTGGAAGAGTTGACTCTCTCTGTCACAATTCTTGTTCTGTAAAAAAAGACCAAAGGTATGGTAAGTTTCTGCGGGCTTTAGCAGCAGAAACAACAGATGATGATGATGACGACAACGCCGGTGACGACGACGATGATGATAAAGCCTACGGCCCTAGTGGTCCCTGCACACAAAGCTGTCTTCAATTTCTTCGGAAAAATACTGAGCAATCCTAAAGTTTAAAACTCTCATCTTCAGAACAAATTCTTTAAAACAACCAATTGGCTGGACATGTAACCGAACCTAAATCTGAAGAACTGAGTCAGCATTGGGCAAAAGATTAATACTAAATGAAGGTAATCTTCTTTTAAATTTGGCCTCAGAATAGGAAAATCTTCTCTTCAGGTTTCATTCAAATTGACCAAATCTTTTCTTCAACTTTAAAAAACATCCAATCTTCAATCTTCAGTAATATACGTGGGAAGCCCATGGCCTAGGGTCACAACCTGTTCAACTTGTCTGTATTTGAAGTTTGTTTATTCGTTTAAAGAGGTTTCCTGGAAAGATTACAGATAACAGGGTTGTTAAAAAGTATCTTGTTGCTAGCCTATCACCATCCTCTGGTTCGGAATCATACCGCCTCTCTTACTGCTGATGTGATGTGATATTGTTGAGTGTCTGCATATCAGATGAATTATAGAATCGTACGAGCAAGGAAAGGGGTTTATGCTTCGATAGTTATCTGCTTGGAATGATGAAATAGTCATATAATAGTGAAACAGTCTTAGCTCTATAGCTATCATACTTACATAAAGTAATCTTACATTTTAGTCGCATTACAAGGGTTCTCCTCTCCAAGACCCATGATGCCACAAGACAGACATGACATCAATAATAACAGTGGTAGAAGTAAAGGAAGGTGTTCATCAGTCATAAAACTACTTCCTGATTCCACTACGGTCACAAACTCCCAGTAAAATCATTGGTAAAATAGCAAAACTGTTAACATTACAATTGTGGGGTCAAGCTCAACAAAGTAGCACTCTGTGCATAGCCCGATTAGCTAATTTGATGTAATTCATTGTTGTATTATGTCATGCGACTAGTTAGCGTGTCTTGACAAGCTTGTTAAGACAGGCTAGCAACTAGTGAGATGGCTCGAATCAAACAGGTGTACCGAATATCTTCCTCCTAAAACGATTCAAAAATTCATGAGTCTGTTTGAGCTATCTGTAGTGATGGCAAAGTCTCGGTCCCGGTCTCGTGCGACTTGTCCCCTCGAGACACTGTCTCGTCGAGTCAGACACTCGTGATAAATGTCGAGACTTGTTCATCATAAACGCTGTTTTTTGTTGCGGTTTTTGCCAAGGATTTTTGGGTTTTGAAACCAAAAGATCAAAAAACTGTGGCCGATGCCAATAAAGTGGCAGTTTTCAATTTTATCGTCATCAATATATGTCTCGGTCTCGTCTTGGTCTCGTGTCAAATTTTGTTGCTGTCTCGTTCTGTCTCGCCAAAATCTGACAATTTGCCATCACTAGCTATCTGGCTGTTTTGGGTCCACTATATGCCAGGAGAAGACAATATATTGATGTGGTTCTTATTTACTTTGAATATATTATCTGTGCGGCACCTTGATATACAGCTTCATAAATACCATAAAGTTCGAACAATGACATCAATTGCATTACAAAATAAAGTAAAGTAATCTGTGCTTTGTTGGATAGGCCCTGGGGGACGATGGCTAGAAGCCTGTCTTCAGACATGTCCCAAGACACCTATGAGACTTGTAGAACAAAAGGCTTTTGTTTGGTGAACAAAGGAGTACAATGGCAGGCGAAGTTTGCTTGTCTGAATACGTGTTGGATGTGTGAACTGTTTGATAGCTTCCTGTAGCCACAGTTCTCCACTTTTTCTACACTCATTTGTGGGTATACACAATCCATGCCCACAGCTACAATATTTAGGAACCACTGGTAAAGGGCATTCTACAACTTGCTTTATTTTGCAATGAAACTATCAGCAAATAGTTTAAAGTTTCATAGCTGAGGCCGTTCTTCTGGCCTGCGTCCTGTTTTCAAACTATATCAATTGTCATCAGCAACCAGACCAGCAATAAAGAAGAAGGCAGAAGGCTAAACTCAATCTTCATTTATATCTATATATGTTGAATCGTTAAAAAACAAAATAATTGCGACTTCAAAGGCACATAGCCAAAGCTAGATAGAAATATGCAGACATGAATAACAACATTTATACAAGACAGTTTGTCTACAAATGTCATTCGGAATGACATGTCACCTGGCACCTCTATATAATAAATACAGTTTAACTACCATAATACAGCTAGTCTGATTTTAAGACAAGCAGACGAGCCCTTTTCCTTTACAAATGCATATTGGGATATTTACAGATGCTTTGCACAAAAGAGGTTAGAGTAAAACAAATAATATTTTGCACAAACGGTGCTAGTTATGCCAATAAAGTTTAAAATAAATTGATCAAATCCTGAAACTTTACAGTGCGTAATAGGAGACATTTGCATGATGAATGTAATGTGAAAGTAAGAAAGTGGTGGACCAATTAGCCCAGTAGTTATGAATGAAAGGCCATTTAGATAAGCGCGTAGTGATTGTTAAAGTGATAACAATTAATTGCTTTCATTCTGAGCGTTTTCTGTGCAGGCAGCCATGGTAGATATTTTTTTATTGAGTGCGATGATGGAATTGATTTTTATTCCAATCTATTATTTTTAGGATGAGTGTCTCAAATATGATGGCCCTAAAAATTTATTGTGCCGCATAAGTGCTTTGACAACAGCCCATTTTTGAGATATAGTGCACTTTTTATTGCTGCAGCCTGCATCTTTGGTATGAAGTTTTCCAGTGATTTGTGGAATTCAAGAAGCGAAGATAAACTACCAGTGGATTTTGGTAAGGAATTTAGTCATTTGTAATTACGGTATCAGGAATAATTTGTTGACAAATACCAAATAAATATAGCAGAAGTACAGCTGCTAATCTCAGAACGGAAATAAATATCTAAATAATTAATTTCGGTAAACACAAACTAAAATACTATAACATAGGTAGCTGTAAATGCGTGTACCAGATCATAATCCACAAGAAGTTTTGCCAATGTATTTGGTATTTTCAAACGCATTGGCTAGACATCGGCTAGACTAGACTTGGCCATTAGTACAAGGGATAGGCTGTGCCTGATTATCATCCACTCACGCTGACATAATCTTTGTGTTTATGCATTCACTTTCAACAAAGAGTAACAGCTACTCCTTAATTTCGATAGGTGCTTTTATAACATCGGCACAGTAGACTGGGCAGCAAACAAAATTGATATAAAAAACGGCAAAACGAAGGCAGCTGTCGATGCAAGTAACTTTGTTAAAAATTACTAACTCTTACATTGGTAGTACCAATTCTCCTAATTATTCGGCATTGGCAGTCACTGTCAAAATTTAGTACCAAGAATAGATCACAGCAGACCTATCCTTAAACCTGTGTCATGTGTCCTTACGCCTTACTGGTGCTGATTTAATTATTAGGGCAAACACCCAAACCCTCTTCACCATGTTTACCAGTGACACACAACTTAAGTTGGTTTCATAATGATCATCTCACACCCCCAGTAGCTAGTCATAACCTCACGTTATCACAGTTACAACAGCAGCCAGATGCGCCAAGTTTGAGGCTAGAAAACTATTATTCAACTCACACCACTTCCTAACAGAGCAGTTTAATATAAATAAGAGGTGAGGTTAAAAAAGAAATGATAACAAGGGTTGGCCAAATTTTACATAGTTATAATATTTTAAATATACCTAGAGGATACAGTATCTTTTAATTTGCATTGAAATCTCAGAGTGTTAATTGGTGATATCAGCCACCCAAACTGTTTAGAACATTTGTTCACATTGATTCCTGAAAGACACAATATCAGGACTCTCAACCTTGGAGGATTCAATTCTTCAGTTTTGCATAACTGTGTGCCTGGTAGTGCCCTTTCCAAGGCGCGAAATGCGCTGTTCACAAACAACTGAGGATATGGGTGCTCTGTAAGCCATCCTAACTCCGGTCACTAAAGAAAATAAGGGCTCTGCAGATGAACTATATTGTTCATCATCATCACTATTAACTAAATTTTGGTTATTGTTCCATATATTACAACATCAAAATGTTTCTTCATAATCATGCAAGTAGGCCACAGAGAAGGGTATTTATAGAGTTATGTGACCATGGTTTATAATTAATTCAGAGAGAGGATAACTCCGGTTGAATAGAAATACCTAGTGTAGACAACGCATCGTAAAATCGTAGTGCATAGCAACTGGGAGGGTTTAAACTAAAGCACTGAAGTGTTAGCATAGTGATAGGGTCACGACATGGTGGGTGAACACAGGTATGAACTCACGCTGGCTGACCGATGTTACCTCATCTACATAAACTTCCCACCTGAATGGCACATTTTACATCAATCGGTCGGTCGTTTCCATATGGAGCTCTTTTCTTCGACAAATTAACTCAGACCTTAACTTTCTTGGTTCCAAATAAATAGTTTATAAGGAAGAGCAACAGCCTGAGAACCCTAGCCAATGTGTTAGCTCTGATTGGCTGGGTGGAGTTCATATAAAGCCACGTCTCCCCAGAGAACCCTGAAAATGTGTATAATGTGTGTATTTGGAGCTTGGCATCTTCATACAAACATATTTCTTTTTCTATGCTTATATGTGAATATTTCAGCATTCTTTAATGATTTTTTGTCTTCAATGCATTTGAAACAACCAATAGATATCGACTTTTTTCTTCTGCAGGGAACTGATGTACTTACTGCTGCTTCAGCTTATGATGCCCCTCAAACATCTTGATGCACAGAAAAAAATAAATAATATGAACAGTACACAAAAAACTGTCATACAACTTTGTTAGTGCAGATTGATAAACAGTTTCCTAGATTACGATGAATCTTTTGAATTTTAATTTTTCAAAGTATTGAAGTATTCTTTTATCTAATCAAATTTATAGTTGGATATTGTGTAGCTATATCCACCAAGAACTGTGATTGGTCTAACCAAACCACCAATTATCAGACCCGAATTATCGGCTGACCAATAGGAATGTCCTACACATTATTGTCTCATAACTGTATATTGACCACATCTTGCTTATTATCTCTATTTATTCTAGGAGATAAGTATAGTACTTAAAAATTGTAGTTGTCTGCTCATGTCAAAAGAGGGGGCAACTACATAACAATTGTAAAACGATTTCTTTCAGTGCATTTCTTCGACAAATTCCCTTTGAAGAATTGTAAATGTTAAACTCTAAGATCATATCAGACTTATCAGTAAGAATTATGCTGATTCTAGAAATAAAAATCCTGACCCGTACCCATTAGATACAAACTGTTTTTTATATATGCCCGTACCTCAATATGTATGACAAAACAGGTCGAATTGTTATCACAAAAATTCACTGAATTCCTCATCGATAAACAAAGTGTGCAATGTTGACTTAATGTCTGCTAATTCTGTTTAGCTCAGAATTAAGATAACATGAAATAAATTTACTAGAAACCTGATGGACGGACAAATTAAAATAGATGAGGTAATGTGTAAGTGATTCAGCATTTGCCAGGTGTCATTGTGAATTGACTTTAGAATCTGATAGGTTGCTCTGAGGAGTGGTTCAGATTGCAACAAAAATAATAACGAATGAAAGATTGCAGTATCGGATTGTTCTGTGTGTGGCTGTGGTTTCTTGACATGTGGACACAATATCTTGGACATCAAGTTTGCTTTTTCCTCTTGCCGCCGTGATGGATTTAAACCCAAGATCAGTGAGTCCAACCCTAAACCTTCTCTACCCAAGATTTTCACTTGCCAACCCCGGATATAAAAATTGTTTGCGCTTTGCACAAGTCGGGGGTTCACTAAAAATCTCAATATGCCCCTGTGCAGATTAACAGAAAAAGTCAACAGATAATCCAAATACTCATCAATACTGACTGATCTTCCTATACAAGTTAGTGAGGGTTGTCAAAGAAGAACAGTGGCATACCATTAAAGAAACACTACTAGTAAAACCTATTAACTTAAATTGGGAGGTTGTCTGTTTTCATAAAAAAAGAGCGCAACTCTATATAATAAGTTAAAATACTTTTATTATATCTGGAAGATAGTGATAATCCACAAGCTCTATAGACACATGAATCGTAATGCTAGACTATGCATACCAAATCCAGTTATTGGATTGATGCATTTGATGAAACAGTTGCTCAAGAATTGTGACGAATCTTTGTCCAGAGGTGCATCATTTTGTGAACCAATACCCAGATGACGGTAGAAACATTTATTTTGCAGAAATCTACAGGTTTTAGTGAGACACACTGTACAGAAATTTGATTCAATATTCAAACATCAATTTTATTATACCCTTAATATCTGTATTCGAGTTGACAAAAATCAGTTGGTGAACTGCAGCAGGGAAGGGGATGAGGGGAGGGAAGGAGGAGGGCCGAGGAAAGTAGGGGCGAAGGCGCAGATAGGAGTAGGGAAGGAGGTTCGGATTGGAGTAGGTTTAGCGCTAAATATCAAGCGCTCATACTATTAGAATTACAATTATGTGCTCAATGAGGATCTCACAATGGGATTTCCAGATAGTATATTCCAATGGCAAAGCATGCCAGATCGACTCGATCAATCATTTTTACTGAAATCAAAGCTCATGATTACTTGACCTGATTGTTTTGACTGCCGACTGAATAGATTTTACAGGCAGTCATCACTTGTCAACATAGATATAATTATATGCATGACAGAAACTTCTAATCAAAAGTTGTGTAAAACAAATGCGTTTTTGTCAATCTTTTATTCAAAGCCACTCTTTGATTTGAAAATTCAGATTTCAAGAATTTAAACTCAAAGGTACAACCAAAATAACAGCTCCAGCGGTTTCTGATTCACAAAATGGTGCTACACAAAATAAACAGGAAGTATGTCGAAAACCTATGGCTTGGTATGGAACAAATAGATATCTAGCAAGCGCAAACAAATTATTAATTAATTATTAATCTTCTACATTTTGGTACAAAACCAGTAAATACTGAAGCCTGGCTTATAAGTTTAGAAACAAAGAACATCAATAGTAAAAAATCATGCTTTTTGTCATTTTGCACTCACAAGTTCACCCTGCATCATTGTGCTTAGAATAAACAAGGATAATCAACTTCAGGGCACTATTTGGTATTTTGGAAAATTTTTTTTATATTGAAGTTATTCACATTATAAAATTTTTCATAAACTATGTATATATTTACGCAAGATAAAATTGGAAAAAAAGTCAGAAATAAAATCGGAACTAAACTCGGAAAAAAAGGAAACAAAATTGGGAATATAATCAGAAATATAATCGGGAATAAACTCGGGAATAAAATCGGGAATAAAATCAGAAATAAAATCGGGAATAAAATCGGGAAATCATACACATAATCATAAAATAAGACTGTACTTTGACCTCAGCCTCAACACTTTTCATATCTTACGGGTTCAGCTGTCAATCTCAACAACTTTCAACACCACTCAGACTTTGATCCTAGAAATATATAGAACAATTATTTATATTTGTTTGGTTGCATGTTTAAAAAAACTGACAGTGGCCATTTTTGCATGGTTTCTTTTAACCTGTAGGATTAGTGTTCTCAGCAGCCAAATGAATTTATGTATACCCACAGTTTGGCCTGAGTCACAAACAGGCAGATTAGCTCAGGACCTAAGTGTCCATTCACCTCATCTCAATTCGTCCATACTAGTGATGTTGCATCGTTTTCCCAGCTGATTTGCAGCTGGTCGTGAACAAGAGTAGCATCAAGCACTAAAACGTGGAATAATATTGATTTATACAAAAATCCTTCACCGTCTTTATTGAGTGGCAGCCCCTATGAGTTGCCTCAGTTTACACTCGAAATAGACAACACACAAACTTTGAGGGGACTTTAGATATTATTACAGTGGATGAGATATACTAGTAGGGATCTTTTGATCACCGAAAGTGGCACAGTTCAAAACATTGTGCAGTGGATATAAGAGAAATGTGAACAATTCATGGTTTCAAATAAATGCCAAAGCTTGCTTCTGAACTAGTTATCCCCTCATGCTGAAAAAGGGCACAACTCACGTATGTTTCCTACACTCCAAATTGAAATACACAAGAAGCAGGCGAAAAGGAATATCTAATGACTTCTCTGAGAGTCTCCAGTGTTTGACAGGTATCGTTATACCAAGCTGGCTATTGCTTTTTGGATTAGATTTTTAAGTTTGACAAAACAGACGCTACATCCACTAACCTACAATTGGGATACTTTTCAAATGGATCACAGTAACACATGTTTCTTCCCTACTGAAGAAAATTTCTCAGAGCAGAATCTGACTTTGCCAAAGGGCTTTGGTACCTACAACTTCTGCTGCCATAGTTACTACTGTATTTATATATAGAAGAGATTTGCGGAAAGTGACATCTTATCATAACATCCTGTCCCAGGCACACAATCAATAGAAATCTCATGCAATTTTGCCCCCTTTTATTTGCGAAACTGCAATATGATTATTTAATGTCAGGCCCAGCGCCCGCTGTCTCTTTGGACTCTTAAAATGGGAAATGACATATATCTTACATTTATTCTGTTGTAGCCATTTTTCTAGCTGGAATGCTCTTATACCTCTGTGAAATGCAGGATGTGCTTCTGAATCAGTTCCAGAGACTTTCCTTCTATGATTTCCGCAAAGAAAATTAATATTGTTGTACGATGCGTTTTGTTAGTTCTGACTCTAATCCACCCTACCTCCAGTTTAGCCTGCTACTCTTTTTGAAGAGGCAGAGACAATATTTATACATCCTGTAGGGTTTGCAAACACACTGTAATTTTTGGTGCTAAGGGGCCAGGCTGGGATGAATGGCTTGCAAGGAGAAAATCGGATAAAACCTCCATTGCTAGGGATCAGACCTGAATCATATAATCACAATTACTCACCAGCACTAGTTTTAGTATAAAATGATTATAATCTACAGTGTTAACTCAACGAAGACATAAACAGGTCAGTTGAGTGAATGTGAATGAGGAGGGGAAGGAGGGGAGGAGGAATGTGAGGAGGGGGAGGGGGAATTGGAGGAGTGTGAGGAGTGTGAGGAAGGGGAGGAGAAGGGAGAGGAGGGGAGGAAGAGTGTGAGGAAGGGGAGGAGAAGGGAAGGAAGGGGAGGAGGAATGTGAAGAGGGGGAGGAGGGAATTGGAGGAGTGTGAGGAGTGTGAGGAAGGGGAGGAGAAGGGGGAGGAGGGGGGAGTTGGAGGAGTGTGAGGAAGGGGAGGAGAAGGGAAGGAGGGGAGGAGGAATGTGAGGAGGGGGAGGGGGAGGGGAGGGGGAGGGGGGATTTATTTAAAATCTTTTTTTTATTGTTTATGCTATAAAATTAGTTTAATCAAATAAAAGAATTTGGCATATTAGTAAATAATACAGATAAAAGAAAAGCAAGGGCTCAGCCGGATAGTCTTAAGACAAGAGTGACGGCTGTCCCGATGGTCACCCATGGAGAACACCCCACAAGCCGATAAGTCGGAGCACGAGTCTGCACATGCGATCACTATCGAGCATACACCCGAAGGCGCTCAGCCAGACCTGACATGGGATTGTTCCCAGATCTTGTCCAATCTTCCAAAAGGTAGCTGTTGTACAGTTTCACACCTGTGTACAACAGGGACCTCCCACCCCTGTTGTTGTTAGCTTGAATTGTTTTTAGGGCTTTTGATCTCGTATCATGGTTACGTTCTGGCAAAAGTTTTAAAATTTCTTCCGTTGGATATGTTTTTAAAAGCAACTTTAATAATCTATATTCAAAAATCACTTTTAAAGGCATAATTGGCTTTGGCTATCTTACTGCTTTTTAAGGGCTTTGAAAAAAACTTGATGGGTCTACTCATAATTTAATACAGTCTAATTGAAATGCACCATTGGTTCACTAATTGAAGTTGAGATGCCATCAGCTGGCTATCTGTACTAAAGATATTGGTATCATCAGCAAATAAGACGTAACTCAAATCTGGGGCTGCATAAAGAAGATCATTTATATAGATTAAAATTAAAGAGGCTCAAGGACTGACCCCTGGGGCACACCACTTTTCACAGTCTGTAATTGAGACTTAGTGCCATCTAAGGGTACAAATTGCTTCCGATTTGTTAAGTAATTTTTAATAAGGTTTTGAGAATTTGTTGAAAAGCCATAAAAAGATAATTTTTTTGATTAAAATGTCGTGATTAATTGTATCAAAGGCCTTGGAAAAGTCTAAAAAAACACCCTGTGTAGTTTTACTGGTATTAAAATTTGTTGTATAGCTTTTCCATTATAATATTTATAGCATCTGTAGTGCTCATCTTGGTTCGAAAACCAAATTGACAATCTGTTAAAAGATAATTCAGCTCTAAAATTTCTCTAATTTGAAAAGATAGCATTATTTCTCTATAATTTTTCCAAGAGCAGGTAAAACTGAAATCGGCCGATAGTTTGCGCAAATATTTTTATCACCCTTTTGTATAGTGGTTTAACACAAGCAAATTTTAGGCAATCTGGTAAAATGGATGTTTTGATAACTAAATTTGTAAGATAAACTAAAACTGGGATTAAGATAAATTTGCATTCTTTTAAAGATTGCATTGGAATACCATCTGGCCCAGTTGCCTTCTGATTTGTAAAACTGTCAATTACTTTTAAAATGTTATTAGTATCGATTTCATAGAGTTTCAATTTTGCATTTATTTGGGTGTTATTTTTTTCAAAGTATTACTCAGGAGAGCAGTTGGGAAGAGGGAGGTTTGATGAAATTTCCGCCCCTATCTCAGTAAAAAAGCGATTAAAAGTGTTTGCAATAACTTCTTTGTCTTCAATCACACACGCATTTAAAGGTTGTTGTTTAGAATTAGAGGGCAACCAAGGTTTCAAACAACTTCTCATTGATGGCCATTGATTAATAGCAGATTGCACCTTCTGCATGGGGAAAAAGACAAAATATAATGGAGGGGGAGGAGGGGAAGGAGGGGAAGGAGGGGGAGGAGGGGGAGGAGGGTGAGGAATGTGAGGAGGGGAAGGAGGGGGAGGAGGGTGAGAAGTGTGAGGAGTGGGAGGAGGGGAGGAGGGGGAGGAGTGTGAGGAGGGGGAGGAGAAGAAGGAGAGGGAGAAGGGGGAGGAGGGGGAGGAGGGTGATGAGTGTGAGGAGGGGAAGGAGGGGGATGAGGGTGAGGAGGGGGATGAGGGGGAGGAGGGGGAGGAGGGGGATGAGGGGGAGGAGGGGGAGGAGGGGGATGATGGGAAGGAGGGGGAGGAGGGGAAAGGAGGGGGAGGAGGGGGAGGAGGGTGAGGAGTGTGAGGAGGGGAAGGAGGGGGAGGAGGGTGAGGAGTGTGAGGAGTGGGAGGAGGGGAGGAGGGGGAGGAGGGGGATGAGGGGGAGGAGGGGGAGGAGGGGGATGAGGGGGAGGAGTGGGAGGAGGGGGAGGAGGGGAAAGGAGGGGGAGGAGGGGGAGGAGGGTGAGGAGTGTGAGGAGGGGAAGGAGGGTGAGGAGGGTGAGGAGTGTGAGGAGTGGGAGGAGGGGAGGAGGGGGAGGAGTGTGAGGAGGGGGAGGAGAAGAAGGAGAGGGAGAAGGGGGAGGAGGGGGAGGAGGGTGATGAGTGTGAGGAGGAGAAGGAGGGGGATGAGGGTGAGGAGGGGGATGAGGGGGAGGAGGGGGAGGAGGGGGATGAGGGGGAGGAGGGGGAGGAGGGGGATGAGGGGGAGGAGGGGGAGGAGGGGGATGAGAGGAAGGAGTGGGAGGAGTGGGAGGAGGGGGAGGAGTGTGAGGGTGGTAGGAGGGGGAGGAGAAAAAGGAGGGATGGAGTACATTCCAATGAGAGAAAATACCAAATTGACCTGCATACAACCAGCCTTTTACCAAACTTTATTTTCATTACTTGTCCTCATTATTTTTATGTTCATCACTCGTGACCATATATAATACCATTCATCACTGGTGAGTGGTACATAATATACATAACAGAAGGTTCTGAACAAAAGTTGTGTAAAGCAATTGCGTTTTGGTCAATCTTTTATTCAAACCCATTCGTGATTAAAACATGCATATTTAAAAAAAAACTTTATATTAAAACCAAACTTACAGTCTCTTATGCACAGAATAGTGCTGCAGAAATTAAACAGACAATTACGTTAAACGAAGACCTGCGGATTGGTATGAAACACATAAATATCTAGCAAGTAAAAGTAAAGCAAAATTATCAAGTTACGCTTCAAATCTACAAGTGGGTACAGCATAAATAAATACAGAAACCAGACTGGATTCCTTTATCATCACAAAACTTTTTTGGGTTAGGCAAAGTTATAAGGTTCAAAAGTAAACATCACTAATATGAAATCATGCATTTTGAACTTCAAAACATTTACCCCAGCATAGTTCTATGCAAGTATAAACAACAAATTACTAACTTTAGGACACTATTGGATATTTGTATAACATCTTTTTGGGAATTTCAGTTATTTTAATTAAAAAAAGTTAAATGAAACTAAGCATATTATATGAATATATATATATATATATATATATATGAAACAAAGCGAGCAATAAAATCGGAAATAAAATCAGTAATAAAATCAGAAATAAAATCAGGAAATCATGCACAAACAACTGAGTAAATATAGAAAGTATATGAGCTCAGAAGGAACAAGTGTCAGATGATTCTTTGTATAAAACTACAGCCTATATTGTGTGCTAACAAATATGGTAAACACATATTGATTAAGTCCATCCGTCTAAACACAGCTTATCAATTCAAGCGATAACAGCTGTATATCTCTACACCGGGTTTTCCCACTCCAGTATGAATCCTAAAAAATATAGAAAATGTTTACATGCAACAAAAAAGTTATTTTGGTACCATGTTTAGCGGACACATTCTGTTCAAATAAAATATGATAATATATGAAGGCATGATTTGCGTAACTCATTACTTTATACATATGTGGTATTCTGCAGATAATACAGGCATCATACATGACTATGAATAATAATTCTATGACACAAACCTCTACTTGAGTGTGAAGAGAGCAGCTCCACTATCTCCACACACCACCATTTTCTCACCTCTTATACTCACACTATACAGGCAGCCATACTGTCCACCGACATCCACGAGTGATGTGTGAGTGAGTTCTCCTATCATCTCCCCTATTGTGTGGAAAATAGAATAAAAAAGTACAGGTAGTAAAAGCTATATTTATGCTATCACAAAAGTTTGTTGAGAGTTTTTTTTAACAAAACACAAAACTGGGCTAGAAACTGAATAAGAATAACAATAAGGCAAAATTGTCAGTTTTTGACAGGAAATTTAACCGACTTGAAATCGCTTGAAATTCTATCCTAATCATTCCAACACTGGCTGTATATCAGGCACTAAATATCAGCTCATAATCATTATACTAAAAAAGGATGCTATTTAGGAAAAGCTGCCAAAATTTCCCAGGACCGTGTCAGGGAGAATTGTCAGTTTTTGACAGGAAAATTAACTGACATGAAACATTCCAACGCTGGCTGCGTATCAGGCACTAAATATTAGCCCCCAATCATTACACTAAAAATGGTTGCTATTTAGCCAAAAGCTGCCAAAATTTCCCAGGACCGTGTCAGGGTGAATTGTCAGTTTTTGACAGGAAATTTAACTGACATGAAAGGTTTGAGGTCATTATTTATTTTTCTAATATTATTTCTAACAATTATAACTTTTCCCCAATATACCAAAACTAAATGTTATTTGATACAGAATAACCTTACAAACGCTAACATACACCAAGTTAAATCATGCTAGAAAACTTAAGGCTAGAAATTATCTTTACCAAACAGGATCAATTGAGCCAAAATCAAGCAACAATAATCCGAAATCCCTAAATTTGATAGGAAAATACTTGGTATCTATATATCAATCATGTAATTTTCATGATAGTAGATTTGTGCCTGAGGAATGCTCATCATTGTAATGTGTTTATATAATCACCACTGTATGTAACCAATACTCAACCCTAACAATGAGATAATAATATAATCACCTGTAGATGAGATCTGGTATATCTTCTTCTCTTCCCTGGACACCACATAGATAAGACCAGACTGATCTGATGTTATACCATAAGTATACCTCAGACCTGTACATCTCCACACAGGCTGATGAGTACCGGCCTGCAGCTTATACTTCCTCACATCTCCTCCTGCACAGGAGTCAGACAAGAGTACACTGTGACCACCTGGTAGAATGTATACTCCATAATTATAATTATACATATCACTAATGTTAATGTTATACAGGTGATTACCTGTGATTGTGTAGATCATCAGCTGTCTATTAGCTCTGTCTTTATCTGCTATTATACTGTCTGATACAGACAGCTGACTGTAGTAGCCGCTATCATACTGATGTAGTAGAGTGTGATGAGGATTACTCTCTGTACCGATGTATGTGCTGTATTTATTATCGTTATACACCTTAGTGATGAGTTTATCACCTACAGAGTATGCTGACCGGACTGAGCCAGTAATATTTATATCCTTTATCAGCCTCAGATCATCACCGGATCTTATCTGTACACCATGTCTCAAAGTAGAGCAGAGAATATTACCGTCCTCTCTCCAGCTAACAGCCATGCACCATGATGGTGTTTTCTCATACTTGATGAGCTCGAGTGTAGTGGGCGGCTCAGTGACAGGTTTATAGTCAGTGTTTTGATTGTTGTGTGATGACGTCACGTCATGCTTGGCATGGTTTTGTTTACTGGGTGGTCCATTGGCAGGTGGAGGGATGCTAGTAGTCTGTTTTGCTGCAGCTGGTGTCAGTTTACTGCTGGGAGGTGTGACACCTAAAACAAGCAATTTTAAGAATTTTGAATATATGTATAAATATTTTATGATTATAATTTTTATTATAATTTGGATCAATGTTTCAATTAAAATCCTACCAAGCAGATCAGTGCCTGCTCTATTCTGAATTTTTTGAGGAAATTGTTGAAACAGTGACGGATTTTTTTTAAATGCTTTAGGGAAGCAGGCTTTATTTCCGGTAAACTTGTCATTCATAAGAGAGCTCCTTTCTTCTACCCGGCCCTCGTAAATAACTTATCTGACAAAATCAATCATGAATGGGTACTAAAAAAAGTGGCAATGTTTATTAGAAAATGTTAACATGAGCTTAATATCATAAATTTGCGTTTGTTGATAATTTTGAATTATATGGGCCCCTACAGACAAAGTGTTTACTATGTAAATAAATGTGGCCAGCTGTGTAGCTGCGTTGAGTTGTGACCTTGTTTTTGCGATGCACTTCATTAGTTTTTGACCCCCTGGGAAAGTTATCAATTTAATTTGCATATTAATTCATCTGGTATGTGTGCTGTGCTGTTTATTACCCTGACCATATTTTAGGCAGCCACACACTGTCACTCACACACTGGGGGCACAGTTATTCTTGCAGTGCTTGGGTGTGATGAGTTCCAAGTTAAAAATATATTATTGTCAAATTTATTTAACAATGTTGTCACGAAGGATTAATTTTTTTGTACTCAACAAGAGTGGCTCAGATTGAAAGGTAAGTTTAGAATAATTATTCAGGTCATCTTTTCAATTTAATATCTTAAGAATGGAACTGATTTGATTATAATATCTCTGTTCACCTTGATATACTTCTGCCGTCACAAAATGAATTGAACTGTAATCTGATTGCAGTTTTACGTGTTCATACAACATATCTCAAACTCAGTAAATCCTGTCAAGTCACTTGGGTGCAGATGTAGCAAAACTTTCTCTGACAAGTGGACGACAACTACACTGATGACCATCGCATACTTTCAGAACCCAGGCTAATCTCACAAGCTGCCTAAACTACACTGAACTGAACGTATTACATGTTAATCAGATCAGTGCTATCACAGACAAACGAACAGCCGCTACAGCATTAGTGCGACTAATCATCTGGTGAATTTCAAAGACGTTGAATTGACAGAAGGCTCCCTGACATCATGGTGATAAAGCTCTTCACCCCTTGGCTGACAGTGCAAGTAGACCAAGTCGGTGAAATGAAGGTAGACTTGATCTCATGGTGACGCTGCTCTTCAATTTGGTTGTTGGTGTTAGTAGACGTAGTCGGTGAAACAGTTGATCTGATCTCATTGTGTAGACAACACTAATCAGCTAGCTCAGCATTCAAAAATTTGCAGCAGTTCAAACATTCACCCACATTGGTATAACGTATAAAAAAGCTCACGTCCAATTATAGTCTCGATACCCTGTGATACCGCGTGAGAAACCTTGATGTTGCTTGTTTTTTTGTTCCCGGTATCAGTACGGGTCTATGAACTGGATCCTGTTGGGGCACATTTTGGACTGTTAGTTTGGAACAGAATCAGTGCGCAAAATTGAAAATCAAACGATACTTAGTCCCCTTATACTTAGTATCGCCTGTTTTTCATTTTATTGCGCAGATGCGTAAATAAAACAAACCTTATTTTCAAATGTTTTGTTTTTGTAAATGCAAAATGAAATGAGCAAGCTATTTTTTGTTTTTGATTTTTGGTGCTACAAAACAAAAAATGAAAACCGGACTCCATATTTTGTTTTTCATTTTTTGTGTTGAAAATCAAAAACACAAAATTGACTTTCATATTTTCCATTTTCATATTTTCATCTGTTGTTAAGTATGTATGTTAGTGCTTGGGTAAGGATCCGAGGTATTTGGTGCAGGTGCTTGGTAGTGTATGCTGCTGTTGGGCTGCAGCCTTTCGGCTGCCTCCTGTTTGATGCCCATTGTAAGTTAAGCTTGCTGCCACTGGTGGGTGTGCTGCCATATGTGGGCTACCGCTGCTGTTGTGCCGCGTTGTGTGCACAGGTTGCTGGAAATGGTGGGTGGGCTGCTGATTGTGTACTGCCAACTGTACGCTCAGCTTGATGCCTTTGATGGTTGTGTTGCCGCTTATGTGCTGCCGATGAAGTTTCAGTTTGCTGCCTCCAGTGGGTGGGCTTCTGCTTGTTGGCCCAATCTTGTGGGCTGTAGCTGGTGTGCTGCCAATAGCACGCTGCAGTTGGTTAGCTATCTCCGGTGGAGTGCCTACCATTAGGTTGCATATGCTGCATATATGTTGCATATTCTGCCCTGGTGGGGTGACGCAGGAGAGCTGACGCCGGTGGGCTGACTAAGGTGGGCTGACGCCGGAGGGCTGACGCCGGAGGGCTGACGCCGGAGGGCTGACGCCGGAGGGCTGACGCCGGAGGGCTGACGCCGGAGGGCTGACGCCGGAGGGCTGACGCCGGAGGGCTGACGCCGGAGGGCTGACGCCGGAGGGCTGACGCCGGAGGGCTGACGCCGGAGGGCTGACGCCGGAGGGCTGACGCCGGAGGGCTGACGCCGGAGGGCTGACGCCGGAGGGCTGACTGAAAAATCCAAAAATAAATTTTGATGTTGATCCTGATAGAAAAAAGCAGAAGATAAAGACCAGTCAAATCTTTACTATATATTTACTATATATTATGTAGAAAAGCAAAAATTGATATGATTGAATTTTCATATCTCAATTTGGTATCAAAAAACAAATTTTGGAAAATGATTTGACTTTTGATATTCCATTTTTGATATTGAAAGTCAACAAATGAAAATCTATTCTTGCTCTTAGTTATGCATTATGAAACTAGCAAGCTGGTTTTGATTTTGACTTTTGTTGCTAAAGAACAAAAATTAATTTTATTTTGTTTTTCATTTTTGTGTTGAAAAACAAATAACAAAAGTCAAACATCGCAAATGTGAGCATAACCGCTGAATCTCGGCATCCTCCCATTTGAGCAAACAAACCGCAGCTATGTTGTGATATTATCTGCAAAGTCACAGACCTACCCACTACCTAAATGACCTGGTTCCTAAAAGTAGCATAAAAACCACAAAAGTTATATTTTGATATTTGATGCGTAATGATGCACTCCTTCTAAATTTGCATGTCATAAAAAATATTAAATTAGAAAAATCTAATTATCTTAATTGCAAACTCTCTTCCTCCATTTTGTTTCAGTAATAGGCTTACCCAATATGATTGGCCAAGTGTTAATACCCTCAAAATAAATATATTGCTGGAAAATCTTGATGTAGAAAAGTATTTGTTTCTAGAATTTAAGCAGCTATCATTTTTCTGCTTTAATCTTAATACATAAACAGTCATTTCAATTGAAAGATCATCTAAAAAAACAACATTTTTGCCTTCAATAAAAAGAAAATTACGCTTTTCTATGAGATTATAAACAAAATTTAATTCACTTTTTTTGCAGCCACTGGGGTTTAGGGGCTGCTTACTGCCCTGTGGTGCAGAACCAGAGCATATTCCTAGGATTTTCATTGTTGGCAACAGGCTCACAAGGTTATCAAACTGCATATGGATTTTTCTACAGGTTTGCATGCATCAGATCATCCAGCAACCCCATTATCAGCGACCTCACTAGTACTCCTACACCCAAAAATTACTACAAGTTGTAAAAATTTAGGAAATTTATTATACACATTATACCCAATGTGAATTTTTTTGACTCGTTTATTACAGGTACTCATCCTGCTTCTCTTTTATCATTGACAGGGGGGGGGGGGGCAAAGACTAAATTATCTGTAGATACATAAGTGTAGGTACAACTCATTCTCATCCTGCTTCAACAGCGGTACTGTAACCGAATCACCACACAGTATGACAAAACCGATCGGCCAGTTTACATCAAGGGCCAAACTCTAATCATCATATCTAATACCCACATACTATAGCCAAACAAACAATTTCTGACTAATCACATCAGTCTATTCCGGTAGGTTTCCACACCTCTGAATCGTATTCTCCTAGGACAAGTTTACATTCTCATCTATCATCTGTACATAAACCCTTGGTGTCTGCGGCACCAACAAAGGGTTATATGTGCTCAGTCAATCAAGAGAATGTCTTCCCTAAAATTAAATGACACAACTCCACAATCTTCACTTTGGCCTCTCATACATAGTTGACTCCTCTTCCTAACGCCCATTCAATGCAAAGGCAAGCACATGCCTCTCCTAGTGATGCATTAAGCGCCCTAGAGTATCAGTTGAAAGCCCTGAAAACCAAAGGAGAGATCAGGAATTCTCAGCTCCGTCTAAACCTGCTCCCTGATAGCAGTAATGACCTCTATGGTTAACCCATAGACTTAATAATAAACCTAGACAGGACACTATATGGAGCATTAGCATTGAGGCACTGAGGCATTTAATTGCGGGCGACGTGACGACATTGGAAGGTGTAGAATCATCGATGCTATCATTGATTTACTGTCCAAAATCCAGGTTTTTTGGCGATAACTCGGTCAATTTTGATCTGATTTTGAGTTAAGAAACTACAATAGATTTAGCAGCTTGTCCTGAACAGTTAGACACTAATTTTAGGCAAAACAATTTTTTTGAAAAGGAAATAGCATTCAGTTGACAACAAGATGCTGCTGATTGTAAAACACTTTTCAAATTCAAAATCCGATCAAGATTGATCGAGTTATGAAGAAAAAACCTGGATTATGGACAGCATCATTGGTTCTACACCTTCCAATGGCGTTACGTTGCCCCACAATTAAGTGCTTCACTTCAGCTATGTGTCCTGTCTAGGTTTATCATAAGGTCTATGGGTTAACCATTATTCATAAATAGAGATAGTCTGAGCCCCCCAGACTTCTGCCAATCGCCCGGCGGCCCCCGGCGAGGGAAAGTCTGAGAACAATGCAGGATTTTGTTAAAATACCAATACTAAAGGGATCTGCAATATCTTTTGAATTTTAATCATGCCATCTACTATATTGCTCCAGGTATAAGAGTTTTTCAGTCCGACTCTGGGAAATGTAGCCTCATGTTTAGGCAATACCCGTGAGCAGTAATGAAGAAAAATCTCAGCCAGGATTCTTTTCATTTTGAATAAGGGCGGACATCATGACATGGACAAAAGCTCATAAAATGTTATATTATTGGACCCTTAAGCTATATGAAGTAAGATTAATGTAGAAGTAATGAGAGGAAAAATCCAGGCAAATCCTGCTAGTGCATAGACTATAATAGAGACTATGATTTGATATGACAACGATTCTATTGGTAATATCTCAACTCCTAAAGCTAAGTCCATGGTATTTAGTGGGGCACAAGCACAAAAATTGACCACCCTACTGTCTAATGTCAAACGGTTATGCTAAGGAATGGATTGAATATCATATCATGTCAGAGTCTTCTACTGTATACGATGATGCCATGCAGGCTATTGAGGAAAATCAATTTGAGGCGGCAGACGCTTTCAGAGAGATGTTGAGGCATGGCAAAAGATTGATGGTTCTGAAAGCAAAGTTCTCAAAAAGTAAGTTCAGATCTCTAAGCTTTGTAACCATGCAATGTTATTGAATAAGTATTGGAGTGACTTCGTCAGTTCAAAAACTTTCCCTGTTGTCTTCCTCTACTCCTCATTCAACAATTGTGTAGAATATCAAAAAAAATCAAAGATGAAAACCAAAAAGAACCCAACCATTGCTGAATATGCTTATTTTGTTATAGGTGAAGCTTTGCTATCGTAAGATAAAACCATAGTGTACCTATCGAAAATCCTAAGGGTAGCGAAACGCAACCAATGACCACGACCTGGACAAAATTCATTCTTCATCCTCAGGCAAACAAGCAACATGTCTACATTCCAAACCAGACTTAAAACAGTCACTCTTAAATCAACATGATTCTTACCGTATGACAACGCCTCTGTTGTGTCCTCATATGCAGTGACCACTAATTAAGTCACGTGCTCATTTAGTATGCTGCCGATAGTATAAATAAGGCATGCCATCACAATTATAATCAGTTGATATATAGTTGATGTACAGTTGATGTACAGTTGATATACAGTCATTTATAAGTCATTGACACAATGGTTACATAATAAATGTACACGCTCCACAATAAATCAAACAGCTTGATTTATATACAACCAACAAAACACAAAATAAGCATTGGCGACGAGGATAAAACTCAAAAAGATTGAGGTGGAGAAGGAGACTATGCCAAAGAGGGTGATAGATCCATAAACAGACGGTACGCAGCCAAACACAGACACAGACTAAGCGAAGAACAGAAGCCAATGACAGTGACGGAGACAGAAAAGACTATCAGAATAAGATAAGTTGATTTCCGATTACTTGTAGTACTAAATGTAAACCTTTACCCATTAGAAAATTTTCACTGAATAGCGCATATCAGATCATAAAAGATGAGTCTTGATATAGGACGCCCAGGTAATTTTGAGGTAGAAGGTGAGGCAAGTGTAGTAGCTACAGCTTGGTTGGCATGGATCGAGGAGTTCGATTGCTATGCTGATTGTAATGGTTTGTTCAACCCCAGTGGAACTTCCGCTAAGGAAACATCGCTTAGGAGACAACGTCAGGCATTGTTGTTATTCTGTGGTGGACCACGTGTTCGGGAGGTGCTTAAGAATCATAACGATTCAATCGAGGAGGTTACTGAAAAATGTCAGCCCGATGATTATGATGGCACAATTCAAGTCTTGAACGCGCATTTTTTGGTAAAACCAAATAAAAGGTTCATGCGTCATGTGTTTAGGCAAATGCGTCAGACTGCAGGTGAGACGATAGCCCAATATGTAGGTAGACTTAGAAAAGGATCTGTAGGCTGTGAGTACGTTGATGTTAATGACTCGATAGTTGATCAGATTGTTTCAGGCTGCTATTACGATGCTCTTAGAAAAAAGTTCTTAGAAGCAGGGGCATCTCTTGACCTAGCAAAGCTAATGAGTATTTCAGCATCACATGATGCGGTGGAAATGCAAAATAGGGAAATGAGAAATGGTCAAAAACCTGGTGCTAGCGCTCATGCTAAAAGTAATGCTCATGAATTTCCCAATGCAACAGGTGGTGTCAACCGATTAGGCTCATTTGTTAGGCATGGAAATAGTGGCGGCAAGCCAAAACCCAGATATGAAGACTCCAATGGTGGTAAATCCTACAGAGGTACATCAAATCGTAAGTCAGCTGAATCATGCTATAGGTGTGGTTCTTCCAAGCATAGCGGTAGTGATACTAACTGCCCAGCTAAGGATAAGCAATGTAATAAATGCTCAAAAATAGGTCATTTTGCTATTGCGTGTAGGAGTGTTGAACCTAAGAAAAAGGTGCATTCTATATTGTCAGCTGGTAGTCAAAATGCTGATCAAGGTCAGGCAGCATTTCAGTGCAAAGCTATCAGGCCGAAGCTTAATCTAGACAAGCTTGAAATCAGAGTAGGAAACATTCCGCTTGATGTGCTTGTAGATTCTGGCTCACAGAGCAATGTGATTAGTAAAGACACATTTGATTTACTTGTGTCAAGAGGTCTTAGAGCCAAAGTAGAGCCAACAGACCTGGAACTGTTTCCATATACTGCTGATAAGCCCTTAGACTTGTTCGGATGCTTCAATGCGGAACTAGAAGCAGGAAATCAGCGGGCAACAGCTGAAATCATAATTATTAATGATAGGGATCAGACGTCGTTGTTGAGTAATGATACATCTCATGCACTAAAACTAATCAAAATAGGCTACAACGTAGGAGTAAATAGCTTAGATTCTAATACCAGTAATGTCAGTAATTACGGTAGTCTGCTAGATAACTATAAGAATTTATTTTCAGGCGTAGGTAAATTCAAAGGCCCAGATATAAAAATAGGAATAGATCCTAATGTAGCTCCAGTGTGTCAACCATATAATCGCGTTCCATTCGCACTGAGGAGTAAAGTAGAGGCTAAACTAGAACAGCTAGTTAAATCAGATATCATAGAGGTAGTAGCAAAGCCTACACAGTGGATTTCACCTTTGATTTCTGTACCTAAGGCTAATGGTGATATTAGGCTATGTGTTGATATGCGTAGGGCAAACCAGGCAATTATTAGGGAAAGACATCCCATGCCGACTGTTGATGATTTATTACAGGATATGAATGGCAGCAAGGTTTTCAGCAAGTTAGACATGAAGGAAGGTTTCACGCAATTTGCGCTGCATCCCGATTCAAGGGATATCACAACATTCAGTTGTCACATTGGCTTATACCGATATAAGAGGTTATTTTATGGTTGCTCTATGGCTCCAGAGAAATTTTATGCAGAGATTCATAGATTGATTCAAGGCATTCCAGGTGTAGCAAACCTCGCTGACGATATTATTATACATGGCTCAGACAGAGCTGAGCATGATGCTAGATTGATACAGGTTCTGGACAGGCTCAAATCAGCAGGATTGACACTCAACAGGCAGAAGTGTACATTTGGTGTTGATGAGTTAGAATTTGTAGGTCATAAACTATCAGCAAAGGGCATCGATCCGATGGCTGGTAAAGTTGATGCTATAGTAAACGCTAAGGAACCAACATGCATAGAGGAGTTGCGTTCTTTCTTAGGATTAGCTAATTATTGTAGCAAGTTCATACCAGATTTGTCGACCAAGACAGAACCACTGCGCAGACTGAAAAAGCAGCCAGCAGATGGCAAGCAGAAAGGTGTCAAAGAAAAATTTGTTCTCAACCAGGAGCAGATAGTAGCGTTTGAGAAAGTGAAGAAAAGTCTAGCCAGTAGTGAGACTTTAGGTTATTTTGATCTCAAATATCCGACTAAGGTGGTAGCTGATGCAAGTCCTTTTGGTGCTGTTCTTATCCAGGATCAGGAGGATGGATCACGGGTTATTAGCTATGCATCGAGAAGTTTGAGTGATGTTGAATCTAGATACCATCAGACTGAAAGGGAAACTCTAAGTTTGGTGTGGGCATGTGAAAGATTCAAGCCATATTTGATAGGCAATAAGTTCGATTTGGTTACAGACCATGAGCCACTGAAGGTTATTTATGGTCCGCGTTCAAAACCATGTGCTAGGATTGAACGCTGGGTGTTACGTCTTATGCCATATGATTACACTGTAGTTTATTGGCCAGGTAGCAAAAACGTAGCAGACCCTCTCTCAAGGCTCTCAGCAAGTAAAGTTTGTGATTTGTCTCTCGCAAACAAGGCTGAAGCATATGGTAGATTTGTAGCTTTAAATTCTGTACCTAGAGCTATGACCGCTAAAGAGATAGAGAAAATTTCTTTAGACGACGAGGAATTATCCATTGTTAGGAAATGCATAAATTCAAATAATTTTGATGTTCGTGGTATATCAAAGTCGTATAAGCTAATTAGTGGTGAATTGTGTGTGATAGGAAACCTAGTATTGAGAGGCAGCAGAATAGTCATACCCTCTCAACTCAGACCACATGTTTTAAATTTGGCTCATACAGGACATCTAGGGGTTGTTGGTACTAAGAGGAATTTGAGGACTAAGGTTTGGTGGCCAAACATTGATAGCGATGTGGACAAACACATCACAGCATGTCATGAGTGTCAATTAGTAGGTAAACCAAGTTCTCCGGAACCCATGTTGAGTTCTGACCTCCCAACAGCGCCATGGAAGGAAGTTGCGGTAGATCATTTTGGTCCATTTGGTCATTCTAGCCAGTACTTGCTTGTTGTTATTGACTATTATAGTAGGTATTTTGAGTGCATTCCGGTGAAATCGACCAGTGCTGCAACCACACTAAAGGCATTAGATGAAGTTTTTCAAACTCATGGAATCCCACAGTACTTGAAAAGTGATTCAGGACCAGCTTTCATCTCAGAGGATTTTAGGAAATTCTGTGAGAACTTGGCAATTAAACACAGCAGGGGTACACCTTAGTGGCCTCAAGGTAATGGTCTTGTTGAATCATCGATGAAGTCCATAAAGAAAAGGCTTCAAATAGCCGTGACTACAGGAAAAGATTGGGGGAGTGAACTCCACAAGTATTTATTTTCTTATAGAAATACACCCCATCCTGCGACTGGTAAGAGTCCAGCAGAATTATTATTTGGTCGTAAGCTGCGTACCAAATTACCCATGTATGATAATGATAGTAAGTTAGATGATATTCAGGTCAGACAGCATGACGCTGAATATAAGGCTAAAGTAAAAGAATACACTGACCGTAAGCGCAAGGCTGCAAACTCTAGTATTTCTATCGGTGATGAAGTTTTACTCATCAGAGATCAAACTTCACAAAAAACTGACACCCGCTACTACAATGATATTTATGTAGTAGTGAACAAAAATGGGTCACAAGTAACTGTACGATCCTCAGATGGACGAAAATATGTCCGTAACAGTTCCCATCTGAGACCCTACAAGAGAACCCATGAAATCATACACTCTTCTTTTGTAGATGCCGGTATCGTAGGTACCACAGAAGAAGAAAAGAGGGAAAATAGTGTCAGAAGATCGCCACGCCATAAGAACACTCCAGACAGATACACTAACTATCTAAGCAGTCTCAAGGATTACTACGACTTCTGCTACACGTATTATCCAGGAACTCAGCCTAATACGTAATGTCAAAAGTGCCCGATGCACTGCAGCACAACAGAGTCGAAAGGAGAGTGAACTCCTGCGGTTTCATGCCAAGGCAAATCCTACCCCCACTGACAACGCGGATATCAGTGGTCCTTGTTCTCTATTTTCCCATAAATAGATTATGGTTTTTTTTTAGGCAAGGATGGCACGGTAGCTGCTGGCCGCGATTAACTCTGAACATCTCTACACTATAAAGAGATTCCATTTACATATCATTTACGTACTAAAATATATTATTGCTGACAAATTTTGTAAATAAGACATTTATGTTGCTGTAATATTTTATGCTCGATTTTTGTATGTAAAGTTTTCAGATAATTACTCATTCAAGTTTAATGAGGAAAAGAGGGATGTTGTGTCCTCATATGCAGTGACCACTAATTAAGTCACGTGCTCATTTAGTATGCTGCCGATAGTATAAATAAGGCATGCAATCACAATTTTAATCAGTTGATATATAGTTGATGTACAGTTGATGTACAGTTGATATACAGTTATTTATAAGTCATTGACACAATGGTCACATAATAAATGTACACGCTCCAACAATAAATCAAACAGCTTGATTTATATACAACCAACAAAACACAAAATAAACAGCCTCATCTGCTAATTCAATTGTGTCTAATAGAATTCACACTAAATCTCTTAGCAGACAACAAATCACTACTCTGACAGTCCTTGTGTGTACATTCCGTCACTTTGAAGAATAAATGAAATAAAGCTTAAAATAATCAGAGGGGCTGCTTCAGCTTATAAGCATCAAAATGAGCCCAAGAACAGCTCAATTGCGCAACTAGGTTTGAAGTTACAACTTATCAAAGTGAGGCCTCGCTGATGCTGGCTTGTGAGCCTTGTGTAGGGGGTGTGATGTCATAAACATACATTTCGTGTATTATTGTCTACCATTAGAAAATCACCTACTAAAGGAGAAGTGCTATCTACAGTCGCTTCTTTGTTCGATTCTCTTGGATGTCTGGACCCTTCATCCCTGAAAGGAAAACTGCTACTCAAACAGTTATGTTACGAGATAGTCAAATTTCATGATACCTCTTTGTCATGGCAGGATAGTCCACCATTTCTTTAGGATCCTAGGTTTTCACTGGACATAATAACCAGATCAGAGCAGGCTCTAGACCCAGATGATCCAGGAAGCAAATCCACACAAGCGAAGAAAACTGGATCCCGGAAACACTCAGGAAATACAGCAACTGGAGAAAGGTGACCATGGTTAAGAAGCATGAGGATCAATTTTGTGTCGGTATGAGGAAGAAAGGAATTAGCAGAGACTTAATATTCGACTACCCGATAAAAACAATTAAGAGCTATCACTTTCAGGAAGAGATTCAAGTAATGGAAGCTAAGGGAAAGCTGAATAAATCTTTGGCCTTAGAGTTATTCAAGCAGTGCCTGAGGTCAGGATTTGATTTTCATTTGTTTTGTGAAAGTTGTTTAAAGTTATGTTTAGAGTAACTATTCATCTGTTCAATTTAATAATTTATCTATGCAATATATTTGATGTATTTATTTTATGATATCTCTGTTTATCTTGCTGTATTCCTGTCATCACAACATTAATTCAACTGTATTTAAATGAGTTTTATAATTTTATACAATATCTCGAACTCTGAGAATCCTATCAAGTCACTCAGGTGACTTTTGATCATGATGGTCTGGTCCTGTGATAGATGAAGACCGGTTGTCTATTTCCCTGTGGCAGAAGTTGGTATATCATGGCTGGTTTTATGAAGCCATTCGAAATAACCAATAACAAGTAACATACTGCATTTCGTGATCGACCACAAACATCGATCAGGAAAATTAAAAAAATTTGAACAGTTTTGTGCTTGCTTTTATATACTTTAGCTTTCATATAATATTCTTGAGGACATGCTACAAGCAGTGAGTGAATTCACAGACAGAGCCCCCTGCCACCGAATTGTGACTCTAGCGGACTTTAGGAAGCTGTAGGAACTTTTTAATCAACCTATGATGCATTTAGCCATTCAGAAAAATTATTGGATGCCAAAAATTAAGATCTAATTATCTAACAAGTTTGTAACAACAATATTTTATCTCATTTTCTACTGTTTAGATTATTGATCTCACATACCCAAATTCATATCAGATTCAAAGCGCGTGAGAATTATTAAACAGAAGATATTTAGTTTTGTAAAGAAGTTGTTGACAACGTATCATGACAACACTTGTGAAGGCATACCTTTTTTGTTGATGGATTCTTTCACAACTCGCAGGAACTGAGGTTTACTAAGTTTACTTGCACCAACACCATAAACTCCGATCTCAGCTTTCAGCTTTGTTACTTGGTCATCTATCGGATTCAGTTTGCTCAGCATCTTACTTAGATCTGCCACTGAATTAGCCTCATTCCCCAACAGATTTTCTGATACAGATGCAAGTCTAGCTAGTTCTTTTTTCACCTTTTTCCTGAGTGTTCCTTGCTATGAAACGAAAAATGCAGGTGCAACATCTGTCAGATTATACATCATACTCAGTGGGCCATATGTTGTCAATTATAGGTCATGGTAGGTTTACATTCTTCAGCTGTCTTGTGAAGATGTGATACATTTAACTTTAACTCACTCTACTGATTTCCCTTTGCAGCTGCATCATGTTTGACTCGTCTCACTTTTACAACCGCAGGTTTCACCAAAGTTGTTACAAACTATGCTCGCTGTGTGATCTGTGTTGATCTGGTCAATGAGGATTTGTGATAATTCGGTATCGTTTCAAATACTGGTGTAAACCTTCTAATTTTATTTACTAAGAAACCACTTTAAATGAACTTTGAATAAAGCATTGAGCGATAAGCTTTTCAAACAACCCTTTCAATTCTCTATGTTCCCATGCATCGATTTGGCACTTGCAATGAAATTGTCCACTCTTAATTCGAGACCGAATGCTGAATGCTGACAGTTCACAAAATGATGAAACTTCAAATAGATCTGCTGTGGTTGGGCTTCGCACCCAGGACTACCGAATCACAGTCTTTGTTGATAACTGCTTCAATGCATCGCAGATCCCGAAGCAAATGAAGGATCACAAACAGATGTGACCTAATATCGAACCAATGTTATTTCCATGATTTGATAGATCCTAAAGTTGTTGTGAAATTGATGCATGCGAACTAAGCGATTAAAAAAATTAATGCAATTTAAAGCTGATTTGATAAGGGGTGGAAAGACCTCTTGAGGTTGGAGTTGAATTTCAGAAATTCGGATATGTGTTATGTCTGATCCGAGAGGATGATACGTTTTTAATCAACACTTACTTAGCATCATTTATCTCACTAAAAATGACAAGGAAGGAAGTATGATAGTCATTAATTGGAAGTTCCGACAACATAATTGAGTTTGCAAACTCAACTATGTTATCGGCTAAAAGCATTCAGTTGGGATCAGTAGACATTCAATACCTATCTCATTTTCATAGCTATCTTTTTTGATGCTGATGCAATTTGATGGATTTGCTTTCTTCTGCTGAAATTGATAGAACCATCTTTACTCAGATCGTTGTGAATAAGACATGATTTTGTCCGATGATGATTCTCGTAACAAAATGTCTAGTTTGATGAACAAGGTTATCATCTACTTATTTTTCAAAGTAGGAGGACGATTCCTTTCCTAATCACAGCAGAGAGTTTGGCACATAGGAGCAGGGAGTTTGTTCAAACTCAGTGATTATTATCATCGGGGTTTGAGTGAATCTGGCAAATCGAGTATCTGTGCACAATTGCTCGTAGTAAAGAGATCTTTGCACTCATTGAATGATCCTTCTCAAATAATCTGTGTGTGTTATCCTTGCGCAGTTTGAATGATAAGTTGCTCCTTGTAAAGTATTATATCCAAGATATATGCAAATTTAAATTAGGGTTATGGTTCTGGGAAGAGATGTGTTTATCCATGTATTCAATGACCTTAATTGTATATTACGGTGCAAAGGTACAGCTGCTGTGACTGGTAAATTTATCGTTTTTACGCGTTATCCGAGTCCGGATCCAATTCGAGGTTGAATTTATAGACCGATCGGATATCCGATCCAAGGTTGCCTAACCCTGATCCGTTCCATCCCTAGATGTGATGTTGAAAATGAAACTAGTCTTGAAACTTTTGAGGTAATATGACAGTCATTTGTACTTGATGATAAGAGAGATAAAATGAGATTCTGTTTATTATTTTGCTCACACTGTTATATATTTAACAGCAATCTTCCAACCTTGATTTATTTTCTAAAACAGATTTGAGATTTGAAAAAAATCAATTTATAAATTAATGTAAAGACTACCCAAAGACCAATGCATGTTATAATCAGGCAGTTACTTATAATAAAGTTGTGTCAGATTTGCATGAGAAAAAAATCAATGCTCTACTTGGCATGAATCATTGATGTGGAAAATGTGCCCCCATAAAGGAAGGCCCATTCTCTGCATTATGGCGTCAGGGTATGTCATGTCATGCCAAGTAGAGCATCAATTTTTTCTCCACGCAAAACTGAACACAACTTTATCATAAGCAATTGTCTGACTAAAACATGCATTCGACTTTGGGTAGTCTTTAAGTCTAATATTTCACTTCATTTTTAAAGGTCAATTCTCATAATAGAGTTCTAAATACACTATGAGATAGTGTTTGAATGTGATCACATACAACATTATAGACAAACAGAAGATTATACGCGCTTTAAAATACTATGTAAAGTTATTCTTAATATATTAATTTGTGTTTTTTGGTGTGTCAGATTGAGAATACAAGTTGGGTCCATATCACCTTAACATTTTAGATTTTATTCAGTTTAAAGCTCACCTGTTGCACAAGAGCACGAAGCTTGTTCTCACAATCTCCAATCCATGCTGTGTAACTCACTTTGGTAGCATCATATACTGTAGCAAAGTCTGCTTGTTGATGAGTCTCAGCATTTGTACAACCAGCGACTTTTGAACATCTGTGAATATTAAGTTTGAAATTACATTGAAGACCCTAACACTTAGGATCCTAGTTTGATAGTTGTATTTCATTTGGATATTCAATAAAATCCAAAGAAAATGAGAGTTATGGCCATAGAGTTATTATATACTCTAGAGTGGACAATGTGTACAAAAATAGCAACAGTTTTTGTCCTACTTAATTATTGCGAAATCCGTGACACAACCCAATCTGGTTGTGCATGGCTAGTGCCTGTATCATATAAGTTATCATTGAGAATAAACGTAATGGGCATGGAAATTTCGATTTTTAGAGCGCTTAGAGCCATTTTTTCGGGAAAAAATTTTATCTGACACTATGTGGCTCACTTGCAGGTATTTTCAATAGCAGCCGTTTGAAAATATTTCTATGTTTTCCCATTAAAATAAGCCAAAATCTCAAACACAAACACATCATTGTAATGAAAGAGAAAATACCGGGCTAGCTTAACTTTTTTCACTGACACATGCCAGCCATATAAGCTGTGTCCTGTCTCTCTTACTTATATTATATGTCAGGGCCATAGATACTTTAGCAAAGATGGTAGGGGAGGCAAAAATGGTAGGGGAGGCAAAAATCCTAGGCGAGTCAGAAGCATCACCAAGAGGGTGCAGTAGATTTGGCAAGTGGATATCCCTGGGGAGCCACTTCTGATATGGGTTATTCAATAATAGTGTTTTTAGGCCACCATATTTAGATTCTAGGGGAGACAGTGCCTCCCTGCCTCCCCTAGAACTACGAGCCTGTATGTTACACACTCAAGGGGCTTATTTTATTTTTGATTGTTATGAAGTACAAGTAGACTGTGTAGAAGTGATCGGAGGTGTAGAAGTATTGTATGTGATGCTTACATTTACAAATAAACAACCATCAGAGAGAATTGCATCACACCCTCCCCCCCCCCCCCCTGAACCAAATTATCTCTTATTTTAAGTGTGGTGGGAAATATGAAATATCTGGAAACTTAAAAATGTCACATCGGTGAGCACTCGTATAACCATGTCTTGTGGGTAGAATTTTCTGAAAGTTTGTAGAACGCAGAGGTGAGTGCAAATAGATAGATTTGGACCAATGACATTATAGAAAATTTGGATAAAAGACTTTAATTCCCAATGTATACTATTATATGTACCTAAAGATTAGAATATTTAAGTCTCAAATTATGCCCTCTGTACTCTTCTCAACTGAAGATTGGAGTTGCAAAGACGCAATATTACGGTGTTTTCTCCATAATGTGTTGCGACTGATAACTGAAGGCCATTTTCATACAATTTTCCAGACTGAATGAGGGAATTTAAGAAAATCCAGAGTCAATCTGGACAAGTATGAATCTTGAGTTGCCCATTCGACGTTTTCTTGATATTCAATGACTCAGCATAAGAGATTATGTGTTTATTGATTTAACCTGCTGTGTTGACTTGAATAGTTTCGGCGATACAAATACATACCCTGGAAATGGAATTAAGAGCTATAAATGACATAGCCAAACCAAATCACGAGATCTTTAAGCTCAAAATTTTTGAACCACGGGTAACCTGCACGCCTTGTATAATTGGAAGTCATGATACTGGACATAAAATGAACTCACTGAGTGTGTAACATTTTAGTTAGAGCGACACGACACAGTTAAACTGGCAGGCAAGTGGTAGGGGCAAAACCGGCTAGCCAGGTAATTGTGATTTTATCGTGATGATGCGTCTGCGGTTGAGGTTAAGGCAAGCAGCAAACTTTTTCTCCTCCTATCGCTTTTCCCATGTTATCACAAATCAACGTCAGTAGCTGGAGCTGATCAGATAAAATAAACCGACTGAGTGTACAACTTATTAGTTAGAGAGACAGGACACAGTTATATGCCTGGCAAGTGGCAGAAACCAGCTAGCCCTGTAATTGCGATTTAAGCTCATGTGTTTGCGGTCGATATTTGGCGAGAATAAGAAAAATTGTATACTGACTGGAAGAGAAAATACCTGCAGGTGATGCAGATGGTGTTACATGTGAAATTCTCTGAAAAATGGCTATAAGTGCACAATAAACTAAATTTGTATGTCCATTTCTAATATTTTCAATGATAAAGTCAATGATTCATGCGCTATCCACGCACAACCAGATTCCGTTGTGTCAAGGAATTGAAAGTGAAAATAACAGCAAGTGATCCACATAGAATCACATGAAAAATTTTCCGAAAAAATGGCTATAAGCGCTCTAAAAATCTAAATTGCCTTGCCCAATACGTATATTCTCAATGATAAGTTATATTATACAGGCACTAGCCATACACAACCAGATTGTGGTGTGTCATGGATTTCGCAATAATTAAGTAGGACTTTTTTAGCACTGCATTGTCCACTCTAGAGTATATAATAACTCTATGGTTATGGCACATCGTGAATCGAAGGTTCTTTGAACAAAATGGCCGAAAATGGCTTTCTTAATATTTTCCCTGTATTTTCATGGTATCTTGTGGAAACTAAAGTTTTGACGCAGGAAGATTTTCTTCTGCCCTTATGATACTCTCTCTTTCTCTGTCTTGGCAATCAAACTCAAGACATGGAATATTATCAAGTGGACTAGAAATGAGAAGTTGTCCTCTCTTAACCAACTCAGAAAACTTAGACTAAAAAAGGAAATGGTCAACTATCAAACAGGTCACAACAGTTGCAGTGAATAGATTAAACTCTGCAAAATTTCCCTCCCACCTCCCTTTCACTAACTTAAGATGTCTATTTTTAAAATTCTAACAATTTCATTTATTGTTACTTCTAATTGGAAATGCGTGAAGTACATCCATATTTTTCCCCAATTGGATTAAAAGAAAGAAATAAATACACCTCCATCGTTAAATTCTTGGTCTGTGTGGAAAATTATTTGCCTGTTTGGGACGACTTTTAACACCCTAATATTAATAATAAAAATAATATACACTGCATTTGCTATCCAGTGCGCCTCACGGTGCCAATGAAAATATGCTTATATAAGATATTATACAACTCATTTATATAGCACATTCTTGTACTAGCTATGGGTGGGCAAACTAGGGTTGTGTATGAAGAGCTAACCTCCATTATCAGCATGAATAGTGACTGGGATTCCAAAGACAAAAACCCAGGGTCTAGGAGGGTCAAAACTGGCTTCTGGTGTGAGTATAGCAGCTTGGTGACTGGTAACGGTAGGCAAGAGCTAGGCTTACTGTTGTTCTGTTTTTTTTCTGTCATTTTAGTATCAATCTGTCACAGGGGGGAATCGGTTATATCATTCAATACTGTCCTTGTTGGAACATATTAAATTTTTTTGTTCATTGCTTCGATATTACTTTGATATGAGCAGTGGTTGTTCATTGCTTTCCTGAACACTTTCAATAACTTTGTCATAATAATCGTCTACTTACTTAAGATGCATTGATCTGTGTGTAGCCTTTAAGAGACTTATGAATATATAATTATTATTTTACATATTATATTTTGTTTATTCAACCGGCTAGATATAATTTAGAAGCATGATGCACTGATCATATAGTTTCATTGGTACTGGGTCAAAACTGTGCTTTAGCATCAGAATGAAAAACTTGGTAAGGTGATATTACTTACTGATGACATATAGCATTAGAACAGATGTCACACCAATAATCCCAAGGTCGAATGCAGGCTTCCATTTCACAGACAGCTCCATCAAAGAATTGTGCAGCGCCATCTTTCATTGTAGCCTCCTGGGTCATATCCTCGTAATACTCAGGGTTATCCCACCACGGAGGATTATCACACTCATCATCACCATTAGCTGTGTGTGTCGTTGCTAGAGAGCGAATAGACAAAGCAGAACCGAGTCTTTTGACTCCTTCCTTTACTTCTGATATTAAAACTTCCTGCGCCTCAACTGCTTCTTGTATTTCCATAGCTAACGAAACAAAAAAGACACAACTTCTATAAAACACATATGCCCTGTGTCAATGTATTATGCAGTGTAGTTATGTTATGTAACTCGCCAGTGGTCCTGAGTTAGTAGTAATATAATCCTCAATGCCTGAGATTGCATATTTTGATGGTTTAGATTGTCAATGTTTGACACATTGTGAGTGATGAGGCGATTAACAAGACACTATCTGGATTGACCATCAATTTTTGGTCATTACTACCTACAGTTTCAACTCTCTTCTTTTCCCTAATTGCCTCACTATGACGTCATTTGTTGATATTATCCAGTGGGTCAACTTACTTGGGATTCCCAAGATTTTTCACAACATTACATGCAGGACAAATTATCTTAATCTTAATCTCAATCAATGCAGACATGACATATATGTTTACCTATAAAGGCTTAGGCGTCTATAAATACTGCTAGTTTGAAAAAAGTGAAGTCACCACCATAGCCTGAGTAGTCCAGTAGTTGTAGAAAATTTTAAAATAAAACCTCATTTACGGCATAACCTGCCTTGGCTAGCACATATCCAACCTAAAATCTTTCGTAGATCGGCCATCACTGAAGTCAAGACGATAATTTCTTCACAAAGGAAATACCATTGTGGTGTTAAAGCCAATTAAATAGTTCTTCTGGAAGAATTCTTATAACACAAATGCCAGCTTTGACAAGAAATTAAATATGATTGATGATCAAAAACAGTAATTAATCAAATCCATTCAATTTGTGAAACAAGGCTAATCTTGTTTAAATCCATTGTTTCATAAAATAATTTAGCCTAGGTTCTGACATGATGAGGGAAACTAGTACTGGTACTGGTAATTTTAAATACGATGTATTCATGTCAGCGATAGGGACTCAAACCCAAAAAGGCCTTTATCATACAAGCCCAGCATTAAATCAATTAGAGATATAAACACTATGGAAGAGCATTGCATCAGGAAATTACAACCTCTAGATTAGGGTTGACTATGCTGCGATGGCGTAACATGTGATCACCAGAGTGCATTGGTGGGCACAAGTAGGATTTTTTCACTTTCAAGTAAGGCTATGTCTGGGCCTCTCTACTATAAAGTGAACGAGAGTTAGCCAGCTGGACCACGAGTAGAGTAGAGTGAACTGTAAATTATCTGCAGAGCCCCAGAGTAGAGTAAAAGAGTAAGTACACTGGTTAGAGTAGAGTGGAAGGTAGTAACACAGGTGTCAGAGTCGAGTAAATATACAAGTGACATTCAAAAACTAGGTCTCAAACTACAGTGTGTTAATTATGGCAAAAAGTCATTATGATGAAGTCAGAGCTTGGTCAAGTCAAAGTTGCAATATTTTGAAGGATTGCCTTGTACTAAAGACTAGCTAAAAAATGCATGTTATAGTCAGGGAGTTACATCATGGGATTGCAGATTCAGACCAAAACATTGCCGAACAAACAGAAGTCTAGCTTTTTCAACGATTTTACAGAGCCAGTGCTATTTTATCGCTTTTTATAACAACAGCTTTATCTACAAGACCTAAACTGAAAGCTATTGCCAGCATACGATTTATAACATCTCTGTCATGATAATGTATATGTTTCATAAAAAAACAAAAAGATACCAAAAAAAAGCATTCACCTACAATAACTTAAGATAAAGTTGTGTCAGGTTAGCATGGCAAAACTTTATCATAAATAACTGCCTGACTATAACATGAATTGGCCTTTGGGTAGTATTTAAAGGAGTGTGAGAAAACGCCAGACATGCTTAAACTTTTTAGCTGATGGTGTTATTCTAGTCATTCTTCTTACATTAATCTGAAAGCTAGACAGATGTGTAGTCTATCACAGTATTGTATCACATAGAATATCAGATTGCAAAATACCAGACTACAAATGGTAATTCCCCTGTTACTAAGCAACATGAAAATAAGGAAATGGCGAATGAACAAGAATTGTTAACAAAACAATAACATATAAAAACTCTCCTGTCTACTCGAGTGGCTCACAGTAAATACTCAAAGAGAGAGTCATAATATAAAACGACACTCTGAGAGAAGGGTAGGCAAGATAAAACAGATGAAAATGTAGAGTGGAGTGGAGTCAACACCACCAAAAGTGAACTTAGAGTAGAGTGATTTTGACCAGCTTCCCCAGCTCTTGTGAACTTGAGTGAGCTGGAGTTTCCCACCTCTGTCTAATTTGTTTCTGTAGGGGGCGGAGGGGAACCGGGTAAATTATCGGTAACGCAAGTTGGCCAGACTAAATAAATTTAGCATGTCTGAACATTATTTCTTCCAATCTCTGCTTTTTGCATGACTTCCAAATGATGACAAGGTTATCTTATCTGGGGGGCGGTCAGGGGGTTTAAGTCTGGGGGACTCGGACTAGGGTAATGACATCGAAGCTGCCAATTGGGATGACAACTTTGCCAAATTAATTCGCAGTGTCATGTACTCATAAGACATATCCTTAATCTTTTTTATCAACGATAAAAGTGAATATGCATGTAATGTGGGGCTTTTTGATTTGGTGACTGCTATGACGTATGGAAGCTTGAGGCTATGAAAGTGTCGCTGTTGTACTGGCGTAGGAGGTGAAAGAGGTGAAAAATTATGTTGAGTTGATCAATTTAGATTGGTGAAATTAGATGAGAATAGTAAGATAGAATTGGATTGTAGATTAGGCTATAAGGAAGGGAGAAATCATGAAGGTTCAAATAATCGTAAATATATAATGATCAGCCTGGTCGTAATGAGTCACCTACATGTAGTCAATAATATTTATTAATTAATTAATTAACTTATAGAGCGCTTGACCTTGTGCCAATCCTCCCACTATTTACAGCCTCCCTTCTACTGTTTGAGTAAACACTGTGTGAATAATGTTGTGGTACACTTACCTGATGTTATACAGGACGATCAGTGGCACTGGTATGAGGTGGAGTGAAGATCTGTCGGAACGGCTATTTTAAAAAGAGCAAAAGAAACACGATTGGTTGGACAATGAATTTATTTATTTTGCAACAAAATAGCTTCTTTCATTAAGTACTATAATTGGAATTGAACTGAGTCAACTTGCTATACTGGCTAGTGGCTACTGTATTTTTTTCAAACAAAAGAAACCAGAGTAGATCTCAAACCAGTTGATAGCCAGCTCTGTAATAGAGAAGTATTCAGTTTGTGAAACTAGGCTACTTTGTTTCTTATAAGTATTTAGAATAGGTTCTGACATCATTAGGGGAATAAACAAGCTCTGCTCTTATTTCAACAGCACAATTTATATATATAATAGGGAAAGGAACTAATTCAAGCCCAGCATAACACAAGGTCACAAATCATGGAACGTTATTGTGATAAATAATAAACCAAAGAATGAACTTGAGGTGTTTCTATTTTGGTAGCTCTATCAAAGGTGCTGATTTGTGTCTGTTTGTTTTTGCAGAATCTTGCAAATCATGCTAGCTCAGAGCTAAATCTCCCATAAATCCTCACAAACAACATTAGACTAATAGAGGAATGACATACTCTAGTCTAGACAATTTGATTAAGTTAACCTTACATGAACAAAACAGCAGTTCTGAAAAGCCTAGGGACTACTTGCCTAGTCTAAGTGCTCAGACTCCAAGGCACAGGGAGTTACCTGCGCCTTGGAGTCTGAGCACTTAGACTTCCACTTGCCCATCCTTAGTGCGGGCTATCTTTGGAAGGGAAGCCATCCAAGTTGGTGAATTTTTGGTAAGCAGGGCAAGCGGATTTGACTGTAGGCTGGCAGAAGGAATCATGTCTTCTAATGTCATCTGCAAACTATATTCGAACGATTAGAGCTGCTATTTGAGATGACAACTCCTAAGATCGGCATATTTGCAGAATGAATTCACAGTGCTCATGATTCATAAAGATTGATATTGGCCATAACCTAAGAGAAAAATTCAAAATATTCTTGTTATTCAGACCAATTTTTGATTCAGCGGCAGGGTTTTGAATGGAATTGGAAGGCTACCAAGGTGTTGCTGTCATACTTCTAGAGAGATGATGAAGTGGGACAACTCCGCTAAGGTCAAGTTGTGCCTTTTGGATGAGAATATGTAAGATATGGTTGGACTGTAAATAAGATTATGATAGTGTGATCCCACCAGATTCTTGCCAACCGTCCGTCGGCCACTAGAATATGAGAGAGCAGGTAAATTTATGAAGCTATTGATTCATCGGATGTATATAGGAATCGGTCTGGTCATTAAGCTTCTCCTGCAGGTAATTAATAATATATTAGGAGAAACCAGATCTATAATTTGGTGTTGACCTAGAAGCAAATCCTCCCACACCTTATATCCTTCCGTTAACAGTTCCAACCTATATTTGTGTTTTTATTTTGATAGGATATGCCAAATAAGATACAGTATCCTTATCTGATAATATTGGGCGATCAGTAAAAGCTGCTTTATTATACATCATGTTTTTTAAAATGGGTGTCAGAAATTGAGCTGGATGAACATTGAATTAACTAGTTGCATAACAATATGAGCAATGATTTAGTTCAGCCTTTAAATGAAACAGACTAACCCCACAGACTCGCTAATGTAATTGTTTTACAACAATAAAATCTGAATATCAAAAATAAAACATTTGAAAATCGTAATAACGTACCAGCATTCAGTTTGAAAAACTAGGCTTATCAGAGTTAAGATCTTTTGTTTCATAAAAATATTTAGCATAGGTTCTTAAATTGTTAGAAGAACAAACAAAGATCAATGTTTTTTATGCTAGTAGTAGGAAGCCCTTGGAGGTGTTTTAGTCGTCGTTCAAACTTTTTAACTCCTTCACAGAAATAAGCATCTAGAAATTCTAGATAAACCTGCATGGAGCAAAAAAGGGTCAGAAAACTCCACTCTAGATTTGAGGATATTATATTTTGTTGTCATTGAGAGGCCCGGGGGGGGGGGGGGGGGGCTTTGCATCAGGGTTGATTAATGGTAACATAATATTTTGATCAAACAGCTGTCATACCAAATGTAAAAGGTTATCTGAAAATACACTAAAATGGAGTTGATAAGGTTACATCTCAATCTACAATTTAATCTACAGCTCTCCTGGCCGGAGAGCGGAAGGTGGGGGTGAAAGTCAAGGGGGCTTAGACGAGTACCATTGTCAGGAGCATTTTTGTAACTCCTGACATATACCATAGTTATTATACTGGTATTTATTAGTGTAGGTAAGCAGCAACCTTATAGGCCCTGTATTTATCAATTGAATTATGATTATTATGGACGGCACACATGCAAAATAAGGGTTTATAAACTGTGCATGCGCTGAAAGCATGCTTGTGTCATTCCATGGCTTACTCAGCGATGCTTTATTTATTTAGCCTTGGTCTGCTGAGCTAGCAAAATGTAACTATGTACTATCTAAAATAATCTGCCGTACAATGCAAAGTGAAGGAGAGGTATACACCAGAGGGTGCTGGAACAATCAACCGTAAAACAGCTCCCCCAGTGGGACTCGAACCCACAACTCCTGCCGCACTAATCGACTGGCAGTGAATAGCAAGTGCGCTAACCGATTGCACCATCTCACCATCCCCAAAGAAGAATGGGTCGATGGCGCTTATTAGATATTCCGCTATTCACTACTCGGAGTTGTGTTCTCTCATCCCACAGCACATTCCGATTCACCATTGCCACCCTATGAAACCAATGAACTAAAACTTTGATGAAACACAGCGTATGTGTTAGGGTTATTAGCCTTACATGGCCCATTGCTGGGACCCCTTGTAGTAGGTTTAGCTTGTAGCACAAAGGAGCCCGGTCATCAAGGCATAACTGATACATTATATCAAGCACTAATCCTTGGCGTGCTAATAATTATTGAAGGATGTTTGATTTAGCTTCAGTTTAATTATTATGAAACAAAAATATAATTATGAAGATAATTAGTTAGTAATATGTAAATTTAGGCAGCAACTATTAGAGACACAACTGTCTCAACAAAGATAGTATTCAATAATGTTTACTGCAACAGTGACCTTTTAATCAATGCTATTCCCCCCCCCTGCCCCGCCCCCATTTTATTAGCCGCTGCACCAATGAACTAAACCTAAGGTTTAGTTCATTGGCTGCACTATTCATGAACAATTGTTGTGTCTGTTTATTTACATTACCACAATTAGCAGTAGAGATTTGTGCTGTGATTATTTATTTATCATTGGTTTTTGATTGTGACTATTTATCCGGTCATGGAAAGCAGCATTAGAAAAACTGATGGCTGTAGAATTATTATTAATTCTATGATTAACATAACTTATACATACTGGCAACTTCAGAATAGGAGTAAGATCATTTTTATGTTTAATAATTATTTATTATCAAATAAATGACATGCCATGTGCTAACCAATATTTATCATATGTTTTATAATTACACTTGGGTTTATGAGTCATGTATAGTCAGCAAACAGTCCGAGTCAGGGTCATTGCAACATACCGACCCTAGCAAATGTTCTACTTGTCAGCAAACGGAAATTTTGGTGCGCCACCTCAGCATTATTGCAACGTGCCAACTCAGCAATCCTAACATCCTATATAAGGCAGGGCCCACTGTACCAAATTTGTAGTATCATCTTTAGACTTTGGCAGCAAGGGTTTGCCATAGTGTATCATATTTAGACTTTGGCAGCAAGGGTTTGCCATAGTGTATCATCTTTAGACTTTGGCAGCAAGGGTTTGCCATAGTGTGTGAGCTTTAGACTTTGGCAGCAAGGGTTTGCCATAGTAGTAGCATTTTAGACTTTGGCAGCAAGGGTTTGCCAGAGGGTATCATAGACTTTGGGAGCAAGGGTTTACCAAGAGTATCATTTTTAGACATTGGTGGTAAGAGTTTATTAAGGTGAAATACAGAGTTCAGGATTGGGAGTTGAAGACATAGTGAGAGAGACGTACACAATGAGGAATTACAGAGTTCAAGATTACGAGTTGAAGACACGGTGACAGAGGCGTACACAAAGAGGAATCACAGAGTTCAAGATTACGAGTTGAATATACGGTGACAGAGGCGTACACCAGGAGGAATTACAGAGTTCAAGATCACGAGTTTGAAGACATAGTGACAGGAGCGTTCACAAAGAAGAATTACAGACAGTATTATTTATAAGGCAATTAATTTTAAGATCTTGAAGATTTATTTATATCTCAAATTTTATGAAGTTAAAGTGTCATTTGACTTTGTTTTCAATAAATTCAAAATTTGTAAGAGGCTAATATTTTCTAGCCGGGCAGGTGGCACTTCAGGGTATTTATTGGCATACCTAAAGTGGGGCATAAAGCAGTTTATTTTTGGCAAGTGAAACTGCTTCGCTTGGGTCAAATACTTTTAATAAGTTGACATAACTATTGGAGAGCTTGAATCAAAGTCATCCTTTGATGTAATTGAAATTGGTTATTTAGAAGGCTGAAATTTAATTTTATTATCATAAGTAGACTGTCAAGTTGTATGTTATGTAATAGTAAAGCTAATCCTTTGAAGTAACATCCCCCCCCCCCCCCCCCCCCCCCCCGCAAGTCAGGGTAAGGATAGCCCTAGTTCTACCAAGTAGCCTTTTCTGTTCAGAACAGTGAACGGTAGAACGAAGTCTATTGTTGGGTTGCCTTTTGTTGAGCAAAGCACTTGATTATTGACATATCAGACTACTTGAGATATTAATTTGGTTTATTAACATAGTGTGTAGACAAACAAACATGACAGGTCATACATAATTTGTCGCATTCTTTAAACATTATCAAGTACCATCATAACAAGGAAGTTACAATAGGGTTTCCCAGTGAATTTCCTTTGTAATATTGAGGAAAGAATTCCCTAAGTTAAACTATCTTGAGTAACTACAGTTGAATAGACTTAATTGATCATAGAATTTAACGCTTATTATTACATTGTATTTTGAGATATTACCCCGCTAGGAACCTGAGAAAATTAGTATTTTTTACTAACGGCGTTAAACCAAAAGCCCACCTTACCAGCCTGACACAATCTGAGGGTTGCCAGTTCGAATCCCGGTCACTACACATGCTGCTAAAGGAGGTGAGCTCTCCAGACAATAGCCTAGCTTGCCCACTCCTACCTTGTACTGGAGTGCGACAGGACCTAGACAGCACACTATATACAACTAAAGTGAGGCACCTAATTGTGGGGCAACATAACGTCGTTGGAAGGTGTAGAAGCTATGATGCTATCATTGATTTGCTGTCCATAATGAAGGTTTTTTGTTCATAACCCAATTAATTTTGATCGGAATTTGAATTTGAAAATTGCTTTACAATCAGCAGCATCTTGTTATCAACTTGATGTTGTTTCTTCATCAAAAAATTATTTTGCCTAAAATTAGTATCAAACTGTTCAAGACAAGCTGCTCACTCTATTGTAATTTTCAAACTTAAAATCCGATCAAAATTGATCGAGTTATTGACAAATAACCTTAATTTTGGACAGTAAATCAATGATAGCATCATTGCTTCTACACCTTCCAATGACGTTACGTTTCCCACAGTTAACTTCCTCAGTGCCTCAATGCTAATGCTCCATATAGTGTCCTGTCTAGGTTTATTATTAAGTCTGTGTTTAAACCTGAGAAATATGATGATTATGAAAAACTGTTGATGATCAAAACCATGAAGGACCAGCAGCAGCATTCAACTTATAAAACAAGGCTAATCTGAGTTAAAATCTATTGTCCTATTGTTATATTGAAAATAACCCGAATTCTAATAGCCATTGGAAATCACTTTGGAGTTGCCCCTCCACAAATCAAGTGAAAGCAACTCCCAGTTTACATGTAGTTGCAGCAGGGAGGGTGGTATCCCACCCTCCCTGGTTGCAGTACAAAGGTATAAACAGGGAGGGGCCCTGA